>CM062811.1:484316004-484916004 GCA_031772625.1 Pinus tabuliformis | reverse complement strand
AAGTTCCGTCACATTTTTCGGCTCCGGCCATTCTCTGATAGCCCTGATCTTCTCCTCGTGGACCCTCACTCCATCCACCCCTATGATGTGTCCTAGATACAGCATCTCCGTCAACCCAAACTCACACTTGGAGAGTTTGGCATAGAACTGCTACTCCTGTAATATACGCAATACTGTCTCAATGTGTTGGAGATGCTCCTCCCAAGTCTTGCTGTAAATGAGAATGTCATCGAAGAATACCAACACAAACTTCCTCAAGTGACTACAGAAGATGTGATTCATGCAGGACTAAAATGTAGCTGGGGCGTTGGTTAGCCCAAAAGGCATCACCAAGAACTCAAAGTGCCCATAGTGACACCTGAAGGTGGTCTTGGGAATGTCCTGCTCCCTCACGCAAATCTGATGGTACCCAGATCTCAAATCAATCTTTGAGAAGAAACGTGCCCCTCTCAACTCGTCCATCAACTCATCAATCCTGGGTATGGGGTACATGTTCTTCAGGGTATTCTTGTTTAGGGCCCTGTAGTCAATGCACATCCTCAATGTACCATCCTTCTTCTTCACCAACACCACAGAGGAAGCAAAAGGACTCGTGCTCGGTCAGATATGCCCAAGAGCTAGCAACTCCTGGATAGCCTGCTCAATCTCATCCTGATAGGCCTTGGGGTGCCTATAGGGGGTGGTGATCACGGCCTGTATGCCCTGCTCAAGCTCGATGGTGTGCTTAAACCCCCGATCCGGCGGCTGTCCTGGTGGAATCTCCCCAAACACTATGGCATACCGATCAAGGATAGACTGTATCTCTGGACGTACCGTCTGCCTTGAAGTCCCTGCCTCTGATGCATGCAGCTCCACTGCCCACTCTATGTCCTCTTTCGAAGGACTGCCTCCATCCAATGAGCCGAAACAGTGTGAGGCGGATATGTGTGTTGTCCCCGTATCTTCTCATGTCTCCCTGTCTTCTCATCATCCCACTCCATCTCTAGGGTCTTCCAATATGTCATGACCTTCCCTAGAGTGATAAGCCACTGAACACCCAGTATCATGTTGGTGTCCAGAATATCAACCACGAAAAAGTGGTCAGTCAACATGTAGGTGCCCATCGTCACTGAAAGCTATAGAACATAACGAGCACACGTCATGGTCTGATCTCCTGGGACCAAGACTGAAAACCCATCGAAGCTCTTTGTCTATATACCTCTCCGCTCAACCATCTGGGCATCGATGAAGTTGTGGGTCGCCCCACTGTCCACAAAAATTGATACTCGCTGGCCACGTATTGTCCCCCGTACGCGTAGCATCAGATATTTGGGTACTCCTCGCAATGCTGCAAGGGCCCCTCTGGTAGGTGCAAAAGGTGCACCACCTGCTGCTGGCGGTGGAGGTGGCAAAGGTCCCTGTATGGCATGGCTATCTCCTGCCTCCACATCATCCTCGTCATCCTCTTCTACACTACTCTTAGAGAAGACCTCAATAAAATGTGCTTTGCCAGTAG
This sequence comes from Pinus tabuliformis, assembly GCA_031772625.1. Classification (NCBI taxonomy): domain Eukaryota; kingdom Viridiplantae; phylum Streptophyta; class Pinopsida; order Pinales; family Pinaceae; genus Pinus; species Pinus tabuliformis. Next base: position 484,914,509 of record CM062811.1, on the reverse strand, counting down.
CACATTTATGTGCCGGTGCCCACGGCTCTTGACATGTGAAGCATAATTTCTTCTTCTTCAGCTCCCTCCTAGCATCGTCATCAAGCTGTACTCGTCCTGGATTCCCCTTTGGAGGAGGAATGCTCACATCCTTCCCCTTAGACTGAAAAGTCTGTCTCTGGGGGTAAGGTGTCTGGGTCCTGGGTAAGACATCCTGCAAGTCCCGGGTCCTGCTGATAGCGTCCTGGAGTGTGGCTGGTTTAGTGGATCAGACTAAACCCCGAAGTGGCTCTGCTAACCCCTCAACATACATATAGATTCTCCGTGTCATGGATAGGTCTGGCACCATCACAGAGACCCTCAAGAAATCTGCAATGTAGGTCTCTGGGCTCCCTGTCGGCTTGAGCCTCGTTAGCTCAACAAAACGCTACTTTGGATCCCTCCGATCAAATCGCTCCATCAGTCTCCTGGTAAACTCAGCATATGTCGTCACTGTGGAGTGCCCCAGTGTAACCATCCCATGAAACCACCAATCCTGAGCCTCACTGTCCAAATGCAATGTTTCCACCTTGATGGCCTCTGTCTCCGACATCTGGTTAAGCTGGAAATAAATATCCAACTTCTCCACCCAATACTTTGCCGAACTGTTTGATGAACCACCAAACATGGGCAAGTGGAATCTACTCGCTGCACGGTGGGTGTCACTATCATGGTAATGCCGGTACCCTCTGTGATGGTCGTGGGGTCTACTATCCCGCTGGAGTTGAACAAAATCTCTGAATGAGAGGGCTTCCCTGAACTCCTGCCCATAGGCCTGGTACTCTGCAAAATAATTGCCCATATGTCTAGGCTCTGCCTCCTGCTGGGCTACGGCCCCCGTGTCGGCTCCTAAGAAAGTGGGCATGGTAGAGCATGTAGGGGCATGTGAGGCCACCTGCTGCGCAGTATCACGTTGTTCTGGCAAATGGTGGGATGCACCTGATCCCTCACCAACCTGAAAAACCCGTGGGCTCTCAAGCTGTCTGGCCTCTACTGCCGTGAATATCTGCCCCATCACCTCAATTTGCCTCGATAGGTCCTGCACGGATTTGAGGAGCATATCTGCAAATCTCTTCCCATCATCATCTGCCATCGGATCCTCGTGCTTTGCGTCCACCACAGGCTCCCTCTGTCCTGCATCCACCACAGGTTCCTCCTGTTCTATGTCCACCATCGGACACAGTCTCCCTCTGCATAGGTATTCTCCAACCTACGCTCAGTGTCTCTGTACCTCCTACCTCTGTAAAAAATGTAGCGTTTTTCCCCCGGTGTCATAGATTGCTAGCTCCACAGGCTGAGCTAGATCTATGCTCTGATACCACTGTAATATCCCTAAACCGGAATATTCCTCAAACCCCAACAAAACTCAACCAAATACGTGCAAATGATACAATAACCCAAAAATGACAAAATAACTGTGGTACAACATATAATAATGTAGACAGGAAATAGAAATAGATACTCAAGAAATGCAGCGTAAAAGAATAAGCCATTTTATTATACTGAGAAATAAGATAAGTACAGGAGGTGATCAGAAAGATGGCACCTCAACTTGCACAAGGCAAGTGAAGAAATACTCTCAGAATAACAAAGAATGGCCTCTCTGCATGGATGCCGCTGCTATGCTACTGCTTCTGCTAGGGAACAACTGATGATTTGGGGTTGCTCCCCTCCTCGGAATAAGCTGAAACTATGGAGCTCTACTCAAGAAACCCAGAAAAACCCAAAAAGCTCTCCTGGAATAGCTGACCCCCGAAAATCACCCCCTTGGGGTTCTGCGCAGTTCCTCAAAGCTCTGCGCTGCCACTGAAGGAAACCCCTCTAAACTCTGCCTGAAACTCCGCCTGAAACCCTGCCAAAAATCCTCCAATAGACAAGGGCTGGTCCCTTTCTCAATCACCCAGCATAAATCCTCTTGCAAACCCCAATCCAACACTACTGCCAGAAGGAACTGCGTCCCTCTCTCAGTGCTGCGCAGTCCTCCAAAATGCTAATGAAACTGCTACTGAAATGCTGACAAAACTACTACTGAAATGCTAATGGAAATACCTTGCCCGAGTAGGCACTTGAAGTCCCCCGGGGCCAAGGGTGAGATCTCCGAACGGAGACACTCAATGCACTAAACAGTGTTGCAGACTAGCTAAACAGCCAGTGTGCTCAGAAGGCGAAACGACTAGCTCAAAATGCACATAACTGAATGATCAAAATGAGGGGGCTCCTCTCTCTTTTATAGCCTTCGCCTCTCTCAATCCCAAGGCTCACCTCTTCCTGCGTGGTTCCCCTCTTGCCACGTGTTCCTTCCCTCCTGCGCAGTCTCTCCATGTGTCTGCGTGGGCTCCATTTCTGCGTCCCTCTTTGGCCCCCTTGGCTTCCCTTTAAGTCACAACGTTGTGCTATCTAGGAAGTGACTTTTTATTCTAAAGTGAGTTATGTCCCCCTTCCTCACTTTTTATTTACGAATAACTATAGAAGGCAAAAATTGAACAAAATCGAATATTCCAATTAGCCATTGCTAATTAGGAATATTACATTGAGCCATTTTATTAATCACTTGGAGCAAGTACAATAGTGTGGAAGAAGTGCACCTGGGCTTGCCTAAATGGCAAGCATGACAAAGCCCAAGTGATCAAACAACAAGACCAAATGCTAAACAACTGCTACTCCAATGATGCTCTATGCTACCCAGAAATCTGCACTGTCTGCTGGAAAGGAACTGTTGGAAACCCCACCTCTGATGCTCAGAAAATTCTGCAAAATTAGCCTCAAGCTCCTCAACCAAAACCCACCCAAACCCAACAAGCGTTTGGCCTAGTTTTGACCCCAGAAATTCGACCTCCAAATACCACGTCCTCCTCCAAGTGCTGGGAAATATGGCCTGCCTGTAGCTCACTGGAAAAGCCCCACAAATCACTCCCAAAGGCTGAGATACTCTCCTCCAAGGTTTCCCTTATTTCTCCCGGCAATCTCCAACTCTTCAACTCATCCCTCAAGCTCCCACGTGTGCCTAGTGAGAGCCCTCTACGCAGGCCCAGGTAGTTGCAAATCGTGTTGCCCACTAGCAGCAATCTCCTGCTCTAAAACTCCTCCAAAATGTTGATCCTCCACTAAAGCTCCAATGCCAAAATTCTCCCAGAAAATGCTACCTGGAAGATCCTCGAAACAACCCCTGTGTGCTCCCTTCCTACGTCCTCCAGAAACACGCACTAGCTAAGCCAAAGGCTGAAAGATGAGCTCTGAAATCCCTCCAGCTCTCCTCCAAGGTGGTACAATTTGCCTTCCTAGGGTGGCACTCGAAGTCCCCCGAAGAAAGGTTGAGTTCTCCGCTTGGAAAACTCAGTGCTAAACAACAAGTAACCCAGCTAAGCAGTGTGAGCAACAAAGTGAGTTTGATAGACAAAAGACCCCTTGAGTAGATGAGCTCCTCCTATTTATAATTTCGTGGGCCTTTCCTCCCCATGTGGGCCCCTCTTCCTTGCCTTCGATTTCCCCTCCAAGGCTATTCGAATTCCACACTTAGCCAAGTGCGTTTTTCCCATGTGGGTGGCCCCCACATTCCACTAACAAAATAATTTGGCCTCTTTCTCTCCTAAGTCCTTAAGTCAAAATTGGATGGGTTCCAAGGTCACCAAAAATCATCCAAAATTGTGGGAAATTAAACCTGTGACAAAATAATTCAGGAAGGGGCATTACAACTTAGTACTTTTCAGATAAAGTCACTTTATAAAGTACAAGTGACTTTAATATTAGAAAAATACATGGTACAACACTTCTAAGTACCTCTTCCACCCGTGACATTAATATAACTCATAAATGTCACCAAGACAAAAGTAATTAATGTGTTCACTAGGCTAGAAGGGATAAAAGCCCAGTGACACCATTTTTTGGTACTATTTTCAACACTCCCTCTTTTGAGGAAGGTGTTGCTCACCACTCCCATCCTGTCTCTGAAAAATACATGCTTGCCCCTTGGAAATTATTTGGTGAGAATGTATACTACCTGTTCATCGGTGGATATATACTCAAGCTTCATAGCTCCCCTCTGAACCCAGTCTCTAATGAAGTGTTATCTAATCTCTATATGCTTTGATCGGTTATGAAATACTGGATTCTCAAAGAGTTTGATACAACTCTTATTATCACAGTAAATCGTACTTGGCCTCAACATCTGACCAAATAAACCATGAAGCATCTTGTGGCCATAATGCCTTGCATCCTGTCTGACTAGCTGCAATATACTTTGCCTTTGCATTGCTCAATGCCACTGACTTTTGTTTCTTGTTGAACCATGACACAACTGTCGAGCCCAACGAGAAACAACATTCGGAAGTACTCTTCCAGTGACTAACACTGCCAACCCAATCTAAGTCTATGCAACCAATCAATCTAACTCTATCACACCTGACATAGTCCAGGCCAGAATCCACTGTGCCATGTAAGTACCTCAACACATGTTTTGCAGCCACCCAGTGTACTCTCATAGGCTCCATCATAAACTGACTCAATGTGTTGACTACAAAACAAATATTCAGTCTAGTGTTGACTAGATATATCAATGAACTGATCAACTATCGATACAAAGTGGGGTTCACCAACTCGGAATCTAAAGCATGCAGCTTCTGCCACTTGGTGATCATAGGAGTAGTCATAGGTCTGCAACCCTCCATATAGAATCTCCTCAAGATATCACTTGCATGTCTACCCAGGCCCACAAAGATATGCCGATCCTCCTGCCAAACCTCCAACTCCATAAAATAATGCATCAACCCCATATCAGTCATATCAAACTCCAAAGCAAGATCTCTCTTACAGTGTTGGATGAGTCTGTCCTCCCCTGTAATAAACAAGCCATCCACATATAGAACTAGAATGAGTGGATCATCACCTACCATGATAAAGTATAGGTTCGGATATGCATCACTCTTCTGGAAACCCATCTGCTGTAAGTAGGCATCTATCCTCTCGTACCATGCCGTCAGTGCTTGCTTCAGTCCATACAAGGCTTTCTTTAGCCTACACACATGAGACTCCCTCCCATGCAACTCAAAGCCCTAAGGCTACTCAATGTACACCTCATCCTATATAACACCATTGAGAAAGGCAATCTTCATGTTCATCTGGTGAATCCTCCATCCCATTTGAGTTGTTATAGATATCACTGCTCTAATGGAAGTATAACGAGCAACTAGTGCAAAGGTCTCCTCATAGTCAACTGCCTCTACCTATGAGAACCCCCGCGCCAAAAATGGAGCTTTGAACTTCTCCGCGCTGCCATCCACAGCATGTTTGATCTTGTAGAGCCACCTGGAAGTCACCACTGACTTCCCCTCAGGACGTGGCACTACATCCCATACATCATTCTTCCTGATAGAGGCATACTCCTCCACCACGACATCCCTCCAGACCTGCTGACTAGCAACCTCCTCAAAACTAGTTGGCTCTGTCTCCAAAACATTTTCCACAAAGCCACCCAACCTCTTTTTTGGTCTGCTCTCCCTCATTGACCACTTGGGTCTCCCCACTACCTCTTGAGCCTCCTTCAAGGTCTCTCGAATCCATCTTAGATTCCTCTTCCCTGTACTAATCTCCTGTGGTGGTATGGGAAAATCCTCAATTGGTGCTTCTCCTCTTGACGAGGAAGGCTCGGATATAACCAATGGAAATCCTAGACTCTGAGATAATTTGCATGATGAGCCTGCACCAGATGATCCTGAACCAGGCGTAACTGTACTCAGTGAACCTGTTACTCTTGATGAAGGTGAACCTCATGATCCCGATGTACCACCTGATGCACCTGAAACCTGTAGTGTGGCCCCCTGCTGAGGAGCCTGAGGAGCTTGTTGCTCTCCTTGATCAACCTCTTGAGACCTCCTCAAAGCCCTCTCCTCCTCAAATCTCACATCTTGCCTCAGGACAATCTTCTTTTGTGTAGGAATATATATACGATAGGCTCTGTTGGTCTCACTATAACCCACTAGGATACCCTTCTCTGTAGTGGGTTCCAACTTCATCCTCTTCTCCTCGGGGATGTGTTAATATGTAAGGCACCCAAATATCAGGATGTGCCCAACTTTCCACTTCTTGCCCGTGAACACCTCCTCAAGAGTCTTGCTTCCCAAGACTCTGCGTGGGCTCCTGTTCTGCAAATAAACAACAATGTTACACGCCTCGGCCCATAAGAAGAAAGGTAAACTTTGATCATGCAACATCGCTCTAGCGACGCCCACAATGGTCATGTTCTTCCTCTCTGCCACCCCATTTTGCTAGGGGTTATAAGGCACAATGAGCTCCCTCTTGATGCCAACACTCCCACAAAACTCCCTCATCTCGGTGGAGGTATAATCGCCCCCATTGTCTGATCTCAACACCCTGATTTTCCTCCCTATTTGGTTCTCCACAAGAGCCTTAATCTCTTTGAATCTCTAGAAGGCCTGATCCTTGGTCTCCTTGAAGTAAATCCAGGTCCTCCTAGAGTGGTCATCAATGAAAGTCACATAATACTCATATCCACTAAATGAAACATGAGACATGGGACCACATACGTCAGAATGAATCAAATCAAGGATACCTGCAACTTTGTTGTCACTGCTCGTGAAAGGTGCCTTGGTGTACTTTCCCAAAGCACACCCCCTGCACACAACATGATGCTTTGTGTTGAAGTCAATCAAACCTGTAACCATATCCCTCAACATCCTGAAAGCGCCATGGTGCAAGTGGGCCATCCTCCTATGCCATAGCTCACATAGCTCACTGCTACTAGTCTGCGCTACCATAGTTCTAAGAGGCTGAAACATAAGTCTGTATAGTCTCCCACTACAAGCTCCAATCACACAAGCAAACTTGATACTTGATCCTTTGGGATATATCAACACTTGTCCCTTTCATAATAGTACCTCAAACCCCCTGTCCTCCAAGCTAGAGACTGATATCAAACTCTTCTTCAACCCCGGAACATAAAGAACATCTGTCACCTTCAGAGGAGGTAATGACCCTTCTAAAATGAAATTGTCCCCATTCCTGTCACTTTGACTTTGGAGTTGTCTCCAAGCACAACCTCCAAGTCCATATCATACTCTAAAAGGCTAGTGAAGTGCTCTTTCACTCCGGTCATATGGCAAGATGCTCCACTGTCAATGAACCATGCATGGGAAGATGTAACATGAGTGGCTAAGCTCACCACCAAAGCACACTCTGTATCAAATGTTGCCGCAAAAATCAACCACCTCAGCGGAAGCTGCAACTCCCTGTTTCTTCTTACCCTTCTTGTTGGGACACTGTATAGCATAGTGACCCATCTTCCCACAAGCAAAGCATTTCACTTTGCTCATGTCCTTCTTCTTAACCTTCTGCGTCCCCTTCTCCTTCTTTGCTCCACTAGAAGACCCCTTCTTGGCCTTCTTCTTCTTGCCCTTTTCCGCAAGAGAAACATTCTCCTCTTCACCTCACCCACCACTCTTGTTGCTCCCCTTTTCACTCCTCCTGGATGAAATCGTCCCACATCCTCCTCCAACCAAGAAAGTGCTCTCTGGCCACCAAGCCATGGATAAAACCATCCCACTTCTCGGTGAACCCATCTAAGGCAATCCTAACCAACTATTCCTCTGGAACAACCTCTCCAATGGCAGCTAACTCATCCTTCACTTGTGAGACTCTGGTGAGGAAAGAGGTCACACTGTCAGTCTTGGTCATCTTGGTGTTGCGTAGCTTTTGTCTCAACACCATCTTCCTGTTCTCATTAGAACTCTGGTGTAAAGAGACCAAGGACTCCCACATCTGATAAGCATATCTCATCCCTAAAACATGAGGGAATAAAGAGTCCTTGATGGCATCTAGAAGGATCCTCTTTGCCTTCACATTCTTCTTGTTGAAATCCACCAACTGAGTTGGATCAGTGGGTGCTTGTACAACTGCTTCAACAACATCCCACACTTCAACTTCCTCTAGTAAAAGCATGATTTTGTCCTTCCATGGGCCAAAGTTTTCAGCCCCAACCAATCTGTCCTCTACTCTCAACCTTGTTGCAATGACCCCATAACCAACAATTTGGAGCAAATCTATGAGCTAGAACCTTCCTTCCTCTAAATTGTTGAAGTCTTTGGGTTTCTTAAAAAGTTTCAAAAGGTTTTGGTTCATTGTTTTGCAGAAGTTAATGCTTGTTCCCTCTTTATCAGTTGAGTGAAATTTGAGATCCGAGGCTTCAAACTTGCTTTGATACCATGTAGAAATTTAATGATTTGCACCCTTAGCCCAGTTTACAAGTTTTCATGTCTTTGTTTAGGCACAACTCACATGTTTTGTCATACTGATATAAATTTCAGAATGCATTTATTGCAAACATTAAAAAGGGCTTCTACTAATTTTTCACTTTCTCATCATCTGATATTTAATGCAAAAATTATGCAAGCATTCAACACATTTGAGACACTAAATTTTGGTCAATATGACCCCGGAAAAACCCCACAACCTCTTGGGGAAAACTGATCTTCAAAGGAGGATTTTATTGCTTGAGAAATTTAGAATAAGTACATAAATCAAACACAATACTTATCTCCCTTTTTCACTGTAGCATTAAACATTCTTTTCTGGAAATTTGTGCACACTGAAATTTTCATAGTTCCACAAAATTACATGCCCAAAAATTTAGCGAATCATATTTTCCCAGCTCCTTGAATTTCATGCCTAGGTCTGCCTTTGAAATTTGTGCTAGAAGGTGCCTCGAATTCTGCACTAAAGGTTCTGCCTCGAAAATTGTGCCTGGCCACTCCTCAATTTTCGCGTTGCCTCTGACTATTGTCCCAAAATTCGTGCCTCGAATTTTGGGTCTGACAACAGCAAATTCCTCCATGAAATTTGAGTTGTTCCACTCCTTGAATTTCCTACTACAACACCTCGAAATTCATGCCTCCATGCCTCGAAATTCGTGCCTATTGTAGTTGTTGTTCCCTCCTTGATTTTTGTGATTGTTGAAAGTTCTCCTCCTTGGGATTCAAGCTCCTCTTCTCTAGCTGCAATTTCTCTCCTCCTTCATGAAGCTTCTCTTCTCTCTTCTCCTCATGCTCTCTCTCAAGTGTGAAGTGAAGAATGAGTTTCCCTTTTCCCCTTTTGTCTCCTTGGAAAAGATTGAATCCCTAAACCTAGGATCCAATGGTTGAGATTTCATCCTCAAATCTCAAGATGTGTGGTTGAGATCAATTCTCGCAAATGACCCCCCTCACACATTGGACCCATCACTTAAAAGACTCCTAGTACCTTTTTCAAGTTGTGTACATTTTCTAATTTTTCTCATAAAGTGATTTTTCACCTCACTTTAATATTAGAAAAGTACACTTAGTATTTTCACATAAAGTCACTTTATAAATTACAAGTGATTTTAATATTAGAAAAAGTACATGGTACAACACTTCTACGTACCTCTTCCACCCATGACAATAATATAACTCATAAATGTCACCAAGACAAAAGTAATTAATATGCTCACTTGGTTAAAAGGGATAAAAGTCTAGTAACACCTCTCCTTGGTACTATTTCAACACATGTAAGGAAAGGGTATCAACTAGATTCCTCAGTCAATCTAAATTTGTATGTAATAGGACTAGTAATGTTCGTGCGGGTACAGGTCTACAATGACCTTAATTTTCATCATGTTTCTAGCAGGTACAAGTCTGTAATGACCATGTTTTTGGAGTCCTTAGAGACTGTCACATGTATATTCTCTTTTTGGAATATAAAGGATTTTTTCCAAGGAAAAAAATAGTACACCTAGCATAAATGTGCAACCACAGCAATAATTGCAAATTATCATTCATGATAAAGAAATTATGGAAGCAATGTTTCACCAAGTTTCTAGGGAACAGAGATGCAGAAGCAGGGAAATGCATCCAAGGGATGTTAGAAGCAACCCCCAAATTTTATGGAATGTCATAAGGGGCATGAGGGTCTCTGACAAAGGTGACCCTACCCAAAAATACTTATATTAAAGCTAAAGCATAATTCATTGAAATCTTACACATAACAATGCACCAGTAACATTCATGGTTACATGTAACCAGTTATCAAAATCAAAACTAGGTGAAGTTTGACCATTATGGAACCAAAATTGACTAGTGAACCAGTCTACTAAAAAATACATCAAATATGCAAAATTTTATAACACACAATGGCACCATGGGCGAATCACAATACATATCCAAAATGAAATACATACACATTGAGGCTCAAAATGGTCTCTAGTGTCCAAAAGAATGTCATGCTACAACAAATAACTACATATCAAAACCACTGCTTACATTGGGATCCTCCTCATCAATAGCACTCTATACCTCCCTTGTCTATCCTTTGACTCTACCTCGATCCTCCAAGGTCATTAGTCAACACCATCCAATTTTGAAGAAACTGCCTAATCCAAGCATTAAAACATGGTAGAAAAATCTTAACATGCCTAAGTAGAGATTTTGGCTTGAGTGAAGGGTACAATTTTGCTAAAATCACAATATGCAAGTTCAACAATCAACGCCTCCAACATGGAGGTACATAGAGGGCTTGGTTCTTTTGATTAAATGCAATCCCAAACCTTCATACATGATAGAATTCAATGGAAATGTTGCAACTTTGTTGACCCTAAAATCCTAAAAACTATTAAGTCTATTAAATTTTGAATGGGATCTAAATTTCTACTTTCTCCATATCAAGTTTGACATGATTAGAACTACTCTCAAACATCTTGAAAACAATTCATGATAATATTAAAAATTTAAGTGAAAGGATAGAAATGGAAAGATAAAGGAGAATATCAACTATTACTTTAAGAGTTTAATACTACGAAAAATTACCAGGGAAAGTTTCAAAACAATGGACTTTAGTCAAAAAGGAGCATGGGAGGGTCTCATTTTTGGACGAGGGTGTTCATATTGTGTTTCCTTGCATCCCCACCCCACCCCCCCCCCCCCCCCCCCCCCCCCCCCAAAAAAAAAAGGAGACATGATGAAGTGTTACTCCTAGAGTACCCACGTCTTAGAAGTATGGGAAGCATGGTTGCATAGCCCCTATCCTCGAAAATGCATTCTCGTTTAACATTGATATTAAGCAATCAAATAAGACTACATAAAATGAATTCCTATGCTATTGGCACATTAGGCATGGGAAAAATATCAACTCCAAATATTCATTAAATGGAATTATGTACAATAGCGATATGAACAACATGAAGCTTTTACCAGCAACTTCAATGCATCTACTTTACCTATTCCAAAGATTCTAAGGAATTGAATTTTCCATTCTATTGGAAAACTCAAAGTGGCAGCTTATTATATCTAAATTTCCTTAACCTTAATATTTGCTTGTGAACTTAATTAATCTTCTTTTGTTCTTTAGTTAGATCTTTTCATCAAACAAATATCAAGAACGAAATAGTAACAATAGAGGACACAGAAATTAGACTCTCAACCAAGGCAAAACCCCTCCAAGGAGAATTACCAACACTACCTAGTGTTAGAAAATCAGAAAGGCAGAAATATTTTCTTGCCTTGACAATTACTTGTGATATTCTAGTATTCTTATTAACTTCCTTTATGTTCTTCTTTTATCTTCTTTTGATCAAGCAATTATCAAATCAAAACCGCATCAAGCTTGAATTTACGATCCTCCTGCAAAAAAATTTCGGCTCTATTGCAGGTCTGCAATTATGGCCCCATTTTGTACTCCAGAAATTCGCATGTGTGAAGCAGAATCAAGAGAAAAATGTCTTCAAATACTTTGCTAGGGTTCCTCCTTCGATTAACGTTTCTCCTTCTTCCTTAGACTTCTTTTACTCCTTTCTTTCTTCTACGAATTTCAAATCGAACTTTCTTGGTGATTGGTTCTTCAAATAGGTTGAATGCTCTTCTATTTATAGTCCATCTATGTGGTCGAATGTCCTTAATGAGGTTGACTTGTCTTCTTTGAGGCCAACTTGATGAAGGAGGCATAAATGACACTTTTGACACACACACACACAAAAAAACTTTCTTGATATGCAAAGCCCAAGAAGGGTCTATTACATGATGACAAGGACTAGGTCACATGACAATAACCCTAGAAGCCTTCAATGGTGGCTATGACCTAAAAATAAAATAATAAAGCATGAAACCCATGCTAATAAATAATTTTCTTTTATAAATAAATTTTATTTTTCTATCTTTTGACAAATACATCACATCATGACTGAAATACAATTATGAAGACTGACACTAGTTACATTCTTCAACACTCCCTCTTAACTAGGGAGGTATTCATAATCATACATATATATATATAGGTGCAATGATGAACTCAAAATGATATGTTCTACGAACAGTCATAGCATACGCAATGCTAAAGATTAGATACTTGACCAAGGTATCTAACAGGTTGGGACTTGTGAAAATTTGAGAATCCCCGAATCACTACTACAACAAACTGATATTAATTCTCCTACTTGTTAATCCATGAAAGTTATTTACTATTTTTATTGTAAATATCGAAGTAAATACAACTGCATCCTTCACAACTTTAAATAATATGCGGAAACAAGAATCTGAGCAAGAAAGAAATAACACAAACAAGTGATACTGTTGTTTTTGGACCAATGTTCCCAGAAAAACCCAATGTGGGAAAACTGCTACAGCAGCTGAGGGTTTGTATTATTAAGCAATATTTTTTTAATACAATCTTTGGATTCCTTGTTGGCTATCCAATACAAAGAATCTGTCTGACAGAGAGATGAGTGAGATATACCTCACACTATCACTGGTGATCCAACACTGATCCAGCCATTAAATGGTTAGCCTATAGCTGCCTCTGCGCAGTTTATGCGCAATCACTGCGTTGCTCTACGTCACAGCTTTTGTGGAATGTGTCACTCCTGTGGTTGATCGATTTGCCTCTGGAACTTCGACTTTCTGCCCTCCCGGTTTCACACCCCCGGCTTCTGGCTCTGGAACTCGATTCTCCAGCAAATTTTGGATCTCCTCTCAAGCTCTGCGTTGCCTCTGTGTGGCCCTATGTTTCCCAGCGTGGCTCTGCGTAGCCTCTTATGGATCTCTCTCTGTGTTCTCTGTGATGTATCCCCGGATCAAGAAACTCTTCAACCGAAAACTATCTCTGCCCCTCACTACAAGAAATCACCTCGATCACTTCTCTTGCAAATGTTGCGCTGCTCTCTTCAGAAATAAATCTCTTGATCTCTTACTTGATGTGTCTTCAAAATGCCCATCAAGCCTCTTCTTATAATCCTCTCATTGAGAACCAACTACCCAAATTAGGTTCTAATCAATGGCTCAGATCATTGGCTTGATCCTCGTCTTCTTCTAGAAGTTTCAACCCCATTTTAATTAATAACCTTTAATTATTTTAATTTCCTAAGTTTAGACTTAGGCATCCATTAAAAATAATTAATTATTTTAATAAAACTATCTCCGGGTGGAATTTCCCAAAACGATTTATGGGTATTCTGGAATACATGTGTCCTAGCCTCCTTGCAAATTTTGAGGCTTAGAGCACATCCGATGCTACCAAAAATCAACACTCCCTTTTAGCGAGGAATGTGCTCTAGTAATGCAACCTGCTGAAGCATCACCCTAACTCTGTAACATCTCCCTCTGCACTACTGATGTTTGACATCACTACCCACCAACTACTGCGCAAATGTTGCATCTGTGTTGCTGCTGACCCTGCCACTGCCAACTCTACATCTGCACTACAACCCTCTCCAATTGCTGCAGCTGCTTCAACAACAACGGAAAAGAATCCAAAATATTGAACCAATGGTGTTCAGCATGATGCATTTTTCGCTGGAGTTCTGACTGCTGCTAGTCTCTATGTTGTCACTGAAGTTACTGCGTTGTTGCTGACTCTGCTCTGTGCCAACTGCACTACTGCCAACACTAGCTCTGCGTTGTTCAGACTCTGGTGCTCCTAGCCACTGCAACTGTCACTCTAACACTCCTCTACATCAACTAACCCTATCCATCCTACTACTTTTGATATGGGCTCCCGTAGCAAGGTATTGATCCAAGAGGTGGACTCCTCAAGGATTTTGCCTATCTGCAGTTCTTTCGAACTACAGTACTAGATCACCCCACCTCTCCCCTGGAGGTATCTGGGCAATCATGGCGAACTCCTCTTCCTCGATCTTTGTGGCTGCAGCCTGTGGATCATGTTTCTCATCCTTGTCCTTCTTCTTGAGAGGACACTGTGTAGTGTAGTGACCAAATTCACCACACCGAAAACATTTGATATTTGAAAAATATTTCTTCTTCTTTCACTGCTCTTGTTGCCCTTAGATGCAAGGACTGCATTCTCTTCCTCCTCCTTGGCCTTCGTCCCACTGTTGTTGCTGCCATCAAGTTTGCACTTGACTAAGTCTCGCCTCATCTCTTCCTGTTGAAGAGCGGCCCACATTCCTTCCCAATCCGGCAATTTCTCTCTGCCCAGGATACTATGGACAAACACTTGCCATTCTTTTGAAACTGAATTTAGGGCCAACCTCACCATCTTTGTAGGTTGAGGTGTTGATTCTACAGTTTCCAACTGATCTTGGACTTCCTGAAGCTTTGATAGGAATGGATCAGTGCGTTCCCCTTTCTCCATCCTAGCTGATCTCAGGTTCTCCTCCAAGTACATCTTTCGTTGCTCGGAAGATCCTTGATATAGCATAGCCAAGGCATCCCACATCTCTTTGGTTGTCCCTTTGCCAGCAATGGGACATACAACGTGATCCCTTAATCCACCAAGGATCAATCGCTTGGCCTTTGCCATCTCGGCCTTGTACCTTTTGAGTGGATCTGCATCACCAAGTACATCTACCACACTATCGACGTACATCTTGAGATCATGCTCATCCAGAAGGCATGAGATCCTAGACTTCCAAATCACATAGTTGAATGCTCTATCCAACCGATCTTGATCTCTTAGCCCGTTAGCTACCATCTCTGCTAACATAATGTTGAACTACCTCCTCTCTCCTCTGCGTTGTTGTTGGGCTGGCCTATGAACTCCCTACTGGAGTTAGTATATTTTCTCCTCTCTATTGTTGTTCAGCAAATGAGAATTCAGAATTCTTGGTTGGAAGTCTTTTGAGGAAGAATTCCCTCAAAATAGTGTCTCCTTCTCTATTCTGACATTTTTCTACCCCAACAACTACTGCAGAAAACTGCGTCTCACCAGAAACTACTCTGCGTTGAAGCTTATGCTACGTTGCTCCCTATGTCGCTGATAAATATCGATCTATAAATCTTACCTCTCTGTCGACTCACTCAGAGAGAGATCTTCCACCAAAATCTTGCCCCCTAGCTTGGATTGCGCAATCCCTCTAGGGATTCGATTCGTTGCCTATGCAACACTTTGACCTCCCTTCTTCTCTTTAGTGTTGGTTCTTCTGGTCTACTCCCTTGCTTAACCTACACTCTGATACCATGTGAAAATTTGAGAATCCCCGAAGCACTACTGCAGCAAACTGATATTACTTCTCCTACTTGTTAATCCATGCAAGTTATTCATTGTGTTCTATTGTAAATATCTAAGTAAATATAAATGAAACCTTCACAACTTTAAATAATATGCAGAAACAAGAATCTGAGCAAGAAATAAATAACACACACAAGTGACACCGTTTTTTTTGGACCAATGTCCTCGGAAAAATCCAATGTGGAAAATTGGTGCAGTAGCTGCGAGTTTGTATTATTAAGCAGTAATTTTTGAATATAATCTTTGGATGTCTTGTTGGCTATTCAATACAGAGAAGCTGACTGAAAGAGAGATGAGTGAGATATACCTCACACTATCATTGGCGATCCAGCACTAATCCAACCACTGAATGGCTAGCCCCTAGTTGCCTCTATGCAGTTTCTGTGCAATCACTGTGTTGCTCTGCGTCACAGCTTCTGGGGACTGCGTCACTCCTTTGGCTGATCGATTTACCTCTGGAACTTCGACTTTCTACCCTTCTGGTCTCACACCTCGACTTCTGGCTCTGGAACTCGATTCTCCAACAAATTTTGGATCTCCTTTCAGGTTCTGCGCTGCCTCTGTGTGGCCCTACACTGCCCAACATGGCTTTGTGTTGCCTCTTTTGGATCTCTCTCTGCCTTCTCTGTGATGTATCCCTGGATCAGGAAACTCTCCAACTGGAAACTATCTATGCCCCTCACTGCAAGAAATCACCTCAATCACTTCTCCAGCAACTGTTGCACTGATCTCTTCAAAAATCGATCTCTTGATCTCTTGATCTCTTACTTGATGTGTCTTCCAATTGCCCATCAAGCCTATTTTTATAATCCTCTCGTTGAGAACGAACGACCTAGATTAGATTCTAATCAATGGCTCAGATCATTTTGGCTTGATCCTCGTCTTCTTCTAGAAGTTTCACCCCCAGTTTAATTAATACCCTTTAATTATTTTAATTTCCTAAGTTTAGACTTAGGCATCCATTAAAAATGATTAATTATTTTAATGAAACTGTCTCTGAGTGGAATTTCCCAAAACAATTTCTAGGTATTCTGGAATACATGTGTCCTAGCCTCCCTGCAAATTTTGAGGCTTAGAGCACATCCGATGCTACCAGAAATCAATAGGAGTAAGGTGTTATCCAAGCTTCTGCCACTATAGGTACCATTAAGCTTTAGCTCTAACACCAACCAATAGGGATCTAGGTATCGTATCCAAGGTGAGAGCTCCACAAGGCCAATGATACCCTCCCTCTTCGGGATCTGGACATCATCACAGGTCGAC
The DNA here is from genome assembly GCA_031772625.1 of Pinus tabuliformis. Taxonomy (NCBI): domain Eukaryota; kingdom Viridiplantae; phylum Streptophyta; class Pinopsida; order Pinales; family Pinaceae; genus Pinus; species Pinus tabuliformis. Next base: position 484,897,751 of record CM062811.1, on the reverse strand, counting down.
CAGATGTCCTCCCAAGCATAATACAGGCACGCAACCTAAGATGCTTCATCTCTCCTATTAACTAAATTAGATACATCCACCAGTCCAAGCATGTTTCTAAATATTTGAACTTCTTATGGAGAGATCCTGCACAATCACAACCCCAATTAGTAGCAAACTTTCAATATATATATATACATATGTTAACCCAAATCTCTAGGGTCCTCAATCTTTCTGATGTTGCTTAGTTCATCACATAATCCAAACATATCTTCACAGAAGCTTCCTTCTTTATCCAGCAGCACCAAACTCAGCCTCAGCACTTCTTCAAAACATCTAAATCTTGCTCATAGCTTTATCAATCACAAAAAACCATTGTAGTGCCTTAGTTATTCTCCAATATTAAAACATCCTCATGGTCTTCACATCATGTTATCAACTATGGAAGAGACTCCCTTTCCTTCATCCAAGCTCCCTCTCAACTTAGGGAGATCAACAACTTTATTCTTTCAGCTATACAGGCTCTTTCTTATTGCATCATCATATTATTGAAGAATTTTGATTTTCCAAAACTTCATTCCTTTATATTGCAACAAGGTCATCTTTCAATCATTAATGTAAACTTTAATGTCATTGAGGTTCTTGCAGCTCCCTCTTTCTATCATGCTCATCATCATCATAAAGTCATCATCAAGTATGAGGGAGGCAAACATCTTGAAGACTATGTACCTACAGCTCTTATCAACAAATATAACCAAGTACAAATATATAAGGGCACAAATTCAACTATATCAAAATAGGGTTAGCATTTCATCACAGTGGGAGCATCTAATACTTTGAACAAGAAAACAAACTTTAGATATGCAAAACCTAAACCTGATTAGGTTTATAATAAACAAGGGTTACATCCCCTAGACTTCTTGCAACAACTTTAGCTAGGGTTTTGTCACAAACCCTAGATTTCATCATCAAAACTAAATTGTAGATATCAACAATCAAGTTAGCATAGCGAAAGCATTTTACATCTAGGGTTTCATTATCATACCCTAGAATCTTATATTGATTTCTACTAGGGTTTTGTCATGAACCTTAGACACAAACATCAAAACTTTAAAGTTAGATATACAGCAGTTCAAGCTAAGGTTTCAATCAAACGGAAGCATATACACCTAGGATTTCATTCCTCGGGTCTTATATTGACTATTGCAAGGGTTTTAACATAAACCCTAATTCACCAAACCCTACAAATCTAGGGTTTCATCAATAACAAACCCTAAAAGGCTAGGGTTTCATAACATCAATAGATCTTAAACATCATAGGATTTCATCATATGTTCTAGACTCTATCAGCAAACCCTAAGTAAGCTAGGGTTTCATCATAGCATCAATAAACCCAAAATATCAAAAAGTTAGGGTTTTTACCAAAATGAACAAACACCAAGAGATAGTATGATAAGGGTAGATTCAATCTAGATATTAATCACCCTAACAATATAGAATCAAACCTTAGACATGAAAGAGTTAGTAATATAAAGCAAATTTTAAATGCAGAATGATCATACCTTCTTATATGAAGAATATCTGCAACAGAACTTCTAGCCTAAAACATATCTTGAGTTTTTCTCTAACAAACATTGTAGAGTTTCCTTTGCAGCAAGCTTATTTTCATGATACAAGTCTTTTCTTTTGATGTCTCCCTCTGAATCTAGCCACAATCCTTATGCAAACTTTCCTACCAAGGAAAATACAAGGATTATAAGTATGCAGTATAAACAAAGCTAGATGTATAGAGGAAATCAATCATAAAGGAAATAAAGAACAAGATACTTATCTTTTGTAAAATGGTGGGGAAGCTCCCTCTTAGCATCAATCTTTTCTTTGTGAGGGACTTCCTTAGAAACAACTCAAGAATGTTCTTATCAAAACATGTTAGACCTATGAATACTAGAAATTAGACTAATCCTAGAGTCCAATCATAAAAGAAATCCTAAAATAAAAGTCTATACTATATGAGGATATGTAAGGGATAGCATCCCTAGAGACTCAATAATATAGATCTTTGACTTCGAATTCTTCAGTTTTTTTCTTCTTCGGTAGAGCTTCATCAGCAACTGTTGCATGTTCTCTTTCTCTCTTCTTGCTCCTTGGATTTTCATGACATTGGCTCTTGTAGTGTCCCAACTTATGATAATTAAAACATTCAATTTTAGATAGGTCAATCTTCTTCTTTGGTCCTTTAAACTTCTTGTGTCTTCCCTTTTTCTTGTAGTGAGTAGAATATGCATTGGATGTGTTATTCTCTTCATCTTTCTTCTTATCACTTGCTAATGAGATGCGAGTTTCTTCTTGACTACATGCATTACACATTTCTTCAAAGGGTGGTGTTTCTTTCCAACTACTAATACCTGATGCAAAGTCAACTCTAGTGAAACTGTATCAAAACTGCATCAAGCTTGAATTTACGATCCTCCTGCAATAGATTTTGGACTCTACTACAGGTTTGCAATTTCGGCCCCCTTCTGGACTTCAAAAATTCGCACGTCTGAAGCAGAATCAAGAAAAACATGTCTTCACATACTTCGCTAGGGTTCCTCCTTCTTCGAGTAGGGTTTCTCCTTCTTCCTTGGACTTATTTTGCTCCTTTCTTTCTTCTACGAATTTCAAAACGAACTTTCTTGGTGATTGGTTCTTCAAATAGGGTCGAATGCTCTTCTATTTATAGTCCTTATGTGTGGTCGAATGTTCTTAATGAGGCTGACTTGTCTTCTTTGAGGCCGACTTGGTGGAGGAGGCAGAAATGGCACTTTTGACACAAAAATAAATTTCTTTCTTGATATAAAAAGCCCAAGAAGGGTCTATTACATGATGACAAGGACTAGGACTCATCATACAAACCCTAGAAGTCTTCAATGGAGGTTATGACCTAAAAATAAAATAATAAAGCATGAAACCCATGCTAATAAATAATTTTTCTTTTTCTTTCTTTTGACAAATACATTACATCGTGACTCAAATACAATTATGAAGATCGACACTAGTTACATTCTTCAATACCTAGAACATAGCAACCCATCAACTTTGCAAATTGCCCAACAAGCTCGCCAACAACTCTTGAAGTCATAGAGACAAAAACATGCTCCTCTTTTTATGAGAGCAAACCTCAAAGCATCTAGCATAAGCAATAAACCCAGGCATTCCCCATTAGCTTGCATCTGAGTTGGTTGTAGCATATAAACAAATGGGAAATTTTTCATCTTCTTCCTAAGAATCAACCCACTCGGTGATAGCCTCCACTTCCTTGGCCTTGGAAATCAGCTCTGGCTACACTACAACAAGTCCTCCAAGATGCCCCAAAACATCAATATCATCAATCTACCTTGCATCACTAAGTGAGGTAATATTGTAGAATTTTTTCAAAAAGCACCCTTGTTAAAATGGTGGTAACAGTGCCCTTGCCTTGCTTGTAGAAGACATCACCTTAGGATTCCTCCACTTTGACCAATTTGGACAACACACACATTTCTTATATTTTTTATCCACACATGCGAAGTCAAGAGAAGGAATTCTAAAGTTTGACTAAAGCATAGAAGATTGCATTTGGCCAAGTTTGACCTACTCTGTTTGACCGAGAATTTGACTGAATTTGATCACTGAAAAGAGGCAAGTTTGACAGCAGAAGGAGACTTTGACTACAGATTTGGGCCGCAATCAACCAAACTTGACCATAGTTGACTAGAGACACTTTGACCTAAGGCCAAAATTTCAGACTATTGATCAGCACTAATTTCTCTCATTTTTGGAGGTTTGACCAAAATTGAATAGCTAGTATTTGACCAGGTTTGACTGGTATCTTGGACTTGGATTTGTGGCACAAATTTCTAGAATAATTGTAAATATTGTTGAAGAACAAATTTCTCCTAGAAGAAAAGTTGTTGGGTTTTTCCCAAGGTAAAATTTGTTGTCTCTATTATGCTTGGTTGTCTCTTTATGATTCTACTATTTTCATTGCATTATTGTTGAGATTTTCTATGTGTAATTGCTTAATGATATATGTGACATAAGATAACTTGATTGGAAATCATTGTAAGTAATTATCAGATCAGAAGATCAGTTTCTACTGTGCATTATTATAGAAAACTCAACATGGTATTAGAGCTTTGTTGAAAGAGCAGACATTGAAGGCAATGTTGAATTTCCACGACCTTGGTGTCTAGGATAGAATCTTAAATCACTGAATCTACCAAACCAAGAATCACAACGAAACTACTTTGCATAGCAGAATATAAACAACAGTAAATCTACTAGTGCACAAACTATAGATAACTTTTTACAATTTTCAACCCAACTTTGTTATATTAATCAACTGAATAATACAGCAGTCTAGGGCTCCCGTACCAGGGATAATTGGCCTCATACATCCACTAGTAAAAGAATACAAAACTGGGGCTTGGTGTCAATCTATCGACAACCTTCTACCCTCAACAAGATACTCTAACCATCTGGCTAATGTAATCAACTTCACAGCTCCACTCAGTCATACCCTATAAATGCCCAGTCCTTCGGCTACCGATCTGCAGCACTGCCTCTATCAACAATCCAAGTCCATCTAGCCACTGAATCTCAACTATCCAATTTTCTCACTCGTTGTGCCTTAGTCCATCAAGCGCACAACACATCGAGACTCCTATTTGAGTTGTTCACAATTCCGTTTGTGAACAACTCCCTCTACCCACTGCTGCTCTTCAACTACTCAAGGACTTCAACCCACTATGGTCTTCCTGCACTGCTCCAATGAAGACCATCATAGGGCACAGAGGGCTGCCACCTATCACTGCAAGATTTCCATCTTCCATGATGAACATGGGCTAGGAGGACTGCCCATCGTCTAGTGTAGAATTCCTTCTCCACACACAAGTCTAGGGTTTCTCAACTACTCCTCTGGCTCATCAACCCTTGAGCTCAACAACTTCCACTCTAGCAACCACCTAAGTCTATGAAGATGGTCCACATCGGGCTCCAACTTGAGCACTATCACATTGTCCTCCAACAGGCCATAAATACCAAATCCACTGTCCACACTTGGTCCATTCTCACGCTGCCCTCCAACAGACCACGAGTGACCAATCCTGCTATAGCATCTGCTCCTAGTTAGGGCCTTCAATCATCTCGGAAACCCCTCCTCTTGGCTACCAACAGACTCCACCAACTAGTCCTCTCCTAGGACACCATCCACTTGCAAATTATATCAATCTCAAGAGGACTTACATACCTACAACATTTTGTTGCTCCTTTTGAATGACACCCACACAACCGCTGATATAATTTGCTCCACGGACTATCCAACTCTAGGACTTCCCATCCACTAGCATCCTTATCACCAAAAGACCATTTGTTGTGTTAGCGCTTGAGATTTCACCCTAGGCTGAGGAAGGTAAATCTTCAAGGCTACATCAAACCATTTCACCTCGTAGCTAGCCCTACGAGGTATGAGAAGGCTCTCTCGGGTCAGATTCGATAGATCTTTCAATATGATTAGGCTGACCAATTAATAATAAAGATTTTAGGCTAGTAAATTGATAAGGGGGGTTGATTTAATGGTTTTTGGGGTTTTTGGTGGCAATTGGTGGAAGTGCAATTCAAAGTGCGGGGATTGAGCACAGTTTTCACAGGGGGATCTAAGGGGCAAGGTAGGAATGAGTGCTGATGTCTTAATCTGAGATGGATGATCAGAGATGATAGAGGAGAAGCTAAAGAGGGCAAACACACAATTTGAATCCTCTCTAGACAGTAGAAAACATTAAAATTGAACAAACTAAAAAGCTGAGCATGTCAAAACATGAGTTCAAACTTTACCACTTCATCTGTCCAATTTAGAAGCATAAGAGAGATGTGAAACACATAAACAAACTTACAAGAACATGTAGAGAACACACCATCAACAATCAGATCCACAAGAATCCTCAAAGATGTCTGTAAAACCCTGGCTTTCCTTGCCTTCAATTGCAGAAATAGATGCACAATATACAATAAAGCTTCCTTACACAAGAGTCCAACCATCAAAATGAGAAAGAGAAGGCATAATATAGAAGGTCAAACCTCTTTCCCCACCTCTAGGGGTCGAGCTCAGCTTCCTAGGAGCTGTTGCAACTAATTCTAAATCAGTCACTAGATAATAGGCCAGCTCAACAACTTACCTCTAAAACTTAGGAAGCTTATCTATGCATTAAATATTCACTATTTACATTAAAGAAGCTTCTAGAAGTGGTAAAGAAGAGTAAAAGTATCTAATGCCATGAAATTTACACAATAATCCATCATTTACATGCCCAAATAGTCAACCAAAGTGAAAATAGTGCTTTTCTGGCCGAACTAGTCAAAAATTGGCAAATCTGGAGGTTTTGGTCGCGCCCCTGGAAGTTCTGGTCGCGCCCCTTTGCAGCTACTTTTGAGTGGGTTCCACTGATCCAAATCAGGTGCAAGATGGCTCATTGGAAAGCTTAGCCTGTCTACTTTCCATCCCAAGTGGAATTTCTAGATTTGGTGTTGATTTGACCCCTCAAAAACCATTTCTCCCAAGGTCACTTTCTGCAACTCAAAAAGTGGGCAGAAAGTCATTTTTAAGGTGTATTTTGAGCTTTTGGAGGCTCAAAACTCAAAATTAGGCTGCCCCCAAGTACTGGTAATTTTTCTTTTTGCATGCCCTTTCCAAAAATGCCAAGTTTTCAAAATTCCGAGCAGTCCTCCAAAATGGTCTCACCCGGGGTGAGACCAAACCGTGGGCAAAACCTGTAAATTGCACAAAAAATTCACAAATGACAAAATTTTCTCCAAATTTCTTGAAATTTGGGCTGGGAGTCCCCAATAAAGTACCATGCTCAGTCAAAGAGGCTTTGACCAAAATTTGGAGTGGATCGGGCGTTTTCCTTCGTTTTTGTGCTTTGGCCAACTGTCCTTGGAGCACCTTTGTTCTCGCCGGTATTTTTGACATTTCTCTCAAACCATGACACCTGTGTAAAAAGTGAAAGAGGTTTTTCTTCCTTGGCATGTTGTGGACAAAAACCTCTCTCAGTTTTGCAAAATTCATCTTTTATTGCTCTGAAGCATCATTTGAGTGCAACTTGTCCCGATGTGTGAAACAAGGGATTTTGTCGAAATGGAGCGAAATGAAGGGGATAGAGGGCTTCTAAATTCTTGGGGAAATTTTTGGGAGTGGGGAGGGATGTTAGGAAGCAGGGGAAAGTGGAATCTCAGAGATTGAGTGAGGGGAAGGGGTCGAAAAGGACGAAACACAGGCCAAACCTAGAAAATTGCCAGCTTGTAGCTAGAAACTAGGGTTTGTGCAAAAATGAGGAATTTGGCGGATCTAAGGGATGGGAAGTGTTTGATAAGGTACTTTAAGGATAGGGGAAGGTGTATGAACATCAGGAAACAAGTTTTGCCGGTGATTTGACCATCCAAGAGAAATTGGCTTTCAAAACCCTAGGAGAGGGAAATGACCTTGCCAAGGCACAACTGAAGCATGAACAATGTGTAAAATGACTCATTAGACACTGACATGATAATGACCACCCTACGAATGATGATAGGCTCAGCTGAATGATGATATGGACTGACATTTGGGCAAACCCTAGACCTAATGCCTAGTGACCAAATTTTGCTTGAAGACTCACTGAAATGACAAAATTTGACCTTGACACTTCAAAATCACTTTGTAAGAGCACATTTGATCACTGTAGGAAGGCTGGAAAGACTGACACTAACATTGGCTCCAATGGGGATGGTAGCTCCTTGGAGGTGCCAAGAACCTCAGACCTCTGGGAGAGCAGACCAGTGCTTGCAACCATTGGGCGATGGAGTCATTATTTCGGCAAACAACACAAGACTTTGACTCATTTATTGAATGAAAAGTTGACTAAAAACTGACTGAAACTTGACTCAAACCAACTCGATGACAAACTGAAATAACTTGAAAAAACTCACTCAACAGACCAAACACAAATGACTCATGACTTGACTTAAAACAAAACTTACAAAGCTTATGAAGGGCAGCAGTCCATCAAGATTTGAAATCATGATGACAACCACCTGTGTTTCTTACAAGACAAAATACCATCAAACTATATCAAAATGCCAATGCAACCAATCAAGCAGATGCCTTCTTGATTGATTCTTCTTATCAGATCTTCTGGTCAGCATTACAAACCTATCCCTGGGCATCCAAAAACATAGCTGACCGTGATCTCCTTCATCACTGAACACTGCAATAAACACTATCACTGCTGGCTGCAACAAACTTGCTAGAGGATCGTGAAAAACATGAAGATTTACCATTGCCACCTCCTGCTGAAAGAACAAGGTATCCTTTGCTTCAAATTCTGATATGCTTTCATCATGTGCTTCGGAAAGAGTATGTTCCTGGTCCTCAAAAAATTCTGAACAAGTAGATGAGTAGATCTCCTCTTGAAATAACATTTCAAAACATGAAACATATGAAGAATAATCTGAAATGGAATCCTGAATGCTATGATCTTCTGTAGTCTGAATGTGTTGTAGGTCATTCTTAAACAAAAAACAATCCTCAAGATAATCAAACATGACAGCCTTATCTTTTTGCTGATCTACAAAACTGAGTACAAGACAGTCATCATTTGCAAAAGAGGAAGAAGTTTCACCAACACTTTCCTGACTATGTGTGCACTGCAAATCTGTTGCTGTAGCATGACCTTTCAAAAGCTGATCTATCTCCTCTTCAGACAAAGGAGACAATGGCTTTTGTTTCCCTTTGCTCAAACAAGTCTTGTCTTCTTGAAATAACATTTCAAAACATGAAAAATCTGAATGACAGTCCTGATCTTCTGAAACTTGGAAACATTGTTGATCATCTTCATATGACATGGCAATCAAACTATCCAAAGTATGATTGAAAGAAGAGTTTTCACTTACTTGAACAAAGATCTCATCTTGTTTTTCATGAGCTGGCTGAATTACCTCCTCACAAAGGCTTTGGTCAATAGCTTTGTCTTCTTTATTCCGGATGACCTCAACAACAAAACTTTCCGGATTCAACACAAGGTATGCTTGGTTATCACAATCTGAATCCAGAACTGAAGTAGCTGTCCCACATTCTCCAATATGCATGTTGTCCTCTTCCGTGAGCAGATCTGAAACAAGCTCTTCTCTTTCATCATTTTCAGCCATATGGCCATTTTCAACCTGCTGATCTTGACAAGTATCTAAGATTTCTGTGTGCTGCTGAAACGGATTTTCATACAAGGCTTCCATGATCTCTTCATCCATGAAATTGTCATCTTCATAAAACTTTTCAAGGCTTTCAATAAAATTATGTGCATGCTTGCAACAGTCTTGAACTAAATTTAATGATGGATAAGAGTCCTTATATCGCTCAATGAACATAACATGAAAATCCTTTAAACAATAAATACAAGCAGGCGGCAAACTTTCATACCATGATTGGGCTTTACCTTCCAGAGTGGCCAAGAATATCTTCATCAAGCAATCTTCAGGAAAATCGATCTTGAATTTGCGAATATGCATATGAAATCTTACCAGATGTAGAGCAGCATCCTTCTTACCATCATCATTAAATATAGGCAAATTCCTTGACCAATCTACCTTCGGAATTTTATTCGGAAAACCTGGAATGTGATCTCGGCTCAATGGAGCATATCTTCTTGCAATCTGATCCATCTTGAAAATCTCAAAGCCACTGATCTATCTGCAGTGAAGTCACCATGAAGCATAGGTTGCTGGATTCTTCAGTGAAAGGAGTCGCCAAGTGAATGATTTCAGCCTTTCAAGTGTCTGATCGTTGTCCACTATCAACAATCAGATCTGAACTTGATATATGTACTGGGGTAAAGTGTCAATGAAGTGAGGGTTTCAAAAGCTCACGGAGATTGACTGAAGCAGCGTTTATCTACTAACACTGATGTAAAACAAGAGCGTTTTCGAAGGCTTCTGGCGTAACTTCAGGCTCCGTCTAAGACTTATGAAACAAACACATCAACCCACAAACAAGTTTGTTGTCCCCAGTATGGTCGCCAATATGTTAGCGCTTGAGATTTCACCCTAGGCTGAGGAAGGTAAATCTTCAAGGCTACATCAAACCATTTCACCTCGTAGCTAGCCCTACGAGGTATGAGAAGGCTCTCTCGGGTCAGATTCGATAGATCTTTCAATATGATTAGGCTGACCAATTAATAATAAAGATTTTAGGCTAGTAAATTGATAAGGGGGGTTGATTTAATGGTTTTTGGGGTTTTTGGTGGCAATTGGTGGAAGTGCAATTCAAAGTGCGGGGATTGAGCACAGTTTTCACAGGGGGATCTAAGGGGCAAGGTAGGAATGAGTGCTGATGTCTTAATCTGAGATGGATGATCAGAGATGATAGAGGAGAAGCTAAAGAGGGCAAACACACAATTTGAATCCTCTCTAGACAGTAGAAAACATTAAAATTGAACAAACTAAAAAGCTGAGCATGTCAAAACATGAGTTCAAACTTTACCACTTCATCTGTCCAATTTAGAAGCATAAGAGAGATGTGAAACACATAAACAAACTTACAAGAACATGTAGAGAACACACCATCAACAATCAGATTCACAAGAATCCTCAAAGATGTCTGTAAAACCCTGGCTTTCCTTGCCTTCAATTGCAGAAATAGATGCACAATATACAATAAAGCTTCCTTACACAAGAGTCCAACCATCAAAATGAGAAAGAGAAGGCATAATATAGAAGGTCAAACCTCTTTCCCCACCTCTAGGGGTCGAGCTCAGCTTCCTAGGAGCTGTTGCAACTAATTCTAAATCAGTCACTAGATAATAGGCCAGCTCAACAACTTACCTCTAAAACTTAGGAAGCTTATCTATGCATTAAATATTCACTATTTACATTAAAGAAGCTTCTAGAAGTGGTAAAGAAGAGTAAAAGTATCTAATGCCATGAAATTTACACAATAATCCATCATTTACATGCCCAAATAGTCAACCAAAGTGAAAATAGTGCTTTTCTGGCCGAACTAGTCAAAAATTGGCAAATCTGGAGGTTTTGGTCGCGCCCCTGGAAGTTCTGGTCGCGCCCCTTTGCAGCTACTTTTGAGTGGGTTCCACTGATCCAAATCAGGTGCAAGATGGCTCATTGGAAAGCTTAGCCTGTCTACTTTCCATCCCAAGTGGACTTTCTAGATTTGGTGTTGATTTGACCCCTCAAAAACCATTTCTCCCAAGGTCACTCTCTGCAACTCAAAAAGTGGGCAGAAAGTCATTTTTAAGGTGTATTTTGAGCTTTTGGAGGCTCAAAACTCAAAATTAGGCTGCCCCCAAGTACTGGTAATTTTTCTTTTTGCATGCCCTTTCCAAAAATGCCAAGTTTTCAAAATTCCGAGCAGTCCTCCAAAATGGTCTCACCCGGGGTGAGACCAAACCGTGGGCAAAACCTGTAAATTGCACAAAAAATTCACAAATGACAAAATTTTCTCCAAATTTCTTGAAATTTGGGCTGGGAGTCCCCAATAAAGTACCATGCTCAGTCAAAGAGGCTTTGACCAAAATTTGGAGTGGATCGGGCGTTTTCCTTCGTTTTTGTGCTTTGGCCAACCGTCCTTGGAGCACCTTCGTTCTCGCCGGTATTTTTGACATTTCTCTCAAACCATGACACCTGTGTAAAAAGTGAAAGAGGTTTTTCTTCCTTGGCATGTTGTGGACAAAAACCTCTCTCAGTTTTGCAAAATTCATCTTTTATTGCTCTGAAGCATCATTTGAGTGCAACTTGTCCCGATGTGTGAAACAAGGGATTTTGTCGAAATGGAGCGAAATGAAGGGGATAGAGGGCTTCTAAATTCTTGGGGAAATTTTTGGGAGTGGGGAGGGATGTTAGGAAGCAGGGGAAAGTGGAATCTCAGAGATTGAGTGAGGGGAAGGGGTCGAAAAGGACGAAACACAGGCCAAACCTAGAAAATTGCCAGCTTGTAGCTAGAAACTAGGGTTTGTGCAAAAATGAGGAATTTGGCGGATCTAAGGGATGGGAAGTGTTTGATAAGGTACTTTAAGGATAGGGGAAGGTGTATGAACATCAGGAAACAAGTTTTGCCGGTGATTTGACCATCCAAGAGAAATTGGCTTTCAAAACCCTAGGAGAGGGAAATGACCTTGCCAAGGCACAACTGAAGCATGAACAATGTGTAAAATGACTCATTAGACACTGACATGATAATGACCACCCTACGAATGATGATAGGCTCAGCTGAATGATGATATGGACTGACATTTGGGCAAACCCTAGACCTAATGCCTAGTGACCAAATTTTGCTTGAAGACTCACTGAAATGACAAAATTTGACCTTGTCACTTCAAAATCACTTTGTAAGAGCACATTTGATCACTGTAGGAAGGCTGGAAAGACTGACACTAACATGTTGCATGCTACTGTCCATCTATTTCCCTAGTGTTGTGTGCACCCTTGATCTCTGGTTAGGGCACACTTCACAACCCTTAACCCTGCTCCAAATCACTATGTTCTCTTGTCCAAACAATAGCCAACCTTTGTTGCCCTTTCTATGCAACCATGCATTGCTTTAGGGCTTAAGGCTCCTCCTCTAGATCCCCTGCAACTTACGGACCTGCTACAACAAAGGATACAACCTCCTTTAGATAGAAAAAACTTATGTTTGGGCTGCGACCTACTCCAGGTGTCTGTGGCTGGGTTAGAGGGTCATTCTTAGGCCTTCTGCCCATTTAAATTGCCCTCCAATAAACCTTTGAATTACCCCAATACCTGTGGCCCAGAACAAAACCAAATAACACTTCAAAACATTCACAGAACACATCCAAATGTACCTCTATTACAATGACCTAGTCTGCAAGGGAGACACACCAAAAACTGCCCACAAATTTTCCCTTAAACACCTTCCTAGCTGCCTCAGAGCTGCGACCTTCTCCACAGAGGAATCCGCACAAAACACAAAGAGAACCCTTCTCAAAACTCACTTGTGGTCTCCTTTATCTTGCCTCAGATCCGCACTTCAAATGCAGAGGGAATCTGTGATGGAAGATGCACTTTTGGATGTGTAAATATGCCTCACACTTGACCTATATTTATAGGTTTCATGGGGCTCCAACGAACGGCCCTAAAAGGGCTTCCAACCTGTCAAATAGCCTACTAACATTAGGCCGACTTGAACAAGCCCACCTCCAACATTCAAAAATTAATATCTCTTCAACGACAACTCGAAATTGGACGATTCTTGATGCGTTGGATTCATCTTGTCATCGACTATCATCCTCATTCCTCACATGTCGCAATCTCATCACGATTTTGGCCCAAACATCGATGGGTGCAAAACCACAAGCTTGGGTTTCAAGCCCACAAGGCCACTTGTGGAGCCCCTTCCTCCAAACCCTTGATCCTCAAGGCTTGGAGTACCTCCCAAGCTACAAAAATCACTCCCTATTAGCGAGGGAGGTACTTCCAAGACTCGAAAGTAACCATCATCATCCAGTGACACTAACCCATTTGGCGTCCATCACTACAACATGCTCTGTAGAATGAACCTGACAATCTCAGTAGTGCCTCTGCCTCATCACATATGAACCTAAAGATCCTAAACCTCTAGAGGGTTGCTCCCTCTGAGGCTAGACTCCCTCTGAGCCTACACAAACTCCAGTGGCTCAGTCCTGCAAGCACTCATCTTCCTGGATCAAATACCACTCATGCAAATCACTCCAATCTCGGATATGCAACATCATGATCCGATGAAGACTCTAGCCTACCAATCTATAGTCCATCACATGAAGCCATCTCAATCAACCTAATCTTGTCCAAGCCAAAGAAACCCTCGAGTTGAGCCAACCCATCCATGGCAAGTCAAGGGAAGTACACGATCAACAACTTGCCCTACAACAAACTGTTGCTCACCAGGCTCACCGCAAATCCATCAGAACTCCTAGCCAATCATACTGCCAAGCCATTCAAGACCACATCTCCATGTCTTCAGCAAAACCCTCTACTCCGTGATCTAGACACCCACAATTCCCACTGAGTTGCTTCATTGTGCACACTCTGATTCATTGTCCCTCAAAGTAGCTCATATACACTCTGATACCATGTTGAATTTCCATGACCTTGGTGTCTGGGATAGAATATTAAATCACTGACGCTACTAAACAAAGAATCACAAAAAAACTACTTTGCATAGCGGAATATAAACAACAGTAAATCTACTAGTGCACAAAATATAGACAACTTTTTACAATTTTCAACCCAACTTCGTTATATTAATCAACTGAATAATACAACAATCTAGGGCTCTCGTACCAGGGATAATGGCCCTCATACATCCACTAGTACAAAAATACAAAATTGGGGCTTGGTGTCAATCCATCGACAACCAATCTACCCTCAACAAGATACTTTGACCATCTGGTTGATGTAGTTGACTTCACAGCTCCCATCGGTCATACCCTGTGTCTGCCTGGTCCTTCGGCTCCCGATCTGCAGCACTGCCTCTATCAACGATCCATGTCCATCTGGTCACTGAACCTCGACTATCCAATCTTCTCACTAATTGTGCCTTAGTCCATCAAGGGCACAACACATCGAGACTCCTATTTGAGTTGTTCACAACTCCGTTTGTGAACAACTCCCTCTACCCACTGCTGCTACTTAGGGACTTCAGCCCACTATGGTCTTCCTGCATTGCTCCAATGAAGACCATCATAGGGCACGAAGAGCTGCCACCTATCGCTACAAGATGTCCATCTCCCACAATGAACATGGGCTAGGAGGATTGCCCATCATCTGTTGTAGAAGTCCTTCTCCACACACAAGTTTATGGTTGCTCAACTGCTCTAGCTCATCAACCCTTGAGCTCAACAACTGCCACTCTAGCAACCACCTAAGTCTATGAAGATGGTGCACATCGAGCTCCAACTTGGGCACTATCATGTTGTCCTCCAACAAACCATAAATGCCCAATCCACTGTCCACACTTGGTCCACTCTCAATCTTCTCTCCAACAAACCATGAGTGACCAATCATGTTGTAGCATCTGCTCCTAGTTAGGGCATCCAATCATCTAGGAAACCCCTCCTCTTGGCTACCAACGGACTCCACCAACCAGTCCTCTCCTAGGACACTTAGCACTTGCAAATTATATCAACCTCAAGAGGACTTACATACCTGCAACCTTTTGTTGCTCCTCTTGACGTGACACCCACACAACTACTAATATAATTTGCTCCACAGATTATCCAACTCTAAGACTTCCCATCCACTAGCATCCTTATCACAAAAAGACCATCTACTGCATTCTGTTATTGATCTCTTGCCCTAGTGTTCTGTGCACCCTTGAGCTCTGGTTAGGGAAAACTTCACAGCCCTTAACCCTGCTCCAAATCACTATGTTCTCTTGTCCAAACAATAGCCAAACTTTGTTGCCCTTTTTATGCCACCATGCATTGCTTTAGGGCTTAAGGCTCCTCCTCTAGATGCTCTACAACTTACGAACCTACTACAGTAAAGGATACGGCCTCCTTTAGACAGAAAACACTTCTATTTGGGTTGCGGAATAATCCAAGAGTCTATAGCTAGGTTAGAGGGTCATTCTTAGGCCTTCTACCCATTCAAATTTCCCTCCAATACATCTTTGCATTACCCCAATACTTGCGACCGATAACAGAACCAGATAACACTTCAAAACATGCACAGAACACGTCCAAATTTACCTTTATTACTGCAGCCTAGCCTACAAGGGAGACATACCAAACACTGCCCACAAATCTACCCTTAAACACCTTCCTAGTTGCCTCAGAGTTGCAGCCTTCTGCACAGAGGAATCAACACCAAAATGTAGAGAGAACCCTTCTCAAAACTCGGTTGTGGTCTCCTTTATCTTGCCTCAGATCCGCATTTCAAACACAAAGGTAATTTGTGATGGAAGATGCCCTTTTGGATGTGTAAATATGCCTCACACTTGACCTGTATTTATAGGTTTCCATGGGGCTCCAACGAACAGCCCTAAAAGGGTCGCCAACCTGTCAAACGACCTACTAACATTAGGCCGACTTGAACAAACCCACCTCCAACATTCAAAATTTAATATCTCTTCAACAAAAACTCGAAATTGGATGATTCTTGATGCATTGGATTCGTCTCATCATCTACTATCATCCTCATTCCTCACATGTTGCAATCTCATCATGGTTTTGGCCCAAACATGGGTGAAAAACCCCAAGCTTGGGTTTCAAGCCCACAAGGCCACTTTTGGAGCTCCTTCCTCCAAACCCTCGATCCTCAAGGCTTA
Organism: Pinus tabuliformis; assembly: GCA_031772625.1. Classification (NCBI taxonomy): domain Eukaryota; kingdom Viridiplantae; phylum Streptophyta; class Pinopsida; order Pinales; family Pinaceae; genus Pinus; species Pinus tabuliformis. Next base: position 484,881,451 of record CM062811.1, on the reverse strand, counting down.
GAGTACCTCCCAAGCTACAAAATCCAACAATCAACCTTAGAGTCAAGTGTTCAAGCAACTTAATTGGTTTTTGGGTCTTTTGCCTAAAATGGCACCAAATCTTAGAGTTGAAGACAAGTTGGATGGTGCCATCAATTTCAGATCTTGGAATACCAAAATACTCCTTATTTTGGAAGAGAATGAACTTCAGGATCATGTGTAGAAACCCATTCCAAAGCCAAAGTGTTAATTTTAGATAAGAATGGTATGTTCTATGCTAAAGAGCAATTTTACTTCAATTTTCTTATTAGCCCAATATCAATATCCAGTTTAGCAATCACATCAACATGATAGTAAAATGCATATAGAACATAAACAATAACAATAGAAGACAAGCCAAGACAAGAGGACACAAGATATGGCACCAGCCAGGGACAAACCCCAATGTGGGGAAACGATCGATCAATTCCTCTTATAATTCTTCAAAAGTTTAGCACACAAAGAGAGTACAATATATAATTTTCACTTGCCCAATCAAAGTGAAATTTGATGAGTCAAATAGCAGTAATAGAAAGCCCTAACCAGAAAGTCAATGTTGTTCAACAGGGAAGATATTGACCTCCAAAACAACTCGGTCAAACTTGGCCAACTCGGCCTTCAACAGTTAGTCAAATTAGCCCAAAAATAGTCCGAAAAAGTCCAGTCAAATCTCGTCAAGGAAAGTCAATGTTGCAACAAACCCTTCCGCAGTCAATATTGGTCAAACCATGGTCAAATAGCCTCAATTTCTATGCCATAAATGTGGCATACCCAAATAGAGATCCCCCACACAAAACCGCAGTCAAATAGATCAATGTTGGTCAACACAAGTCAAAACAGCCCTCCTGCAACTTCGATCAACGCTGGTCAACACAGAGACAGAAAACCCTTCTCTTCTTCGCACATGTGGAGAGTTTCCTCTGAAATTCGTACCCAATCAATGAAGGAGAGAGAGATATGTGGGTGAGTGAAGTGTCTAAATGAGGAGGAGGCACCTTGTATTTATATGCAACGTTGAGGATGAATAGACGTGGTTGTTGGGCTTCTAAGCCTACATTAGTTTGTTGGTCGACCTTGATAATTTGTCCATAAACAAAATAAATTCATAATTCCATTTGTACATGTCAGAATGGGATGATCTTTAGATCAATCCTACACCTCTCGAAGAGAGGAATCCAATAAAAATATCAGTTGCCTCATATGAGTTGTCCAAGGTGAATTTTGGCCCTAGTTGCCAAATTTAACACTCCCTCTCAACTAGGGAGAACTTCACCTGCCAAACTATCTGATACTTTGTACCATTCGTGTCTCTGCTTTGCTCTGCTCTGTTGAACCATGAAGAAAGAAGAAATGATCAAGAATGTATCATACCATTCTCCATTGATCCAAAGTCAGTCTCCAATAATAGAGAGTGTGTCATACCACTCTTAATTGACCCGTAGTCAGTTTCCATTGATCCCAGGTCAATATCAACATCCTAGCATAGGAAGTACGGTAGTACACAATGCGTCCATCGGTAGTACTATGGTCCCTATACTCATTTCCCTACTCATTGGCCAGATGAGAGGTACTTCCCATGAGTCCCAAACTGCATGGGTAGGATGTGCCAACAAGAGAAGGTGAACCATTCATCCTACTCATATGCCATAGGGGAGGGTGAACCTATCAGCCTATGCATATGCCACCATGGGGTATCACAGGGGAAGGTGAACTATTCACCCTGTACACAGTGCACCACTAGGGGAGGGTGAGTCACCCTATGGTCGCTCATCGCTCCAAGAAGTACCCCAAGCCCCTTGGAGCTCCTAGAGCTCAACATCCATCTCATACGGGACCCTCATAAGAGGGTCTCTCCATGACTCCAGGACGTTCATGGAAGGTTAAGAATTTGACCTTCCCCAAGGGCTTCGTAAGAATATCAGCGACCTGATCATCAATCCCAATGTGTTGGAGCCTTATTGCTCCCTGTTGCACCATATCCCGGATAAAGTGGTACCTAATATCAATATGCTTGGAGCGGTCATGAAACATGGGATTCTCAGAAAGATAAATCCCACTCTGCTTGTCGCAATAGATCATGGTGGTATCCAGCACATGTCCAAACAACTCACTAAATAGCTTCCTCAACCAAACAACTTCACAGGAGGCCATACTAGCAACAATGTATTCAGCCTCAGCGATGCTCAAGGCAACCGACTTTTGCTTCCTGCTCATCCATGATATCGAAGTAGAACCTAGAGAGAAGCAACATCCAGATGTTCTTTTACGATCCACCACACTACCAACCCAGTCTGCATCAGAGTAACCATGGAGCCTCACATTCCCAACAGTGTATCTCAATCCATAAGTGATTGTGCCCCAGAGATATCTCAAGAGATTCTTGGCAGCAATCCAATGTATGTGATGAGGCTCGACCATAAACTGACTCAATGTATTCACTGCAAAACATATGTTCGGACGAGAGTTCACCAAGAACATCAGGGCCCCCACAAGTTGACGATACTCAGAAGGATTTCCCAAATCGGGCCCAGCAGCACTTCCGCATAACTTCTTGAAGTTAAGCTCCATCGGATTAGTCACGGACATGCAGTCCACCATCCCAAATCTTTCAAGTAGCTTCACAATATATTTTCCTTGGGAAAGGAAAATCTCACTTGGCTTTTGCTAGACCTCCAACCCTAGGAAGTAATGCATCATTCCTAGGTCCTTCATGTCAAATTCGGAAGCCAACTCTCTCTTACATTGATGAATAAGAGGGTCTGCACTTGTCAGAAAGAGATCGTCCACATAGAGTAACATGATGAGAGGTCTATCATTCTCAACCTTAAAGTAAAGGTTCGGATCAGCTTCACTTCTTGTAAATCCCAGCGTTCATTAGATAGCTATTGATCCTCTCATACCAAGCTCGAGGTGCTTGCTTCAACCCATAGAGGGATTTCTTCAACTTGCATACATGTGTCTAACGATCTTGAACTTTGAACCCCTCAAGTTGTTCTACATAGAATTCTTCCTTAAGTGAACCATGCAAGAAGGCAATCTTGACATCCATCTGGTGTAGATTCCATCCTTGTGAGGTAGCAAGGGCAATGATCGAACGGATGGTGGTGTAGCGGGCAACTGGTTCAAATATCTAATCATAATCTACAACTTCCTTTTGAGAGAAGCCTCGAGTAACAAATCTGGCCTTGAACTTTTCAGCACTTCCATCAGCTCCATGCTTGATCTTGTAGAGCCATTTTGAGGTGACAACGGATTTATCCTTGGGTCTAGGGACCACATCCCAGACATCATTCTTCATAATCGACTCATACTCTTCATTCATTGCATCCTTCCAAACTTGGTGCTTTGCAGCTTCTTCGAATGTGCAAGGCTCAGATTGAACAATGGTGCTCATTGCAGTTAAGTACCCTTGGTACCTATTCAGCTTCTTGCTTTCACGAAATGTCCCCCTAGGTGCAACATGTCTCTCGGCATCTTCAAGAGTCTCCCTAAGCCATGAGGGTCTCCTTTTTCAGGAGGAGGGCGGGCTCATGAGGGAGTGGATCAAGGGGATCCATTGGTCCTTCAGCATCGGGCATCGGCTCATCCTGCGATTCTCCCTGCTTTCCTGAATCTGCTTCTTTGTCCTTCCTTGGAAGAGGAAGGTTACTAATCTTCCCAAGGGCAACATCCTCATCGAAGGTGACATCATGACTTATCTCCACTTCTCTTTGGCTAGACACATAGATTCTATATGCCTTAGAAGTTTCATTCTAGCCCACAAATGTTTCTTTCTTCCCAGAAGCATCCAATTTGCTTCTCTTTTCTTTAGGCACATGAAAATATATGGGACTACCAAAAATTCTAAGGTGAGAAACATCAAGTTTCTTACCGGTGAAAAATTCTTCGGGAGTTTTGGAGTTCAATGCTTGATGAGGGCATTGATTTTGAACGTACACAACAGTGTTGGTAGCTTCTCCCCATAGGAACTTTGGAAGTCCTTGATCATGAAGCATGGCACAAGTGGCTTCTATAATGGAACGATTCTTCCTTTTAGCAACACCATTTTGCTCAGGAGTATATGCAGTAGTAGTCTCCCACTTAATGCCAGCTTCCCCGCAATAGTCATTGAATTCATTTGACTCATACTCAGTTCCATTATCGGTCCTCAATATCATGATCTTCTTAACTGTTTGAATTTCCACCAAGGCTTTGAAGGCACGGAACCATGAGAATATTTCGTCCTTCTTCTTCAAGAAATATATCCAAGTTTTGCGAGAGAAGTCATCCACAAAGACAACATAATATAAATATCCTCCTAATGATGTCACAGGCAACATACCAAATAGATCAAAATGAACCAATTGCAAAATGTTTGTGGTCTTGCTATCACTTGAGGGGAATGGTCCCCTTGTATGTTTTCCCTCGGCACATCCCTGACATACACCTTCATGCTCTATTTTGAATTCGAGCATACTTGTAACCATCTTCCTTGCATCGGGTAGAGCCTTATAATGAAGATGAGCAAACCTCCGGTGCCATAGTTCGGATTGAAGAGATGTGTCGCAAGACATGGCTCCCAGTGGACTTCCTCCAACTTGATATAAACTATCAACCCTGAATCCAAGAGTAAATGCTTCTTTGAAATTTCTTTTCCACACACGTACCTTTCCATCGATGAATGCCACCTTGAATCCTTTGTCTTCCATCGCCGAGATAGACACTAGATTCTTCTTTAGATCAGGTACATATAGTACTTCTTGAAGATGAACGGTGTTACCTTGATTCAATTGAAGGGTAACATTCCCAACTCCCTTCATGGGATAGGTGGCATTGTCTCCAAGGATAATTTCCAAATTTGTATCCTTCTCTATCATATTTGAAAGAGCTTCCTTATACCTAGTGAAGTGCCTTGAGGCACCACTATCAATCAACCAATTTCCCAAAGTGTCCGGAGGAGATGTAGTAGAGAGGGTAGATATAAGATAATATTATTTTTGCTTGTTATCAACAACATTAGATTCATCATATCTGGTGTTTCTTGATTTCTTGGGAGGGCAACCATTTCCTTGATGAGGAGCGAGAGCATTCCTTTTTCCTCAATTTTTGAATCTGCCATTCCTTTGATTGTTGTTGCCCCTGAAATTGTTGTTGTTGTGGTTGTCATCATCATGAGGTGTATCCCTTCTATTAGGATACTCCCTAGCATAGTGGCCAAACTTGTTGCAAATGAAGCATCTTCCCTTCCTTCCATTTTTGAAACTGGGCCTTCCTTGACATTGATTCTTTGAACCTGCACTGTTCTTCATTTTAGCATAAGCAGAGAAAGCAGTGGGTCATTCCTATTTGAAGGTATATCTAGTTCCATCATCCTTGTTTCTTCTTGAGAACATCTAGTCAATTATTCTTCAAAACTTGGAATCCTATCGTTGTTAAGAATAGTGGTGTTGAACACATGCCATTCACGAGGGAGACCTCTAAGGGCAATGAGAGTAAGCTCCCTATTAGCAATAGCTTCTCCAATCGAAAGAAGACCATTTTTTATCTTATTAATCCTCATTAAGTAGGATTGAATGTCTTCATTTCTTTCCTTATTTATATCCTTTAGCTTGTTCTTGAGGAAAATAACTTGGTTTTCATTGCTAGATTTGAACATGCCAACCAACCTGTCATATATCTCCTTTGATGTGTTCAAATCGGGGATGTAAGCAACTAAATGCTTATAAATAGAATCCCTAATGATCTTCGTGGCTTTGACATCACCTTTCTTGTACTTTGTCTTCGCAGCAGCCGGTGCATTTGAAGGAGGTTCTGAAATCTTTCCTTGCACATAATCCATAACATCTTGCTCTTCTAAAGTCAAATCAAGAGACATCTTCCATGCATGATAATCAGACTTATCATGAAGGTTATCATCAGACTTGAAGTAGGATGTGGAGGCCATTGAATCTTTTCCTTGATCAATGATTGCTCTTCTCAATCTTGCTTGGGCTTTGTCTTCCCCTCAGCTCTGAAACCATGTTAATTTTAGATAACAATGGTATGTTCTATTCTTAAGAGTAATTTTACTTCAATTTTCTTATTATCCCAATACCAATATCCAGTTTAGCAGTCACATCAACGTGATAGTAAAATGCATATAGAACATAAACAATAACAATAGAAGGCAAGCCAAGACAAGAGGACACAAGATATGGCACCAGCCATGGACAAACCCCAATGTGGGGAAACCCTTGATCAATTCTTCTTATAATTCTTCAAAAGTTCAACAGAGAGAGAGTACAATATACAATTTTCACTAGCCCAATCAAAGTGAAATCTAACTAGTTAAATAACAGTAATAGAAAGCCCTAACCAAAAAGTCAACGCTGGTCAATAGGGAAAATATTGACCTCAAAAACATCTCAGTCAAACTTGGTTAACTCGGCCTTCAACACCTAGTCAAATCAGCCCAAAAACAGTCTGAAAAAGTCCAATCAAATTTGATCAACAAAAGTCAATGCTGCAGCAAACCCTTCTGCAATCAACGTTGGTCAAACAGTGGCCAAACAACCTCGATTTCTATGCCTAGAAATGCAGCCTACCCAAACAGATATTCCCTACACAAAACCGTAATCAAAACAGGTCAACGCAAGTCAAAACAACCCTCCTGCAATTTTGGTCAACGTTGGTCAATGCAGGGACATAAAACCCTTCTCTTCTTTGCACGTGTGGAGAGCTGCCTCTGAAATTCATGCCCAATCAATGAAGGAGAGAGAGATATGTGAGTGAGTGAAGTGTCTAAACGAGGAAGAGGCACCTTGTATTTATATGCAAACGTTGAGGATGAATAAACGTGGCTGTTGGGCTTCTGAGCCTACATTAGTTTGTTGGCCGACCTTGACAATTTGTCCATAAACAAAATAAATTCATAAGTCCATTTGTACATGTCAGAATGGGATGATCTTTAGATCAATCCTACACCTCTCGGAAAGAGGAATCCAATAAAAATATCAGCTGCCTCATATGAGTTGTCCAAGGTGAAGTTTGGCCCTAGTTGCAAAATTTAACACAAAGGGAGTTGAAGAGAAAGACAAATATGAGAAGAATGAAGCTAAGGCCAAAATAATCTTGGTGGATTCCACAAAAGATCACTTGATTCTTCGTGTATTTGGATTAAAGACTGCCAAGGCAATATATGATGCTCTAGTGAAATTGTATGCAAACAACAATACCAACAGGAAGTTATCCTTGAAAAATCATCTTCGTAATATCATAATGATTAAATCAAATTAGGTTATCTCATATCTTATGAATATCTCACAAGTCAGAGACGAGCTTGTAGCCATTGGAGACACCATTGAAGATCCAGATCTTGTTTCAATTATTCTCAATGGATTTCCTCCCTCATGGGAGCCATTTATTCAAGGAATTTGTGCATGATCAAAACTACCCACATTTGATGAGCTATGGACTGATTGTGTTCAAGAAGAGTCAAGATTATCATCCAGAAATAACTCACAAACTCCACAAAATGAAGAAACATAAGCCCTTGCAGCTCATACTATAAGAGGAAAGGGAAGAAGGAACTTCGAAAAATTTGTCAAAAAGGACTTTGGAAAATTTAGTAAGAAGAATTTAGGTAGAAGACCTATTCACTCTCAAGATAAAAAGAAGGAGGACATGTCAAAGGTGAAGTGTTTCACTTGTCAAAGTTTTGAACATTATGCATCCAATTGCCCTGAAAAAAAAGGAAGGAAATGGAGTAGGCATCAACAGCCAACGCTGAAAATGATGATGATGAGCAGCCAACACTTAAAATGATGATGATGAGCAGCCACCTCAGAAGAAGTCAAAAGAAATTTTCCTTTAGAACTGTCAAGAAATTGACAAATTCCTTCAATTCTCGACTGTTTCTTTTTTTTAATAAAGATAAGTATTTTTTCTCTCCCTTGATTATTATTATTTTATTTAGTCAGTGTCTTGTCTTTTCATTTTTTAAATGGCCTTGATATTTCTGCCTCACTTCCATTATAAATTTTCTTTTCCAAGACCCTCTAAATGAGGTTCACAAATAATCATGTCTATTGAAAACACTGCCATTACATAGGTGGCAACATCAAAAAATATAAGGCAAGGTTGTGACAAGAGGGTTCACCCAATAAGAGGGAGTGGACTATGAGAATATTTTGCTCCCGTCACAGATGATCATATTCTTAAGAATGTTTGGAAGAAAGTTGTACAGATTAACATTTAGGATTATGTCCAACAATAGAAAGAGTTTCCAAGAAACCGATAGTTAGACAAGTGGAAGGAGCAACCTTCCAAGATGTCATGGGTTTGAGATTATCATATTAGATGCCTAGAGACGGAAGTTCTCTAAGAGCAGGGTGCCTTTCCAGAGGATACCATAGCAGAAGGACTTGCTTACATGACAGAGGGAGAAACTACAACAAAAGGACTTGCTTGCATGACAGAGGGAGCAGCTACAACAAAAGGACTTGTTTGCGCAACAGAGGGAGCAACAATAGAAGGAGAATTTGTTTCCGTGATAGCCAAGACTACAACAGGAAGACCTGCTTCAATGTCAAAGGGGTTTGGCCTCAAAGATTGAAATGAAGGATTCCGGCAGATACACTATTTCTTGGGATTGGAGATTCAAATTTGATGAATCCCATGATGTACAAGCAGATGATTGGATTCGTGATGTACCTAGTTAACACCAAGCCAGATATTCACTTTGCAGTGAACACCCTGAACCAGTTTATGGTTGAGTTGAGGCATGTACAACAAAGCATGTGTTACCTGTGTTGTACAATTGGATGTACATTGTGGTTTGAGATATGTCTCATGAGGTGAAGTGAGGCTTTGCAAGAGTATCACAAGTCATGAAGCAATGAGCCTTCAGAAGCTAGAAGGACATGGTCAGGTCACTTCATCTGAGACATGAAGAGCAGTAGAGCTCCAGTACATATCCACAAATAAGTAAATTGTGGACAAAGACGAGCTTAGTATGATGTTGAATGTCTCCCTCATTGGAAGGGAATGATGAGGTCTTTGCAGGATTGGGTTGACCATCTTCTGAAGCCATAAAGAACTTTGGTTGGGTCATAAAGGACTTTGACCAATAGGAGATGAATACATTCACCTTTGAAGCTAGAAGGACTTGGCTAGGTCATAAAGGACTTTGACCAGAAAGGTGAATGGCCCAAGGTAATTACAGGGGAAATTATAGGATACATTCACCTCTGAAGCCAGAAGGACTTGGCTAGGTCAACTAGAGGTGAATGTCCCAGGGAAATTATAGGATTGGACAGATCTTCTCCTTAGAAGCCAGAAGGACTTGGCTATGTCAACCAAAGGAGATAGATGTAATTCACCTTTAGAGCCAAAAGGACTTGGCTAGGTCATAAAGGACTTTGACCAAAAAGGTGAATAGTCCAAAGGCAAATTCTCTCCCAATAAGGTAGAAAAATTTGGATGCCTAGGCTAGGTCATGACCAGAGGAGATTGATACATTTGCCTAAGGAGCCATAAAGGACTTTGGCCAACCCTAGATATATGAGGAGTTACATTGCCCACTCCGGGATGGAGTTATCTATAGACATGCATCAATATGACAAGCTCATGAACTTTTCTTAAGGAAGGAGAAATTTCAGCAAGGAAAAATTGTTGCAAAGAATACCTCCCTCGCTAAGAGGGAGTGTTGATTTTTGTGTAGCATCGGGAGGTATTCCTGTATGCCAAAAGGCCCCCCAAGTCGGCCAAGGAAAATTATGAAAATGAAAATGAAAATTATGTATTTTGCGGCTTCATGTAGGCCCCAAATGATCAAGTCGGCCCCACCATGAATGGGTGCGACTTTTGGTCAAAAGGGCACCAATTTGGCTAATATAAATACACATAAGACTCCTCCACTTTGACCAATTCGGAACACACACATCTCTTCTATTTCAGACCCACACGTGCGAAGTCAAGAGAAGGAATTCTAAAGTTTGACCGAAACATAGAAGACTGCATTTAACTAAGTTTGACCTACTGTTTGACCGAGAATTTGACTGAGTTTGATCGCTAAAAAGAGGCAAATTTGACTGCAGATTTGGGCCACAGTCAACCACAGTTGACTGCAGACCCTTTGACTGCAGCATTGAGCTGACCTCAAGCCGAAATTTCAAACTGTTGACCAGCACTAATTTCTCTGATTTTTGGAGGTTTGACTAGCATTGACTAGTTGTTATTTGACCAGGTTTGACTGATATCTTGGACTTGGATTTCTGGCACAGATTTCTAGAATATTCTTGGAATTGTAAATATTGTTGAAGAACAAATTTCTCCTAGAAGAAAAGTTGTTAGGTTTTTCCCAAGATTGGGTTTTCCGAGAGTAAAATTTGTTGTCTCTATTGTGTTTGGCTGTCTCTTTATGATCCTACTGTTTTCATTGCATTCATGTTGAGATTTTCTGTGTGCAATTGCTTAATGATATATGTGACATTAAATAACTTGATTGGAAATCATTGGAAGTAATTATCAAATCAGAAAATCAGTTTCTATTGTGCATTATTGTAAAAAACTCAACAGTTTTCAGTTGTCCACTACTTGTGTAATTGCAGGTTTGATTTCAGCGATCTATTTCTTCAAGGTTTTGTAATTTACAACACTTATGTCTTTGCTGATCTAACATATGTTAAGAATGAAATTATAAGTGATTAACATTAATATTGAAGAAGATAGGGCAGATTACCTGCCATAGTTACAGCTGTCATGAAGCGAATTTTAGATCTGTTTTACGCATGATAAGTTTGCCCTAGAGAGCTGAAACTCATTGGCACACTTTAGTAACTTTCCTCTTTAATTGCCTGATGAATTGGGCTATTAAGAGGTGAAATGTTGCCGGTTGTTCCTACAGTTTTGTCTATATTTCATAACAGCCCAAAATTCACAGGATTGAGATCTGAGAAACCTCTAGGAAATAGGTGAGGGCTGAAAATTCACAAGGTTGAGATCTGAGAAACCTCTAGGAAATAGGTGAAATTTCTGAATTGTTCAATACTTAAGCAAACAAAACAGTTTTATATCCTCTCCAATAGGTAAGTCTTATCAAGGTTTAGCTTATTTTATTTTATAGTTTATTTTTAGTTTCTAAAAAATGTTATACATTATTGGATTGTACTCTTTAGTTTTATTAAACTAATTTTTGATAATTAATGAGGCTGAGGGATTATAATCTGTCTACCAGGTCCCATTCTTGCTGTGCTCTACTTTTCCCAAACAGCATGGGTAAAAATAATGAGGCAAGGTAGAAGTCCCGTGCAATTTTGGCAGAATAGTTATACTTGGTCCCTGGGACCTGATGCGAAGGAAATGAATGTCATGTGGTGCAGCTCCCAACCATGAGGCCTAGACTTTGAGATCTATGCATGGCTCGAAATTTGCCTTCTTTCAGGCCATTGAGAGGAGAGCGAACAGAGTGCTTGTATTTTTTTCTTTTAAATTGAAATATGTCTCTTTCAGGGACTGCAATGGTATGAGCTTTCTCACACAGTATTGCATTTCCTTGGTGAGCTAATTAGTGCTCTTAATCCGAATTACAAATACAATGAATGCAATTGTTATGATGAGATTGGATATGCCTTATAAAATAATATTACTGACCTGCTTCTGCAGCGTAGTTTGGTGTGAAGGGATCGCCATCGGTGTGAAGGCATTTCAAGGACGAAATGACTGTGAATGGCATGAAATAAACACCGATAAGCCATTGCAGACCGATCTGCCGCTTTTTGCCTTATTGTTTAGACCATAGTTACCAAGTTCGAATTTGAATTAGAGTTGGAATTCGATATATGAAAAAAATTTGATTACTTAAAATTTAATACAGAAATACAAACATTTAAATATAGTGTTTTTCTAATATTTTGAAATTTTAAAATATACACATGTCTATTATTTTCTAATAACATTAATCTAATCAAATCAAATTCTTTACTATAGCTATTAACAACAATATTTATTATTTTATATAATACAAACTTTAAATATTATAATTTAATATTTACTCAAATTTTTTTGTATTTAAATTTAATGAATATATAATACACATTTTTGTTATATTAAATGTCCTAAATAATCTATTTATCACTTTCCTTAATTTTTAACACATTTTATTAACAACCTTACTTAAAAAAAAATACTTCCTAAAATCTCATCAATTAAAAAACCAACTATTAACAACTTTGCATTAACAACCTTGCTAAAAAAACATACTTCCTAAAATCTCATTGATTAAAAAGCAAACCAGCTTTACCATTCATTAAAACTTATATTAACGTGTCATCTCACAGGTCTTGGAAACTTAAAGATAAAAAACCAACCAATAACAACCTTGCATTAACAACCTTGCTAAAATATATACTTCCTAAAATCTCATCGATGAAATTTACCATTCATTAAGACTTAACCTGCCATCTCACCGCTCTTGGAAAGTTGCTCTGATGTCCATCAAATCTAAGTTCGTTAATGGAAAGTTGAATCTGATTTTAACGGTTAGTTGTATGCAGTTTTATGGATGCGATTTTAACAGTTCGCTGTATGCAGTTTTATGGAGGCGAAAGGGTTTTTGAAGAGCAGATGAGGGACCTGGAAAACTATTGTTAGCTGTTATCTCCTGTAAACTGAATCGGCTGTGGAAAAGGGTTTTTCAGGAGCAGAGGGGCGACGTGGAAAACTCTGTGAATTGGCTATGCGGAAAACTGTTATGCTCTCTTGTAAACTGAGCATAATGTACTGAACTTCCAATTAACGAATTAGTTCGCAAACCGAACCGAACTACTGTATTTTCAAATTTTTTCCATCAATTTGACCGAATTTGGTAACTATGGGTTAGACAGATTGTTACACAGGATCCTCAACACCTTCTCTTCCATGTCTCCTTTTGCCTTGCCCGCTACTCCGCTGGTCCTGTTTTCCTCGAACCTTCAGATTTTTTTCCCACACTCTAATTTTGAAGATTCACACAACATAGACCCTTATATTTTCGGCGAGATTAAATGTCGTTATATATTAAAAATGATTTTAAAGTTATGGTTAAATTAAACATTAAATTGTATAAGATTCTCTTGTTTGTAAAATAGTTTGATTTATGAAATTTATGGAGATAAATTTATAACTTTTTAAAAAAAATCACATATTAATATGATGATGTCTAAAAAAAATTAATTACCAATCATGTAAGTTGTTTTGGGGTTTAATAACGTCTTCATAAACCAATGCAAAAATCAACTAGATCAAAGTTTAATGATGTTTTGAAGATGATATTACTTCTCCCGATCATTTAGTATAAATAAGATATGGGTTAAGATCATAGTTTTAACCTTTAATTATGTATGAGCTATGAGACATAGGTATTTTGGATTAAATAACCAAACATATTGTAATAAAATCAATGTGATAAAAAAATGATTACTACAAATAGAAAAAGATCTCGACGTAGAAATTTCATGAGTAAATCGGTAATAATATTTTGGCAAGAGATAATGACCAAAATGGTATTCATTAGGTGAATTGGCATTAATTTTCAATTTTAAAATCAATGGGGAATTGGGGGGCCATATATATATATATATGTATGGTATATCTTTGGCAGCAAAATCCCTCTAGAATGTTATCACTAGGGAAGGGCTCTAGAAAAGAGTCTTGTTGGATAAAGATATGTTTAGAATGGATTTGAAGGGGTCGAAAGAATATCTATAGGTTTCTAACCAATGGAAGGCATTTACATTGGCCTTTCCTATAATGAGATCTTGCCTAACCTAGCAGGTTTGCAATGGTGCACTTGGTCGTATTGGGGTAAATGTTATTCCGAGTTGTAGTAGGGATATAATTTTTGCCCAAATAAATGGCACTACACTTGCAAGAAATTCTCAAGGTAACTTTGGATATAGTATCTTTGCCAACATATATATTTATTTGGAAACAATGCTAGCTCAGTGGTAATCCTCTTAGCTATGAAGGTGAACAAGTTCATGAATTGTGGAATAACCTCATTAAAGAGTTAAACAAAGCACATATCATATTGGGGAATGATAAAGATGAAATGATTTGGATGATGAATGGCTTAGGTGGACACTACCCTACTAAAATGGGACATCAAATCTTGTGTGATCGAGGAACAAACAAGGTTAAATCATGGTGGAAGAAAAATTTGGAAGTTAAAGCTTAACCAAAGTCAAATTTGTTTTATATGGGATAATCTTCAATAGAGAAATTGACATGGTCCAGGTATGTGCATGTTATGTAGGGCCAATGAAGAAACAATGGTTCATTTATTTTTACATCGTGAATATTCTAAGTGGGTTTGATTGGAATATAGAGAAAGCACTAGATTTGTTTAATCTTTGATCAAAAGAGGACTTGGTGGAAAGACTTTTACAATGGTTTAGGCTACCATTCATGAAACTATTAAATGTAGTTCCTTTACATTATGAAAATTCTAAGTGGGTTTGGTCGAATATAGAGAAAACACTAAAATTGGCCAATCTGTAGTTAAAAGAGAACTTGGTGGAATGCCTTTTACAATGGTTTAGACTACCAATCCTGAAACCACTAAGGGTTGTCCCTTTTCTTTCACTCTCAAGGATTTGGCTTGTTAAACCTCCAATACCATATTTGATTTATTTATTCTTCAACAATTACTTTATACCCATAAATAATTTACTCAATAAAATATGAAATTTATTGGAAAATAAATTCACTAGTATTTTAACTTTCAAAAAATATATTTGCAGTGGAAAGAAAATAGGAAAATCAATCACACAACAGTAGAAAATTATGCCCAAAACAATCTTCCTTCACTTTATATTGCTCGGGAAAATTAGGACCTAAACCCACAAAGAATACATAGAAAAAGTATAGCTTCTTAAACGCTAGAAATTGGCCTCAAGGAATTCAACCCACTAGAAATCAACCCTCCTAGAAGATTTCATGCCTTGGAAAATTCAGCCTCCCTCACTAACAATTCAGCCCCTCCTTCTCCTCTCATACAACCTCTACGCACTTGAAAAATATTAGCCCCTGGATATCTCAACCTCCCTCCAAAACTCACCCTCGTCTTTAGCAATTCAACCTCTCTCTCCTAGTCTCAACCTCCCTGAAATTTGCTTGCTATAATCCTTTTCCCTTCTCTTCAATCCTGGAGTCTCACATTCCTTGAGAAAATCGTTCTCTCAACAATAACAATGTGTGTTCATCCTCTCCCATAGGTTCTCTTTATAATATCTCCATGGCCCAAATCCCTAATCTCAAAAGTGGCATATATCTAAGATTAAATCCCAACCTTCTTAGAACAATGGTGGAGATTAGATCTAATTCACTTAAATAAATTAATATATATCCTTAGATAAACATTAGTCTAGAGTCAACATTAATTAAATAATTATTCAATGTACTTTTTCCAAGTTAAAAACTTAGGAAGGAGATCATATTAATTGCTTCTCTTGAACAACCACCTAAAGAGGACTTCTTCTCATATATGCTAGACACAAGCCTATGCAGAACGCCTCCTGAAGCTACAAAATCAACATGGCTTGCCTAAAACTCTCTACTCTTTGAAGAATTTTTATGCATGTCTTATCAGACTTCAATTCAAGTTTTGGGTTTATTTCCATTTTATAAATACCAATAATGCAAAAAGTTACAAGAGTATTGAAGGAGCTCCAAGTGGATAAGTTGGGGGCTTAGTGTTACTTTGATAGCTTATGCCCGGGATTAGATTTAAATTGTGGCTTGGGATTTATTCTTTACCCATCATATGCTACCATTGTTTTCTTTTTAAAGCAAATGTAGATCATGGTACCAACAACTTAGTAGAATTCAAATCATTTAACTATCTCATGAAAATATCTCTAAACAATAACATATTAAATGTTTAGGTATTTAGGGACCCCGGTTTGGCCAACAATTGGATGGTTGGTAGGATTCAATTTAAAGAAAACTTCTTATTGTCCTTTGGATTGCACCTAAAGGTTATCGTAAGGCTCTTTCAAGAGATTTCATTCTCGCATGTGTATAGAGACCAAAATCAAATCACAAGTCATCTTTGAAAGGAGGTATTAACACTCCATATGCACCAAGCTTCTTTGTTAGAACATGTTGATGATAGGGTTATTGATAACCATACCTTTCACTTCTAAGATTTTTAAGTTGTCCATGTACAGTAGACTTTCATGGTATAATAGCTCTAGATGCTAAGTGTTTTATAATCAACAATCTTAAACTTAAACGTAATACACTCTACCTTGTCATTCATTTAGAGGTTGCTCTTCAACCTGTTGAGTTTAAGTCTATGATTTAGGTACTTATTGTATAAATTAGCTAACATGAAGAGAGAGTATTCATGTCATAGTGTCAAACATTAACAAAATTCACTCAAGGTTGAAGAGAATGTGTACCATATATGCTACTTCTTAGTTGAATTGTTGAGGGATAACAGAAGAGGATGCCCTTCAAAATATTAACACCATTAATAATTTTGGAATAACGAAATTTAAAAAACTAAGGTGTTATAGTGAGATTGGGATTAAGAAAAAGTTGATTTAATAGGGGGGAAATATTAGCCCTAAGTTAAAAGATCAAAAATACCTCGTCGTTATTTCTAGCTTCAAGAAGAAAGTAAGTATTCCAAAATAAGAACAAACTTCACAAGCTTCATAGTAAAACGAGAAGATGGGCAAGTCCTAAAACACTTTGGGATGAAAGAATATGCAAATTTTGTAAGCCTTACAAAGTAGAGGATCAAAAGCATTCTCTCTCACCATGCATAACCTACATGAACATTAAATCTTATTTTAAAGCATTTGTCACACCACTAATGTTCATAATGTGTTAACTCATAATACCAAATGAGATTGATGACATTATTTCCAAGTTATTTGGTTATAGAAACAACATCATATTTCACATTAATTAACTTTTCTTTTATAAATTTTGATAAACCAAATGTTGGCCTTAAGGGGAAGTATCCTCATCATTACATATAGTGGGCATTTTTGGTGTATAGGTAACCCAATTGTGAGCTTTGTTTGTGCTTGTTGAAACTTGGAGGGCATCCCACTTTTTATGTATAAAATGTGTGTGCATGTTCACTATTTAAACTAATAGTTAAACTATCTTTTATGGAGCAGGCGATAAGAGCTACAAAGGCAAGGTTCACAAGGATGTGAAAGAAACAATGTAACTTGACCATGGGAATGATTGCACTAAATTTGATATGAAAGAGAATACATTTTAGTTCAAAGCCAAAACCATGGAACTTTTTTTAAGTGAATGATAAATGTCTATTTTTGTATGACCAAGTCCATGAAACGAGGCATACCCAAATAGTTGACCTTTAGCACAACTAGTGAGGACAACTAATATCTCGAAGCTTGGAAGTATATTAGCTAGGGAAAGCACTAATTTGGTCCAATTTAATCATGGGCATGGATGCAAGATTGTCCTAGTCAACTTTGATCATCAAATTAGTCAAGTGTATTCATCCTTTGAGCTATAAGATCATGTCAATGTAGACAATTGATTCATTGCTAAGTTGGTGTATTGAATTAGGCAATGTTGCTCATGCATGTTAGAGTGGTGATGAGACATTCACTCAGGTTGTGTAAAATACTATCGTGATGCATGCTTGGCTCTAGTTATGTTGTTTGGTTGTACTATAAACTAAAGAATATCTAGCATGTTATCACTCTGTAATTTTCCTAGGTTGAGGAAGAAAACTACAAAGGTAACCACAAACCACTTGTAAAGCTAGGATCTAGCCCTTCCAGCTTCAGAGAGGGCTCTCTCTGTCTGATTTATATTTCTGTTTTTAAGATCTTAGGCTAACTATTAAAATTTGAGGTGGGTTTTTCAAAGTTTGGTTGAAAGATGCTGGAAAAGTCCATTGGGCATGGAGTCATAAAATTTTGAGTAATCAATTACAAAAATCACATAGTAGTTGTAACAGGGCAGGGTAGGAAAACTCTTGTATCTTATAGAGTGTCTGTGGTGTGAATAGGATGAATATGATTAAAGTTCAATTAAATATAGAGCGTACACAGATGAACTCTATATTTAATATCAAAAAGAAAACATTGATATTGTTAACAAGCCAGAGCAGAGTACACTTAAGCAAATTCGACCCTTAATCTTCTTGCAACAATAAAGAGGGAAAAACATATGGAAACTCAAAAAAGAAAAACTTTTACATAAGAAAACACATCACCAATTGCTTGACACGGGAATCCTGGAACAAACTTTCTTTGTATTTCTGTAAATTGATTACTTCAAGTATAATCCATGACTTACATTAATGTAAAACTCCTTTCTTCATACATAATCCAACCCTTACTAAGTCATATTACAAAATATTTATAGACTTATTGAACTAACTTAGGATTTCCAAAAAAGGAATTGATTACAAAATAATATCTAATGCCTATATTTCTAAAACAGAACTAGAGAATAAGAGTTATGGACAAATTAGTTGTTTGTTGAAAATCTGAAGGAAATATGTTACTGACTATGGCTAATTTCCAACTCCTTCTGTTTGCCTTGTTGCCAAAATTGTAAAAAATTATACTTGTGCTTATTCGACCAATTATAGTAATTGGTCCCACCACTCTTCACCTGGGATATAAAAATTCACCATGTTTCTAAACCTTTCATCTACCTCAATGTAAGTCTGAAAAGTTGGTTATTCAAAAACAAATGATGAATTTCATGTTGAATGTTTAAATCAAACTGCAGGCCCTTCAGAAAAACTTCTCCACTGATAGCTCCCTTTGCCTTTACAAACTTAGATGCATCTGCAGTTATGTTCCATAACTATTCCTAGTAATTTTCTAATGGAACCAATTTGCAATTAGAATTTTTGAGTTGGAAGTCCTTTCTCCTGCAACAAAGCAAACTTCTTGTTAAATCTTTTGACCTGTAGTTCCAATTCCTTACACTTATTCTCCAACTGCACCATCATATTCTTCTTAGTCAAAACTCTTTTGACTTCCATCACTGTCTTTGTCCTGTCCTGAATGTTCAACTCCTCAAGCTCATCTATGCTTTTGGAATTTAGCATTCTTATAATTTTATGTGCTTCTTCTAGCCTATGCTCAATATCAACTTTGGTTTTTTCCACTGATGCTTTAACTCTCTCGACCAATTCGTCTTGTTCAAAAATAATTTGAATTGATGACCACAACTCAGTGACATTTGCATTGATATTGTGCCAAATGCTACGTTTGGCTTCTACCAACATTTGAATAATGATAGATTGATCTTCATAATTTTGAATCTGTTGAATCAATTTGAAATTCTTTTCGCAATTCTACCAAGTATGCATTGTTTGCCTTAATCTTGTCTTCTTCCATCTTGCTGAGTGTTGTTGTTAATTTCTCCACTTCTTTATTTGTCAATGATAATTCCCCCAAAGCTTGAGCTAGCTTTTATGAGGAATCTGAAACTGATGCTTGTGTTGTTAGTTGGGTTACAATACATGTTGTTGATTTTGCTGTTGCCTCCCATTATTCTTTTTCTTTTAGTAATGCTTCCATGTCTTGTTCCATTTTCTAGATTTGAGCATTCTATTCCACTACTATTGTGAACAACTTTTCTTTCTCCATCTCCAAACTGGTGACTTCCTTAGCCTGAGGGTGTTCTGTAGTTGGAAGTTTGAGTTGTTTCCTAAGAGCTTGAATGTATGCATTCTTGTTCTTGATTATCTCCTTTATTTCCTTGACATCACTAGGATCATATCCTAGTTTAATAACCAAATATTCTAATGTCTTAATCCTGGTGTCTTTGGCCATAGAAGACATTCTCTCAATCTTCAACTATGAGTGCATATTATTTAAAGAAACCTGCAATTTAGAAGTAGCCATAGTTGAGCTGGTTAGAGTTGAGTATATCATCTCACATGCCTGCTTATGAAAATCGATCTGATCAATTGCATGAACATGTTTAGTATCAACTGAAAATATGGAGCCCTTATAATCTTCAGCACCTCTAGGGGCTAGCACTTTGGGTTTCAAAAAGGCCATTTGAAACTGCCCCTTTTCTAAGTCAAATGTAGACAACAACCTATGTTGGCTAGTGGCAGTTTGTTTCTAGAATTCTGAGTATGTTTAAGCTTTGAGAGCTTCATTCTTCAATTCTATCTCCCTATACCTTGTAAAAATTCTTTGTGTTGGTGGAACTTGAGAGGTAGAAGAGATAAGAGACTCAATTTTCTCTTCTACATATGGGATAGAGGTGGTAGGAGTGCATGTCAAAGCCAAAGTAGTATGATCCTGTGCATCCCTTTCTTCTGAAGATTCTTCTTGAACAATGATTACCTGAGGATCAGTCTTACGATCAGTCTTTGTAGTGTTTTGTGGATCATTTTTCCTTCTCTTGAATACAAAAAAATATGTAGCCTATGTTTATGAATCTGTAGGGGACATGCTTTCCCTTGGCCTTGTGATTTCTTTGTCTTTAGGAATAGGGGTTTGTAAAGAAGATTGACTAACTAATTGTTCTTTTGCTTCTTGTAATGTGTTTTCTGCCTATTCCTCTTGGTTAGCATACTGCTCTATCTCTGGCCTTGGTGTGTGTGGGTATGGAGTACCCTTCTGTTCAACTCAGCTTGGAAATTATCCCTAAAGGATCATAAGACCATGTGAAACTGGGTTTGAATTTCATTTGTTTTAAAGTTGCCTCCACTTCCTTTATTTCTCCTCTGGTATTCACAATATAAGGACCTACATGTGCTTTTAGTTTAAATTGTGCCTTCTTCTTATTGGATACAAAGTGTAATTCATCCATGTTCAACATTTATCTAGCATATTCTAAGGCGAAAATTCTCACTGGTACAAAGACTGGTAATCTATAAGGAGGGAGCTCACACCCATAAATTATGATCTCTATATAGTTCTGGTATAAATACCAATCTCCAACCTTTAACTACTTTGAGAGGTGCAAAATTTTCTTGATTTCTAGGGATATTCTTGGTATAACATCACTGCATAGTAGACATAAATATGTGTGAAGAAACTTATCTACAAAATCTGTATACATATATTCCTCTGAATTCCTTCTGACTAGAGAAGTCTAATGAATGACTAATAAAGGAGTACCCTGCTCATCCATCTTCTGCAATTGAAACTTGAATTTGTCTGCCTGGTGAAATAACATTAAATAAACCAAAACTGATTGGTGTTTGAACACACCTTCAACTTTGAACTTCAAAAACTGCTCATGTATGATATATGATAAATACTTACTATAATTGAATAGAAATGAAGGCTTCTGACCAACTGTAAAAACTGATAAAAATCCTAAAACTACCTCATCAATCCACTGGTCTATAGGATAACCAAGTAAACATGCAACCATAGAGATCACTTGTCTTGACATTTATGGGAAGATAGAAGCAGAATATGGTGGGTTTGTTCTTGGAAACTCAACATTTTTAGGTAGAAAGCATTCAAAAATGTGAGCTTGCTGGGGGAAGGTAAGTTTCTTGTACAATTCCATTAGTGCATTAGTGGAAAATGGATGTAGGGAGGTCTGAGGTTTTATCTGCAAGGCTTGGCAAATGCTCTCAGGGGAAATGGAAAAGAGGACCTCATTGTTCTGGGCAATCACTTCTTTTTGGCTTGGGAGGTATCTGAGATGACACCAGGTAGAGAATTCAAGGAAGAAATGAGTTTGGGGAAAGGTAAACTGGGGAAGGAAAGACTCCCAGATGCTCAATTCATCACTCTAGTCTAAGTATTTTTGTTTTTCCCAATTGTGGAGCTCATATAGGTCAAATTCGCATTGGCTTTCAATAATTTTATACTAGGTATCTATCAATGGAGTTTTATCAAGATCAGGGACAGGGGGTACCAAGGGATCCTCTTCATGCATTTTTCCTTTCCCTTATGTGAATAAATCTTGAATTAAAAAGAAAAATGGAAGAATATGCAATTAAACAGATAAATCTAGGGTACAGAAAATTACACAGGAAAATTGAAGAATAGAGCTACTAGGCGATTTGTTTAACTAAAGTTGTAGAGGGAAATGACTCGCAAATTCGTGTTGGTAACTTCGCAATGGCTTGATCCTGACCTGCACAATCCAAACAATGTTGAAAGGGAAAATATGTAGGTGTCTGAGGGATTTTATAACTAGTGGGATAGGCGTTATAACAGAATTGTTACTGTTTCGGGAGCAAAGCATTTATTTGTAACGAATCAGTTGGCAGGAGGAGTTTAATGCATAACGTCCATTTACAAATTGGTGGGTGATTTGAAAGGTAAAGTTCAAATGACGTGGATGGTGGGAGGTGACGTGGGGCTACTTGACTGGCATAAGGGATGACAGATGGGCGCAAGGGAAAGGTGCGGAGGTGATGACGAAGAGGAGAGCGGATGACAGTTTTCAGGAGGGGTGGTAAATGGTAAATGGAAGGGACCCCCAAAAAATTCCCAAGAGCTGACATGTAGTCGGGCAGGGTTTTATTGAAACCACTCCCCCTTCCCCCCCTCCTCCTTCAGTTAAATCCCGATGGGTCGGGGGGAGTGAAAACCGTCCTTCGTCATTGATCTAGGTGGGAATCATCGTCACTGTTGAAACGTGCGATAACTTTATTGGAACACGACAAAAACATCCTGTCATACCTTTTGCCTGTATTCAACAATAAACTTTAAATAAAATAATTGTGGCAACATTTAAGTTAGCATGCCCATACTTTGGGATCTAGTTTTTTATTTTTCTCATATATATTTTTTACTTACCCCATTTTATTTTTTCTTTTTCTTATTTGTTTCTTTTCTATTTCTCTATTTTTCTTTCTTTTCTTTTCTTTTTCTTTTCTATTTTTCCCTACTTTTATTTTATGAGCTAAACAAATTTAAAATGAAAAATAACTTTTTACAATATCCCAGTGGGATGAATGACTAATTAATCATACACGACTCCTATATTTATAGGACCCTAACATAGCCCACACCAATAGTGTTGTGATGCACATATATCTCATCCCCCTAGGTAACAATATAACTATTTCATCAAAGGATAGCAATGTTAGTCCCTATGATGTTTGATTTATTTATTGAAGAATAAAGTTTAAATGCATTGTCCAAAAGATGAAAACTTGTGTTGCACTTACTCAAGTGTCACATACTTTTCTTAACAAAAAATCGACCCACTTCAATAATCATGAAGAGTTATGTAGCCCTATAGCAAGTGTGTCAAGTTGTCTTGTTAATGATTTGATCATAGCATTTAAGTGCACTAAATTCAAGGATGGTGTTCATTGGATGCTAGAGCTATGTTGAACATTTAGAGTACTATAAGATTATTGGAATTCAACATTGAAAACTCATCACATCCCAATATATAATAGTAAGGAAAGCTTAAAGGCATTAATGCCACACTACTTAATGATGGTGTATGGAATACATCATAGTGGCTTGAGATTATGATGTGAGCCCTTAAGTCTTTCCTTTTGGATACAAGGCCATCCATTATCCCAACATGAGAAGTTGTACATAACACAAATCTTACCATGGTATTGTTTATGTTTCTTTTAACTTTGCCATGTATTATCATCCACCTGTCAATAAAGCACATTGCTTTGTTGATTTCATGATGCATAAAGGAAAAAGTACCTATAGCTAGAGGAACCAAGTATACAATGTCCATAGGCACTACAACTTGAAATCCAAAGTAGATTTATAATGAGCTACGATGTGTCATGTTCTCCAAATGCACAAGGTATCATTCACAACTTCGACGTGGTTGTTAGTTTGAGGATGAAAGGTTCTAAACATGTCAAACATTCTAATGAGTGTCTACCATGAATACCTTCATAATTTGTAGATGAAATTAGGAACTTAGTCTAAAGAAATAGATGTAAGTAACCCAAAATTGACTCAAATGTGAGTGAGAAAATATTTCTTTATGTTTTGAATTGAGTCACGATTGTTACAAGGGATAAGGATCATAATCCCTAAAAATTGAACAACCACAATTACAGTCGCCTCATTATTTTGTTGCATAGTCAAGAGGTATATCAAAAATCAATCAAGATAGGTTACCATGTGTATAGAGGAACAAGAAAGTATGTGTATAATTGTTAAGCCCTATATAAGGCCCATGTTAACCCTAAAACCCTTATTAAGCCTTAGATATTGAGTGATTACATTTCTATTGTTATATTGTTATGTAGGCTAAAACCCTTCATGGTCCCATTTTATTATAATTATAACCCTTGTCTCCCCACCCTCCCCCACACACACTAAGGAGACCTAATATTAGAATAATCAAACTTGTACTTTGTATTCATTGTAAATGGAGGTTCACCCCTTAAATAGAACTGTAATTATTGGTTTCTTATCATTTTTAAGGAGCAAGGTTCATAACATTTGGTATCAAAGTTAATGATCCTAAGGTTTTGTTGCTTCAAATAGGTCATTGTGGAATTTCCACCATATTTTTTTTTGGAAGATTTTCGATGATAAAACTTGGAGAATATTGAGGTGAAATCTCAGGAAATATCTGGTTCAAATTTTAGATCTTGGTTCGCTATATTTTCAGAGATCTACTCCAAGGAAGTTAGGGTTCTTGAATGCTCTTGAAATTAGGTCAATTCAACATTTTCCCTAACTTATTTTGTGAGGTTTTAGACCATGAAACTTGGACCATAGTGAGGCAAAATTTTAATGAATATCTGATTAAAATTTAATATATTGATTCACTATAATTTTAGACATATGCTCTAAGGAATTCTAGGTTCTTGAATTCTCCCGAAATCAGTTTCAAACAAGAATTCAAGAGACATACATAAGTACCTCAGGGAAAAAAATCATAATTATATTTGAAGAATTGGACACATGGCATGGTATATAAGTTTTCTTGTGCTAAGATACCAAAAAATCAACAAGTTTTGGGAAAGTTACCATAAGTTTCACTTGGTGCATCAAATTATATTCACATCTCTGGAATTGCAAAAAAGGCATATTAGAGTATTACAAGCCAAAGTTATAGATCCAGAATGATCCAGACTTATATAGGAATGCAACATAATACAGATATAAACATAAAAATAGAGATGCAGTAGAAATAAAACTTCATTTCATTAATATCAAAGAACGGAAATATGCTTACATACAGAATGGAAATAAACTAGCTTGGGCAATGGTAGCTTATCTTTGAGAAGAGATGTGGTGGCTACATGTCTTTGAAATGTGTTATAATGGGGCTGAAGGGCATTTTTATTACTGAACAATAAAGGGAAACCCTAAACAAAAAAACCCTAACCTCAAGAGATGGAACGCCAAGAGTTTGTGGGCCCCATTAGATTTAGTTAGGAAACCAACTTCCTAGGGTCGTAACTTGGTCATATGATCTCTGTTTGACATGTACAATACACTGTTGGAAATATATCTTCAATTACTACAAGATTTGTGGTGGTGTTGCACACCTCAAAAAACGTCATTTAGGGGGTCAAAACAACTCCAGAAGTCTAGGACCTAAAAAACTACTAAAAATAGTAAATACTGCTATAATAAAGGAAACTGATGAAACCGACTGGAGGTCTAGGTGGAATAGGAAAGTGGCCACATATATACACCTAGATTAGTCCTCCCCCTTAGGAATCAATGATCCCCATTTTGTTCAGAGCCTCCATGAGGTGAGGAAATTTCTGTTGAACTTGGTCCCTGGTGAACCACTTGCCCTAGTGAAGGAGTTTGCTTGCTTTGACTAGATCCTCTGCTGGTAGGTATTCTTGATCCGTGTGTCCTTGATCTTGTCAATTGTGGCCTATTTGATTCAGCTTGGGTTGAGCTTTGTTGGTGTCAGTTGCTCAGCAACGTTGGATGTGTCCAACAATGGGGGAAAGTATGGTTGCAGTTGGTCCACATTGAATACTAGGTGCAGGCCAAGGAATTGTGGAATGTTGAGCTCGAAGGAATTGTCCCCTACAACCTTGCTGATGGTGTACAACCCATATCGAAGCAGGAAAAGCTTGTGATAGGGCCCAACAAGGTGATCCTTTTACAAATGTAACCAAACTTTTTCACCCACCTAGAACTTGTGTGGCACCCGATGTTGATCATGACACTGCTTGTACTTAACATTGGCTTTGTCCAATATGTCATGGACCTACTAGTGGATTTTTGAATGTGCTCAATGAAGTTGTTAGCCTTGCTAGCTTCGACTGGACATGAGCCGAATTTTCTTGAGTAGCTACAAATGGTATGGCCACATCAATGGGACACAGTGGCTAGAATCCCAACCCCACCTGAAAGGGGTTGTGGCCAGTTGAGCTATGGAGAGCTATGTTGTAGATGTGTTGGACATAGGGGAGGCTTTCATCCCATGTGCGTGGATGCTTTTAGTTGTACATGCATAGAATGTGCACGATCATCCTATTGACAACCTTTGTTTGGCCATTAGTTTGGGGGTGGAAGCTTGTGGACTTAGTGAGCTTAGTATCCAACATCGAACAAAGGCTTGACCAAAATGTACTCAGGAACCTGCTGTCTCAATCTGAGATAATGGACTGTGGGATCCCAAAGTGTACCCACACTTGTTCAAAGAAGAGCTTAACAGTGGCTTCTGTTGTGATAGTCTTCATGCAGGTTGCTAGAATGGCCATCTTAGAGAATCTATCGACGACCACAAAAACACAGTCATTGCCATGCTTAGTAGAAGGAAGCCCCGACATGTAATCTATTATCACTCAGACAAAACCCTGGTTGTTAGGGAAAAACTCTAAGGTAACCTCTAACCAATCTTTTGAATTGAAAGCTATCCCTTTCAATTCGAAGGGGAATCCCTTCTATAACTCAGCCAAAACTAACTGGCTATTTGATGAACTCGATGGATAGATCATATGTAGAGTGAGGGGTTTTAAAAAAGAGTTTGGTTGGGAAATAAAGACAATCCATTGGGCGATGGATTCAGGCACATGAAATAACAAAGATCTGCAAGATGTTGGTTATATGGTCAATGATTGGCAAAGGCAAGGTAGACAACAATTTCTTAGACATCAATTTATCATTGTAGTCGAAAGTTGAAGGAAGGAAACAATCCACTACAATTAGGCATACAAGATGAATCCAAAAGAAGCTTTAGAGGACAAGGGTGATAAATATCTGAGTACTATTGAAAAAAAGCAGTGAAGAATTTTGATTCATTTGTCTCTACTCAAATACTAAAGCTGAAACATTAAATGAATTAACAAAGAAAGGAAAAACAATCACATAGAAGAAAAAACAGATAGGAAATTGCTGGCACAAGAATTTTTGCATCAAAGAATAAGTATGTATGATCTTATAGTCTCAATTAATCAAAATATGAAGAATACAAAGCCCAACAGTGTTCAGAACCCAACCTTTGTTACATTCCATAGCCTTTCTTTTTAACAAAATTATAAACTCTAACAAGTTTCTCCTTCATACTTAATTACAAACTGCTAAAAATAAAAGAGATAAAGTGTATCTCTAAAATATCATGTTTTTTATGGAGCCATGGCTGGAGATAAGGATCAACAAGTCGAATTTGATGAGGTGGCATCCAAGTCAATAGTTGTCCATGAGATTTTTCCTCATGAATTCCTAAAAAATAGGGTTCAATGATCCCTTTGAAAATCCAAAACCGTGATAGTCATTAGAAAATAGAGAAATGTGTTTTTAAATGGGTTCGTTACGGATAAAAACCTCTTTTGGTTTTGTAAAATTCGTTCTCATTTGTTTGGAAAACGAGCCCTAAATTACTGTGTTGTACAGGAAAAAACTGAGTTTTAACTGACCATTTTTTACAAAAATGCGCTGTTACTCTTGTTGTCAGTGCATTTTTTTTTAAAACACATGATAATTCTGACACTCCCATTGTCATCACTTTAACCCTTCTTATTACAAATCGGTGCTGACACTCCTGTTGTCATTGCTTTAACATTGTTTGTTACAAATCGGCACTGACACTAAAACTGTCAGCGCTTTAAAAACTAACAAATAAAATTGTGATAAAATAATCCATGGAGATGGATTCCCAAGTTTGACTAGGAGTAGGAAAAGGAGTATATAGGCCTTGCTTCATGATTGTCAGTTTGGCATTGGTGCTCACAGTGCAAGATATGAAGTACTTCCTAACATCCTGTCGAAGGTTCGACTAATAAAAATACTTCTACAACACTGCCAAACAATGTAAACTTTGAAACAGGAACTGATACTATTACCCGTTTTGTAGAGATAGCAAAAAAGTGACCTAATTTTGAAAATGTGTGATGCAGAACACACATCTTCCTTAGAGCATAGTTTTTGGCACTTTAATTTTTTTTATGTACATTACATTTTAGAATGGTAGTGATTTTCATGCTGATTGAAAAAAGTGGTAATTCTGCATCAAGCCATTTTTCTTTAAAAGACCTATTTTTTGACTTTAAATTTTCTAATGTATGAAATGTAAATAATTATTTTCTAAATTTAATAATTTTTGAAGTGGTCTTCTTCTTCATATTTTCTTGTTTTTATTTTAATTATTTTTTTGTAGTTAGGTTTTTATTGTTTTGCATATTTAAAGAAGAATGTCGATATTTTGAATTTTCGATATTCTACATATTTATACATATTTAATTAATATTTCAATCCAAATGAAATAATTGTCTCTAAAAAATAATAATTTTTAACAATTGACAAAAAAAAACCATTTTTAACATAAATATAACTAAAAAACTACACGTTTTGATTTCTTTTTGTAATTTTTTTGCTAGAGATGACATGTCAAAATCACAATTTTTATAGGAAATTTCAACTAAAAATGGTTAAATAATAGGTTTTTTTTATGAATTTCATGTCAAAAAATAATAATAATCACTGTTTTTTTTCAAAAAATAATGATTAACATAAAAATGAATGCGAAAATCACATAATAAAAATATTGAACACATAACAACCTTAATTGAGTGCTTATTCTTCTCATAAAATGTCAAAGTCAAAGCATTACAAGTATACCTAATTAATAGTTTCCAAAAATGAGCTTGATTTCCAAGCATAACTTAAATTTAATCAACAATGTCACGTAATCCAAACTCTTCGTCGTTTGGAGTTTCATCATTGTCTTCTTCCATAATATTTTCTGCTTTATTTTGCTCATTTTCCTCCTCTAATGGATCTTTGATGTCTGTGAATCTCTCAATGTACGCCTTTTCAATCATTCCATGTAATGGTGGTTGGGGTTCCTTTGCCTTTTTCGCCACACGTGATTCACTAAAGTCCCCTTTTCTTCAACCCAATTTCTTTCATTGCAAATGGAAGAAATTGAAGATCATTAATTATTTGCTAAATAAAATTGCACTGTACTGGATCTTTTTCAATGGCAAGGCAATTTCTTCCTTTTTGAAGGCAACATGTTAGTGTTGTACCTAATTATCAAGCACAAAAGAAATAATGAAGTAAATTAGTATAATGACATATAAATTAATAAATAACATATTGAAATTCAATTCCATATAATAAAACTTACCTGAGCCAAAAAATAAATCCAAAACCCAATCTCCTTCATTTGACTGCCACAAAGACATGGCTAAATCGAGCTCCTAAATAACATTGGGTTACATTGTTTAAGTGCTCAAACGGCTCGATCAAATGCTTAAAAAGGGCTCAATCGAGCAATCATTTTTTCCACCCAAACGTGCCATATTTTGCCAAAAAGTGTAGCCCAGCTCCATGCTTTCACCATTATAGATTATGAATTTCTAACAATTTATATCCTAATTATTATTATTATCCAATTTTAAGGTCATAGCCAAGCCAGACACCAAATTGGTGTATGAGACCCCCTTGTTTGTGGGACAAGAGACCCACCTCCACGCAACGATTTGATTATTATGTCTACGAAGGCATACCTACTCTAACCCCTTATGGTTTTTGAACCTGTGACCTCTTAGGAGGAAACACATGCTCTTAACCATTAGGCCTATTCATGCTCTAAGAAAGTGGATTTGATTAGCTAAAGATAGTAATCTAAAAACTCACAATTATAACTCACGATCACAATATATAACACACATGTAACACACCTGTAAGATTACAAATTATGATAATATGTTTGAGAATACAAGCATAACTATTTCCTTTTATGCATCTCCAATGGGAATGTAATTATGAACTAGAATCTAGCCTAGGTTTGGAGGTTGTGTTTTAAAATTTGATGGATTAATAAAGCCTATATGTGTAATCTTAGATGTATAAAATTGTGTTTTATGCTATTTCAAAAAAATTGATTTGAACCTTCATTTTGTTAGGTTTAAAGGTTACATAATTTAGCACAAAATTTAACGTTGATTTCCAAGTTATTAATTGTTTCAGTTTCCAAAAAAATTACATATTTGAATATTGATATAAACTAACATAATATTATATTATTTTAATTTAATGATATATATTATATATCTTCCCACTTAATTTTTCCAAGAGTCATTGCTACTGTCATATAACTTTGAAATATAATCTAAAATATCTATAGAAATCTTTTACTTCTCAGAATCACCCCAGCGATATAAACCACGGAATGGTCGTGGCTCCAGGGGGTGAAAATGTTTATACTAACTTTGGAAAATGTAAATAAAACAAATTTGTTGCATTACATTAAAAAGAGCACTCTTGCAACTCTTTTTTAGAACCAGCACTCGCAAGTTGCAACTCTTCTATTTACAATCAAATATTCATATGAAATGAAGGCATTAAAGCATACATTATATGGAGAAAATAATAAATCTAGTTTATCATGTGACATCAATCCAATAAGAGTTACATAAATATATATAATACTCAATTTCATGTGGGTCATCTTACATCCCACACAAAACCCTTACATTTCATTTATTAAGTAATATGTCATAACAATAATTGTTATTCTTTTTAACCCCTATTCAATTTGCATAAATAAATAATAAAATTTTACTATAACTTTTACTCCCAAAAAAATCATTAAAAAGATAGCTTTCATTCTAAAAAAAAAGAGAGTTCAACCTTATAATTTCCCCAATTAATTTAACACGACAAAATATTGGATTATCAAATAAATTTAGGGAGTTATTCCCATGTTCCCCTCCCATAATTGGCATGATGGCATTTCACGATATGCTTTTTGACTGCGTGGTTTGCATGTTGTATTTCCAAGTCATTAAATGTGAAAATGTAAATAAAACAAATTTGCTGGATTGCATGAAGGCGTGGGCACATGGGGCGATTATGAGAATTGACCCAGCGATATATTGATTCTACACATGATGTAACTAAGTTTTTTTTTCCTTCCTAAATAAAATAATGGCAACAAACACATCCTCACTAGCCAACATGTCATCAATATTAAATGTTGAATTCGAGTTAGTGGGGAGACCTTTTTATCCTAACGTGACTTAATGGAATTTGTGTAGTATACCACTTTGTGACTCCTATAATGTGTCCCATTCTATGCGAGAGTTGCCAGTCGCATAAATGGTTAAAGTCCACTCACCAATATATTGAACTATTAATGGAATCTAGGAAAACGTTTAAAGGTTTCGGAACAGGACATGGTTAACTTTGTCCTCTATGATAACAATATGCAATAGAAGATGATTCTACACCACAACTTAGCAACAAGAAACGTTGGGTTGGTTGCGTCAAACATTAGAATTAACTAACTTGTTATACATATATATATATATATTCAAAAGGTTAATTGGGAGTGGTGGGTGAAATGCTATTATTTTCTTACTAGTGATATGATGACTATAATACCATGATTGTAATGACTTTGTGCATTTATGATTAAGAGTTCCTTGAGAATATATATATGAGATTTTGTGAAAAGTAAAATATTTCTATAGATATTTTAGAGTATATTTCAAAGTTATATGATGGTAGCAATGACTCTTGGAAAAGTTATGTGGGAAGATGTTAAATATATATCATTAAATTAAACTAATATAATATTATGTTATGTAGATAGATAGATAGTGTTAATATAGTTTATATCAATATTCAAATATCCAATTTTTTTGGAAACTGAAACAAATTAATAACTTGGGAAATCAACGTTAAATTTTGTGCTAAATTATGTAACCTTTAAACCTAACAAAATGAACGTTCAAATCAATTTTTTGAAATAGCATAAAATACAATTTTATACATTTAAGATTACACATATAGGCTTTATTAATGCATCAATTTTTAAAACACAATCTCCAAACCTAGGCTAAATTCTAGTTCATAATTACATTCCCATTGGAGATGCATAAAAGGAAATAGTAATGCTTGTATTCTCAAACATATTATCATAATTTGTAATCTTACAGGTGTGTTACATGTGTGTTATATATTGTGATCGTGAGTTATAATTGTGAGTTTCTAGATTACTATCTTTAGCTAATCAAATCCACTTTCTTAAAGCATGAATAGGCCTAATGGTTAAGAGCATGTGTTTCCTCCTAAGAGGTCACAGGTACAAAAACCAGAAGGGGTTAGAATAGGTATGCCTTAGTAGAAATAATATTCAAATTGTTGCGTGGAGGTGGGTCTCTTGTCCCACAAACAAGGGGGTCTCATACACCAATTTGGTGTCTAGCTTGGCTATGACGATAGAGATTCTAAAAAGGTTGTTACCAGAAGGAACAATGTTGAGATGGGAGTCTACTGAAACCAGTCGTAGATCTAGAAGAATTTTGAAACCTGAAATGGTGGGCATGCATGTGGACTCAGATGGGGCACTATTTGATGAAAGAGAAGAATATGGAACATCTTCGTCTCCATCCATTGATTCATCTGAAGATGTGAATTCTGATGGTGTGCAAGAAAATATGAGTGATTTTGAATAGTTGTCTAAGACAGTTTATATAAGTGATGTTTGCATTGTCTCTTGAAATAAAATTTTTGATTTCCATATGGTGGTAAATCAGAAGTTATGAGTCATTTTTATGTTGTTTGATTATATGTCTTAATTATGATAATTTTTATTGTTTATAATATCTACAATGCAACATTAAATTAGAGATATAATGTATGTTTCATTCAATATACATATAATGACATTTTGATTCATTTAGTCATGTAATTTGTTCATAATGTCATGGTTTTTTAATTTTATCATTGAAAAATTTCCAATTTCTTTTGTATCTAGCATGTTATGGTTGAAAACATGTTGCATTTATACTTAGGAAATAAAAATGTTATTCTACCAAAAACATTTGTATGTTTTTTTCCTCATAAACAACTGTTTTTTTGCACATAAAAATTCTGTTTTACTCTCATTTTTTTAAAATGTTGAAAATTGACCCTAAAAAAAAATCGTCGTTCTAGTATCAACACTTTTTCATTTTCAAGGTTTTTTTTGCACGAAAATTTCGTTTTCACTGCCATTTTTAAAACATGTTCACCTAAAAAAAAGCATTGTTCCAGTATACACACTTTTCGTTTTTAGCACTGTTTTTGATGTTTTTTCAGGGTTTTTTGGCGAGAGTTCCCGTTTAAAAGTTTACATTGTTGCCATTGTTTTCTTTACTCTAAAATGTCAAATGACCCGACTGTAGTGCGCCTCCCAAATCATCTTGACACGCTTGCTTGAAGGAACACAAAGGTGTCCTAGGTGGCATAACAATGCGCCTTGGAGGTGAAAATCTAGAACTTGCTTGCCTTCTAAGAGCATCTGGTACGTGTTGCCGAATTTTGGATTGCTCTTGTAAATATGTGGCCGCCCTGAAGTCTCGTGTCCACAAGAGTCAATCACAGTGGTCAATGCCATAATCGGTGGTCGGCTGAGGCAGTATGCACCATTATTGGTGTTTCCCTTCTTGTACTTGATTTTTAAATGGAATTGTTGCAGATATGTGGACCATTTATGATGGTGATCGTTCTACGACTTTCCTTTTGTCTATATGAATTGTAGGGGTTAGTGATGTGTGTGGATGACCGTTTCCTGGCCTAGAATGTAATGCTTCTGTTGTTGGCAGGCCTGCATAGTGGAATACATCTATTTGTCATAAGTGGGATACTTTCAGACTGTATCCAAAAGTGTCTCACTGTGATATGCCATCAGAGTCCCCTATTGGGTAAGAACCACACCAATAGCATAGTCAGAGGCGTTTGTCTCAATTTCAAATGGTTGTTGTAGGTCTAGTAATGTGAGCACTAGTGCAGAGCAGAAGAAATGCTTCAACTCGACAAATGCCTTTTGTTGGGATTCATACCAAAATAACTTTTCTTTCACTCTACCCTTGGTGATTTGACTCAAAGGCCAAGTGATATGAGAGAATCCCAACATACCTCGATAGAAATTGGTAAGACCTAGAAATATGTGGAGCTCTATTGGAGTGGTTGGGGCTAGCCAATCCCGAATAACTTGTATCTTGGTTGGGTCCACATGCACACCCCGCACATTAATGATGTACCCCAAGTATTGAACCTGGGTCATACCAAAAGTGTATTTCTCTAAGTTGGCACAAAATTTGTGCTGTCATGGGGTTTGGGGGACTTGTCAGATATGGTGTACATGCTCTTCCCAACTTTAGCTGAAGATTAGGATGTCGTCCAGGTACACTACCATGAACGAGTTAGTGAAGGGCCACAAGATGTCGTCCATCATTTGCATGAAGGTTGTGGGGGCATTCGTTAACTTGAAAGGCATGACCATCCATTCGAAAAGGCCCTCCTTGGATTTGAAGGCGATATTCCACACATTAGGGGGTTCAATTGGTACCTGGTGATAACTAGATTTTAAGTCAATCTTGTTGAAATATTTGACACCCTTGAGCTGGTACAGAAGGTCATCATTCCATGGGATTGGATACCTATTCCGGACAATGATCTTATTTAGCGCTCGATAGTCAATACAGAGCCTCCAGGTTCCATCCTTCTTCTGTACCAACAAGATCAGGCTCCCACAAGGTGATGAACTTGGCATGATGTGCTATTTCTACAACAACTCTTGAATTTTCCTCCTGATCTCATCGTTCTCCATAACAGAGCATCTTTAGATTGGTCCATTGGGTAGTGAAACACCTATGGTCAGATCGATGGAGTGCTTGACTTGAAAGTGTAGGGGTACCCCTGTGGGTGAGGTGAAGATGTCCCTGTACTCCTCCATGGCCTTTTCCATTTGTTGTTGTTGTGGGGAGGATCCCTGTCTGGAGGTCGTAGAGATGGCACAATCTTCTTCTTTCCCTGAGGAAGAATCATAAGGAACACAAATTTATCGGTCTGGGAAATGATATTAGTGCTTTGCTTCAAAGAGATCAAAGAGATGGCGATAGGAAATACTACCTCTGGTATCCTGTATAACTTATTGCCCAAAGTAATAATAATAGTGCGAGGCCTAGACTCATGCACAACATGACACTTCCACAAGTATGGTTGGCCTAATAATACATCACAAACTTCAAGAGGAGTAACATCACACAGTACCTCATATATGAAGGGATTGATGTTGTAGGGAAGGCGACACTACTAGCTGACACAAAGATCTCTTCCTTGGTGAAGCCATGCAATGGTGTACGACTGCGGGCGTGGTGTGGTCAGTAAGCCCAACCGCTTCATGACCTCTACTAAAATGAGGTTATTTTTTCTCCCGCTATCGACAATGAACTGTAGTGGAGAACCCTTCACCCACATCTGTGAGTGGAAGAGGCGCTCCCCCTCCTCTGGATCTTCGGGCTCAATCTTCTGGATTTTGGTGGTGGCAACGGTGGCACTGGGATCCACATCAATAATTTGCTTCCATTTTTCATTCCCCTTGTTGGGTTTTGACTCAGAGTCGAA
The DNA here is from genome assembly GCA_031772625.1 of Pinus tabuliformis. Lineage (NCBI taxonomy): Eukaryota > Viridiplantae > Streptophyta > Pinopsida > Pinales > Pinaceae > Pinus > Pinus tabuliformis. The sequence goes on along the minus strand of CM062811.1, from coordinate 484,845,689 downwards.
ACATGCATATGATTCAGAAGCCTTCAACTCGGCCACCAGTGACTGCTTGGCTCTACACTCACTCATGTTGTGAGTGGGGCTCTTATGGAACTCACACCATTTTCCCATGTCCTTCTTTGTCTTCATGGTGTTGTTCTTTGCTTGTGGCTTCGACGGGTTGTAATGGGTCACCCTGCCTTACTTTGTCCTTTTTTCTGCAGTTTGGGGGTGCCTTTCCCTTGCTTCGGATTCACAGATCCAAAGTTTCACTTCTTATGTTTAAATTTCTGCTCGATCTTGACAGTGTATTGATAGGCAATGTCGAGAGAGGATATGTACAGGAAATCCATCTCATCTTGGATGTACTTGTGTAGACAACCACAGTACTTGAGTACCAAATGCGGCTCATAATCCTTGATACATGACTTCGTGCAAATGGTATGAAAAATATTTGTGAACTCAGACACACCTTAGTCCCTTCCCTTCCACAACGTGGTCGACTTTATGTATTTATCTTCATAGCTTCCGATAGGGTAATACTGCTCCTTGATGGTATCTTGGAAAGAATTCCAAGTGGATGTGATTGAAAATAGTGACAGTTCCCTCTCATCCCTCTTCTCACAGTAGGTTTCCCACCAGTCCTTGATGTGGGGAGTGGATTTGAGGAGTGAAAAAGTAATATTTTCCCGATTGGAAAAATCATGAACCAAATAATATCATTTTAACATATTTAACCATCTTTCTACGATATCTACATCTATGTGGCCTTCAAATATGGGGATGTCAAAGTTGACTTGTACCTTAAAGGGAGTGGTGCCTCCTGAGTGGCTGCTAGATGATGATGCGTTGCCTAAGGGTAGTTGCTGAAGAATCTGGGAAAAATTTTCCATCATCGTGTTCCTTTGTCGCTCAAGGGATTCTTCGAGCAATATTCTGAAAGGATCTCTTGCTCCCTTGTCTTTCGTTTTTGCCACCATGGGAGGTTGTTGGGGTTTGCGAGGCTGGTCTTGCAAAGGTGTAACCCATTCGAGCCTTAACTCCTTATATCTTGACCTCGTTAGGGACATGTAAAGAAAAATAGAGAAAGAGCAGACCGCTCTCATACCACTGATCCAAAATTATACAAGAACGCAACATAATACATATATAAACATAAAAATAGAGATGCAGTAAAAATAAAACTTCATTTCATTAATATCAAAGAACTGAAATATACTTACATACAAAATGGAAATAAACTAGCTCAGGCGATGGTAGCTTATCTCTGAGAAGAGATGTAGAAGCTACATGCCTCTCAATTGTGTTACAATGAGGCTCAAGGGCCTTTTTATTATTGAAAAGCAAATCGAAACCCTAAACAACCAAAACCCTGGCCCCAAGAGATGGAATGCCAAGAGTTTGTGGGCCCCTTTGGGGTTAGTTGGGTAACCAACTTCTTGGGGTTGTAACTTGGTCATATGATCTCCATTTGGCATGCACGATACCTCGTTGGAAAGATATCTCTGAGTACTACATGATTTGCGATAGGTCCATGCTTTTGCAAATGGGTTTGTTGCAGACCTTAAAAAAGTGTCATTTAGGGGGTCAAAACAACTTTGAAAGTTCAGGACCCAAAAAACTGCTAAAAATAGTAAATGCTGCTATAATCAAGGAAACTGATGAAATCAACTGGAGGTCTAGGTGGAATAGGTGGGTGGCCACCAATATCCACCTAGATCACATAAGGATTCAAATCTTGTAGATATATCAAGAAAAAAATCATTCATTCAGATATTCTCCAAATTAAGGTACGTAACTTACAATTAACCTAGTTGTGATAAGAAGATCCCATTTTTTTGGTCACTTAAAATTATGATAAAGAGGAGTACTATTATAATTTTCCAATATGCCTCCAAAGAAAGATACTACACCAATTAAATCTTTTGAAGGCTCACTGTTGACTCATGAAGAAAGTGAAGACTTAGAATTTAGGTTATCTTAATTAGAGGAGAAAGTTAATGAAATAAATGGTAGTATGTAGAAAAAGGTGGATTTATCAGATTCTCAAGAAATACTTTTATGGAAAAAAAGAATAAAAAATAAGTAAGAAATGAAAAAATCCATCAGGGAAGAAATAAAAGAAGTACAAAAAATTCTATTAAAAGATCTCCCTAAGAGGATGTGGAGATACAAGGAAACCATGAACACAAGAAGAAGCATGATGTTGAGAATCACTCTCATTGGGGAGTATGTTATCACAATTAGAGAGAACACATATTGAATTGCATAACCATAATCATGAATTTTCAATCCAAGATCCACATCATCAAGTTTCAAGTTAGCACCAAGGAACTAGTATATTCCAAAATCGATATGAGGAAGTTTAATGGTAATGATCTTGTAACATGGATTTTTCAGATGGAGCAATATTTTAATCTACACCAAGTGGTATCCTTACAAAAAGCAAATATTTCATCCTCGGTTTTAGAACAAGACCAACATGTATGATATCAATAGCTTTGTGAAAGGAAAAAGGATTATATTATCCATTTTTATAGAGGAATTGATATCACACTATGGTGATATTAAGAGAAATACATTATTTAGTCATTGGTAAATCTTCGATAAAAAGGTCCAATTATAGAGAACATTCAATAATCCAAAAGTTGAGTCTCAAAGTAAAGAATATTTCAAAAGATGATTTTTTAGACCTATTCATGGGAACTTTAAAGGAAAGCATCCAACGTGAGGTGCATCTCTTTGAGCCTAAATCTTCAGAGAATGCTTTTAGTCTAGCAAGAAAAGTTGAAAGTAAAAATATGGCCACTAGAAAATTGGTCACTAATAACTGTCGTGAACAACATGCTCCATCTCCTAAACTGACAAGGTTGACTCCTCAACTAATGGATGAAAGAAGATCAAAGGGACTATGTTTCAACTATGACAACAAGTACATTAAGGGGCATAAATGTAGCGAGAATAAATTATTCTACATAGACTCCGAAGAGGAAGAAAATCAAGAATTGGAACAATCATAACATCTAGAGCTAGAAGATACCACTCCAACAATACTCTGTAATGCATTAGATGGCATCAATACTCCACAAACCCTCAAGATAGAAGGATATATCAAAATGAAGAAGGTAACAATGTTGACTAGTTCAGACTGTACCCATAACTTCATTAATTACAAATTAGCAAAACTTCTCAATTGTTTCATATATCTAACACCAAAGTTTAAAGTAATGATTGCAGATGGAGGCACCATAAATTTTTATAGAGGAATTGATATCACACTATGGTGATATTAAGAGAAATAGAATATTTAGTCATTGGTAAATCTTCGATAAAAAGGTCCAATTATAGAGAACATTCAATAATCCAAAAGTTGAGTCTCAAAGTAAAGAATATTTCAAAAGATGATTTTTTAGACCTATTCATGGAACTTTAAAGAAAAGCATCCAATGTGAGGTGCATCTCTTTGAGCCTAAATCATCAGAGAATGCTTTTAGTCTAGTAAGAAAAGTTGATAGTAAAAATATGGCCACTAGAAAATTGGTCACTAATAACTGTCGTGAACAACATGCTCCATCTCCTAAACTGACAAGGTTGACTCCTCAACTAATGGATGAAAGAAGATCAAAGGGACTATGTTTCAACTATGACAACAAGTACATTAAGGGGCATAAATGTAGCGAGAATAAATTATTCTACATAGACTCCGAAGAGGAAGAAAATCAAGAATTGGAACAATCATAACATCTAGAGCTAGAAGATACCACTCCAACAATACTCTGTCATGCATTAGCTGGCATCAATACTCCACAAACCCTCAAGATAGAAGGATATATCAAAATGAAGAAGGTAACAATGTTGATTGGTTCAGATTGTACCCATAACTTCATTAATTACAAATTAGCAAAACTTCTCAATTGTTTCATATATCTAACACCAAAGTTTCAAGTAATGATTGCAGATGGAGGCACCATAAATTTTTCAAGGAAGTGACATAGTATTAATCTCAATATGGTGAAGTATTTGTTGGACAATCCCATGTTTGCAATACAAATGGGTGGTGTTGATGTCTTATTAGGGGTCCAATGGTTACAATCGTTGGGAACATTGACCTTTACCTTATAAGCAAAGGAAATTGAGCTTAAAGGTATCTAAGGGAAACCCTATAAAGAAACAAGTTTAATGAAATGAAAAAATTACTCAAAAATGGGCACTAGGGTGTAATAGCACAACTATGTTCACTATATGTTCAACGCCAATATGATCTATGTCAAGGGATCTCCATAAAGATGTCAATAATCATCCCAAGGTATTTGGATTAATGCCTAAGGGTCTTCCACCTAATTGAGATCATGACCATTCTATTCGTTTACAATTGGGAAGTGTATGAGAGATAAATGAAGAAGGGAAAGTCATATTAGAAGTAGAAATAATCGTTGAAACAAGAATTAAGCAGACCAGTAATCTAAGAATTGTGGAGTACATATTCAAACAAAAGAACCTACCAGTGGAAGAGATGACATGTGAAGATAACTTATTCTTGCAGAATCACTAGCAGTTAGTCAAGTGTTTAGGTCAATACCTTTTTAAAGCAGAGGGGCATGCTAAGCACTATATAAGCCCCATGTTAACCATAAAACCCCTTATTAAGCCCTAGATATTGAGTGATTACACTTCTATTGTTATGCTGTTATGTAGGCTAGAACCCCTCATGGTTCCATTTTATTATAATTGTAACCCTAGACACACACTAAGGAGACCTAGTCTTAGAATCATCAAATATCATCTTGTACATTATATTCATTGTAAAAGGAGGTTTCCCCCTTGAAGAGGACTATAATTATTGTTTTTTTCTTAATCATTTTTAAAGCACAAGGTTCATAACAATAACCATTTCCTCCACTAGTCACTTATGTAATGACACAATAAATGCAACTATTTACCAACATACATCCATTTTAACTCTATATTTACCTAGTGCTAAGAAGGATCAAATCTCTCAAGATGCAAACCTCCTCTTGAGTGCAAAATGCGTGGAAAATATTGTACCTTGAGAGATTTGATTCCTCTTGGCACTTCGTAGATTCAAATTTAAAATGGATCTATGCTACTTCTTAATAATATTATTTATTTCTGAATTAAGGATTATGTAATCCATGTTAAATTAAGAAAACATTTTTTTTTTTTGTAGAAATCACATCAAAGAATTTTTGCCGACGTGTTTCGAACCATCCAATGTGGTTCATCGTCACGACCACAGTGGATGGTTCGAAACACGTCGGCAAAAATTATTTGATTTGATTTCTATTGTAAAATTTGTTTTCTTAATATTATTTATATTTTCCCATGGGGCGTAGAATAGACGGTGATGGGGTATACTGTTAAGGCACTTTGTAATGTGAAGGTCATCATTCAAAACTTCGTGGGAAAAAACCCATCCATGTTAAGGGTTGGTGTGGCCTAGGCCAAGTATGATGCCCAGGTGATTTTGACGACTTAGATGCTCATGGGTCATAGTTTCTCAAGCCAAAGGTTAAGCGTGCAGTCATCTTAAAACTCACACAACTTAGCAAACAAACAATTTTTATTATTATTTATATCTATATAAGTTTCACATATCTATATAACAATATGTTTAGTAATTAAATTTGTTAAGTTTTTATATGTCTACTAATTATATGTTATAAAATATCATGTTTACAAATATAAATCATTATCATCTAAATTTATTTTAATATGATATGTATATTGTTGTAACATTTTCTTGGCAAAATGACACAATTAAAATTTTTGAGCTTTCTTATTGAGTGTTCTCATCTACTTGGATACTATTTACAATGTCCTTATTAACATGCTTCTTGACCCAAGGAAAACAATAACATATGCATATGTATGGACAACCAAGGTCATCTTATACATCTCACTTAGCAGTGTTCTAGCATTTTTGGTTAGAGAGACTAATTGTGCTTTCCCTCCAAGAATTATACGAATCCTAGAAAAAAAATTAGAAAAGTTATCCTTGGTTCTATATGAGGGGTGTGGGATGTATTTGAATTTTACAATGTCCTTATTAACATGCTTCTTGACCCAAGGAAAACAATAACATATGCATATGTATGGACAACCAAGGTCATCTTATACATCTCACTTAGCAGTGTTCTAGCATTTTTGGTTAGAGAGACTAATTGTGCTTTCCCTCCAAGAATTATACGAATCCTGGAAAAAAAATTAGAAAAGTTATCCTTGGTTCTATATGAGGGGTGTGGGATGTATTTGAATTTTACAATGTCCTTATTAACATGCTTCTTGACCCAAGGAAAACAATAACATATGTATATGTATGGACAACCAAGGTCATCTTAGAAAAGTTATCCTTGGTTCTATATGAGTGGTGTGGGATGTATTTGAATTTTACAATGTCCTTATTAACATGCTTCTTGACCCAAGGAAAACAATAACATATGCATATGTATGGACAACCAAGGTCATCTTATAAATCTCACTTAGCAGTGTTCTAGCATTTTTGGTTAGAGAGACTAATTGTGCTTTCCCTCCAAGAATTATACGAATCCTGGAAAAAAAATTAGAAAAGTTATCCTTGGTTCTATATGAGGGGTGTGGGATGTATTTGAATTTCCACCGTCTTCTTGAGCTTCACAATTGATCACTATAGCAATTTCGATATGAGGGGTGTGGGATGTATTTGAATTTCCACCGTCTTCTTGAGCTTCACAATTGATCACTATAGCAATTTCGAGGAACCGCCTATGATTATCAATAATATGAGTTCCCTTCAATGATTGTCTGTCACAAACTGCCACGATCTTTGTAAGTTATCAAATGATAAAAGAAATATCAACTTGCTGCAAATGCTCAAATTGTACGCATGTGGGATCAATTGGGCCAGTTATCTGGCTTTAAAACACTTGATATAAAGGAATGTTTTAATGTCATGCGACTTCCTGAATTGGCTAGTAGCTTAAAATCTCTTGTATATGTCATCTATGATGAAAAGATTGGGCATCAATGGTCGGATATCAAGGCCTCTATCTTGCCTAGCTTGGTGGTTTGATGATTAATTCTATGTTCATTTGCAGGAAAACTATTACAACAATTCTCTCTTTGCGACAAAGTTATGTTTAAGCTTGACCTTCTTATTCATTAGTTCAAAATTGGAAGAAAGAAAATTTTAGTATAATGAGATTGCGTTTTGAGAAACAATCCAAACTTAACAGGAACCCTTGGTTACACAAAATCTGTTTTCTAAGTAATACTAGAACAAGTTATTGTTTAAAAGAAGTATTGGGATATGTAATTGCATTAAGGTCTTCAATGGCCAGCTCACTATGGGTGAATATAAAAAATGCTCCAGCTACATTACAACCAATCTCGAAGTGGCATTTTTGGGACTAAGCCTCAACCTTCTGGCCAAAAAACTTATAACGCTGCACCAACAATCTACTTAGAGCACTTCCAAGCAACTCAATGACTTCTTCAATTGGTGATTGCATATAATCACCAATTACATGGCAGGCTTAGGTAAATAGCGGACCCCCTTTCAATCAAACTGGATACAACTAGTACTGCCCCCAGACATTCCGTTTATGAAAACCACTATATAACATCAACATGGGATTTACTCTCTCAGGTAAAGTGGCAAGATGGAAGTATATTTGTCACGGGGATATTTCGTTGTCATTATTGTTTTTTTTTTTTTTTTTTTTTTAGGTGCACAATTGTTAGTAGATAATCCACAATGTCATATCTTAGCATTTTCAGGTCCAATTCTTGATTTTTACAAACATTGTATTATATTTGAGTCACAGTTTGTAGCAACTAGTTATGAGGACGTTGCTTAAAATATGTGCAAACTATATCATTCTTCCTTAAAGCTTTATGAACAAAAAATAGAATTATGGCTCGATTATTGCATAAAATGTCTGAAGCTTGGAGGTGTTGAGAAATTTATGGCATGAATAGTTAAAATATTTATTTGCATGATAATTGCTTGAGATAATTAGCTTATAGTCTTTTCTTCATTATGTTATTATTGTGTTCTTTTCATCAAGACAATTACCAATATGCACAATAAAAGACAAGTGACATAGTATGTAGGCTTGTTAGCGAGGGCCAAAACCTCTCACCTCTTGAGAGGAAAACCTAATCAAAATTCTTCTTCTAGATCTTCAATTAACGAGTAACAAGACCATGACACAGACCCTTGACTCTAGTATCCTCCCAAGAACCTTGTCACTAACCTCGATGCTCTGCCTCTTCCCTTCCTCGACTTTCTTCTTGATCTCAAATTGCTTTTCTCAGCTCCTTCTAGAGAAACTTAGTCTCTATACTTTATAGTTATTCTTTTCAGCTTTCCCTAGAGAATCTTGGTCTCTAGTCTCCACACTACTCTTCTCAGCTATCTCTAGAGAATCTTGGTCTATAGATCAGAAACCCTAGTCTCTATACTGCTTCTCTTCGATCTTTACTTGATGCCTTCGATTCTTCTTCAAAACAAATACCCTAGAAGAAACCTTCCTTCATTGATCCTAGAAGAATCTCTCCTTCACACTACCTAGAAGAATCTCTCCTTTGTACTGCCCAAAAGAAATATCCTTCGCTACCCCATAAGAAACTTCTCTTTGATGTCCCAGAATAAACTTCTCTTATCCCTTTTCACACTTCACTTGATAGCCTCTTCTTTGCACTTCTTCTTCAACGAATGCTTGTCGAGTTTCTTTCTCTAAGTGAGGCCGAGTGTGGCTTATATATACACCTTTTCTCATGTCCTTTACGCTGACATGATTACTTGTAGTTAGGTTGACTTCTTCTAGCAGTTTCTTCCATTGTTGTAGGTCGACTTGAAGAGGATAAGTGGCAAGGTCTTGGAGGATACTTTACATAGACAAGTTTGACCTTTTACAAAGTGTAACATGACTTCATTACATGACAATGACTCTAACATTTTATGCCTGGATGACAAATAAATCCTAAAGACTCTCAATGGGAGTCTTGACTCAAAAACAAAATCTCTTGCTCATGAAACCCATGATGCATGCATTACAATATTTTATTTTTCTTCTTTACATCTTATTACATAAAACGATAGTTACATGTCATTATGAAGACCAAACCTACTTAAACTTTTCAACACTCCCTCTTAACTAGGGAGGTATTCATAATGGTACTTAGACTTTCTTAATTTGAAGAATTTCTCATAAGAAGAATTCAGATTGGTAACTCATTTGTATAACATCATATCAACTAGCATTGTTACATAGCAAGGCCTTGACTAACAACTCCTTATCTCCACAAGATCTGAGCTCAATGCTGGCGAGACCAATGATTTATAGACACTCTCATCATTGTCTCCCTTAGAACATCCCCTACTTGAGTATTCAAGGTGTGTTCCATGAGGAATATTCTTATCTTTGACTCCCCAGCCCTCAAAGAATATCGGTCCTCCATGACTACTCTTCTATTGGATTCCCTATCTCATCCTCAAAGAGTATTGGATGCCAAATGATTACCCAATCCTCCATTCTGTCTTCCCAGGTGAAGACCAGAATGACATGTCTATCTCTCCCTCTTAAATAGGGAGGACATATTCCAATAAAGGAATGTACTCATTCCTACCAAAAAGGAATGTACTTAAGCTCCCTCTTGGCTTAGGGATTTCAAGTTTCTTCCAAGCAAGAAACTTCTTTTTAGGCTCCCTCTTAACTAGGGACCTACAACAACTCCTTATTTGGAACAACTAGCTGCTTGAAGAACTTCTCTTTTCTTCGATGTCCTCAATTTATTTTGTTATGGAGTCTTCATCTTTCGGGGACTTCTTCATAGGGCACAGACCATCCATCACTTTCATCCATGAGTTAGTCATGTCCTCATTTTATCAGAAAGTGATCCATTAGTTTTCCATTTGGATTTGCTTCATGTCATGTTGCTTTCTTTCTGCCATATTTTCCAGAAGGATCTTACATCCTTCTATATGGTCCTTTTGGAAGTCATCCACCGATTTCCCTTTGGCAGTCCTACATAAGCCCAACCATATATTAGTTAAAAAATAAGAAATGAACTCTTAAATCAAAATTACCTTTGTGATGGTCTTTCATCATGACATATTCCTGTAGGTATCAACATCCTGTATGCGGATTGTCACATTCCCCAAAGATATCCATTGTCAAGGATCTTCATATTTTTCTGACTCCTATTAGAGTCTTCATATATTTTTAGGAGATATTCTAGTCAAATCTTCTTGGACTTCGAATGTTGAATGCCTTCTCCCTTTGTTGCATATTTTCACGATCTCTTCCTTTCTTTCCACACTTCATCCCCAGGAGCTTCCAATCAGAGTTCCTCAATTGTGTTCAGCTTTCCTCATTATTCATATGAGAACCTATTATGTTGATTTAATATAGTGTGACTTATAACTTTCTGCAATATTTAGGAGGAGGAGATCCGTTATTTTGATAATGTTTCCCAAGGTGGAAACAGTGATCCATATTATCTGCAACAATATGACATGACTTTCATAATATCCTATGTAAGCATACATACCTCGTCTTTCCTCTCAATCGTCGAGACTTCCCGTAGAAACTTCATTTGAACAAAAGAACTCTATCCTTTAGACCTGATTTCCTTTTATGTCATCATACCATCATCTCATGAATCCCATGAGTTGGAATTCTTGATGAAACTCTTACCTTCCTTTCAGATTGGAGAATCCCTAGATCAGGATTCCATCAGAGAAACTTGAGGATCACCCAACATATGTTTCCTTATTGACTATTGTATGATGATCCCAATCGATGAAGACCTTTACTTCTTTATATAAGTATCACTTGAGGTTTTAATGAGGTTTCCAAGAGCTCCCATTCTTTGCAATCAATAGAACTGGTTCCAAACATCCTTTCTATTTCCCATGTCAAGAGCTCTTACTTCTAATGCTTCTATCACGATGCTATTTTCTAATCTAATGCATCCCATCTTATTTACATTGCTTCCTATCTATAAATTTCAAGTGAAAAGTACCTTCTAGTGAAGAAGATCATCCCAGTCATAGTAGAGACATTTTTGCTTCTTCCTTCTTAAGTTTCTTTGTCTCAGGTTCTTTCAATTCCTCAGTAATATGGGCTTCTTCCCCATCCCTCTTGCGTTTAGGACAATCTCTTCTATAGTGCCGAAATTTCTGACAACCATAACATCTCTCTTTAGCCATGTTCTTATTTTTCTTTGGAGGACCAAACTTTCCAAATTTCCCTTTTATTCTTGTCACTGATTGATCCCTTCTATATGATCTTTTGTTACTTTCTTTCTTCAACCTGTATTCTTCTGCCTTGTAGAAAGACCATAATTTGATGAATGGGATAACTTCCTCTTCCCTAGTAGATATGAGGTTACCTTGTTCATTAGTCAATGCATTTAGAATAATAAAGATCATTTCGTTATCAGATACCATCTCTCCTAGATCCTGCAATTTCCCTTTTATTTGAGATGCTTTTGAAAGACATGACAATATCCATTCAGCCTTTGACACCTTCAATTTATATAGATTAGATCTGAGTGATGTGATCTTTTCTATCGTGTTTTTAGAGAAAATTTCTACCATCTTATCATATATTTCTTTAGATGTCTCCAACTCGGCTACATAGGAAATGGGAGGATCTTTAATGGATTCCTTAAGAATATTTTGAGCCTTGAGGTCCCTTTCCATGTATTCAGATAATTCTTGTTCTTCGGATGGCTTGGAGACCTTTCCATGGACATGATCAATGACTTCATTCACTTCTAGGGCTATGTCTATCATTCTTTTCCATGCAAGGATGTTTGATATCCCGACCAACGTATGGTTCTCCTTGAAACATGAAGTCATTTCTACTAGATTAAATAATAAAAAGGTACTTACTTATGAACATAGAATATTCAACTTGATGACAAACTTGTTGCTTCAAATGATCCTTTTAAGAAGGTTCTTTCTTCGACGAGAGAAAACTGCATTCTTTAGGATGATTTTCTTCCAAATGAGATCCTTGCTTCAATAGAGAGAAGATTTCCTTTTGATCTAACCTTCCTTAGATTTGAAGATCTTCTACTTATTTGGTGATGTATGAGTGATGATCTCTGAAGTGCTTCTAGGGTTTTGGTATTTCTTCTTGCTTCCTTCTTGAAGATAATTTCAAGACTCTTAGTAGAGTATATTCCTTCGATCTAGGGTTTTGGTAGATCTTGATTTCTTTCTTGCTGTTCTTTGCCTTGCTTTGATCCCTCTTTGAAGCTCGATTCTCGTGTGTCCACTTGATTTGAATGCCCCTTCTTGACTTAAACACCTAAGCTCTCATACCATGTTGAGAAATTTAGGGCATGAATAGTTAAAAGATTTATCTGCTTGATAATTGCTTGTGATATACTTTTACTTCTTAGCTTATAGTATTTTCTTCGTTACATTATTATTATGTTCTTTTCATCAATACAATTACCAATATGCACAATACAAGACAAGTGACACAGTATGTAGGTTTGTTAGCCAGGTCCAAAACCTCTCACCTCTTTAAAGGAAAACCCAATCAAAATTCTTCTTTTAGATCTTCAATTGATGAGTACTAAGACCATGACACATACCCTTGACTCTAATATCCTCCCAAGAACCTTGTCACTAACCTAGATGCTCTGCCTCTTCCCTTCCTCGACTTTCTTCTTGATATTGAACTAATCTCCTCAACTCCTAGAGAAACTCAGTCTCTATACTTTATACTACTTCTTTTCATGTTTCCCTAAAGAATCTCGGTCTCTAGTCTCCACACTACTCTTCTCAGCTATCTCTAGAGAATCTTTGTCTCTAGATCAAAAACCCTAGTCTCTATAGTGCTTCTCTTTGATCTTTACTTGATGCCTTCGATTATTCTTCAAAACAAATACCCCAGAAGAAACCTTCCTTTTTTGATCCCAGAAGAATCTCTCCTTCACACTACCCAGAAGTATCTCTCCTTCATACCGCCGAGAAGAAACCTCCTTCACTATCCTAGAAGAAACTTCTCTTTGTTGTCCTAGAAGAAACTTCTCTTATCCCTTTTCACACTTCACTTGATAATCTCTTCTTCGCACTTCTTCTTCAACGAATGCTTGTCGAGTTGCTTTCTCTAAGTGAGACCAAGTGTGGCTTATATATACACCTTTCCTCATGTCCTTTAGGAAGGCATGATTACTTGTAGTTAAGTCGACTTCTTCTAGCAGTTTCTTCCATCGTTGTAGGCCATGTTGAAGAGGATAAGTGACAAGGTCTTGGAGGATACATTACATAGACAAGTTTGAACTTTCACAAAGTGTAACATGACTTCATTACATGAAAATGACTCTAACATTTTATGACTAGATGATAAATAAATCCTAAAGACTCTCAATGGGAGCCTTGACTAAAAAACAAAAGACATAGAAATATTAAAATTTTTGATAACATTGTGGGCAAAGTTAACCTCCCATACATTCTGGGGACCACTAATAAAATTGCCCACATTCTAAAAAAGAATAACATTTTAACCACCTTCAAGCCTCTAAACACCATTCGAAGTTACCTCAATTCTGTAAAAGATCCCATTGACCCTAAGTGCCATAAAGGTGTCTATTTAATTCCTTGTTCTTGTGGAAAACCATATGTAGGTGAAACTGGCAGATCAATTAACACTAGAATTTAGGAGCATTCTATTGACATTAAGCATAATCGTTCAATACTTCTTCATTAGTAGAGCATTTAGATAAAATTAAGCATCAAATTTGTATTGAAAATACCCACATACTAGCTAAAATCGATCATTATTTCCATAGAAAATTCGGAGAATCCATAGAAATTAGTAAACACCATAATAACCTTAATAGAGATGAAGGATGGGCTACAAGTGAGAATTGGATTCCCACTCTAACATCCAAATTAATCTCTCCAAAACCTCCACTCCCCACCTTTGAAGACTCTTGAATTTGTCACATTATTAATAATTATTTTATATTTCTTTAATATTGTTAACCTATATTTAAACCTATCATATAATAAATGATATTAATTATTCCTTTTGACACATTATAACTAATTAATCAACAAATATTTATAAACATCACACACACACACACATATATATTCACTACTAATTTAGATTCCTATAATTAATAAAACTTATATAATTTTTATAACATTAATTACCATAATATTAACTATCAATATATTTTAAAATTTCTAATTGATAATAAAATTTAGAATTTCTAGGGTTTATTGTTAGCTTTTTATTCTCACTTACAAACCTTGGTGAATCAGTCTTTCACATCTCTCTTTTTAATCCTGAAGATGAACCACAATTGTTGGTTTGAAACGTCGATTAAAAATTGTTATGAATGCGATATGGATCCAGAAACTTGTTTGCAGCTAAATAATAATGATCACATAAATTTTAAAACTGAAATAATGAAAAGAAACAGAGGGGTTTTCCCAATTGGGTTCCCCTATAAATCATTGTGTTCTTATGGTGTTTTGATGGTTGCATGTCATTGCATGTGTTTCTAAATTATGATTTCCATTCCACATAATAGTAGAGGAAATTTGTAATCTCCTTTTTTTAGTTTGAATACATCAGTAGTAACAAATTTCTATTAATTTCTACACTTGGGATGAAGAATTTCTTCATATTACATGAGTATTCAGAGAACATGAATGCTAAGATAGCTACCTCCAGTCTCAAAGGGAAAGCAGATACCTCGTGGGAAGATGTGAAGCATGTCAGAGACATTAGAGAAGTGGAGTTGATTTAGTATGAGTTTGAGAGACTCTTCAAGAAGAAATCCCTGTTTGATAAATATCATGATGGAAAGGACAAGGAATGTTATGAGCTTGGGATGAGAAAGCAAAGATCCAAAGGTTCATCAGTGGACTTCCATTATCATTCAAAGATTGAGTTTGATGAGCCTCATTCATTAGAGGAAGCCATTAGAAAGCTAATGAATTTTTATGAGCAGTTTGAGCTCAAGGCTGCGTTTAAGCGAGATTGGAAAGGAAATGAGAAGACTAAAGGAAAGTGGCCTCAGAAGCGAGGAAGACCTCATGATGCAAGTGACAAGGAAAATGTAGCGCCTTATAAGAAGTTCAGTGCCGTTAAGAGAGGACATGGGTCTCAACCTGAGGAGTATAATATGGTTGGTGGCAGAAAGCCATTGCAGTGTAGGACTTGTGGTGGAAAGCATCATAGGAGTGAATGACCATCGCACCAAGGTGGCATGCCTCAGATTTATAGTGCTTAGGAGGAATTTATAGTTGGAGATGTTGGTCAAAGTATTCCTTGGATTTATGTAGCAGTGGATAAAAGACAGACAGATCATTAGACATCCATTATTAAGATGGAATGTGGAACCAGAGGGAGAATTCTAGCCAAATCCTAAATGCATCTTGCAATGGAAGGAGATCATGCTTTGAGACCGAGCAATAAGGCAAGTTAAAGTGCATGGAAGCACTCTGGGGCCGATGAAACTACATGGAATATGGTTGATCAGATGGAGGCATGATAGTCGATTTCCAGTTACAACTTGATTCATCAAGGGAATTGGAATCCCTTGAGAGATGATATGTCCACGTGTTTCGTTGCAGGGTAGGGTGTTAGTTACAACATGATAATGGAACTGGTATATTGTGATATTTATTTATGCACTGACAATTGTGTGTTTATGGCAGTATGAAGTAGGAATTACATGGAAAAATAGACTGCCATAGATCTTGAAGAAGGCTCAAGTTGAGCTTTCCCTTGGGAAGAATTGGGAAGCCATGGGGGTTGAGTCACATTGTCTATTGAAAGTTTTGCGTTTTCGGTGCTTTGTGATTTTTTGTGTGCTTGATTTGCGGTTTTGACTATGACTAGTGCATGACCATGCCACCTTGTTTGTGGTTGCTCAGATTTTTATGTTTTCTTCTTGTTCTTGCCTTTTATTTTTTGAGGCTCTTGGGAATTGGTTGAGGAAAGAGGAAATAGAATGGAGCTCAGGGAGAGTTGAATGAAACCCAATAGGTGATGTAAGACCCAGATGGAGCCCGATGCAAGAACAAAGGGAAGTTGAAGGCAAGAATATGACAACTAGTTGGGTTGGATAGGTCCATTGGGATAAATGGATAGTGGCAGGACATTCATGAGAAAGGTACTAGGAAAGGTAAAGTAAATGGGCTTGAGGTATCAAATATGTTGGCTATGTTGGGAACTGTTGTTCTCAATGTTTTTCATACATTGCACATAAAAAGGAAGTTTTATTAACTTTGATCTTATGAACATTGGTAATTGTATTGTGATCATGATTATGCTCATGTTTATATATATATATACATATATCTATATATATATATATATATATATATATCTATATATATATATATATATATATATATATATATATATATATATATCTATATATACATATCTATATATATATATATATATATATATATATATATATATATATATATATATATATATATATATATATATATATGCCATTGTATGACAAGGTCATCAGGGATCATTCTTGTGGAAGAATGATTGATTTATGCAGGTGAATGGCATGAAAAAGGTCACCGATTAATGAGGAATCATGTGGGAAGAGTAGCCCTGAAAGATCTATGAGGTTAGTATCACGTGGATATGATTTTGATATTATGTCTTATAACTATGCCTATGTTTATGTCATGGACAGGAAATGCTAAAGGATACATCAGCCAATTGAAAGTAGTGTAATCTACGACATGCTGGGACAAGCATGGATAGTGGAAAAAGCCATAGACCCGGGATTTGGGTTGTGGATGCACGCACCTAATGCATGGAAAAGACACTAGAGGCAAGGTTTCTTAGTAGAGACAGTGTGGTCTATGGATGTGCAGTACTGCTGCTGTGTACATGTTGTGTTGTGTACATGTGGTACTATGTCATGTGTATTGTGTAGTCATTGTATTGTGACATGTGTATTCATTGTGTTGTACTGTTTTTACATCTATGTGTCGTGTTGTACACTGTGTATGTGTATGGGCTATGAAAGGGATTGGTTCTCGGGATCCTTGGAGGCTATGGATTGGGACATGACCCTTAGATACCTGTAATAGATTGGGTCCCTTGGAGGCTGTGGGTTGAGATAGTGGTCCCTAGAGCCTTGTAACAACTTGGGTTATCTAGAGGCTATGGATTGAAGCCTTGTAATAACTTGGTTTCCATGGAGGTTTTGGGTTGAGATAGTAGTCCCTGGATCCTTGGAAAACTTGGGAAGAGACCAATATTGATTTTTTGATATTAAGGGTAGAAGTGGTATAGTCTCTGGATGCCCTTGTTGTTGATACTGCATATGGAAGAGAAGAGAAGGGACTGGGTACTTGCCGAGTTGGCAACCGATCCAATGTGTGCACATGGTCAAAGAGAAGATAGGGAACTAGGTGCTTACCAGGTTTGGAAACCAATTCAATGTGTGTACGAAAAGGACAAGGAACAAAGGCAAAAGCAAAGAACCAATTTAAAATACAAGTATCAATAATCTATGATTTTGATTTATGATGGTTGAGTTTTGAGATAACCTGATGCATGAGAGATTCATTGGGGAAGAAATACCATACCATGTGAGTTCATATTGGGGGATACATATTGAGGAAAAAATCACATAATATATTGAGCATATAATAGGGGTAAAGGGTTTTTATATTGACATGTACAAAAAATAGAGCTCAAAGTTAATGAAAAAGTATAAAGGGGCATAAAAATGTTAATGAGAAAATGGATACCTACAATATCTAGTGAAACTAAGGGTTTTTTAAATTGAAAAGGTGTACTGGGTTCGTATTGGTAGGGGGTTAAACAATGTGATTTTTGGAGGTATTTTCCAATATGTAGTCAAATTAAGGGTTTTGTTTAGTATGCCACAAACACACGTGATATGTCAGAGGTTCATTGAGTGAAGCTATCATGACTAGATGTGATATGCTTACACATGATGATTTGAACAAAGAGATAATTTGGCTTGTTGTGCTAAGAAGTAAACATAATTCCAAGTTTACTTTATTGATGAGCTACCAATGAGGTATGATTTGAATATATTACAATTCCTTTTGAGTCTAATGGAAATTATGTGCTTGGTACAAGAACACATGGAAATTCCTGCTTTGGGTGGTTGGAACTAACTACAATAATGTTAACAACAATAGTAAAAGGAATTGGAACATGTAATAGTATGTTGGTAAAGAATTTAGGAGTGGGATCATTGTGGGACACTAGTACCTGATATTGTCCATTGATTTCCATGAGCATGCTATGACTGATATGGTTTTGAGGCAAGGATATGCCTTGGTTTTTGGACCTTTCGATGCGAGGAAACCTTGCCAAGGAATGAATTTCCCAAGGGACTAGGAAGTAGAGAAGGGGATGCTTGAACTTGGAAGATGAATGACTGCACAGAAGGGGGTGATCATATTTCCCGAGGGACTAGGAAGTAGAGAAGGGAAGGTTGGGTAATAAATTTGTTTTGGTCTCTAGCATTTCCAAATGGAATCATAAATATATTGGGAGTGTGCCCTTGAATAATGAACTAGTAATTGTTCACTAAGAGAACTAGTAGCGCAAGGATTGTGGCGCTAGACATTGTAGGAAGATTTGCTTTTAGTAGTGGATTATGGACTTCCTGGGAAGGAGGCGAATCCTGTTACTAGTTTTGAGGGTGGAGGCATGAGCCTCTAGATTCCTTTGTCATTAATGCATGTATCATATCCTTTTATTTTCTAGTTGAAGAAAATGTGCATATGTATATATGTGTATATCATGGTAAATACTGTATCGAGTTGTGTTTATAAATCTCCATAAAAAAATTGTTTATTTGTTTATTGTAAATACCACATCTAGCTATGTTATAAAGCTCCAATAAGCAGTATGTTTATCATGTTTCAACAAATTTTTATTGTAAATACTGCATCGAGATGTCTTTAAAAAGCTCCATAAGCAATATGTTTTTTTGGTCATAAGTTTCATAGAACACCAAGGATGGTGTTGCCCCAAGCGGGAGGGGTTTGTAACAACCTTTAGTTGATTTTTCATGTAAATAAAAATAAAACCAAGGTCATGGGACACATATTCCAAGTTGAATGAAGGGGAAAATATTATAGTGGGCATCACTTGCAGTTTATTAATGACTGTGGAAATTGGCAAAGGAAAAGAGGCAATAAATGACATTTGATTATAAGAAATAAAGGAAAATAGGAGAAGAGCGAGATGAAGATACACAAATATACATGCAAGGAAAATTAGAGAGAAAATGAAGGAAAATGAAAGAAAAAGGACAAAGGAAAGGAAAAGACTAAACACCAATGATAAAAAGGAACCCGAGAAACAATTGACATCTTTTGCTCATCTTTTGATCAGGGATCAACAAAGGAGAGAGAATAAGCAGTTGGAAAAGTAAGCAAGGAAATTTGTGGTGCATAAGAGGAAGTTTGGACAAAAACAAGTAAGGACATAAATTAGCTGTGGATTGCAGGTAATAGTGTGCATGTGATTTAACATGCTGGGATTCGAATTCATGGTGCATGCATTGGTTATTTGTTTATGCTTCCTATCATTGGCATGGGATTTGCTTGGATTGATAATTGTTTTAGCCTTGTCTTGTCATTTCCTAGATAGTCATGGTGTTGTGGGTTCCTTGTTTTGGTTTAAGCGTTGGATGGTCGGCAAACTTGGATCTTGGTTGAGGTGGTATTGGGAAAATTCCCAAGGGTCAAGGGTGGAGATGGGCTTTCTTGTGGAACTCTTGATGGATGGGTGGAGACAGGAAAATTCCTTTGGAGTTGGTGAACGAAGTCAGAGGAATCCAAGCTTGTTTGGTGTTAGTGATTTTTGGACTAGTTTAGGTGAAATCATTGTTGTTGAGGGTTGAGGTGGTTTGTCCTCTAGAATCCTTGGTTGGTTTTATTTTGGTTTAATCCATATGATCCCACATTCATGCTTGGAATATGGTAAATGGGTGATTGGATGAAAGAGAGATTTGGTTCAACCAAATCTATGGTTGGGTGGTACGTGGAAGTCCCTGACTTGGTTGGATTTTACATATACTAATATCTGTTATTTTCCTATTGTGGTCAATCAGCATATGTAGTAGTTATTATGTTGATATTATGGTTGATTTTTCATGGCTTCTATTCTAGTTATATGATGGTTATATGCATGGTTATATGATGTGTTCTTGCCATGAAACTTGTTCATGATTTGATAAGTTATTGAATGATTGATAAATTCATGGGATAACAAGTGATTTTGTAGCTAGCTTGAGAGGGCATTGAGCCTTCTTGATGATTCTCTAATGAAATTAAGAATATCACGATCAAATATGCATTCATGACACGTAGTTTTTATTTTTACCATCTATTTGACAAAATGTGTGTAACGCAGTAGGTATGTCTTGGTTAAGATCTTGCTTGAGTATTGGTTGTTCAAACTTGACATCATCATTGATCACATTTTAGAAAGTTTTGGGCACTTCTAGGCAGTGGTCTGAAGGCTAACCTTGAAAAAATGGCATAGATCTCACCATCGCATGCACAAAACTAGAAGATTTGGGTCATAACCTCATGTAGGTAGACTTATGGGTGCAGTTGGGGCCTCATAACTGCATACACAATGTGTTATGGGTGTATTTGGGGGGTTAATCTTGTAAAAATGAGTTCCATCTCAGGGATTGATCACTAGGGGTGGTTGTCAGACTACTAAGTGATCTAGTGTCCTTGAGGGGTGGCAATATGTGTTTCAGTTTGTAGGCCCCACTTCCATAATTGGAACTTGGAGGTTGGGTCATGTCATAATAACACTCAACTCATGTTTACCCCAGAGAGCTCGTAAAAGCAGGTAAAGGTGGAAGAAGTGGTTACAAATCACAACAATTCAACCCAACCATTAAAGCTAAACTCAATTAACTTTTGTGTTATATATATATATATATATATATATATCTATATATATATATATATATATATATATATATATATATATATATATATATATATATATATATATATATATATATATATATATATATATATATATAGATATAAGTAAATAATACAATACCGAGCAAATCAAGTATAACAATTCAAAAACCAAAAATATTCCCTTGTTATCTATACATGAGTTGAATAAAAATATAATGGATTTACACATACAAATTTTAGGGTGTGAAGTTTTTTTTTTTTTTTCATAAAATGAGAATGTGAAAAACACAAACAAACAATTAATTTTGAAATTTTAGGTTTAAAATTAAAGTTTAAAGATTTATTTTTATTAGACACAATTACTTTTCTTTGATAAAAGGGAATGAAAAGAAAGGTTGTGCTCTCTATATAGGAAAGTTATGTAGTAGTGCTTCATTTTTTTTCCCGTGGAAAAAGTCATAATTTCCAATAATAAAGATGAAAATTACATTCTGTATATGCATAAGAATTACTTTGATATGGCACTGCCTGTCTAACCAAAAATGATAGAAACTGTGCATTCCTCCACGCAAGGAGTTCATGTAAAAGTCGAAACACTTATAATTTAAATTGTTTGTCCTATTCTCAGAGTAGAGAGTAACCGATAACTAATTACAATATATCAAAAATGAAAATCATCAAAAAAAACTGAGTAAAAACTGTATCATTTCCGTGCTGCTGTCATAGTGCTACAGGGTCTACAAAAGGCCTGTGATAGTGCTGGTACACAACCCCGTCCAGATCTTCGCAAATCATCCAAGAGTTGTCGTCCCTGACCGCTGCTTCTTTGGATAGGAAGTCTGTAGCTGTGTTCCTTTCCCTATAAATGTGATGACAAATGAAAGAGTCAAAAAACAAGACAAGTCTGTGTATCTCATCTAGTATATGCCTCAATGTGTAAGCAGAACATGTATATTTTTTGTTGATCCAGTTTATAACCAATTTAGAGTCACCATAAAGTTGCAGGTTTGTGCATTGTTTTTGTAAAGAAAAAAGAATGATGTTTTTTGCAGTAACAAGCTCGGCATAGTTGTTGGTTCCCCTGCCTAAACCCATTTGGATTTTGAATGAATGGGTTTTGGATAAATGTAGGATCGCTCCCCTGCCACAGCCCGTCTCCTGAGCTGAGCCATCGAAAAAAGCCCAGGGGTTGGATTTGTTGATGACCTCTGTCTCAACAATCCTTGTCTGATTTTTTTGGGACTCTTCGGGGATCAAGTGATAGTCTGCTATGATTCTGTTATGAATGGAGGGCTAGTGAGGAAACTTCTGCATGAAAATAATCTCATTCCTTGCTATCCATAGCTCCCAGCTGATTAGCAGAGGTAGGTTCCTTTCCTTCCCAGAAGTGTCCCTCCACCAAGTATTCCATGCCTCCTTGACTGTTGTCCCATGCCATCTAGTCCGAATGGAAAGTGTTGTCAGGATACCATTCCAAAGATCTTGTGTCGATGGGCACCCCAGGAAGAGGTGTTTTGTGTCCTCATTGCTGCTCTTGCAGAGGTGGCACCAAAAAGGTCCAGCAAAAGATCGCTTCATAAGATTTGCCCCTGTAGGGACCTTGTCATTCAAGATGGACCACGGGAGTAGCTTTGTTTTGGGGGTGGCTTTGAGTTTCCAAAGAAGATTCCATCTTATCTCAGAGTCTAGTGGCTTGAAGGGTTCCATTAGGACCAGATATCCGATCTTGGGTGCATAGTAACTGTGTTTTGCAAAAGCCTAGATGAGCTCATCTTCCCCTTTTGTAATCCTGATGTGAGCCTTCGTTAGCGTTGTAATGAAAAGGCTCCAAACTTGCTGCCACTAAATGGGAATATTTAGGGCTACTCTCGATTTCCAGGCCTGCTGTGCTATTATGGAACGCTCATTATCTGCAATATGACTTAGATGAAAAGTCCCCTGTTCTGCTAGATGGAGTCTCAGTTCCTCAGGGAGTTTGTGAGCATTGCCACAACCCACCCATGGGTCCACTCCCAGGCGCACTTGTGAGCCCAATCGAACTCTCCAAGTCAATCCGTTCCTTATCAGGTCCTTTGCTTTGATTACTACTTCCAGATGTTGGAAATGTTCCCATAGGTTCGATGACCTTGGTGAATCTAGTCCAGAGGATTTGTGGGGGTTATATATTTTGAAGCGACAACCGTCGTCCAAAGGCTGTCGTTGTTGGGGAGATGCCAACTCAGTTTAGCAACTAGCACTTTTGAGAAAAAGTCCAATCTTTTGATCCCCCAACCCCCCAAACGTTTAGGCAGTGCCAGAGTCTCCCATCTTGTCCAAGCAAAGATTCTGCCTAACTGGTTCCCCTTCCACAAAAATCGGCAACATATTTTCTGAAGCCTGTCCAAGATACCTTTGGGAATCCAAGCTAGGGTCATCCAATAGACAGGGGTTGCTTCTAATACCGCTTTGATCAGAATTAGTCTGCCAGCTTTGGAGAGGTATTTATGGTACCAAATATTCAGGCACTTCTCCACCTTTGTGATAAGCCAGATCCAGTCTGCAATTTTGTAGCCAAATGGCTTCAGACGATACCCCAGATATCTCAGGCCTTCTTCGAACGGGTAGGTGACAAAGGGGAATCTCTTGAGCACGAAAAGTAGCTCGTTTTGGGCACATCCGAGCGTAGACAAAGTTGATTTTGATTCGTTTAAAACCATTCCCGTGGCCTTTTGAAAGACCCCCATGACTTGGTGGAGAGCTGTGAGGTCACCCAAACTACCATCGAGAAAGATGAGGATGTCATCCACAAAAAACAAATGAGTCAAGGAAAGGGAATCAATAACTTTGATTCCCTTTAGGTGCCCATTCCTATGCTCTTCATGAATAAATCTATTGAGGCCCTCCATGACCAGGAGAAACAAGAGCGGAGACAGGGGACATCCTTGTCTGAGTCCCCTTTCTGCATGAAAAAGTGGGGAGGCCGAGCCGTTTATTAACACACAGAAGGGAACATCGGTTATGCAGCTCATAATCCATTTGATAAAAGAAAATGGAAAACAAATGTGAGTGAGGAGAAAGCAGAGGTAGAGCCAATTGACTCTATCAAATGCTTTAGAGAGGTCAATCTTAAGGATCATGCCTTTCATTTTCTGGTACTGGACAGAGTGAAGGAGCTCCTGAGTAGTTCCTATGGCCTCATGAATTTGTCTATTGTGCAGGAAGGAAAATTTCTCTTTGGAGATGTGGAGCGAGAGGACAAGCTTTAAGCGATTTGCAATGATCTTGGCAATGATTTTGTAAATGCAGTTGCAAAGGGATATGGGTCTGAAACCATCAAAAGAGGAGGGCTTGTCAGATTTAGGGATGAGGGCGATGAAAGTAGCTTTTAGGCTACCTGGGATCCTCCCTCTCTTTCTACTTTCCTCGATGATTTGCAGGAGGTCTGCCCCCAACACCTCAAAAAAGGTTGCATAGAATTCTACTGACTAGCCATTTGGCCTTGATCTCTTTTCTTTCTTTAACAATTTTAAGGTACCTTCCAGCTCTCTCATATATACTTCTCTCTCTAACTCCTGTTCCATCTCCTACTCAACAAACCTCGGGAAAAGCTGCATGGTTTTCATCACTTCGGCCAGGGAGGCATAGGAAGGCGACTTATAAATATTTTGAAAGTGTGAGCAGGCTAAGGCAGCCAACTCTCTGAATGATTGAACAGACCTCCCCTCCGAATCCTTAAGCTCCCAGATAGTGTTTATGGCCTTTCTACCATTCGCATGTTTATGGAAGAATTTAGTATTATCGTCCCCCTCCTTCAGCCAGATAGCCCTGCTTCGGAGCCTCCAATTCACTTCTCTGTTTTTCAAAATTTGGGTTCTCTTTTGAAGCGAAGTAGTATATGAGTCTTTTTGTTCTTGGGTCCTCAAGACTCCTCAATCCTCCTCAAACGAGTGAATGACCTTCTTCGCCTCCTGGAGGGTTAAGTCGTCCGCCTCCTTTTTCTTTTGAGCCCAAGACTTGGATAGGCTCTTCAGTTCCTTCATATTGTGGAGGAAATTCTGAGTTATGTCCCTTGATATACCTGGAGGGTGTGCCTTCCAGAAATCCGTCACAAGCTGGATATATTCCAGATCTTGCAGCCAGGTAGAATTGAACTTGTAAGGGGCCTTTGGCTTGCTAATGACATCCTGCAACTCTAGGTATTTGGGCCGATGGTCCGACAGCCCACCCAAGCTTACCCATTGTCTAATACAGAGTCCTCCATTGATCAGGCCTTCTTTAGTGAGGAAGCGATCAAGTCTTCTGGCCAAACTTGCTTCCCCCACTTTGTTATTTCGCCATGTAGGCTGCTTTTTTGCTGAAGGGACATTGATGAAATTGTGGGATTCCAAGAGGTTCTCAAAGAGACCCGTCATAGCATCCACCTGTGCATGATTTCCCTCGGATTTAGAGTATCCCAGGGAGAAATTGAGGTCTCCCCCTATGATAACATTATCTTGGAGTAGGAGGGACGAGTTGAGAAGAGGTCTCCAAAAAGCCATCCTGTCCTGGCAAGGCCCATACACGTTGAGAATCCTGAATTCCGATTCTAGGGTTGGGGAGTATATGTCTACGCCTAGATAGCTTCGGCCGCCCCATACACTCAAAGTTTTTATTGATCTGTTGCATATGCCAAGGGTTAAACCCCCTGATCTACCCGAGGCATCGAGAGAGTGAAAAGACCAACCTGGGAGCCATGAAGCAAGAAGGGAGGATATAGCAGAAGTTGAGCCAAGGGTTTCTTGGAGGAAAATGATGTCGACCTGCTCAGAGGAAAATAAGCACTTGAGAGCTAGTTTTTTGTTTGGGGTAGCCACCCCATGACAATTAAAAGAGAGGAGCTTCATTGGGGGGGGGGGGGGGGGGAGGGGCTTGCTTAGCTCTAAGGGCCTAGTTCAAGGTCTTCTGCTTACCAGAGGCAACCTCCTCCCCAGCCTGATGCATGGCTTTGGAGAGGTGGGAGGGTCGCCCTCTAGATTTGGGAGGGGGGGGAGGAAATGACCTCAAAGCCTATAGTGTCTAAGCCTTGAGAGCGCATCCGGGAGCGGAGGGGGTAACGAGGTTTGGGGTTATCAGAGTCGGGGAAGGGGGTAAGGGATGCCTCCAAGAGAGAGGGCTGAGGGAAGGAGAATATGGGAGGGGGAGGGGCTATGGTGCAATGCTGGACCATAGGAGTCAGATGAGAAGGCCGAGGGGGGGAAATAAGGGGGGTGCACAAGGGAGTATCCGGAGGATCAATTGAACAAAACTGCCTGGATTGAGAAGGCATAACAGTAGTAACATAGGAAGAAATATCAGAGGAGAGGAGGAGAGAAGACATACCCGTGGTGTGAGCGTCCCCTATAACTGCTTGTGCTCTGGTTAGAGGTGGAGAGGGAGGCCGGAGAGGAGCCTTCCCACGCTTCTTCCTTTGGTATTTCTCGGGGATTGTATCCACTTTGGTTAGTATTGGAGGGCTTGGAGCTTCTCTTTCAATAGCAGATTGTGGATCCTCCTGTGGAGAACGAGCTTCCTGCATGTTATCCACCGGATGTTTTACTCGCTTATTGACTAGAGAGAAATCTTTGTACACGTTCCCCACTTTGTGGCAACGTCGAAATCTGTAAGGGATGCCCTCGTAATCCAGAGGCTACTTCTGTGTGAAGGACCTCCATTGAATCGTTATGTGTTCTTGCAAACCTCCCTACGTATCCATGTGAACCAGTATCCTGGCAAAGGTCATATTTCCCGTGGACAGATATGACTTCTCTAATTCCATATAAGAGCCAATGGAATTCCTGATTCACCTGAAAATGTCCTCTGACCAAAAATGCGAAGGGAGGCCAGGTAGTCTTACCCATATCTGCTCGACTCCGAGCTGCTCCGTGTCTAGGTCAAAAAGAGGGGACCATTACTTTAGCAGGACCGGGGCATGTTCAAAATGCCAATATGACGAGAGTACCTAGTTCGTAAGGTCAGGCCTGGAGAATCTGAGAGCAAACCAGCCCTTTACGAACGTTTTCACAGTGGGCAGATCTGCTAGGTGGTTCCCCTAGACCTCCAAAACCCAAGTTTTCAAACGGGCCGCTGTGTAGCTGCGGCCCCTTATTTTGCCGACCAGAACCCTATCAGCAAAATCCATGGTCTCTCCCAACCGGATGTCTTCCTCCAATCTGAGGAAAGTGTCCACCTCCTTTGTTCTAAAACACCATGTCTTCTTGGCAGTCCTCTCCTCAGCTGCAGGATTCCCATGATCTTCTGAAGAGTGCTCTTGGGCGGGGGGATTCACCGGGGGGTGGGATGAAGCTGTGGGGAGACTTTCCGCGGGGGGAAGAGCATGGCGGCTTCAGAGGAGTCGGGGATGTCGTAGGGGCACGGGGAGAGGGAGGGTTTGTGGAAAAACCAGGATGAGAAAGATGACTAGGGGCTGGGGACGGAGGGTTAAGGTTAAGGCAACCCGTAGCAAACCCTAGGGACGCTGGGGACAGTGGGGGAGTTGAGAGTGACGGCTAGGTAGGAGGGTCATCCGGCAAGATAATCTGGTGATTCGGTGGTCCAGAGAGTGAGGGGAGTCCTGAGATGGTCTCCTGCAGGTCTTCTCCAAAAGATATAGCCCCCAACTTAGCTGGTCTCGAGGTCGTCCAGATAGTGTCCTCCACTATTTCTTCCTCCGAATAATCAACCATATCTAGGTCCATCACTGTCCGGGTAAAGTAAAACGCCAGCTGCCTTGGTAACCGCTAGAGGGAGGAGCAGTAAGTCGACAGAAACCGGCGAGGGAGGCCAGAGGTCAACCAATAGTGTTGAAGAGCGGGAACGGGCGATCAGGTAAATGAAATAGAGTAAAAACCCCATTACAGCCCATGGTAAATGGTAAAAGGTTGCACGTGCGATGATGGGGATGTGTACATTGCTAATACAAATAGTTGTAATAGTGCTTCACTATATATAAAGAATTGAACTTTTATCTGGACACATTTATTTTCCTTGATAAAATGGAATGAAAAGAAAGGCTCTTCTCTATATATAGGAAAGTATTGTGGTACTGCTTCACTATATATAAATACTTTTTTGTTAATATAAGGGGTAGATAAACCATTTATTTTGGATTTCACAATTTTTTTTTATATATTGAATATGGAAAAAATAATAACTTTCGTGTTGTTGAATTGATGAGTATAAGACATTCCTTTTTCCAAATCCGATTATTTTATAAGATATCTAATTCCCTTTAGTGTAATCATAACTTTAAATCAAAATTATGGTATGTTTTTCTATCTAAAAATATTTTGGACAATTCTATTACACTTTAGCAAATTGTAAGTTACTTTTAACATTTTTAAATTAGATTTTTTATGGCATTTATTTATATTTTCTAATTATTTTTGAAAACTGGAAAATCTTAAGAACATTAATTTTAGATGCAAATATTCCATGTTAATAATGCTATTAGTCATAATATTATGAAAGAAAATTTAATTTACATTATTAAATAATCTAGTAAATCTAAGGCAAAAATTAAATTGACATAAATTTTGGACTATGTCATATAGAACGATATATCTCTCATATTCATTGTTTTTCTATGCTATAATATTCATACTATTCAACATCATAGTGTGATTATATATATACTCACTTAGCTTATTAAAAAAAAAACTTTTTTGATAAAATATATAATCAAATAATTTAAGCCTATTTCTCATGCACACTGAGTTTGAAACTCTAATCACTTATCCATATTTTTGGACATATGGATATTTCTCACGTTTTTATATGTTCCATATCATCTTTGTCATATAGCTTTGAGTGGATTATAATTACACAATTTATCAAAAGTATTTACTATAACTTTTAACTCATTCAAAATACATTTTTAAAATATATTTTTACATTGATTAATTATAATAAAAATAATAATTTACTTGTTATAAGTTTTGGAGATTTTCTTGGTATATTCTCATGTTAAATAGTATTTATTGGGATAACAAATTTAAATTGTGAATCTCTATAATTAAAATGCTTTACAATTTTTCTTTTATTCAATTTATTTATACATTCAAAAACACATTTTTAATAATAAAAGCTTATAATATGATCAACATTAATTTCATGAAATTTCCACCAAAAATTTTAAAAATATAAATAATTAATACTTTATAAATATGATAATTATTATAATTTTTATAAAGATTTAAGACATAAAACCATATATATATATATATATATATAGATATGGCATTTATCTCTTTTAATAGCTACAAAAGGTTTTTGAGACATGTTTTCGGCGATAATCACATCAAAATTCATTTCTAGACGTGTTTCGAACTAGCGAGTATGGTTCATCATCAGGAAAAGATGAAGAATCAGATCATAGTAACAAGTTAAATAGAGATTTCAACCACATCAATCACATCAAAATTCATTTGTAGATGTGTTTCGAACCAACAAGTGTGGTTCATCATCAAGAAAAGATGAAGAATCAGATCGTGGTAACAAGTTAAATAGAAAGGTCGATCATTCAAACAACTACTTTTGACCAAAAGAAAGGCTGCAACTACAATTGATTGGACCAGAAGTTAGAGAAATATTTATTAATTAAATTTTTAATTTGTTTGTTAGATTTATTTATTTATTAAATATATAGATAAAAAATCTTTTAACTATGAAAACTTATTTATTATAATTACCATGTTTAACCAATTAAAAGTTTATATATTTATATATATATATATATATATATATTATATATATAGATATATATATATATATATTTATATTTATTAAATTATAATTATAATTATGTTTATATGTATTTTTTGTTTTAATAAAAACTTTAAAATGTATTAAATTATATATGTTAGATCTTATTTATATTATAATTGTATATATATATATATATACTAGAGTCGTTGCTAGGATTTTTTTTTTTATTATCAGAAGTTTAGGGAGATTATTGAAATCTAAAGGAGGTGGGATGACGGATGGAAAATGAATAGCTGCTGGATCCCTTCCCTTTCCTCTTAGAAGCCTCCCTTTTCCTTTCATTTTGTTGTTTTCTTTTCCGGTTTTGATTTTATTCCTCGTTTCTTGAATTATTTGATTTTCATTATTTATTCATTATTATTATAAGGTATTTTTAATTTATCTCGTAATATTCTTATAATAATATTACTATAAGTTTATATATTTTTATTCATTTTTAAAATGAAAAGAATAAAATAATTTCCTTTATTAATTATGTATTAAGTTGATATATATATATATATATATATATATATAAACATGATATTCTTAGTTATTTATAAGCATACAATAAATAAAATCTAACATATATATATATATATATATATATATATATATAGATATTAACAACATTGGATAGTGGATATATTATCAAAAGTTGTGATGGAGCAAGCTCCTATTACAATCAACTGTAGCATAAGTGGAAACTAAGCCGTGAGAATGTGCTGGGAACGCAGTCCCTTCTCCTGTGCTTATATTAAAAAATTCATAGATTTCTGTAGCTATTCTTGAATACTGTCTAACATATTGTCCTATTAGTAAAGCAAATTTACATAACATTGATTCTCTGGTATTTTTTCATGGTTTGTAGACTGACTACTCTTGAGAGGGCTGATTCTTCTTGTCTTGAATTCCATTTGGTTTTCTTCCTTCTTTTTCCCTTGGCTACTTGTTGTTCCTTCTATTCTTATGTCGTTCCTTCTACTTTTTGTTCCTTCTGTTGTTGTGTCGTTCCTTCTGCTTGTTGTTCCTTCTATCGTTATCTTGTTCCTTCTGCTTGTTGTTCCTTCTGTTGGTTGTGGCTGCTTGGCATTCCTGAGTGTAACTGACAGGGAGGAGAGGCGCTGATGGGTGGGGGGGGGGGGGGGGTTAAAGAGGTGGAAATGGTCGCTAGAGGGGGAGAGAGGTTGGTGGTTAGAGGTTTGCACAACACAGATGGCTAGAAGCTTGACATTTCTCTGTAGAGCCCTGAAATGAAGATCTCCTCCGTGCCTGGGTTTTATTTCAAAATTCTGAGTACAACACTCAATTTGAGAGTTGAGGTCAATGAATGCAGATATGCCTGCTATAGATTGGTTAAGGCAGAGGATGAAGTGAGCAGGGTCCTCCATTGAGACTAAGGTTTCCTTGAGGCAGCAGATAACCTTTATTTTCCAAAGAGCCTACTTGCTTGTTTAAATCCCGCAGAATGTGGTAAGAGTCAACTCTGTCAAAATAATTCGAAGTGTTTCAGATTCGATATAGAATTTTGTTTAATGCAGGATTAAAAAAATGATCTTCGGAGTTTAAAAGTTTAATTAGAAGCTCTGAGTCTCCGAAAATTTAAATTATTTTATAACCTATCTCCTTCGCAATCTGACAAGCTTTTAAGAGACTGTAACTCTCTGCTTGATTGTTCGAGCTAGTGCCTAGGCCCCAACTGAAGCTGGTTTCACTCGATCTATCGGGGAAAGAATCAAACCTCCTGCACCTGCAGTTCCTGGGTTCCCCTTGGATGCTCCATCAAAGAAGATCATGGCTTTTGAGGTCCCCTGCCACCACGTGTGAAAGTCACCTTCAGTGAGTCGCAAGCGCCAAGAAGGAGCATTCAATGATTTGTTGACTGAATCGTTCCTCTCTCTTGTCGAGTAGGATCCCAGCCACGCAAAAGCTTCTGAAGGTAAAGAGGAGGCGAGAGCTGATTTACTTGCAATTTCCAGCAAGAGGGCTTTCACTTTGGCCGCCACTGCCACTGAATTGGAAGCCTGTTGTTGAAAACGCAATCATTTCTAGCCAACCATAATTTCCACCAAAGGCATTTTGGAATAGCTTGCCAGATGTTGTTCCAGACTGTGTTTTTAGCATTTTTTCTCTAGATTTTGGTCTATCCAGGAGATGTAAAGAGAAATGACATATATATGGGAGGGGGAGGGAGCACTAAGATCGTGAAGGACCAAATTCCAGACTGCTTGTGTGAAATCGCAGTCAACCAGTAAATGATCAAAGGTTTTAGTAGCAGAGTTACATAAGCAGCATCTAAAGGGGCCGTGGAACCCTCTTTTGTTTAGATTTTCACCTGTTAGTGCCTTTCTATGCATGAGTAACCATGTGAAGAAATTCACCTTTGGTAGGCTAAAGGGGGACCAAACTGATTTCCATAGCTTCGGTGTCAGTGAAGGGGCATGAGTAGATTGTAAAGAGGAGAAACCTTGAGCTGCTGTGTAAATTCTTATTCTTCCCCACCCCCATTTGTCCTTGGATGTGCGGCAGACGAGGGCGAGGCCAGAGAGAGTTGTATACAACAATTTTTTTTTAGCGTGAAGAGGTTCTGGGACCCCTGGAAAAGTCCATCCTGCCCAATTCCCTTTGTTATCCAAAGAGAAAATGTCTGCAAGCCGGAGGAGATCTTTATTCACTAGCCAGATCTTTAACTCGTTGTGGGAATTTAGGGAGGCCAAAGGGGCATTCCCTTGAATAGTATCCTCCCACAGTAAGGTTCTCAGATCATTGCCTGGGATTCTGTATAAATGCTGTTGTAAGTGATTGATGCATCTTATGCTTAAATTCCAAATTGTTGTTCATGTTGGAGTAGATGTTGTTGTAAGGTTTCTCAAGGAGCCTCCCATTAGGCAATTCATCCAGAGGATCTTGCTGAAAAGATGTTTTTTATCAGCATACAACTGCCATATGATTTTTCCACCAAGAGCAAAATTCGCCAGGCCTGGATGCTGAATCTATAATGCACCTTCCTGGAGTGATCTTTTAAGGATATCCCATCTTACCAGATGTAACTTGCTCTGGTTTCCCTTACCCCTGTTCCACAGAAAATCCCGAAGGATCTTGGAGATATGTTTCGTGATAAACTTGGGCACTAGCAGGAGGGAAGACTGGAAGATGGGGAGGGCGGAGAGGACTGCCTTTATCAAAACCAGCTTCCTAGCCTTTGTTAGCCATTGGCCTCCCCAATATGTTATTTTTGCTTTTATCTTGCTAATTACTTCGATCCAGAGGGAGGGAGGGCTTGGTCCCAAGGTTAAGGGAAGGCCTAGGTATTTGATATTTTCCCATTTGTCATACCCAGGGAATCCCAAGGAGCAAGCGATTCGAAGGATAGTTGGATGATCTACATTCCAACCGTAGACAACACTTTTTCTTTTGTTGATCAAGGCTCCTGTAATTAAGCAGAAGTGTTGAAGAATTTCATTGAAAGCCCTTGCTATCTTAATCGAGGCCCCTCCCAAGAGGAGAGAGTCATCTGCAAAGAGGGCATGATTTATAGGATCCACACCTCTTGCTGCCTTAATGCCTGGGATAGAGCCTACTTCCCTTTCAACTGTTAGCTTTCTGCTTAGGGATTCTGCCAACAAGATATAAAGAAAGGGTGATAGTGGGCACCCTTGGCAGAGCCCTCTTGTAGCTTGGAAGAAATCAGCAGGTCTGCCATTGACCAGGGGCGCCATTCAAGGTCTATATGTGCGGGCTTTTATCAAGTTGACAAACTTAGCACGAAAACCAAAAGAGAAAAGGATTTTATAGAGGTATGAGAGTTTAACCTTGTCAAAAGCATTTGACATATCCAACTTGATGAGCATGCCTTTTTCCTTCCGAATGTGGCTAGAGTGGAGGGCTTCTTGCACTTGGATCACATTGTCTATTAGGTGCCTTCCTTTGACAAAACCACCCTTAAGAGGGGAGATCAGATTCCCTAACAGAGGCTTAAGTCTATTGGCTAAGAGTTTGGCGAGAATCTTGTATTAGGCATTAGAGAGTGAGATAGGCCGGAACCTGTCAAAAGTCTCTGGGTTAACTTCTTTCGGGATTAAAGCAAGGAAGGTGGAGTTGGTGCACCCTCCCACTTTGGCTTTCTTTTGGAAGGCTTTTATCATTCAGAGGAGATCGAGTTTTATTACATTCCAGCAAGCTCTGTAAAAATGGATGGTGAAGCCATCCGGCCCAGGGGTTTTATCCGACTCCATTGACCATATGACTTCCACTATCTCTTTTTCAGTAAAAGGCTTCAATAACCCAACGTTTAAATATGCAGTGACAAGTGAAGGGATGTTTGAAAAAAAGTTAGCAGCCAGATCATCATCAGAAGAACCATCCTCCTGAAATAGTTGTTGAAAATGAGATGTGGCGGCCTGTTTTAAAAGAGGTTGTCCTTTGATGACTTCCCCCTCCCTGGTGGATATTTTCAAGATGTGATTCCAAGAGAGACGAGCTCTGCATTGTCTGTGAAAGAATGATGTGTTTCTATCTCTAGCTTGCAGCCAGAGGCTGCGAGACTTGAGGCGCCAATACTCCTCTTCCTGGAGAAAGGAGAGAAAAGAGTTGAACTGGGCGTTTTGTTCGATGAGCAGTTGAGCTTTGGTGGTTTCAGTTTCTTCCATGCCTAGCTGAATCTTGGCTAAAGCCTGCACAGTCTTTTGTCTATTGCTCCTTGGAGTGGAGAGGGGTTTTTTTTGCCCAGGTTTTTAAGGCATACTTAGTGTACTTCAGTTTCTGCTCCCACACAAACTGGGGGATCCTTCAACTGGTTGTGACCAAGCTTGAGACACTATGTCCATAAAGCCCTCTCTCACTACCTAAAGGGGACTAAATCTAAAGGGAATAGGGCCTAAGTCTTCCTCTTTTTCTAGCAGTAGCGAGATGGGGTTATGGTCAGGTGTTATCTTGGGTAGAATTTTTGAAGAGATTAAATGCTTCCCCTCCATCAAAGAACTTTGAACTAGAAACCTATCTAGATGAGCAACAATTTTGGCATTACCAACTCTATTGTTGGTCCAGTTATAACGACCTTTCTTAGGTTTGAGGTCAAGGAGGTCCTAAGCAAGAATCAAAGACTCCACCGAGACATGGAAGGGATATTTACCCTAAACCCCACCTTTTTTCTCTTTCATATCTAAATTAATGTTAAGATCCCCCGCCAGTATGATGTTTGGGGGAGTGTAGATTTCTAGGAAGTCTGAGAGAGAATTCCAGTAGTCCTTCTTTTCCAGGAAATTAACAGGGACATAAAGATTGAAGAGAGCCAAAGAAATATTACTTGGAAGATGTTGAAGTTCTGTGTATATCCAGTGTTGGGTTGTAAAGGAGATTTTTAGCTGAAACATATCCTCTGACCATAAGGTTGCAAAACCCCCTGAAGTACCTCGGGCACTGACCGCTTTTCCTGAGTTCTTATTCCACTTGATTCAACTTAAGGATAGAAGAGAATCCTCTTCTATCTTTGTCTCTTGGAGTAGGAGGATATCTAAGGGTTTCATTCTTGATAGATATTTTACTGCTTCAGCTTTCAATGGGTTCCCTAAACCCCTACAATTCCAAGATACAATCTGCATTATTTACCAAGGAAGGAAGGAGTAGACCCTCCCTTGTGGATCGAGACCTTGTGTTTCTGCCTAATGAAATTTCGATTGTGGACTGACTGCCCTGCATCTTTAATCTCTCTGCCTCTTCTTCTCTGATCTCCTTACGAGACTTCCTTCCTGCCTTTTTGGTGGATCGCTCAAAAGAGTCTTCTTCAAAAGAACCAAGATTGTCTATCAGCTTTTTCTTTTTGATCATTTTTGCATAAGAGAGTGGGGATATGACGCTTGTTGGAGAGCCATGGGTTTCCTGTGGGGTTGTGTCTACACAAGGGATTTCTGAGGTGGCTACTCCAATTTGTTCCTGAGATCCTGAGTTTATTTCTGTGTCTACTATCTATTCAATATACTGTTGCACCTCTCCCTCTTCAAGTTTTGGTTGGTTTTGATCTTTTGGAGGGTTTAGAATAGCAAAAGGATTTGTTGAAGTGGTGGCATTTGCTGTGGCTTGAACTTCAGGTAGTCTCTTCCCAGAAGAGGGTCCTCCGGTCTCTGCATTCCCTCCTTTCCCTTTCGCTTTGTTGGTCTGCTTGGATGTGCCTGCTTTTTGGGCTTGTGTCCACTGTTCGCCCTTCTCTTTTTCAGATTCTTCCTCAGTTTTCTTCTTGCAGTTTCGAGCGAAATGGCCATAGCTGTGACAGTGTCAGCACTTGAAGGGAAGCTGTTCATAATCAAGTTCCTGTATGTGATACCAACCAGCTACGGTTAGCTTGATCGCCTCAGGAAACCCTATCGCTGAGTCGACTTCAACACATAGTCTTGCACACGAATATTGTTCTCTCCTTTCAGCCCTATCAATGTATTTGCCTAGTTTGTTTCGGATGGTTTCAATAGATTCCAGGTTCTAGCAATGAAGAGGGAGGTGGGGTAACCTTACCCAGATATGAACGGTTGAAGGAATATCCTTGGAAGGATCAAATTCCAGGATCCATTTATTCAGATAGAGCCCTTGGGGGCCCATGAAATATGGACCATTTCAGAAAATAAGGTCTTGATCTTCTGTTGAATCAAAGAGAAAAACATAATAACCTCTGCCTATGAGATGATTTCAGATTCCTTCAGAGATAAGGGGCCTCCAGTTTCGCTGGACCCATCCATCAATAGCTTTGGGAGATGGACAGAGGCTCGTAAATTGACCAATGAGCTCGCGTTCTTCTAGGTTCAGTGCAGTCCGACACGGGTGTTCTGCAGGCAGTTCAACAGAGGGGATGGATTCGGCTTTCTTTACAAACTTCTGCTGATTTGGGTTTGATTTCCTCTTGCTGCAGGAGGCTACCAGACGTTTGAAGGCATTGATCTCAGGAGGGAGGGGAGGACGAGGGCCCCCTCCGACATCCATGCAGGCAGAACTTGAATTTTTACCAGTTGGAAAAATATCTAGATCCGAGCAAAAAGAGCTTAAATATATATAAAATTTAACTAATATATAATTTTAACTTCTAATTAGTTAAACATGTATTTATAACAAATAAGTTTTCATAGTTAAAAGATTTTTTATTTAACAAAAAAACAAATAAATAAATAAATATAACAAACAAATAAACTAATTAAATAAATAATTAATAAGTATTTCTCTAATTTCTGGTCCAATTAAATGTAGCTACAACCTAGTCAAATGTAGTCGTTTCTTTCCAGCCGTTTGAATGGTCAATCTCTCTATTTAACTTGTTAACCACGATCTGATTATTCATCTTGTCCTAACGATGAACCACACTCGTTGGTTCGAAACGTGTCGATAAATGAATTTTGATGTGATTATCGCCGAAAACATGTCTCAAAAACTTGATATGGATCACAGAAGCCTTAATTGAATAACTACAATAAGCTTATAAAAATTAATCTTGATCAATAAGAAACCAAAACCAAGGCCATTATCAAATTTAATTACATAATTTCAATAATCAATCATAATTATAACATCTCACTCCTGGACTGGTGATAATGTATATAACTAATATATTATATGTAAAAATAATTTTTTCAAATATACAAAAACTCAGAAATTTAGAAATTATTTGATTACTTCGATTTTAAACCTTTTTCACTCCACCAATGATAGTGTATATAACTACTAGCACAACCACATCAATAAATGTGATTGATATATGCCTATAAGTGTTAATGGTATGAATTCAATGTAAAAATTAATATTGATGATATATATATATATCTATATATATATATATATATATATATATATATATATATATATATATATATATATATATATATATATATATATATATATATATATATATATATCTATCCCTTGATCCTTGAGTTTATAGTATTAATATGGTTACTAATGTGATGTTTAATTGTTATCATTATCATAATATTAATAATATTTTATAATATAATATTTATTTTTATATTGTTATTATTATTAATTTGCATATATATATATATATATATGCAAATTAATAATAATAACAATATAAAAATAAATATTATATTATAAAATATTATTAATATTATGATAATGATAATAATTAAACATCTCACCAGTAACCATATTAATACTATAAACTCAAGGATCAAGGGATTATTAAATACTAGGAATTAATATTATTAATATTAGAAACCCAATACATTAATATTAGAAAGAGATGGACAATTGAAAGGGGCTTCTAAATCCACATTTATTAATATTATTAATAAACCTAAGGGATTTCCTGGATACGGGTGATAAACAAGGACAGTAAGATGGCAAACGACAGCGCTGGCGTGTGGCAAGACCACATGGCCTCCCGTAGGTTGGCACAATGGTCCAGAATTGGCATTTACAATGGCCATAAATGCACCTTATGCGAGCACTGCCTCGAACCTATTAACCGTCACCAACCTCGACTCTGTGCAAACATGAATCCTCGGGAGAATTACACCTCTGCTTCTGCCCATCATCCTCTGCAACCTCTGCCACTGCAATGCCTCTGCCCTCAAGCCACAACTATACCCAGCTCCCGCACAACCACCAAGAGACACTGCCACCTCCATTGCTGTATTGATTTCGGCTCGGGCATCCACTTCACCCATAGCCTGGACTGTCATTTTATCTTCCCGTCGACCCTAGCCGCTCATCCCTCCGTTGAGCAGTCCACAAGCCCAATTGTGTCGTTGCACCACATTGTGCCCAATTCAGGAAGGAATTCGCATACTCCTGCAGACAGGATGGCAAGAATGTGACACTGTATGCGCAGCCGCAGGGGCGGGAGCCGAGGGAGCCTGAGTCGCCCCCAGCATTCTCCTGCTTCGGACACCACCTCCTCTCTGGCAGAGCAAGTCCCCGTGCGTTACCCAAATACACGCAGCGGAAGAGGATACCCCCACTCGGTGGCCCCTGCCTCGCCTCCCAGTAGCTTTCCATCCATTTCTGCCTCGTCTCCCAGAGGCACTCCGCCCCTTCCTCAACTGCAATCCTAAAGTGCTCAATTCACCTTCCGCTCCACCCTGAACAAGGCCATCATCATGGCCACTATATCCATTCTCTTTCACGAGGCAGAGAAGATCACTGAGGAATAGGCCACAGGGGTTGGTGAATGTATCAATGCAATGGCGGAGCAAGGAATGATGGGTGGTGGCAGCACCAGGGAAATTGGGGTAACGAATAGTGCTGGAGGTGGGCGCACCACAGAAGGATGCAGCCACACCAAAGCCATACTAGATAAGGCTCAGACGAGCATCTAAGGGGCAGGGGAGCAAAACCAGGAGCAGAAGAGGAGACGTGAAGGGAAGGAGGTGAATGAGGCTCAACATGCAAACGAGGTAATGGACCCTTACTGCAGTCTCGTCGAGGAAGAACACCCGGCATTGCAGGCTGAAAACACAGAGACCTCGCTTCTAGCAGGTGGTGACATGAAGGAGTTTAGGTGTTTCATCGTGGAGGAACACCCTCTGTCTCTGCCCTGTTCCTAGTCTGCCACCCTGCTACCGCGTGTCCACCTCTTTGTTTTCCACCTGTTTTCCACTCAACATTCCACGTGTCCACCACACAGTCTGCCACTCAGCATGCTACATATCTCAGGTTTTTTGGGACTTTGATTTCTAATTTTTTTGTTTCAATGGAGTTTCGGTAAAAAAAAAACTATGGGTATTCGGCTCTTCAGCTGATTTTTAGATACACTGATAACAAATTGGATGCTTAGTTGGTTTCCCTTGTGCGGGCAGCAAGCTAATTTTCTGAACTCTTTTCTGTTACGCACTGGTTTCCCTTTCTGGGCAATCTAGTTATAAACTTTCCTGGTTTTTGCCATTCCTCTGGCATAGTTAAGTACAGGCTAAGGCCTCAGTGTATGATATCTTTTTTTCATTAATAGAATTAGAAAAACTTAGAAAAAGAAATAAACCTAAGGGATTGATAAAACCTAGGATTAATATACCCTATATATTAAAAACCCAAGGGATTAATAGCATAAACCCAAGGGATTAATAAACCCAATGTAACACCTCACCACATATTTACCTACTTTTACAAGCTCTCCAGTGTAAACATGAGTTGAGAGTTACTATGCATGACCCAACAAACAAGTTCCAGTTATGGAAGTGGGGCCTACTATCTTTAAAATTTACTGCAAGCTCCTAGGGACACCTAATCACCCAGATGTCAGACAACGTCCATTGGTTATTCTTCGCTGAGTTGGAATTTTATTTTTTCCTAACCAGCCGCATGCACAAGCCATCCTCCATGCGACTACAGGAAAAAATACCCAGTTCCACGCCTGCGACCGTGGATTCAATGCTTGAATTTCGGGCTAGCCTACAGGCCACTACCCGGAACTTCCCATAACTTTCCATAATCAAGTCTAAAATAATCAAAAGTATGCATAACCTATACTTAGGCTCAGATCTTGCCCAAACATGTCAAACACATGATAAACATTTAGAAAAACATATGATAAACATAATAGCTACAGGTCATGAATGCATATCTTTTCACTGCCTCATAGTTTCACTAGAGAATCATCAAGAAGGCTCACTTCGCTCTCAAGCTAGTTACCTCAAACACTTGTTAGCTCATGCATTCATATAACCATTCACTAACTTATCGAATCATGATCAAGATCCATAACAAGAGCACATCATTTAACCATGTCTATAACCAACATTTAACCATAATGAAGTGATGACAAACCAGTCATAAAATCAACACAATAACCAATACATGTGCTCATTGATCTCAATAAGAAATAACACATAATAATATATGCAAATTCCAGCCAAGTTCAAGACTTGCATGTACCACCCGACCATAGATTGGATTGAACCAAATCTCTCTTTCATCCAATCACACCCGTGTCATATTCCAAGCATGAATGTGGGATCTCATGGTATAAACCAAAACAAAACCAACAAGGGAATTTAGAGGCTAAACTACCTCAATCCTCAACCATAATGATTTCACCTAAACTGGTCTAGAAATCACCAAACCAACCCAAGCTAGGATGCCTCAGAATTTCTTCAGCATACCCAGAGGAATTTTCCTGTCTCCACCCACCTTTCAAGGGCTTGCTAGAGAAAACCATATCCACCCCCAACCCATGGGATTTTCTTGAGACTACCTCATCTGGATCCAAAATATTCTGGCAATCCAAATCTTAATCAAGAATGAATCCCATCACACCATGGGTATCTAGGAAATGACAAGGCAAGGCTACAACCACTGTTAATCCAGGAAAATCCCATGCCAATGATGACAAAGTAATCATGTAAACCAAATGCATGCACCATGCATTTAAATCCCAGTAAGTAAATCACACATGTAACTTTTTACTTGCAAAATCTTCCTCCTGTAGCTACTCTTCCAGCCTTCTCTTTGCACTCCCTTGCTTTCCTTTGCTTTCTTGCTTTCTTGTGTCTAAGTTCTCACTCTCTCCTCTTAGAGTTTGATTTCTTCCTTAGTAAAAATAATGTTGAAAACTGATGAAACTCTATCAACTATTTCTCATATGCCTTTTTATCATTGATGTATGGTGTCTCTTCATTTTCCTTTTTTCTTTAATTTTCCTTTATTTTCTCTCTAATTTTCCTTGCATGCATATTCTCGTCTCTTCATCTCCCTTTTCTCCTACTTTCCTTTATTTCTTGAATTAATTGCCATTTATTTCCCTTTGCCTTTTGCCAATGCCAATGCTAATTTTCATAGCCATTAATTAACCAGAAGTGATACCCACTTTAATATTTTTCCCTCCATTCATCTTGGAATATGTGTCCCATGACCTTGTTCTTATTTTTACATTTATAATGTCCTACCATTTACATGGAAAATCAACTCGGGGTTGTTACAAACCCTTCCCCCTTGGGAAAACACCATCCTCAGTGTTCTATAACACTTATGACCAACAAATCGCCAAAAATAAAACATACTGCTTATTGGAGCTTTATAAAAACAACTCAATGCAGTATTTACAATGACACACACACAACACACATTCAAAACTCATTTGCTCAAACCAACAAATAAAAAAGGATATAATGCTCACATCTACTCAGCCATCTCCCATGTAGCTTCATCGGGCCCAAAGTGCTTCCATTGCACTTTAACTTACTCTATTGTTCGGTTTCAGAACATGATTTTTTTCCATTGCAATATGCATTGTGGCTCTAGTTGGAAATCTCCCTCAGGTTCCACCTGCAATACAGATAAATCAATCACATGATCAACATCATGTACATATCTCTTAAGCAATGAAACATGGAAAACATCATGGAATTTGAATGAATGTGGAAAAGCAAGTTTGTAGGCCACTCATCCAATCCTCTCGAGAATCTCAAAAGGCCCACAATACCAAGGTGCCAACTTGGCACATGACCCAATCCTCAAGGAGCTCCTCTTTGGCTTGATGCGCAAATACACATGCTCCCCAACCTTGGAATCCTTGAATTTTCTATGTTGATTTGCATAACTCTTCTTCTTGTCTTGTGTTGCCTTCAAATTTATTTTAATAACCTACATCTCCTACTCCATATCTGCCAACATATCTGGTCCAATTAACACCATACTCACTACATCAATATACTTGATAGGAGGATTACAACTCCTCCAATAGAGAGCCTTAAATGAACTCATCTTCAAGGATTCCTCATACCCATTATTATAAGCAAAACCCACGTGTGGAATATACTCCTCCCACTTCCTCTACTGATGCATGACATACATCCTCAACATATCCTCAAGGATCATGTTAACACTCTCTTTTTGTCCATCTATCTGTGGATGATAAGTTGTATTGAAGGCTAACTTTGTCCCCGAGCTTGCAAACAACTCCTTCCAAAACCTGTAAGTGAACTTAGAATCTCTATTTGATATAATCTTCTTGGGAACTCCATGCATCCTAACTATCTCCTGGATGAAGGCTTGAGCCACATCACTAGTTGAATTTGTAGACTTCACTGCAATGAAGTGAGCTACCTTACTCAACCTGTCAACCACAACCATGGTGGAGTCATGCTACATTGATGTCATAGGAAACCCTGTAATGAAGTCCATGGAAATTACCTCCCATTTCCATTATGGAATCATAATAGGTCGCAACAAACCTGTTGAATGCTTACATTAAACTTTCACGTGTTGATAGTCCCAAACAACTAGAAACAAAATTAGCCACCTCTTTCTTCAAATTTGGCCATTAGTATAACTTCTTAACAAATGTCAAAGTCTTCTGATATCCTGGTTGGCCTGAACATGGCTTGACATGCAACTCTATCAAGATAAGATTCTCCAATTCACCATTGCTAGGAACATAGATCCTACTCTTAAATCTAACCAAGCCATCTACCGTGAGGTGATACTCATCATCCATATCACCTTCATCTTGCTGCTGCAATATCTACTTCAACTATTGGTACTTCTCATCGTGTTGTCCTGCATGTAAGATCCGTTCCTGTAAATTTGTCCCATAAGAGCTCACAACTAAAATATGATTCACCTACACTCTCCCACTGAGGGCATTTGCAACCCTGTTCACTTTTCCTTTAATGTATCTAATCTCAAAATCAAACTCACTGAGAGTAGTCAACCATCTAGCTTGTCTTACATTTAGATTTGGTTGGTCAAATAAATACCTCATTCCTCTGTGATCACTCATCAAGATGAACCTCCTGTCAAGGAGATAATGTCTTCGCATATTCAATGTAGGAATGATGGCTTCCAACTCAAGATCATGAGTCACATAATTATGCTCGTGCTCATTCAAATTCCTTAATTCATAGCAAACCACCTACCCTTCTTGCATCAAGAGTCTACCAATCCCTTCCTTACATGCATCTATACAAACCACAAAATCTTTATCAGGATCTGAAATCTTCAAAACCAAATCATTGGTAAGAAAATGCTTCAATTGATCAAAGCTAGTTGCACACTCAATAGTCCATTCAAACTTATTTCCTTTCCTCTGCAAAGATGTGATAGAATAACCAAACTTAGAGAAGTTATTGATGAACCTCCTGTAATAACCAACTAGTCCCA
Organism: Pinus tabuliformis; assembly: GCA_031772625.1. NCBI lineage: Eukaryota > Viridiplantae > Streptophyta > Pinopsida > Pinales > Pinaceae > Pinus > Pinus tabuliformis. The sequence continues at coordinate 484,801,921 of CM062811.1, read as the reverse complement.
TGAATGATCTGACCTCATCCACATTATTTGGAGCTGGCTACTCCATGATAGCCTTAATCTTTTCTAGATACAATGCTATCCCTTCCTTGGAAACAACATGTCCCAAGTAGCGAATCTGAGACTGAAAGAAACTACACTTGTTGTGCCTGGCATACCACTGATGCTCTCTCAACAATCTCAACACCGTTGCCAGGTGCTTTGCATGCTCCTCCTCATTTTTTGAATATACCAATATTACATCAATAAAGACCATCACAAAATTACCTAGGTGAGGGTGCAACACATTTTTAATCAAACACAAGGAGCATTGGTAAGAACAAAAGGAACCACCACAAACTCATAGTGCCCATACCGTGTACAGAATGGAGTCTTGTATATTTATCCTTCTTTGATGTGTATATAATGATATCCCAATCTCAGATCAATATTTAAAAATACTATATCTCCCTTCAGATGATCGAACAAATCATCAATCCAAGGCAATGGGTACCTATTCGTCATAGTCACCTTGTTCAATTTCCTGTAATCAATGCACAATATGAGAGTATTATCCTTCTTATTTATAAACAAAACTGGTGCACCCCAAGGTGACACACCTTGCCTTATGTATCCCTTATCAATCATCTCTTTAAGTTGCAACATCAATTCCACCTACTCCAAAGTGATCATCCTGTAAAGTGCCTTAGATGTTGGTGTTGCTTCTGACACCAACTCAATAGAGAAATATACCTCTCTACGAGGAGGAAACTCTAGAATCTTTGCAGGAAACTCATTCTGAAACTTTTGCAAGATAGAATACTTCGTCAGGACTTCATCATCCTCAACATCATTCCATTTGTCACTAGAAATATGAATTGCAAACAATACACACCCTTTCCTACAATTGCGCTTAGCTTGCATAGCTGTAACCATTCTCATTGATGTATGCTTCTTCTTTCCTTGCAAGATTCTCTTTTCTCCTTCATCATCCAGGCACTTAATGGCCTTCTCATAGCAATCTACCTTGGTCCTGTGAATAAATTCAACCAATCCATGCCAAAAAGCATGATATATGAACCCAAAGGAAGCACATTAAGTGTGCATTTGTAGGGATGCTATTAAGCTCAAATGCACAAGATATCACCCAATGATGAACTTTTTTGTTGGTCCCTGTATCTAACTACACCAACCAAGATTATGCATGCACTTATTTATTCAAATGACACTGATCCACTAGGTCAAGACTAATAGATCTATAATTATATCTAGTATCAATCAAAATGGAAACAAATTGATCACAAAGCTTACCTTCCATCTCAATAATATATGCTTTATGGCCTACCAACCTATTATCAAGTGTTGCATAGATCCTGGGAATTCTCTGACCAACATCCCCAACTATCTGCACCTCTTGAGCACTATAGATATGTGGCCTATGAACCTAGTACAATGGTCAATCCTTCTTGTGATGGTATTTACCACAAATCCAAAACTTATTCCTAAAGAGTATTTCAAACTCACCCTAATTCATATTCTCTTCTCTGATGCCTCTGACATTCTTAATATATTCACATAAGATATCTACTTTTCCTTTGAGACTGAAGGTGGCTATCTTAGATTTCATATTCTCTGAGTAATCATGCAATATGAAAAATTGTCTCATCCCAAGTAGCCATGCTTCTGCATCTTCTGATTTCTTCATTATCCCATCAAAAGTAGGAGGCTTGTCTTTCTTGAATTCTTCTGGCAAATATTTACTCCTCCTATGATGTTGGCAGTGATGATGTCTCTTGGAAGAAGATCTAACTGATAAAATCTACACGTACCATTCCTCTTGTGAGGAGTATTCAAGAGGTTGTCACTCTTCACTATATCAAAAAAATCCATCCTGTACCTTCTTTGAGACCTACTTCCATCCGCCCCATTAGTCTTCTCCTCCTGCCTATCTCCACCACTCCCCAACTGTCCCTCCTTTTGTAGGTATGAAAGGCTCTGAAGAATCATTGCATTGACTTCAACTTGCTTTTATTGAGCCTTTTCAAGTCTTTCTTGTGCCTCAATCAACTTTTTATTACGTTCTTTACAACTTATAATCTCTTCCCTATGAATCCTTAATGTATCTGCTAGATCGTGATAATATTCCTCTCCTTGTTGCTCAATTGACTTTTCCCATTCCACTGATTTCACTTCGAGCCTGTACAGGGAGTCATGTGAAATATAATCCACCAATTTTCTCTTCATCTTTTGGCCCTCTATTTCTTGTAAACATAACATGTTAGATAAACTAAATAGAAGACATAATCAAAATCATACCTCAATGTATCTCAAGGGAGGCTATTACATATGCACAAGTCAATCCAGATTAGCGTAATATATAATAATTGCAACAACATATCAACATCATGCATGAATAAAGATGGAAATAAAAAATGAAACAATAAATGCATGCATGATAACCATAACCATCTACATTTACCTCGAGGTTCAATATTGTAAACCTAACTTTGATACCACTCTATAACCGGTACCAGAGAAAGGTTTATAGGGAACGAAACTACTATGATACCACCCTGTAACACCCCACCCCACATTTACCCACTTTTACAATCTTTCCAAGGTAAACATGAGATGAGAGTTAAAATTCATGACCCAAAAACCAAGTTCCAATTATGGAAGTGGAGCCTACTATCTTTAAAATTTACTGCAACCTCCCAGGGATACCTGATCACCTAGATGTGAAACAACACCGACTGGTGATTCTTCCCCGAGTTAGAGTTTTCTTTTTGCTTGGCCTTACAAACCAACCACATGCATGCCAAGCCTTCCATGCAACCATAAGGCTCTATCCACATGCACAAGTCGTCCTCCATGCATCTACAGCCGAAAATACCTAGTTTTGTGCCTGCGGCCACACATTAAGTGCATGAATTTTAGGCTAGCCTACAAGCCACTACCTAGAATTGCCCAGAAGTTTCCAGAATCAAGTCTAAGATAATCACAAGTATGCATAACCTATACTTAGGCTCAAATATTTCCCAAACATTCCAAACACATGATAAACATTTAGACAAACATATGGTAAACTTAGTAGCTACAGGTCATGAATGCATATACGTTCAGTGTCTCATATTTTCACCAGAGAATCATCAAGAAGGATCACTTCCCTCTCAAGCTAGCTACCTTAAACACTTGTTAGCTCATACATTCATATAACCATTCACTAACTTATCGAATCATGAACATGATCCATAACAAGAGCACATCATTTAACCATGCCTATAACCAACATTTAACCAGAATGAAGCCATGACAAACCAATCATAAAATTAGCACAATAACCAATACATGTTCTCATTGATCTCAATAAGAAATAACACATAATAACATAGGCAAATTCCAACCAAGTCGGGGACTTCCACGTACCACCCAACCATATATTGGGATGAACCAAATATCTCTTTCAGCTAATCACCCCCGTGCCATATTCCAAGTATGAATTTGGGATCTCATGGGATAAACAAAACAAAAAACGAACTATGGCATCTAGAGGGTAAACCACCTCAACCCTCAACCACAATTATTTCACCTAAACTGGTCCAAAAATCACCAAACTAACACAAGCTTGGATGCCTTAGAATTTCTTCACCATACCCAAAGGAATTTTCTTGTCTTCACCCACGTGTCAAGGGCTTGCCAAAAAAAACCATCTCCACCCCCAACCCTTGGGATTTTCTTGATACCACCTCACCTAGATCCAAAGATTAACCAAGAATGAATCCCATCACACCATGACTATCTAGGATTGGGAAAGGCAAGGATATAATCATGGTAAATTCAAGAGAATCATATAGCAATGACATCAAAGTAATCATTTAAACCAAATGCATGCACCATGCATTCAAATCCCAACAAGGAAATCACACATGCAACCTCTTACCTGCAAAATCTTCCTGCTGTAGCTGCTCTTCCAACCTTCTCCTTGTGTTCATTTGCTTTCCTTTGCTTTTCCTTTGCTTGCTTGCTTTCTTGTGTCCAAATGCTCTCTCTCCTCTTGGAGTTCGATTTCTTCCTTAGCAAAACGAAAACTGAAAACTGATAAAAAATTGTTAATTTTTTCTCAAATGCCTTTTTATCATTGGTGTCTAGTATCTCTTCATTTTATTTTTCATTTTTTCTTTCATTTTCCTTTATTTTGTCTCTTATTTCCCTTGCATTCATATTCTTGTCTCTTCATCTCCCTTTTATCCTATTTTCCTTTATTTCTCGAATTAATTTCCATTTATCGCCCTTTTCCTTTTATCAATGCTAATGCCAATTTCCATAGTCATTAATTAACCACAAGCAATACCCACATTAAAATATTTCCCTCCAAGCAATACCCACTTTAAAATATTTCCCTTCATTTATCTTGGAATATGTGTCCCATGACCTTGGTCTAATTTTTGCCTTTATAATGTCCCCTTCCATTTACATGGAAAATCAACTCAATGTTGTTAGACCCAATGGATTAATATTATCAACCCAAGGCATAAATAAACCCAAGGGATTGATATTATAAACCCCAAGGATTAAAAACTAAGGGATTGATATCATACATCCAAGGGATCAATAAAACTAAGAGTTTTATATCTTAAACCCAAGGGATTAAAAACTGAAGGGATCAATATTAAAAATCCAACATATTAATAAACCCTTGGGATTAGTAATATAAACCTAAGGGATTATGAATATTTTAAACCCAAGGGATTAATAAACGTAATGGATTAATAAACCAATATTATAAATCCTAATATTAAACCCCAATATTAAACCTTAATATTATGAACCCAATATGAAACCCAATACTAAAAGCTCTAATTTTAAACCCTAATTTTGTAATGTTGAGAGGGGATATTGAATACGTAGTAATGTACTGTAACATTGCAACAATTAATATTAGATTTATTATTTTTTTCCAATAATATTTGTCACAATGCGATGTTGGATTGATTTTTTATATTAAACCCAAATAATTAATATTATAAACCAAGGAATTAATAAACCTAGTAGATTAATATTATTAATCAGAGGGATTAATAAACCCAAGAGATCAATATTATAAAACCTGGGGATTAAAAACCCAAGGGATTACTATTATAATCACGGGGGATTATTAAACCCTAGGGATTAATATTATAAACCCTAGGGGTTATAAACCTAAGGGATAAATATTATAAACCCAAGAAATTATTGACATTATAATCCAAGGGACTAACATTATAAACCTAACAGATTAATAAACCCAAGAGACTAATATTATAAACCCAATGGATTAATAAACCCAATGGATCAACATTATAAACCCAAGGGATCAATATTTTAAACCCAAGGGATTAATAAACCAAGGGCATTGATATTATAAATCGTTGGGATTAAAAACCGAATGGATTAATATTACAAACAGATGGACGATTGGAAGGGTCTGCTAAATCCACATTTATTAATATTATTAATAAACCTTAGGGATTAAAAACCCAAGGGACTAATATTATAAGTCGAAGGGATTAATAAATCGAATGGATTAATATTATAAACCCAAGGCATAAACCCTAGGGATTAAAAACCCAATGGATTAACATTATAACCCCAAGGGATTAATAAACCCAATGGATTAGTATTACAAACCCAAGGGATTAATATTAGAAATTCAATGGATTAATAAACACAAGGGATTAATATTACAAACCCAATGGATTGATAAACCTAAGGAATTATTAATACTATAAACACAAGGAATTAATATAATAAACCCAAGGGATTATTAATATTATAAACACAAAAGATTAATAAACCTAAGGGATTAATATTATAAACCCAAGGAATTATTAACATTATAAACCCAAGGGATTAACATTATAAACCTAAGGGAATAACAAACCCAAGAGACTAATATTATAAACCCAAGGGATCAACATTATCAACCCTAGGGATTAAAAACCTAAGGGATCAATATTTTAAACCCAATAGATTAATAAACCAAGGGCATTAATATTATAAATTGCAGGGATTAAAAACCGAAGGGATTAATACTAGAAACCCAAGGCAATAATATTACAAACATATGGACAATTGGAAGGGTCTACTAAATTGACATTTATTAATATTATTAATAAACCTAAGGGATTAAAAAACCCTAGAGATTAAAAACCCAATGAACTAATATTATAAACCGAAGAGATTGTAAACCAAATGGATTAATATTATAAACACAAGGCATAAATAAACCCAAAGGATTAATATTATAAACCCTAGGGATTAAGAACCCAAGTGAATAATATTATAAACACAAGGCATAAATAAACCAAAAGCATTAATATTACAAAACCCTAGGGATTAATATTACAAATCTACCCCGGATGCGGGTGTCCATCATGCATGAATGGCAGGTGGCCATTAAGGCTTTCCCGCGCCTCTATACCTGTCTCAAGGCCGAGGCAGCGAGCAGGTACGAGACAGTGATGGCGATAAAAAACTATTCAATGCTTCAGGCAAACGACATTAAGGAATGGCAGAGCACGGTCGAGGTTGCATTTAAGTCGAGCAAGCCTGCTCCGGTCTCGAGGAGATCTGGTGTAATGGAGTCTGGTACGCGGCATTTGGTGAGGGCGAAGTCCTGGTTATATACCAACACCGCTCAGACCTGCAATGTTCAGGGAATGTTGTTTGAAGTGGGAGGCGGGCAAAATATTGCTCTGCAATATTGTCTCAAGGAAACTGAGCAGAGTCTCAAGGCGCTCAGGTTGGAAACAGTTATGCGTCGAAGGGGCGTGCCTCGCCGCGGTGGTCGTTCAGGGGTTCGTTATGGGATTGAAGGGGAGGAACCGCACCCAATAGCTCCTATGGCAGCCATTTCCCCCTCATCATCCAGCTCTGAGGAGGAATTTTTGCTATTGCCAGATTCCTATCAGTCTTTCCGCCTCCGCATTCCCAGAGGGATCCTTCAGTCGGATGTTATGGTCAATTTCTCTGTGTATCTTTCAGAAGCACCTCCAATTAACCCCTCATGGTCCTCCCCTGCTTCCGACAGTCTCCAGAGCAGCGAAATTCTTCTGGGGGATATGCAAGGAAGAGTGCATAGGATGCCCCGTCCGCGGGCACCCATAGAACAAGTCGACCAGCCTCAGCAGGCTCAGAACCAGGCGAACTCAATTTGTGATGAATCAGTGCAAGAAATTCAGCCATTAATAAACTGTGTCCAGAATAGGAATGCGGAACAGGATTCAGCTCATCCGGGTTCGGAGGGGCATCTTCAGGTGGGTGAGGAGTCTGTCATATGGCTTGATCCGCCCAGCCCGATGCAAAGGCAACCGCCAAGTCACCCTACCTGAATATGTTCGAAGGCGTTTCTCCAGGTTTTTGCATTTTTGTATTTTTGCTCATGTCTTTGTTGGTCAAATCCTCAATCTCGCTCAGTTCCTGTTCTCAGCCCTATAGTGGCAGCTTGTTAAAAGTTCGAGTCAGCAAGGTAATAGAGTCTGTTTTTTTGGCCATCCAGAACTGTAATGTTGTCCAAGGGGCTCATTTGGACAATCATTGTAATGCTGTCTCAGAGGTCTGTTAGTCTGTCCCAGTTGTCTCTGTTAGAGGGTGGCCTCGTCCCCCTTGGTTGCTGTAAATTATGTAAATATTTTTCTTGCTTAATATAGAAGTTACTTTTACCCAGAAAAAATATTACAAATCTAATGGATTGATAAACCTAAGGAATTATTAATGCTATAAAACCAATGAATTAATATAATAAACTCAAGGGATTATTAATATTATAAAAGCAAGGGATTACTAATATTATAAAAGCAAGAGATTAATAAACCCAAGGGATTAATATTGTAAACCCAAGGGATTATGAATATTTTAAACCCAAGGGATTAATATTATAAACCGTAGGGATTAATAATCCTAAGGGATTAATAAACCCAATATTATAAATCCTAAAATTAAACCCAATATAATCTACCATAATATTAAACCTTAATATTATAAACTCAATATGAAACCCAATACTAAAAACCATTATTTTAAACCATAATTTTGTAATCTTTAGAGGGGCATTGAATAAGTTGTAATGTAATGTAATATTGTGACAATTAGTATCAAATTGATCGTTATCTTGTGATAATGTTTGTCACTGTTGGATTGATTTGTATAGCATTCAAACATCACAATATAAACCTTCATTGTAGTGTCACAATGTGATGTTGAAAATATTATAAACCTAATGGATTAATAAACCCAAGGGATCAATATTATAAACCCTAGGGATTTAAAACACAAGTGATCAATATTTTAAGCCCAAGGGATTAATAAACCAAGGGAATTGATATTATAAATCATAGGGATTAAAAACTAAAGGTATTAAATATTAGAAACCCAAGCAATTAATATTACAAACACATGGACTATTGGAAGGGCCCGTGAAATCCACATTTATTAATATTATTAATAAACCCAAGAGATTCACAAACCCTAGAGATTAAAAACGACTAATATTATAAATCCAAGGGATTAGTATTAAAAGCCCAAGGGATTAATATTAGAAAGGAAATGGATTAATAAACCCAAAGCATTAATATTACAAACCCAATGGATTGATAAATCTAAGGAACTATTAATACTATAAACCCAATGAATTAATTTAATAAATGCAAGGGATTATTAATATTACAAAAGTAAGGGATTAATAAATCCATGGGATCAATATTATAAACCCAAGGGATTATGAATATTTTAAACCGAAGGGATTAATATTATAAAACCCTAAGGATTAATAAACCCAATATTATAAATCCTAAAATTAAACCCAATATAATTTACCCTAATATTAAATTTTAATATTATAAACTCAATATGAAACCCAATACTAAAAGCCCTAATTTTAAATCATAATTTTGTAATGTTGAAAGGGGACATCGAATAAGTTGTAATGTAATGTAATATTACGAAAATGAGTATGAGATTGCTCTTTATCTTGTGACAATGTTTGTCACAATGCAATGTTGGATTGATTTTTACACCATTCAAATGTCACAATATGAACTCCCATTGTATTGTCATAATGTGACGTTGAAAAATTGCAATTGAACGTAACGTTCGAATAATGATTGACATATTTCTTGTGACATTGCGACAATCTTTACCACAATGTGACGTTGGATAGATTTCTATAACATTCAAACGTCACAACATTAGACCCTAATGTTATACCAAACATTATAAAACCAATATTATAAACCCTAACATTAAACCGAATATTATAACCCTAACATTATAAACCCAATATTATAAACCGTAACGTTAAGCCCAACAATATAAACCCTAATATAAAACCCTAATTTTCTAATGCAACAATACAACTTTAAATCAATTACAATGTAATATAAATCACCAAGTTGTTTACACAAGCCTTAAATAGTTGTAGGTGCATTTTCATGGATACTTTGTTTCAAAAACAAGGAAGTTGTTCCTTGGCTATGATGATGGAAAATCATATTCAACAACAAATATCAAAACCGAGGATGGCTTCCAAATCAATGGTCAAAATATCTGAGTAGATGTAAACCATGGCCATGCGTTTCAACATTACAAAGACATGGATAAAACTTCGAAGCAATCAACATTAATATTATAAACACAAAGAATTAATATTATAAACCCAAGGGATAAATATTAAGTCTAAGGGATTATAAACCCAATGGATCAATATATTAAACCCAAGGATTAATATTAAACCATAGTATTAATAATATAAACCCTAAGATTATTAATCATAATATATCATTATACATATTATTGATCAATATTATAAACCAAAGGGATTATTCATATTTTAAACCCAAGGGATTATAAACCCTAAGATAAATATTAAACCCTAGGAAAAATATAATATAAACCCTACGAATAATATTAATAATTATAAGGCCTAATAATTATAAACCATGGGATAAATATTAAACCCTAAGATTAATAATAAAAACCCAATGTATTATAAACATTGCGACAATGATTGTTTGTTTGATATTATAAACCCTAGGATTAATATTATAAACCTTATGATTAATATTACAAACCCTAACATAATAAATTATAAAGCCAATATTAAAAATTAATATTATGAACCCAATATTAAAATGCCCTAATATTAAACTCCAGTTTTGTAATGCAATAATGTGGCACTAAATAAATTACAATGTAATGTAAGATTACAACAATGATTGTCATATTGATTGTCGTATAGAGACAATGTTTGTCGCAATGCAATGTTGGATATATTTTCGCATCATTCCAATGCCACGATATTAAATCCTAAAATAAAATCCTATTGTTATAAAACTCAACATAATAAACCGTAATATTAATATTATAAACCCTAATACTAGACCTCACTATTACAAATTATAAACCTAATATTAAACCCTAATATTATAAACTCAATATGAAGAGCCTTGTTATTATAAACCCTAATATTAAACCCCAATTTTGTAATGTCGCAATGTGATGTTGAATAAATTGCAATCTTAGGTTTTAAGAACCCTTACAGTATACCTTCACTGTAACATTAAGGTTTCTCCAATACTTCTTGTGTATAAACTCCTAATTCACTTTTCTGCACTTCGTCTCTAGTTCTGCACATCTGCAAACCTATGATATGTAAAATTACTTCTAATTCACACACAATTCATTTAATTACTCCGTTCACACCACACATACTCAGAAATCAAGTTATTTGTATTAATAAACAAATAATTACAAAAGGATTCCTTTCTAGCCTGATCTTCACTATCAGTGGCCTTTTCCTTTCCTACCGAAGGCTTACAATAAAATCCTATCTAACTCTCAAACTAACTCCTAGCTAGCTAACCGATTGACTAACTCTATCTCTGCCTTTTAGGCTTACATTTATACAAAAGGTTCTGTAATCCATTTCCTGTTCAGATCCTTAATCTGCTCATCAGTCCTAAAATCTCTCAATGATCCCTTGAGGATCTCAACAACTTAACTAAATCCTAAAGATTCTCTTTAATCCCCAAAATCACGAAACAAATTCCTAATCTAGTATTTACAATATTTTAAAATCTCTCAATCCTCACTAATCACTCATCATCACTCATGTTCTCCTACATTCGAGAACATTTACAAATATGCCTCACAATACTTAATTAATCCCTATTCTAGTTTCTCTCATTAAAATTGCTCAAAACTTTAATAATTACATTAATTTGATACATAGGAATCCAACTTCCTTAAAAACACAAGACCCCCATGTGTACTAAAATACAATGAAATTTCTGAGCTGAATGCTCCTACATCAATTATAGCCATGTTGATCTTGGTTGACCTTATTTTACCATGGTTTATCATGGTCAATCATGATTGATCTTGGTTAACCATTCTAATCATGTTGATCTTGGATGACCTTGGCTAACCATGGTTGACCACTGTTGATCATGGTTCACCATGGTTGAGCAAGATTGGCCATGGTTGACCATGGTTGACCATAGAGACCTTGATTAACCAATATGGTCAGCTATATTTGACTAATGGTTGGCTTTGTTTGACTATGTTTGTCTACGTTTTACTAATGTGGTTTACTATGCATGATTATTAATATTAGTCGATAATATTAGAAGTAAAATATTTTTTAATGAAGTTGAAGAGTGTTGAGTATCTAACATAGTCGAATATAGCTGAACATAACCAAAAAAATTAGTAAATGTGTGTTGAAATTGTAGCAAGGAATGTATTCTTTGAATTGGGCCATAGTCAAAGATGCCAATTCAAATTCAATCTCATAGATTCTTGAGTTAGTTGTAAGTTAACATGTGTGTTGTGTCCTATCACTAATTTATAGTCAATTAATTTGAGTTAGATGGCATGCAGTGAGTTATGGATTAGTTGATGGCTAAAATTAGCTATCTAGAGGAGTTAACTCTATTTTCTCTCATCTAATCAATCTCTATTTCTAAAATAGAGATAGTATGAGTTTAGTTGGGTTGTTGATTTTCTGTTAACTCAACTTACTCTCAGTTAACCAGTTACAACTGCTAAAATTAGCCCTAGTAGGTCATTTAATTTGAATTTCCTTTTGAGATTGAACAAAGGCACAAAATGTATTTATTATGGTACACATGTTTTTGTGGGCAGAGCTTCAGAAGAAAACAGAGCAATTCTCTTGGGAATTGCGCAAGGAAATAGGATAAATTCCTAGTTTTTAAGGGCTAGGAAATCGGAGCTCCTAGCAAGCCTTATTTTTCCTAAGTGTTGGGAAATCCTTGAGATAGAGTTGATTAGTATTGCAGTGAGCTTCAAGCTTGAAGCAAATTCTGTGTAATAGATTAGATTGCTCAGTTGATTTAATACAAGTAAGTGGGGTTTTTCCTAGTTGGGTTCCCCATATAAACTGTGTAATACCTCCTCCCACATCTACCCAAATTCACAAGCTCACCAGGGTAAACAAGAGATGAGTGTCACTATGATGACCTAACCTCCAATTTCTAGATAAGGAAGTGGGGCCTACAAATCTAACACTTACTGACATCCCATAGGGACTACAATTCACTAAGGAGCTAGAAAACCACCCCATGTGATCAATCCCTAAACTAGAACCTTTTTCTCTGACCTAACACCCCAACTTCACACACAACAAGGAAAGAGTGTGGTTATGAGGCCCCAATCACATGCACAAACCTGCTTCCATGCAGTTGTGACTTGAAATTCCTAGTTCAGTGCCAATGGTTCTGAGATTTTAGCAACCTTTTAGGCTAGCCTTCATACCACTATCCAAAAATGTCTGTAACTTTATAGGATCATAATTAAGATGAAAATAATGCCAAATGTTCAAAATTGAAGTAAGAACTTGAATTGGGCTGCCTAATCCATAATAGACATTTCGTCAAACATATGGAAAACATGTAAGCTATAGGTCATGAATGCATATATGATCATAAACTGATAGTCTTCATTTGAGAATCACCAAGAAGGCTCTAAGCCCTCTTTAGCTAGCTACAATGGCTCTTGTTAGTCCATGCACTCATCAACCAATCAACAAATTATCAAAACATGTCAAGATCCATTGATAAGATATATCATATAACCAACAAATAACCAGAACATAAATGATGGTAAATCAGCCATAAGATCACCATAATAACTATTACAAGTGCTCATAAATCACAATAGGAAAATAAATCTTATTAACATATGAAAAATTCAAACCAAGCGAGGGACTTCCACGTATCTCCCAACCATAGATTAGACTGAACCAAATCTCTCTTTCAACCAATCACCCTCGTGCCATATTCCAAGCATGAATGTGGGATCCCATGGAATAAACCAATATAAAACCAACAAGATCTTTCCAGAGGCCAAACCACCTCAACCCTCAACCATAGTGATTCCACCTCTATGGTCTGGAAATCACTAACATCAACTAGATCGTTCTCTACCCAAGTTGTTTAGGGCTCGAGGAACTAGTAACTCAACGCACAGCTAAATAAGGGCTCTAGAATGTGTGTTCCACCCGCAGCTCGAGGGAGTAGTAACTCAACCACCAAGGCTTTAGAGTGTTTGTCTTGACCTGTAGGTTCCAGGAAGTAGTAACTCAAACTAAGTTGTTATGTTGTTCTATGGATTTTACAGTGTTCGCTTCAACCCATAGTAATAGGGAACTTGAGAACCAATTGGAAAAATAAGTGGAAAAACCCACCACACCTTGGCTATCTAGGAAATGGTAAGGCAAGGCTAAAACCACTATCAATCTAGGGAAATGTCCATGCTAATGACAAAACATAACCAAGGAATCCCATTCATATACCATGCATCCAAAATTCAACAAGGAAATCACGCATGCAACCTATTACCTACAAACAAATATAGTTGTAGTTGTTGATCCAATTGTTTCGTCGTGCTCTGTGATTTCTTTTACCTTCCTTCTCCAAATCTAAGTGAATTCCAAAGTTCTCCAAGAATGATCTAAGTTTGTAAGAGTATGAGAGGATGAGAGAATGAATGAGGGAGTCAAATACATAACTGAAAAAAGCTAGCAATTGTTTCTCTAAAGCATTTTTACTATTGATTCCTCTATTTTCTTCATTTTCCCTCTAATTTCCCTTACATGAAAATCTCTCTCTTCACCTTCCTTTTCTCCCATTTTCCTTTATTTTCATAATTAAATGCCATTTATTGTCTGTTTTCCTTTTCCAATGCATTTTCCAATTTCCATAGCCATTAATGAATTAAAAGTGATGTCCACTAAAGTGTTTGTCCCAACATTCATCTTGGCATACGTGTCCCATGAACTTGGTCTTATTTTATTTACATGGAAAATCAACCAAGGGTTGTTACAAACCCCTCCCCCTTGGGTGAACAATGTCCTCGATTTTTTATAAAACGTATAACCAATAAACACAAGCTGCTCATGGGTATTTATAACATATCTCGATGCAACATTTACATCATACCAATTTGTTGAAACCATGAACACCATACTTCTTATTGGAGGTTTATAAGACAACTCAATGCAATATTTACAACATACTGATTATTGGAGCTATATAACACAACTCATTGTAGTATCTACAATACACATATTTATATATAAACATAAACCAAAAAACATATACCAAAAACATCTACTCAACCAACAAATAAGGAAGGATACATAGCCCACATCTGATCAGTCATCTCCCATGTAGCTTCATCAGGCCTAAAGTGCTCCCACTACACTTTAAGTTACACAATTTCTCGGTTCTAGATCATGAGCTATTTCCATTGCAATATGCATTGTGGTTCTATCGAGAACTCTCCCTCTACTTCCACCTGCAATTCAAACCAATCAACCACATGATCAACATCCTTGACATGTCTCTTAAGAAATGAAATATGGAAAACATCATGGAATTTCATTGTTGTGACAGTGCAAGTCGGTAGGCCATTGGTCCAATCCTCTCAAGGATCTCAAAAGGCCCACAATACTAAGGTGCTAGCTTGGCACATGACCCAATCCTCAAGGATCTCCTTTTTGGCTTGATGCACAAGTACACATGCTTCCCAAACTGAAACTCCTTGACTTCTTTATGCTGATTAGCATAACTCTTCTTCCTATCTTGTGTTTCCTTCAAATTCCTCTTAATAATCTACATTTCTTGTCCCATCTCATCCAACATATCCGGTCCAATCAGTACCTTGTTCACTGGATCACTCCAGCTGATAGAAGTATTACAACTCCTCCCATAAAGAGTTTCAAATTGACTCATCTTCAAGGATTATTGATACCCATTATTATATGCAACCTCTACCAATGGAATATAATCCTCCCACTTCCTTTGTTGGTACATGACATACATCCTCAACATGTCCTCAAGAATATTGTTAACCCTATCTACTCGTCCATTTGTACGCAGATGCAAAGTTGTGTTGAAAGCTAACTCTATCCCCAAACCTACAAACAACTCCTTCCAAAACCTGGAATTGAATTTAACATCTCTATTTGTTATAATTTTCTTAGGAATTCCATGCAACCTCACTATCTCCCTAATGAAGATCTGAGCTACCTCACTAGCTAAATTTGTAGACTTTACTACAATGAAGTGAGCTACTTTTCTCAACTTGTCAACCACAAGCATGATGGAATCATGTTGTCTCGATGTCCTCAACAAACCTGGAATGAAGTCCATGGAAATGACCTCCCATTTCCACTCTAGAATCGGAATAGGTTGTAGCAAACTAGCTCAATTCTTACACTCAACTTTCACCTACTAACATTCCAAGCATCTAGCAACAAAATCAGCCACCTCCTTCTTTAAGTTTGGCCAATAGTAGAACTTCTTCATAACTGTCAATGTCTTATGATATCCTTGGTGACTTGAATACAAATTGACATGAAACTCCCTCAAGATAAGCTTCTTGAGCTCATTGTCATCTGGCACATAAATCCTATTCCTGAATATGACCAAGCAATATGTCGTGAGATGATACTCCTCATCTTTATCACCTTCACCTTGCTACTGCAACCTGTGCTTCAACTATTGATACCTGTCATCATGCTTCCTTGCTTGCAATATCTGCTTCCATAAATCTATCCCATAAGAACTCAATGTTGCAATATGATTCACCTACACTTTCTTACTAATATCATTTATAACCCTCTTCTCCTTTCCCTTAATGTACCTAATCTCAAATTCAAAATCACTGAGTATCCAACCATGTAGCTTGTCTAGAATTCATATTAGGTTGGTCAAATAAGTACCTCAATCCACTATGATCACTCTTGAAAGAAAACCTCCTGCCAGCAGATAATGTCTCCACATCTTCAATGCATGAATGATAGTTGACAACTCAAGATCACGAGTCACATAGTTCTACTCGTGCTCATTCAACTTCCTTGGCTCATAGCATACCACATGGCCTTCCTTCATTAGGACTCCACCAAGTCCCTTCTTGCAAGCATCTATACAAACCACAAACTCCTTATCAAGATATGCAATCTTCAAGGCCAGAGCATTTGTAAGAAACTACTTCAACAACTAAAAACTAGTTGCACACTCCTCAGTCCTTTCAAAATTCTTTCCTTTTCTCTACAAGGATGTAATATGATAGGAAACCCATGTAAAGTTCCCAATGAACCTCTTGCAATAGCCTGCTAGTCCATGAATGATCTGACCTCATCCACATTCCTAGGAGTTGGTCATTCCATGACAGCTTTAATATTTTCTGGGTCCACTAATATCCCCTCCTTGGAAATAACATGTCCCAAGTAATGAATTTGAGGCTAAAAGAAACTTTACTTTCTATGCTTGTCATACAACTATTTCGCTCTGGACAATCTCAATATTTTTGCTAGGTGTTTTGCATGATCTTCCTGATTCTTATAATATATTAATATGTCATCAATGAACATTATCACAAACTTGTCTAGATAAGGATGCAAAATATTTTTCATCAAACACATGAAAGTCGCTGGAGCGTTAGTAATACCATAAGGAACCACTACAAACTCATAATTCCCATACCTAGTACGAAATTTGGTCTTGTAAATATCTTCTTCTTTGATGTACACCTAATTATATCCTAATCTCAAATCAATCTTCGAAAACACTACTACTCCCTTCAATTGATCAAACAAGTCATCAATCAGTGGCAATGGATATTTGTTCTTGATATTCACCTTGTTCAACTTCCTGTAACCAATCCACAATATGAGAGTACCACCCTTCTTCTTTACAGACAACACTAATGCACCCCAAGGTGAAAAAATTGGCCTTATGTATCTTTTATCAAGAATTTCCTTAAGCTACATCTTCAATTCCACCAACTATGGAGTTCTCATCATGTAAGGTGTCTCTGATTTTGGTGATGCCCTTGATACCTACTCAATAGATAAATATTCTTCCCTATGAGGTGGTAACTTTAGAATATCAATTAGAAACACATCCTAAAAATACTGCAAAATATGATACCTCTTTAGAACTTCATCATCATCAACATGCTTCCCTTTTTCACTAGAATATGAACTGAAAACAATACACATCCCTTTCTTCAACTATGCTTTTCCTTCATAGATGTAACCATTCTCACTGATGTAGTCTTCTTCTTACCCTGTATGACTCTTGTTTCCCCATCATCATCCGCAATCCACTTTATTCTTGTGAATGAACAACCAATCCATGCCCAAAAGCATACTATATGAACCCAAAAGAAACACATTTAGATGTGCTGATGTAGGAATACCATTAAACTCAAATGCATAAGTTCTCACCCGATGATGAAATCTTTTCTTGGTCCCTGTAGGAAACTAAACCAACCAAGAATCTGCATGCACTTCTTTATTCAAGCCACACTTGTCCACTAGGTCAAGACTGACATAACTATAATTAGATCGAAGATCAATAAAAATGGAAATAACTTGATCACAAAGCTTACCTTCCCTCTTAATAATGGATTCCTAATGGTCTACCTTCCTGTTATCAAGTGCCGCATAGATCCGAGGAATAATATGACCATCATCCCCAACTATTTTCACCTCCCGAGCATTGTAAATATTCTACAATGCTCTCAACCACAAGTCGGATTCTTGTCATCGCCTTTGTTCTTCAACTTAGACTGAAATCCAAGTCCTCTCTCAACTACATTGAACTTCTTCGAAGGTGCTATGTTCTCCTTATCGCCTGAATCCCAAGGTCTTCCTCGCTTCTTAACTCACTTTCCTTTAGTCTTGTCATTCCCTTTCCAATAAATTTTAGGCTCAAACTTATGCTTAGGTTTCTCATAAAAATGCTTCAACTTCCCGATGACTTCCTCCAATGATCGAGGCTCATCATACTCAATATGATCTTTAAATGCTAAAGGAAATCCACTGATGAACCTTTGTGCCTTTGTTTTCTCATCCTTGAGGTAACACACATACCTCAATAGCTCTAGAAACTTAGTCGTGTACTCTTCATTTTTCATAGAACCCATATTCAGCTCATAGAAGTCCTTAGCCTTTCTATCATAATACTTGTTAGATACGTACTTCTTTCGGAAGAGTCTTTCAAACTCATGCCAACTCAACTCCTCTGTCTTGATGCCTCTGATACACTTCATGTCTTCCTACCATATATTCAATTTTCCCTTAAGGCTAAAGAAAGTTATCATGGATTTAATGTTATATTTATAATCACACAATTCAAAGAAATTCTTCATCCCAAGTAGTCATGCTTTTGCGTCTTCTAGCCTCTTCACATCCCCATCAAAAGTAGGAGGTGTGGATTTCTTTAACTCATCTAGAAATTATTTCTTCTCATTCCTGCTATAAGTATGACGGAAATGATGAATAAGATGTCTTTCTGAACCAAAACTAGAATAAAATTCATAAGCACTACCTCTCCTATTATGTGTATCCAACCATCTTCCACCTTTGACTGTGTCATCCTTGTCCAACCTGTATCTTAATCAATACCTATTACCATGTGCCCCATTAGTCCTTTCCTCCTATCCATAACTAATCTATGGTTGTCCCCGCCTCTACAAATCTGACAAGATATGAAGGATCACTGCATTTACCTCTACTTGATTTTCCTAAGCTCTAGAAATAATTTCTTCAATCAAACTATTATTATATTCCTTACAACTTCTGATTTATGTCTTTAAACTTCTTAGTGTATCTTCTATATCAGGAGAATACTCATCTCCTTGTTGCTTAGTTGATTGATAAGGAGATTAATGTTAACTGTAATCCACTATTTTTATCATCATCTCTGAACTTCTTCTTCCTAAAAACATACCATTTTAAATAAACTAAATAGAAACATGATCAAACATACCTTAATGAAGTTTGGGGGAGGCTATCTCGTCTACAAAAATTAGTTCAAATTAGCATGAAATACATGTACACACACACACACACACACATATAATGACATCATCCTACCAACATCTCACATCATGCATGATAACTCAACAGTGACACCGACCATATACATGACAACCATAGCCACTGCAATGCATGCATAAGACTAACATGCATGCATAACAATCACATCCAACCCATCTAGTCTAAGAGTTTGAACCTAGAAGTTATGGTACCACCTTATAATGCCTCCTCCTACATTTACCCAAATTTATAAGCACGCCAGTGTAAACATGAGATGAGTGTCACTATGACATGACTTGAACCCAAGTTCTAGTTAAGGAAGTGGGGCCTACAAACTCAACACTTATTGACATCCCGCAGGGACTACATATCACTCAAGAGCTGGACAACCACCCCAAGTGATCAATCTCTGAACTGGAACCCTTTTTCTCTAACCTAGCACCCAAACCAGATGTACAACAAGGAAATAGTGTGGTTATGAGGCCCCAACCACATGCACAGGCCTACTTCCATCCAGTTATGACCTAAAATCCCAGTTTAGTGCCATGGGATCCAAGATATGAGCCACTTATCAGGCCAACTTCCTGTTGTAGCGGCTACAACCACCCTACAAAATTTTGTCTTAGCTTCGTTTTGGAGCCTCCCTACCAACCATCCTTAGCAGCATGTCTTGCACTGTCAAGTACATAAGCTTCATTGGTTTTTTAGTAGCTTGCTAGTCTGTGCATGATGGTTTGCTTCACACCCCTCATAGGCTGCCATCCTAGACTTGGGTCAATTACTGGCTGAGAAGCTTCCTCAGAAAATTGCGTAATTATGGAGGGGAACCAACCTTCCCTCCAGAAATTGCGCAAATCTAATTGGCAGCCTACTGGGCCTAGAAATTGTGCAATCCTGTCAAACAACCTTCCTTGAGGAAATTGCGCAATTTGGCTCGGTAGTGCAGCTCAACCCAGAAATTGCGTAATTCTGGGTAGCAGTCAGCTGCTCCTCCCAGAAATTGCACAATTGCTCTGGACAGCTAACCCAACTTCTCCCAAAAATTGCACAAAAATCCCTCTCAGTCAAGCAGGTTGTTGCATGTGCCTTCAGGTTGACCGGTTCCCTCCAGGACCAAGAAAACTTGACTTGCATGCATGGGATTCTTTTCCCGAAATAGAAAAAATCTACATGAAAAAGCATCCATAGATTTTAGGGATCTATTTTTAGCGACTCGAGGTTACATGCAAAGATCATTTTAAAAACTTTCCTCCAAGTGTCGTTTTTTCCTAGATTTGTGGCATGCGCATCTTGAGCCTCAAACTTATTTATTCGATGCTTCAGAGCTCATTCTTCACATTGACCTTGGAGCTATGACATCCCACAGCACATCCAAGAGTCTTCGGCACATCCAGCCCAGCTATTTCCAGGTAAGTTTGCTTTACTTTTCTTTTGTAGCATTTCTGTCACTTTTTGTGTTTTGGCTTGTGTGAGTGTTGTCTGCTTGATTTTTGTGAACTCTTGTTGTCATTTGCATGCATGTTAGCCTGTACAAGCATCGTTTCAGTTTTCATTTGCATCTCACTGCTGTCACATGCATGACACTGTTTTGCACGAATGGTCGCCGATTCGGCAACTTGTTTCACACACATGCATGTTGTTCCATTTTCTGAATCTTGCATTCGTTGTTTGCATGCATTATCATTCACTCTTGCCTACACTTAATATCTCCATGCATTGACATCTTCATATGATTTTAGTTTCCCGTCGGCAGGTCTGGGCAACCTTGGCCCGGACTCTGCCTTACCTAGAAAACATCGCACAATTATGAGAGGGAAGGCTCTACCTTCCTCCTAGAAAATGCACAAATCTAGCTAGTCAGTGCCCTCCAGTATTCCTTTGTGTAATTCTAAGAGGTAGTGAATGATGGCCTAGAAAATTGTGCAATGCAGTCCCTGGGCCTACATCACTTGCTAGCTGAAATTGCGCATTGCGCAATCTTACCACCCAGTAGGCCAGTCTAGATTGCGCATAGCGCAATTCCAGCAGTCAACTAGCCTCCCAATAGTCCGGACTACCTTTTGCACAGTTCCAGCACTTAGTCTCGTGGTATCCTAGTGAAAATTGCTCAATCCTTTCCAGCAGTTTCTCGAGTATGTTGCATGTCATTCCTCAAGTTTGCTTTGGTTTTAATTAATAGATTTCTTTCCATGCATGCCGCCATGTCTCTAGACATAGCAGGTGTTCTTTCATCTCTTAGCAGTTCAGGATCAATGGCCTCCAAGAGAGCAAGATCAAAGGACACCGATGAAAGCGTAACTTGTAATATTCCTAATTAGCTATGGTTAATTGGAATATTCAATTTTGTTCAATTTTTGCCTTCTATAGTTATTTGTAAATAAAAAGTGAGGAAGGGGGACATAAATCACTTTAGAATTAAAATTTACTTCCTAGGTAGCACAACATTGTGACTTAAAGGGGAGCCAAGGGGGGCCAAAGGGGGACGCAGAAATGGAGCCCACGCAGACACATGGAGAGACTGTGCAGGAGGAAAGGAACACGTGGCAAGAGGGGAACCACGCAGGAAGAGGTCAGCCTTGGGATTGAGAGAGGCGAAGGCTATAAAAGAGAGAGGAGCCCCCTCATTTTGGATCATTCAGTTATGTGCATTTTGAGCTAGTCGTTTCGACTTCTAAGCACACTGGCCGTTTAGCTAGTCTGCAACACTATTTAGTGCATTGAGTGTCTCCATTTGGAGATCTCACCCTTAGCCTTGGGGGACTTTGAGTACCTGCTCGGGCAAGGTATTTCCTTGGCAGTTTAGCAGTAGTTTGGTCAGCGTTCCAGTAGCAGTTTCAACAGCGTTTTGGAGGACTGCGCAGCACTGGGAGAGGGACGCAGTTCTTTCTAGTAGTAGTGTTGGATTGGGGGTTTTGCAAGAGGATTTATGCTGGGTGATTGAGCAGGGGACCAGCCCTTGCATTTTGGAGGGTTTTTGGTAGAGTTTCAGGAAGAGTTCTGGAGGGGTTTCTTCAGTTGCAGCGCAGAGCATTGAGGGACTGTGTAGTTCCCCAAGGGGGTGATTTTTGGGGGTCGACTATTCCAGGAAAACTTTCTGGGTTTTTCTGGGTTTTTGGAGTAGAGACTGATTCCAGAGTTTTAGCATTTTATGAGGAGGGGAGCAGCCCCAAATCATTATTTGTTTTCAAGCAGCAGCAGCAGCACGACAATTCTCCAGCAACATCCACGCAGAGAGGCCATTCCTTGTTATTCTAAGAGTATTTCTTCACTTTCCTTATGCAAGTCAAGGTTCCATCTGTCTGATCACATCTTGTACTCATTTTATTGCTCAGTATAATAAAATGGCTTAGCATTTCTCGCTGCATTTCTTGAGTATATGCTTATATTTCTTGTTTACATTATTATATGTTGTACCACTATTATTTTGTCATTTCTGGGTTATTATATCATTTGCACATATTTGGTTGGAGTTTTTGCTAGGGTTTGAGGATTATTCCAGGTTAGGGATATTACAGTGGTATTAGAGCATAGATCTGGCTCAGCCTGTGGAGCTAGCAATCTATGACACCGGGGGAAAAACCCTACATTTGTTACAGAGGTAGGAGGTACAGAGACACTGAGCGTAGGTTGGAGAATACCTACGGAGAGGGAGACTGTGTTCCGGTGGTGGACGCAGAACAGGAGGAGCCTGTGGTGGACGCAGGATAGAGGGAGCCTGTGGTGGACGCAGAGCAGGAGGATCCGATGGCAGATGATGATGGGAAGAGATTTGCGGATATGCTCCTCAAATCCGTGCAGGACCTGTCGAGGCAGATTGAGGTGATGGGCAGAGATTCACGGCAGTAAAGGCCACACAGCGTGAGAGCCCATGGGTTTTTCAGGTTGGTGAGGGATCGGGCGCATCCCACCATTTGCCAAAGCAGCGTGATACTGCACAGCAGGTGGCCTCACATGCCCCTACACGCTCTACCATGCCCACTTTCTTAGGAGCCGACACAGGGGCCGTAGCCCTGTAGGAGGCAGAGCCTGGACAAATGGGCAATTATTTTGCGGAGTACCAGGCCTATGGGTAGGAGTCCAGGGAAGCCCTCTCATTTAGAGATTTTGTTCAGCTCTAGCAGGATAGTAAACCCCACGACCATCACAGAGGGTACCGACAGTACCATGATGGTGACACCCACCGTGCAGCGAGTAGATTCCACTCGCCCACGTTTGATGGTTCATCAAACAGTTTGGCAAAGTCTTGGGTGGAGAAGCTAGACATTTATTTCCATCTTAACTAGATGTCGGAGACAGAGGCCATCAAGGTGGCAACATTGCATTTGGATGGTGAGGCCCAGGATTGGTGGTTTCATGGGATGGTTACACTGGGGCACTCCATAGTGACGACATATGCCGAGTTTACCAGGAGACTGATGGAGCGATTTGATCGGACGGATCCAAAGCAGCATTTTGTTGAGCTGATGAGGCTCAAACAAACAGGGAGCCCAGAGACCTACATTGCAGATTTCTTGAGGGTCTCTGTGATGGTGCCAGACCTATCCACGCCATAGAGGGTCCATATGTATGTTGAGGGGTTCGTAGAGCCACTTCGGGGTTTATTTCGATCTACTAAACTAGCCACACTCCAGGACGCTATCAGCAGGACCCAGGACTTACAAGATGTCTTACCCAGGACCCAGACACCTTACCCCCAGAGACAGACTTTCCAGTATAAGGGGAAGGATGTGAGGATTCCTCCTCCAAAGGGGAATCTAGGACGAGTACAACTTGATGATGATGCCACAAGGGAGCTAAAGAAGAAGCGGTTGTGCTTCACATGTCAAGAGCCATGGGCGCCGAGACATAGATGTGCTATTGGCAAAGCACATTTTATTGAGGTCTTCTCTGAGAGCAGTGGAGAAGAGGATGATGAGGATGATGTGGAGGCAGGAGATAGCCATGCCATACAGGGACCTTTACCACCTCCACCGCCAGCAGCAGGTGATGTACCTTTTGCACCTATCGGAGGGGCCCTTGCAGCATTGTGAGGAGTACCCAAATACCTGATGCTACGCGTACGGGGGACAGTATGTGGCTAGCGAGTGTCAGTTTTGGTGGACAGTGGGGCGACCCACAACTTTATCGATGCCCAGATGGTTGAGCGGAGAGTTATACGGATAAAGAGCTTCGATGGGTTTTCAGTCTTGGTCCCAGGAGATCAGACCATGACGTGTGCTCGTTATGTTCCAAAGCTTTCAGTGATGATGGGAACCTACACGTTGACTGACCACTTTTTTGTGGTCAATATTCTGGACACCAACATGATACTGGGTATTCAGTGGCTTATCACTCTAGGGAAGGTCACGACAGATTGGAAGACCATAGAGATGGAGTGGGATGATGAGAAGATAGGGAGGCATGAGAAGATACGAGGACAACACACATATCCGCCTCAGACTATTTTGGCTCATTGGATGGAGGCAGTCTTCCGAAAGGGGGACATAGAGTGGGCAGTGGAGTTGCGTGCATTAGAGGCAGGGACTTCAGGGCAGATGGTACATCCAGAGATATAGTCTATCCTTGATTGGTACGCCATGGTGTTTGGGGAGATTCCACTAGGGCAGCCACCGGATCGGGGATTTGAGCACACCATCGAGCTTGAGCAGGGCATACAGGCCATGATCACCACCCCCTATAGGCACCCCAAGGCCTATCGAGATGAGATTGAGTAGGCTATCTAGAATTTTCTGGCTCTTGGGCATATCCGACTGAGCACGAGTCCTTTTGCTTCTTCTGTGGTGTTGGTGAAGAAGAAGGACAGTACATTGAGGATGTGCATTGACTACAGGGCCCTGAACAAGAAGACCCTAAAGAATAGGTACCCCATACCTAGGATCGATGAGTTGATGGACGAGTTGAGAGGGGTACGTTTCTTCTCAAAGATTGATTTGAGATCTGGGTACCATCAGATTCGTGTGAGGGAGCAGGACATTCCCAAGACCACCTTCAGGTGTCACTATGGGCACTTTGAGTTCTTGGTGATGCCTTTTGGGCTAACCAATGCCCCAGCTACATTTCAGTCCTGTATGAATCACATCTTCCATAGTCACTTGAGGAAGTTTGTGTTGGTATTCTTCAATGACATTCTCATTTACAACAGGACTTGGGAGGAGCATCTCCAGCACATTGAGACAGTATTGCGTATCTTACAGGAGCAACAATTCTATGCCAAACTCTCCAAGTGTGAGTTTGGGTTGACAAAGATGTTGTATCTGGGACACATCATAGGGGTGGATGGAGTGAGGGTCCACGAGGAGAAGATTAGGGCCATTAGAGAATGGCTGGAGCCGAGAAATGTGACGGAATTTCGAGGATTCATTGGCATTTGTACTTACTACTGGAAGTTCATCAAAGGTTTCTCGCAGCTTGCTGCACCCCTGACAGATTTGATGAGGAAGGGGGCATTTAGTTGGTCAGATACAGCACAGCGAGCCTTTGACAGGCTCAAGGAAGTTATGAGCAGCTGCCTAGTGCTTGCGTTGCTAGATTTTACGTAGCCTTTTGTTTTGGACTGTGATGCGTCGGGAGAGGGGATTAGCGTAGTATTGATGTAGGGAGGTCACCCTCTAGCCTTTGAGAGCCAGAAACTCCTTCCACACGAGAGGTTGTATTCTATATATGACAAGGAGATGTTGGCCATCATGCATGCATTAGCTAAGTACCCACATTATCTGGTGGGTAACAGGTTCAGGGTGAGGACTGATCACAACAGCCTCAAGTTCTTTTTGGAGCAGAAGCAGCTACAGGAGAGGCAGTAGAAGTGGATCAGCAAGATCCAAGCATATGACTTTGACATTAAGTATGTCAAGGGTAAGAACAATGTGGTAGCAGATGCCCTTTCACGTAGACCAGCCACGTTGTCTCTTATGAGCTTGGATACAGACTGGAGGGCTTGACTCTTAGTAAAGTCCTCCAAGGACAGGTTTGCATGTGAGGTTCTAGATGGGCAGGTGGCAGATGACAGGTATAGGGTGGTAGATGAGATCATCTATTACAGGGACTGGATCTTCTTGACTGAGGGGTCTCAGCTCAAGAAGAAGATACTCCAGGCATCACATGATTCACCATTGGTAGGACATTAGGGGTTTACCAAAACCTACAGGGCCATTAGGGAGAGGTTCTCATGGAAGGGCCTCAAGGAGGACGTACTCCAGCACATCCAGGAGTGCGATATTTACCAGAGGAATAAGGGAGAGATGCGCCATCCCATAGGATTATTGCAGCCTCTTCCCATTCCGGAGGGGAAATGGGAGAGTATTTCAATGGACTTCATCACAGGGCTGCCCATGGTACAGGGCAAGGATTGTATCTTTGTCGTCGTTGATCGAATGATGAAGTAGGCACACTTCTTTGTCATATCCGCACACTATACAGCAGCACAGGTGGCCAAGTTGTTCTTGAGAGAGATCTTCAGGCTACATGGTATTCCTAAGACGATCGTCAGTGATAGGGACAGCCATTTCATGGGCAGGTTTTGGCAGGAGCTTTTCCGGTTGGTGGGGATAGAGTTGACTCCGAGTACTAATTATCACCCACAAACGGATGGACAGATAGAGATAGTCAACAAGTGGCTAGAGGGATACTTGCGTAACTATGTCAGTGGGAAGTAGTGAGCATGGTTGAGGTGACTGCATCTAGGGGAGTACTGCTACAATACTACACATCACATGTCCATTGGTATGTCACCATTCTATGCCTTATATGGGTATCATCCTTTATCTTTTGTCGACGTGATATTTGGTGATAGCAGGGCTCCTAGAGCCAAGATTTGGATCCAAGAGAGTCAAGATATTCTTCGAGCTCTCAAGGATAACATGGCTACATAACCAACAGAAGCTGTATGCTGACAGGGGTCGGGTGGAGAGACAGTTCGAGGTTGGGGACATGGTCTACCTACGGTTACAGCCATACCGAAAGTCGTCGCTTAAGCAGAAGGGGTCTGAGAAGCTCAAGCCCCACTTTTATGGGCCATACAGGGTGATACGCAGGATTAGACAAGTTGCATATGAGTTGGAGTTTCCCCAAGGCAGCAAGATTCATAACATTTTTCATGTATCATGCCTGAATAAGGAATTAGGGCAGCAGGTGACCGTGACAGATGAGCTACCGCCCATGGATGATGAGGGGCATTTAGTATTGTAGCTAGAGGCTATCATTGATACTAGGGAGAGGTAGCTGTGGAGCGGGACTATCCGGGAATTCTTGGTGAGGTGGAAGAATTTGCTAGATGAGGATGCCACTTGGGAGAGTGAGAAGATCTTATAGCATCCATCACTTCAGTTGCTTGAGGACAAGCAACATTTTATCGGGGGAGACTGTAATATTCCTAATTAGCTATGGCTAATTAGAATATTCAATTTTGTTCAATTTTTGCCTTCTATAGTTATTTGTAAACAAAAAGTGAGGAAGGGGGACATAACTCACTTTAGAATAAAAAGTCACTTCCCAGGTAGCACAACGTTGTGACTTAAAGGGGAGCCAAGGGGGGCCAAAGGGGAACGCAGAAATGGATCCCACATAAACACATGGAGAGATTGCGCAGGAGGGAAGGAACACATGGCAAGAGGGGAACCACGCAGGAAGAGGTGAGCCTTGGGATTGAGAGAGGCGAAGGCTATAAAAGAGAGAGGAGATCCCTCATTTTGGATCATTCAGTTATGTGCATTTTGAGCTAGTCGTTTCGACTTCTAAGCACGCTGGCTATTTAGCTAGTCTGCAGCATTGTTTAGTGCATTGAATGTATCCATTTGGAGATCTCACCCTTAGCCCCAGGGGACTTCGAGTGCCTGCTCGGGCAAGGTATTTCCTTGGTATTTCAGCAGTATTTTTATTAGAGTTCCAGCAGCAGTTTCAGCAGCGTTTTGGAGGACTGCGCAACACTGGGAGAGGGACGCAGTTCTTTCTGGCAATAGTGTTGGATTGGGGGTTTTGCAGGAGGATTTATGCTAGGTGATTGAGCAGGGGACCAACCCTTGCATTTTGGAGGGTTTTTAGTAGAGTTTTAGGAAGAGTTCTGGAGGGGTTTCTTCAGTGGCAGCGCAGATCATTGAGGGACTGCGCAATTCCCCAAGGGGGTGATTTTCGGGGGTCGGCTATTCCAAGAAAGATTTCTGGGTTTTTGGAGTAGAGCCCAATTCCAGAGTTTCAGTATTTTTTTAGGAGGGGAGCAACCCCAAATTATTATTTGTCTTCTAGCAGCAGTAGCAACACGACAGTTCTCCAGCAGCATCCATGCAGAGAGGCCATTCCTTGTTATTCTAAGAGTGTTTCTTCACTTGCCTTGTGCAAGTCGAGGTGCCACCTATATGATCACCTCTTGTACTCATTTTATTGCTTAGTATAATAAAATGGCTTAGCATTTCTCGCTGCATATCTTGAGTATCTTCTTATATTTCCTATTTACATTATTATATGTTGTACCACTATTATTTTGTCGTTTCTCGGTTATTATATCATTTGCACATATTTGGTTGGAGTTTTTGCTGGGGTTTGAGGATTATTCTGGGTTAGGGATATTACACAACTAGAGCAACAATTGAGCATGTGTCTATGAGTTTTCTGATATACGAAGACACCAAACCGATCATAGAAAAAGACATCAAGATGAAATGGTAAGAGGTTAATGATGCATTCTCAGGCACCATTGAGGAAGATCTTGAAGACCGCTAAGTTTATGTGAACATTCACAAGTCCAAATTGTACCAGATTGCATGTAGATACCTCGCGTTCCCATGCGCAGACATGATATCTTGGATCATCTTGCACACTGATCCCGAGATGATGGCATTGAGTAGTGTTAGCGGGACAGAGAATGCTACCTTCAGGGCACAGGATTATCAGTAGATGTACCACTTTCCAAAGCTAGTGATCACCATGGAGACACCCTTCATCATACCCAACAATCATACCAACTCCAGGGATATCTTGAAGAACTGGGAGAAGGAGCTAGCCAAATTTAGGATGACACCCAACCAGATTTACAAGACAAAGATACTGCGGAAGACGTATCAGTATTTGGTCATATTTTCATGTCTCTTGTATGGCCAAGGTAGCACGAAGACCTTCCCGCAGAGTTGGGTGATTGCGTTGGACAAGCTAGCTAGTGAAGGTAAATCATGCAATTGGTCCAACATGTTGGCTCACAGGCTGAAGGAACAGGTAACCAGATCTCGACAGTCGTCCAAAGGTCAGCAAGTAGAAATATACATGTCCACTTACATCTTGGATGCAATATGTGACCGATAGCAGTTCCTGGACTTGAAGTGGGCATGGACACCAGTGGAAACCTCTATCAGTACTTATTGTAAACTATTTTATGAATGCATCTTTCGAGGAGTCATCACACAACTGTCAGATCATTTTGTCACCCCGGTGTACAAGATGATATTTGAGAAGGATCCATCTACATGTCAAAGGCAACAATGGAGGCACTGATTGACATAGCAGATTGGTATGCCTCACTTTCTGGCACCT
Organism: Pinus tabuliformis; assembly: GCA_031772625.1. Classification (NCBI taxonomy): domain Eukaryota; kingdom Viridiplantae; phylum Streptophyta; class Pinopsida; order Pinales; family Pinaceae; genus Pinus; species Pinus tabuliformis. The sequence continues at coordinate 484,772,043 of CM062811.1, read as the reverse complement.
TCATACGGATGTACAGTGTGAAGAAGCCTCTACATGTTTTGCCGAAGTTTGCTGTGGACAAGCTCATCATGCAAGAAGTATCGTACCACATCTCAGCATGACTGTCAACTGGGCTGCACTGGAAGAAGAAGGCACCTTGACCCACTCTTTTGTTGCGGATCGAGTTGTATGAGATACACAATCTCAAGCATGCAGATGTTGAAATAGAAGAGTTAAAGAAATATCATTTCGGCACAAGAAGCTTTAATCCGTATGACCCGCATTATTTTGTGAAGGATCACTGCGCGAGAGTATAGTTTCCATGGATCCACAGGGCATGTCATTGGGCTGAGGAACACCCATGGAGATATTGTCACAGCTTCTCCAAGCCCAATAAACCAATCAACATCGTTGTGGAATGGTTAGCGAAGCAACATCCAGGAGAACACTAGCAGCAATAATAGTAGAGGTAAACATATCGGCGCGCGACAAAGGCAAGAGAAAGATTGTCGATAGTGTAGAGGAAGAAAAAATATACAAGTTAAGAGTGGAGCCACTTGTGCAGAAATAAATTTTGGCAATAGAGGCGAAGAGGCAAAAACACGACAGGAGGACCGTGCAAATCCATAGAGAAAAATAGAGGATGGAGGAAACAATGAAGGAGTTGCATGAATTGAAGGAGAAATTCTGGAAGGAACAGGAGCTGCGTAGACAGGAGAAGGAAGTGCAGTAAGGACAAATACAGTCGGGGGCACAACATGTACAGACAGATGAAACTACGCCTGTATAGGTGGTAGATTCATCTGAGCAGCTGGCACAAAGCAGGCAGAGTTAGTCATCGCAGGAGCAGGACTTCGCTCAAGAGATTGAACGAGCACTTTAGTATATGGATACAGAGATGGAGCAGCCATAGTTAGAGTAAGACATCAACCTCATGCCTTACCACCAAGAGGTTGACTCACCAGCTTCACCCGATTCGGAAGTAAGGCAAGTCCTGAGCAACCAACGGGACACTGAGATCCTTGGAGACAATACGGAAGAAGAGATGCACAACATATCATTCGACGATTCACAACATAAATCACGTGAAGTGTCTACTTCAAATGTCCACACATATCCTATGTAACAGCCCTGGTGAAAATTCCATGTAAAAATATATAAATAACACAGATGATGGGACACATATTCCAAGATGAATGGTGGGCAAGACATACTAGGGGGTGTTCATTTTGTTGTTTATGGTTAAGTAAATTAGCAAAGGCAATGGCTAAGGAATTAAAGAGGCAAAATGGCATTTTTAAGACATTTATTTATGAAAATAATGGAAATTAGGAGAAAAGGAAGGTGAAAGATCACATGTTGCATGTGAGGAGGAAATTGAGGGAAAATAATGGAAAATGAAGAAATTAGAGGCATCATTAATAAAAATGCTTTTGAGCATCAGTGGGCAAGACTTGGTCAGTTCAGTTTTGGAGCTCTCCCATTATTCTCTCTCTCTCTCTCTCATACTCCTGGAGACTTAGAGATTTCTTTGAGCACTTTGGCATTGGAGAAAGAAAGGAAAAGAAGGCAAGAGGAAGCAAGGATAAAGCAGGGAAAGGCATGATCAAGTAGCTACAACAGGATTCATTGTAGGTATCAACTTGCATGTGTATTTTACTTGCTAGATTTGGAATGCATGGGATTGCATGTGTTTCTTTTCTACAATGGAATAGGTTTTTCCAGGTGTGATAGTATTTTCAGCCTAGCCTTGCCATTTCCCGATAGCTTTGATGAGATGGGGTCTCTCATGCGTTTTGTGGGGGATGGCCGGATTGGATTCGGAGCTGAGTGGGGTGGATCTCCAAATTGAAAAATACATGGTGGTAGTGGTCCCTGAACCAGACTGAGGATGTACGAAGCCACTGACCTAGTGATCCTTGGATCAGACTACGGATGCACAGTAAATCTTGAGAGACTAGGAGGCACTCAAATTCTTCACGGTGTAAGCGGATAACTCCGGTGGCATCCACATTGATTGGTGTTTTTTGATGTGTTCTATGAGTCCCACATTCACGCTTGGAATATGGAACAGGGGGGATTGGTTGAAGAGAGACTTGGCTCAGACAATCTATGGTTGGGTGGAATGTGGTAGTCCCATCACTAGTTGGTTCATTGCATTTATTAATGAACATTTCATTCCCTTGATTTTCATGTGAAAATGTATACATACATACATACATACATACACACACACACACACACACACACACACACACACACACACACACACACACATATATATATATATATGGATTTTGATGGCTGATATGTTTATTGTATTCTATTCCTATTATGTTGTTTATATGAAAATTTAACCCAGAGGGTGTTACTGAGTGGTATCAAAGCTTCCAGGTTCAAACACTTGGACTGGATGGGCTCTATCATAGGTGAAATGAAGAACAAAGGTTAAATTTTAGACCTTTCTATCATATATGTTATAACTTTTCTTCTATGGCATATTAGAAGTTTAAAATTTGTCCATATTGAAGGTAAATCCCACTGATAATGTGGTAAAAATTTCAGATATTGGTTCACAATACTTTAGGAATTATGATCTAAGGAAGATGACCTTCCTGAATGCACCTTTAAACAAGGCATGTTGGAATTTCCTTAATAACTTATCCTCTGTAGGCTTTAAGAAGCTAAAAAATTGTCCACATTGTAGGGACATACCACTGACTATGTGGTAGAAATTTCATATATTGGGTCGTAATATTTTAGGAGATATGAGTAGAGGGAGTCGAGCCTTCTGAATGCTCCTAAAATCAGGCCTCAAATAGGTCACACTAACATTTTTGTTATAATTTTTCTTCTGGGCACTCTCATGAGCTGAAATTATTTCCACAATGAGGGGAAATCCCATCGATATTGTGATAAAAATTTCAGACATTTATTCGCCACAGTTTAGGAGATATGACCAGTGGAAGTCGAGCTTTCTAGACACTCCCAAAATTGTGCACCAAATATGATTGTGTTGGTATTTTTGTTATAAATTTTCATATATGAAATCCCAGAAGTTGAAACTTGAACCATATTGAGGGAAAATACCACTAATCATATGGTCCAGTTTCCATAACTTGTACTACTATAGTTTAGGATATATGCATTGAATCATTTTCTATATTAGTTTGCATGCAAAGTGTTTGATGAAATGCTTAAATGGTTCAATGATTATTTGCATACAAACTGTTTGATAAAATGCCCCAATGAGTATTTTGTTTGTGGTTGGGGATAGTATTGATGTGTAACAATATTTTTGTAGTTGATATATGCTTACTTGTATGCAAATAGTTTGCTATATTAGTTTGCATGTAAAGTGTTTGAAGAAATGCTTACATGCAAATGTAATAGTATAGTAGTTGTTTGAAAAAAATGTAAAAGTATGTAATTGTTTGAAGAAAATGTTATTTTTTTGGATGGGATAGTATTGTAGTATGATAATATGGATGTAGCTGATCTATTCCTATTTTCATGCAAAGAAGTTGAAGAATTGCATGTAGGGAATTTGAAAGGCTGCATGCAAGGAATTTGAAAAGTTGCATGTAAGGAAATGGAAAAGTGGCATGTTTTTAGTTATTATGTTGCAAGTGGAATAAGTGCACTATTTTGAATTAATCTCATACAAATGTATGAGAAATAAAAATCAATTTCTTTTCAAGTGTGGTTAAATTTAGTAGAGTTTTGGAGATCCCATTTCCATAATTGGACATTGGAGACCAGGCAATTATAGTAGCTTCCTCCTTCTACCTTAGTGTGGACCATGGATAGTAAGGGGTATGTTTATAGGTTGTTAGTATTTGTGAATGCTGATTTCAAATTAACAGGGACGATGTCTTGATTTTTGGAAGATTTGACTGACTGCATATGGATTATATGTCGCTTACATGTTGATTTCATGATACCTATTTACATCCTTGTATGTTAGGTTACATTTTTGAATATTTTAAATACATGTATCAGTCATGTAGGTTGATTACAAGATTTGATCGCTTTTGTTCGACTACATACGTTTATGCGTAGGTGTAGTTAATTTGGCATTGCTTATGCATACTGCTTGTTGCATGTGGAAATATGTACAATGGAGTAATGATTGTTGTCATGCATGAGGTCATGGTTTGTGTAGTTGATATGGTCATGCATTGATGACTGGACTCTAGCTAGAATGGTGTGTATATGGTTTTGCACTCATGTGTTATAGGTCTATATGCAGTTGTTATGCATGTATGGTGTTAGTTATAGTTATGCATGAATAGTAGGTCAAACATGACTTGTAAAGTCATTGCATGAAATCTAGGTCATCATGATGCTATTGGTTGTTATGATGCCAATGAGCTAGTTAAAATAGAGTAAGGGATGTAGATCATCATAATGAGGTTGCAACATTAGACTTTGGGATAAGAGCAGATCGTCATACAAGTAGTGTATGTTTGGCATGCAGGTATGTAAGTTAAGGATTCTTATATACATTAGGTTTATATAAATTAGTTTTATGTAGATGTATTTTGACGTTATGGTTACATTCATGATAGATGTTAGTTGATTAGTGTAGTTATATGCACATGAGTCGAATAGTCAAGAATGATAGTAACTTGTAGTTGTACGCATTGATATTGTTGTTTTATATTAGATATCTTGATGATTATGCTATATGTTTCTAACGAGTATGTTATAGGTTAACTTGTTGATTGTTATATGACAATTAGCTTGATGATTCGGTTTTATGTCATTGATGAGCATGATATATAGCTTATTGTTTTTATAGGCTATTAACTTGATGATTAGGGTTATTTCATTGAGATATTGATGTTATAATTTGGACTGGTCATATGAGTGATGGTTATGTTCATTGCCTTAAAGATATTGATGTTATATGTATTGTGTTAACCTGGTTTGACCTATGCAGATGGTTATGGTTGTGATATTCAGGTATGAACAGACATATTTATGAGATGGTGTCATACTAATCTATATTTAATTTTCATATGTCTGAATTATAATTGTGTATGAGTTTATGATGTGAACATGTTAGTTAGATATTGTTATGGAGATCATGATCTTATGAGTGATTGAGCTGATGTGTTATAAAGCTATATCATGCTAACTAGATTGATTGTGTAGACAAGATAACCTCCCCTGAGATACATTAAGGTATCATTTGCTTATGTCATTTATTTGGTGCTTGACAGTTGATTATGTCATCTAGTTGATTTATTTAACATGGTATGAATGCTTGATGAGTTGCATAATATGATTATGTGTTCAATTGATCCTATTTTAATATGATTTTACTAACACATATGTGTTGAGACAGTAGATATGTACTTGAGTATAGTAGGTGATAGTTGTAGCATTATGTCTAATGATTATGAGTTGACTATGGATTATGACATGATTGTTTGTAAAAGTTAATTTCAAATTGATACACATGATTGTCTTGATGTTTGGAACATGTGGTTGACATGTGTGAGCAATTGTAGGAAACATGTTGGTATTAGCTTGACAAGGTAGTAGTTGATGTGTCTATATCACTAATAGTCAGGTGACGTGACAATATATAGTAAGACTCAATTGCATCAAAGGAAAAAGGTAAAAGGAAGGAGTTGGACAAGAATTCCTTTGGCTATGTTTGGAAACCCTACTTCCAAACGAATGAGTGCTTTGCACACAGGAAGTCTTTGTAACCTTGATTTTGTCTGACATTATGTGGATATGTGCTATTTTCAGAACATGTACTTGACAGGTATATTAGCTAGTCTTTATCTATAGGTAGATCTATTAAAGGATTAGAGTCCCTTGAGAGATGGCATGGATGTGTTTAGTTGCAAGCAAATTGCTTGGCACAATAAGATGAGGTAACTAGTGTATTATTATGCTTAATTATACATTGATAATTATGTGTTTATGGTAGCATGATGCAGGGAGTTGCATGGCAAGACAGGTTGCCATGAAATCTTGAAGAAGGCTCAGGTTGAGCTTTCCCTTGGATGCACTGGGAACCATGGGGATTGAGTCATGGTGTTTGTTGTTAGTCTTGTGCTTTTGGGCTTTTGTGATTTTCTTGTGCTTGATATACACATTTGTTTATGTCGAGTGTATGGCCATACCACTTTGTTTGCGGAGTCATGTTGTTATTGGTTTTTATAGTCTTCTTCTTGTTTATTTCTTGTCTTGCCTTTTTGAGTCTTGGGAATTGGTTGGGAAAGAGGAAAGTTGATGGAGCTCGGGGAGAGATGTGTGGTACCCAACAAGTAATGTAATACACGGATGAATCTCAGTGCATGAGTGAGCGCAGCGGAAGGTAAGACTATGACAACAGGTTGGGTTGGTTGGGTCCATTATGGTAAATGGATGGTGGCGGTACAAACATGAGAAAGGTAACCAAAGAAGGTAAAGTAAATGGATCTGGGGTGTCATATGCCTTGGCTAAGTTGGGAACTATGATTCTCAATGTTGTGCATGTTGTGCCCAAATAACAAAGTTCTCTTAAACTAGACCTTACGTTATCTGGTAAAATTATGTTATGATCATAATTATGTTGATGTTTATATATATGTATACATGTAGATGTGTATGTATGTTATGTTTGACAGGGTCATCATGGATCATGATTATTAACGCTAACATTTATGTGTACATATATGTATGTATGTCATTGTATGACAGGATGGTGATTGTTTTATGATAATGATTATAATTGTATCTATCTATCTATATATGTCATTGTTTGACATGGTTGTCAGGGATCATTCTTGTGGAGGAATGATTGCTTATGCAAGAGAACGACGTGAAGAGGTTCTTTGTCTTACGAGGAATCAATTGGTAAGAATAGTCATGACAAATATACGAGGTCAGTATCATGTGGATATGACTTGATACTGTATACTTGTATTATGCCTATGTTTATGTTATGACAGGTAATGTTGAATGATACATCAACAAAGTGAAAGCAGTGTGGCCTGCGGCATGCTAGGATAAGAATGGATAAGAAGTTGAAAGAAAGGTTTTGTAAGGACCAGTTGTATACTATATATGTTTAAAATAAAGCACAATAAAATACAACCAGAAGAGAAAGACATTGGGAAATAATTAGCACTATCTAACACATTCCTGAATAAATTTCACTGAACATATCATAAAAGTTACATATATTTAGCTAAGGCCATAAAGAAATCATACAAAATAATATTGCAACACATATGTACCGTTCACCAGAAGACGAGACTCCACTTGAATTGTCGTTACTTGTCTTCCCTTGTTGTCGGTCACCTCCGAGAGTGAATGACGATGTACTTGATCCGAATGCGATGACCCACTAGTTAACCTCCCAGCCTACTCCTTGGGTACTCTTCTTCCTCGCAGACCCCCGAGCTGCAATGAGGTTGTACAATGAAGGAATGCAATAGTTGGTAGAGGAGAGCACTCCTTGGCTCAAGAGTCCCCTCTCTAAAATCCTCTACCTCACCAAACTCACTATAGTTTTGTAATCACTTCTCTAACATAGTCCCATCCATCCAACAATAGGGTTCCCCAAAAAAAGTCCCTTCTCTCATGGCTTGCCCTTTATTTTATAGGAGTCCTCATAGGTGACACTTGGCATGTCATGCATAATTAATTATTTTTTTATAATTCAATAGCTTGATTATTCACCCACCCATGTGTCACTCTCTCATCAAGGGTCTCCCAAAATTATTTACTTAAATTTTAATTTAAAAACTAATATTTTCCTCACCTCAACAAGATTCCTATTTCTTCTCCTAGTTGCCTTTTTATCCCCCTTTTTGTTCCTTATTTTGGGTTCATTACTAAATTCAATTAATGAGTCAAGATTTGATCCCCTATCTACCCCCCAATTTAACTCAAGTTATCTCTTAGATGGATATTCTTATGTTGGTTGTTGCCACATGGAGGTTCTCTACATTTCTCTAAATTTAATTTATTATTCTTATTTTAATTCACCTTCCTCTTTTCTTAATTAGGTTTAATTAGTTTAGGATTAATCTTTATCCTTACAATTATGTCCCTCTTTCCCCTTTTACCTAATTAAACTACATAATCTACCTAATATTTTCCAACATGGGGAGGGTAGAGTTTTTAAGCTAAAATATTTTATTTATTCCTACGATCCTCTTAACCCAAGTTTTATTATTGATTTAATTACCTCGGTTTCTAACATCATTTAACCTTGATGTAAATTTACCTAGTTTTCATTTCATGATTATATTTATTAATTTATTTATTTTTAATGATTCCAAGGTGCCAAGTTTGGTCGTTCCCTTCAATAACTTCCCTTGAAGCTCCAAGGGTGCCATGCCTAACAATTTATTTGTGATGCCAAGAGTGCAAAGTTGGTCGTGCCCTTCAAGAAATTCCCTTGAAGTTCCAAGGGTGCCACGCCTAACATTTTATTTGTGATGCCAAGGGTACCAAGTTGGTTGTGCCTTTCAAGAAATTCCCTTGAAGTTCCAAGGGTGCCACGCCACTTTCCCTTAAAGAATTCAGTGACTACGAGGGGAAAGTATAGATGCAACGTCATAGACTGCTATCATCTCTTATGTTGCCTTCCATAGTGAGACTAATGGTGTCAGGGATCAAGGAATCCGCCTTGATGCGCACCCCCTGGTAAAATCCTCATGAGCGACCCACCTTTGGGACCTACCCTCATGGCATCATGATCTTCAAGGCAAAGGTGTTTCAACCCTTCCAGCCCAAGTCACGACGGGAGTGCTAGTGGGTGAGATCAGGGACATTGTCCCACCCCTCCCATGTAGTTCCATCCACTTGTACAACCCCATCACCCTTATGTGAGTCATTCAGCCAAGCAACTAATATGTGCCTACAACCATTAACATATCATCAGAATATAGATAAACATATATAGCAGGTTTCAAAATCGACTTAGAATTTCAAAGATAAAATAATATAAATTTTCATCAAACTAGGTGTCGTCAACTCGTCATGTGCAAGTGCCTCTGGTGGTTTCCTGCCATACTCAATAATAATCAATAACCAGGTTTCTCAGTGTTAGTCATTTTCATAATAGCATTATTACCATCACCTAGTCATTCACATCATTGTTCATTGTGAACCAGAACTAATGTAAGTAGCTAACATAGGGGATACCTCCATCATGGCTAGCATCATCATAACCTTAATGGAACCATACATATTGATCAAAGCTATCATCATTATAACATCAATAAAAAACATGTCTATCCTTTACTACTATCACCATCATGATATCAATAGAGAGTACTCATAACCATTAATTATATCGTAATCATAATATTAATAGAGAACATACATAACCATCACATTCACTAATGATAGAGTCACGTTTCTGGGTCCTCAACCTGAGTTCCTCATAGACTAAAATATCTAAGATAATGTCATATTAGGGTTAGGAAACTAGAGTGGGCACTACAGTTTTCTTGGTAAGAACAGTGTGCTTTTGGATGTGTGGTATTATTGTTGTGCATATACTGTATATGTTATACATGTCTCATATATAATGTGTGCACATGCGTTTTTGTGTATATACAATGTGTGTACTTGTTGTTTATGCAATGTTATGTCCAAGATGATACAAATAGTGTTGTATGAATGTTACATATTCAATATTGGGTATAGATGGTGCTATGTACATATTGGATATGCGTTATTGTGTACATATTGTATTGTGCGCATGATGGATATGTGGTGTTATGTGCATATGGTGCTATCTGCATGCTGGATATGCAATGTTGTGTACAAATGATGCTATGTACATGCTGGATATGCAGTGCTATGTACACGTGGTGTTGCGTGCATGTTGTACATATGGTGTTGTGTGCATGATTGTACAAGTGGTACTGTGAGCAGGTGGTGTTGTGTACATGTTGTACATAGGTGCTATGAGCATGCGGTGTTGTGTACATGTCGTGCATCTGATGCTATGTACATATGGTGTCACATACACATCGTGCGTGTGGTACTGTGTACATGTGGTATTGTGTACACATTGTACAATGGTGTAGTGTACATGTGGTTGTGTACACATTGTGCAGGTGGTGCCATGTACATGTGATGTTGTGCACACGTTGTGCAGGTGGTGTCGTGTACAGTTGGTACTATAACATGTTCTACATATGGTATTGGTGCCCGTGTGGTACTATGTGCATGTCATACATGTTGTGTTGAGGGCATGTGGTATTATGTATGTGCATCATATAGTCATGGTATTATGGCATGTGTACTTGTTGTGTGGTACTTTGTGTAGGTACATGTATTGGGTGGTACTTCACATCGGGTATAGATGGATGCATTATATTGTATACACTGGGTGTAGGTGTAGGTGTTGTATGTTAGGTGTAGATGCATGTATTGAATGGTGTGGTATGTTGTGTGGTTGTATGTGTGTGATGCACACTATGTGTCTATGCACATGGTTGAGGAGAAGGCACTGGTGTTTTTTGGGTGTAGAAACCGAGCCAGAGTGGTATGGAACTAAGACAAAGGTAGAAGCTAAGGATCAATGAAGGACAAGTATCGGTATTGTATTTCATTTTTATTGTGCATGTGATTTATGATTCTAGTATATGATGATTGCATGTGATCTATGATTTTGGTTATCATGGTTACATGTGATTTATGATTTTGATGGTTATGTTTTGAGCTAACCTGATGTGATATTTTTATACATGTTTTGGTCAAATATGCTAGTTTGACTTGTTTTGACAGGAAGCGGACATGATTACAAATGTACCTTATTGACGAGTTACCAATGAGGTATGATGTGAATTCATTTAAATTTATTTCAAATCTAATGGAAGTTATGTGCTTCGTACAGGAATGCATGAAATGCCCGGTTGGGTGATTGAAACCGAATACAAGAATTAGCAGCAACAACAGTGAAATAAATTAGAAATGCATCAGTAAGTTGGTAAATAACTTCAGGAACAGGGCCATTGTGGGACACTTCTACCCAATAGTGTCCATTAATTTCCATGGGAATGCTATGACCGGTTTGATGTATTGAGGCAGGTATATGCCTTGGTTTTTGCATATTTCGATGTGAGGAAGCCTCGCCAAGGGATGGACTACCCAAGATGGGGGTGCTAACGGAACTTGGAAGGTGAGTGACTACACGAAAGAGGTGACCAAATTCCTGAGTGACTATGTAGTAGAGAAGGGGAGGTCGTGGATGGATTTGGTTTGGTCATTACCATTGCCATATGGAATCAGATGCACATTGGGAGTGCACCTTGGAACAATGAGCCAATGACTGTTTGCTGAGAGGATAAGTGGCATAGGATTATAGCACTAGACATTGAATGTAGATTTGATTTTGCAATGGATTCTGGACTTCCTGGGAAGGAGGTGGATCCTAGTATTACTTTGAGGGTAGAGGTGTGAGCCTCTGGATTCCCTTGTTATGGATATGGGCATCATATTCTCTTATTTGTTGGTTTAACAGATGTGCATATGTGTATATGTGGTTATTGTAAATACCGTAATGAGCTGTGTTATAAAGCTCCAACATGCGGTATGGTTTTTATCTAGTCATTTTGTCATGATGTTTTTCTTTTGAGCAGGTCATTCCTTGTAAATACTGTAACGAGCTATGTTATAAAGCTCCATGGGCAGTATGTTTTGTTTTTAGAAGTCATGTTGGTTATAGGTGTCATTGAATGTCGAGGACAGTGTTCCCCCAAGGGGGAGGGTTCTGTAACAACTCTGGTGAAAATTCCATGTAAAAATATATAAATACCACAGATGATGGGACACGTATTCCAAGCCGAATGGTGGGCAAGACATATTGGGGGTGTTCATTTGGTTGTTTATGGCTAAGGAAATTGGCAAAGGCAATGGTTATGGCATGAAAGAGGAAAAATGGCATTTTTAGGACATTTATTTATGAAAATAATGGAAATTAGGAGAAAAGGAAGGTGAAAGGTCACATGTTGCATGTGAGGATAGAATTGAAGAAAAATAATGGAAAATGAAGAAAATAGAGGCCTCACTAATAAAAAGGCTTTTGAAGATCAGTGGGCAAGACTTGGTTAGTTCAGTTTTGGAGCTCTCTCATTACTCTCTCTCTCTCATACTCTTGGACACTTAGAGCTTTCTTGGAGCACTTTGGCATTGGAGAAAGAAATAAAAATAATGCAAGAGGAAGCAAGGATCAAGCAGGATCAAGAAGTTACAACAGGCTTCATTACAAGTATCAACTTCTATGTGTATTTTCCTTGCTAGATATGGCATGCATGGGATTGCATGTGTTTCTTTTCTACCATGGCATTGGTTTTTCCAGGTGTGACAGTATTTTCAGCCTAGCCTTGCCATTTCTTGATAGCTTTGATGATATGGGTTCTCCCATGCATTTTTTGGAGGATGGCCAGATTGGATTTGAAGTTGAGTGGGGTGGATCTCCAAATTGACAAACACATGGTGGTAGTGGTCCCTGAACCAGACTGAGGATGCACAAAGCCACTAGCCTAGTGATCCCTGGATCAGACTGTAGATGCATGGTAAATCCTGAGAGATTAGGAGGCACTCAATTTCCTCACGGTGTAGGTGGAGAACTCCGGTGGCATCCACATTGATTAATGTTTTTTGATGTGTTCTATGAGTCCCAAATTCATGCTTGGAATATGGCACAGGGGTGATTGGTTGAAGAGAGACTTGGCTCAGACAATCTATGGTCGAGTGGAACGTGGTAGTCCCATCACTGGTTGGTTCATTGCATTTATTAATGAAAAATTCATTCGCTTGATTTTCATGTGCAAATATACTGATATATGTATATATATATATATATATATATATATATATATATATATATATATATATAGATATGGATTTTGATGGCTGATATGTTTATTGTATTCTTGTCCTATTATGTTGTTTATATGCAAATTTAACCTAGAGGGTGTTACATCCTATGTAGTTTGAGGAACGAGTGATCGTATCTGGCGCGCATAAGCATCCAACAACATTGGCTGATGCTACCAAAGAATATGCCAAAGCCACTAGCTTGAGTGTTCACTTCTTGATAGCAGAGAAAGAGTGAATGGCTAAGGAGTTATAGACGACCAAGAAGGGAGGAGAATTGGTTACATCATTGGCCCAATAAGAGTTGAAGAAGGCGATACTGGATGAAGTATCGTCCCTTGAGACAGTCATGCAAGCATTGTATTCCATATTTGGTTCCATGCATAAGACAATTGTCCATCTCAATGGTTGGCAGTATCGATGTGCTAGGAGAGCACGTATCTTGTCAAACTTGCATACCGTTGTTGACCACATGAAAACATGGACAATGATATACAAGGGGGACCCATTACACTTGCCTAAGATGACGAAGCCCAAAGTGGTTGATCTGAAGGCATGTATCTGGAGTCAGATCTGAAACTATGAAGAACTCCTACAGCTCATCACTAGTTTGAAGGCTTCCCATGCACGGGTATTCAGAAGCATGTATGTTGTTGTGTGCGCACATGTGATCCCATCTATTGGGACACTCACCAAGACAAAGACAAAGGCACAAGTCCGATTGGAGCTTGACTCGTACTTTGACGAGTTGATGCACATAGCCACCAGTGTAGACTTGGCGATCAATGCAAACACCATGCATCAGTATGTCGCTGGTCCGACTACACTCAAGACAATGATGCACATGTTATTAGATGATTTGGACAGAGGAGCTAGAGCAGTGTACCCAGATGCAACAAAGGTAAGAGTTTGTTTCAAGAAAGATGTCACCACAGAGTACACGGACACCATCACAGACTACCAAGCTTGGCATCAGTTTGCTACTGTCAACCACCGTGAAGATGTCGAAGAGATGGTCTTCCCACAGTTGGCCGAGTCATAGTGATGTCTTCTAAGGCTTGCTCAAGCCTATTTTTTCTCACATGGGTACATGTGCAGATTGTATGTAACATCTTGTTAAGTGGAGGTTCAAGTGTTGATACTTGAATGTAATAGTCCTAGAGTAGTTGAAGAGTCATGAGGATAGATGAACAGTCACAAAGGGGAATGTCAAGGGTTACCCCACCCTTTGCTATATATAGTCCCTCATGACTTATTGTATAAGCTCTTGGTCAGCCAAGCTTCCGATAGGAGTATCTTAGAGAAAGCTTGGAGAGTATTGTAACAAGCCTTGGCTTCTCCACAATGTAGAGCTAGTACATCTCTTTGGAGGAGCAGGCGACAGTGACTGTAACGTTCCATTATTTGGACTAGTGGTTGGTCATGGTTGTGTTATATGATTGGAACTTTCACTTCTTAATATAACAGAGCCAGCACGTTTCATGCATATGTTGTTATTGTATTTCAACTATATTGTTTACTCTAATGATATATGTATTTGTTTTCTTACACATGAATGTATGAATGCTTTCAGTATAAGTATGTATGAATCTTATTGAGATGTGTTTTTGGTTTAACCATCACTTTGGATTACTAGCTTACTTGCCTTCCAGTTTTTGATGCATATTTTCTCGTGTGTTCCCTTCTTAGTTGCGTGGTTTCACAGGTTTCCAAGGAGCGCACTCACCTCACTTTCTATGTGTTAGAATTGTTCATGCACCTTACTTGGCTTGCTACGCATGTCACACCCTTACTACCAACAGGTACATCTTACTTGCTTCTGTGCACAATTGCGGTCAAGGCGATAACCTATGACCCACTGCTGGGACTCCTACATCAAATGGTTTGAGGTCTTATTGGGACTACTTATTGGGGAGATTCCCTGACATGTTGGCAGGTCCAGCATGTTGGCTAGTCCAATACCATCAACATTTCTGGCGCTAGAAGGAGGGATAGATGAAAAGTTGTGTCCTCTCATCCTGTTTTGAACCTTTGCACATCTATCATGGATTCTATCACACTCATCCCTCTGCGATGTCTTTCGCATACCGAACTTCTCAACATCGCGAGGAAGTTTTTTGATCTCTTGTCCAAATTCACGTATGATGGTGAAGGCGAAGTAGCTTGGCCTGAGTATTTAGAAGACTTCTATGCATTCCTTGAGGATGAAGACAAGTTCTATGCAGAAGAGGGAAGTTTGTTTCTTGCATACACACTTCACAAATCCCCACAATGGTGGTGCTGGATTCTACCTCCTAATAGTGTGCACTCACTTGAGCAGTTCTGTGATCTCATTGAATCTAATTTCCATCATTTTGATCTAGAAATTCTTGACAAAAAACTATTACAACAACAGAAGACCCCGCATGAATTGCCTATGGAATTTTGGGACCGCTTCCGTGTGTTGCAGTTTCAAGCCTCGAAAATTCAGATGAAATTCCAGTATCTCATGGACAGATTTGAGTAATATCTTACCAAATTTGTTAATCATAAAAGGAATTTTCTGCCTAAGCCCCACTCATCATACTTTGGCGATGGAGCTGCGTAATCAAAGACAAACATGATCACCGTCACAAGAGACTTTTCGTCGTCCCCTCACGAAACAACTCCACCACTACAGAGTGATATGGGAGAACAGGCAGACACATCCATTCAACTGTCACATCTTCCCAAAATCACTTCTCTCAATTTTTGCATAGATTTGGTTGTGAAGCCCATGGGTTGTCACATGTCTGTTTTACCTCAACCTCCGTCTTCATGTTATGTTGATCCTCTCGATTACACTGTCTTGTGTTCTTCCATTCTAGGATCTACATTTGTTGTGAATGAGGATCAAGCTATCGACGGAGTTGGTGTTGTGCAACTGACCTGCGCTATTATTCATGAAGAGTATGACTTGGAACTTGAGCATCAATCCTCAGCGAAGGATGAATCCCTTCTGTTCGATCCTCCTCCGTGTTTTCCTGATATCTTTGGTGATTCTTCCATCATTAATTTCGCATGTGTATCTTTGTCTATGGATGCACCCATTGTTGATCATTTGCAGAACATATCGGATGTCAGTCCATCATCCGACAACGAAGAGGACAAACCATTCATTGAAAATCCACTTGATTTTTCATATACCTTTTCCAGAAACACAGAGGGTGAATTTTCCCGCTTCTCATCTACCCCTCTGTTTGATTCATCAGATCATGAGGATGCCAATGAAATCATTGATTTTCTGATCATAGATGTCGTGATATATTTACTCCTGTATTCGATCATGATGATGATTCTATCACAGTTGATTTTTCCAAGCCACCTATTTATGATGATCTATCTGTCGACGAAGTCAAAACCCCACAGACTGTCGAGGCACTTCAGCCCAAGCTGATGGTTATGTTAGACCCTTGTTGTCTTGAGGTTGGTTTCACTTTCGATCAGGAAATTGTTGAAACACTCAAGGCTCCTCATCACTCATCTATATGCATTGAAGATCAATCTCACACACATATTATGCTTCCTCCACTCGAACTACATGATCCCATCACTCATGCATTGGAGGAATCTTACATAGAAAGCACGCATGCATGATGCAAGTTGTCTTTGTTTATTTCATTTGCTTGCATGTCACAATCAAGAGTTGTGTATGCTTAACAGCCGCACGCAGTGTCACATGGCACCATGGTAAGTCCACGAATTGCATGTCATGCACTTGCACTCACTTATGTTTTGTGGACATATTTAAACTCAGAGTGTGTTTGTATTCATTGTTATATCTTTCATGTTTTCTGGTTCACACAACTGTGTTGTTCGCGAACCATGCCTTCACCAACATGGGTTAACCAATGCGCTGCTGACTGCATTGGAAGTATCACTTCACAGAGTAGACCCATGCACCGTTAGCTTAGGAGTATGAAGAGTGTTTTATTTTGGTTTGTTTGCTTGCGTGCATTTTTTCTTCTTACTTTGCATGTTTGTTTGTTTTCTTGCTTGTTTTCTTACTCGATTTTCTTTCACATTTTCTTCTGCTTTTTCTTTGTTTTCTTGTTTGTTTTCTTGTTTACGTTCGTAGGTTAGTTTCATATGGAACTCTATGTGACTCTTGAAACAAGTTAGGTAAAGTACCAGAGTACTTGTGCAATTATCAATACTTGGTTATATGTTGTCTTGCATATGTATGAAGAAACTTTTATCTTTAGACCACGATACGCCAATGGAAAATATGTATTGTTCAAAGTGAATCTTGGTGAAAACACAACACTTGCACGCTAACTAGTGTCACCTACTCTAGTCGGTTGTTTTGGGTTAACCCTTGTCAGCTCAGTCAAGTAGAGTAATGTGAGGGGGAAAACCTTAACAAGCATGTTAGAGGCACATATAAACTACTTCTCTAAAGGAACAACCTCTTCAACTCTCAATAACTTGGGATCCATCTTCTGCCTATGAAATGAATAAGTGTTATGCACAATTATGAAAATGAAAAATGAAAAAATGAAAATGTAAAAAAGTTCATAAAAAAGATGAAAAATGAATGAGGTGAAAGAAGAGAAAGTCTTCTTGCACAGAGAGGTGGTGCAAGTAACTTTGCTGGGGTACTGAATAGGCTTGTTGGTAGCGGAGCAATGCTTGTGTTCCTGCATGACTCCGTTAGGGTACTGTCCAAGCCTGCTGGTAGTGAAGCAACACCATAGATGAAACTAAAACTCTGACGATCATAAAGCTTGTACACCAATATACCCCTTATCCCCAATCAAAACAACTATGTTTACTTGGCTTGGAATGTGTGCTGACCAACCAAGAGCTTGGCAGATGCTATATCTTATAATCAAGCAAAGTGTGGAAACCAAGATGAACAAAGAACTGAACAATACTTCCAGAGGTGTTAGACTTGCTTTTCATGAACAAGGTCCATTCAGAGAGCTCGAGTTCTACTAGTGTGTCACCAAGTGTTGTAGCGGCTACAACCACCCTCCAAAATTTTGCCTTAGCTTCGTTTTGGATCCTCCCTACCAACCATCCTTAGCAGCATGCCTTGCACTGTCAAGTACATAAGCTTCATTGGTTTTTTAGCAGCTTTCCAACCAATGCATGATGGTTTGCTTCACTCCCCTCATAGGTTTCCATCCCGGAATTGGGCCAGCTGCTGGTTGAGAAACTACCTCAGAAAATCGCACAATTCTAGAGGGGAATCAACCTTCCCTCCAGAAATTGTGCAAATCAGACTGGTAGCGTGTTGGGCCCAGAACTTACGCAATCCTATCAAATAACCCTCCTAAAGAAAATTTTGCAATCTAGCCCAATAGTGTAGCTCAACCCAGAAATTGTGCAATTTTGGGCAGCAGTCAGCTGCTCCTACCAGAAATTGCACAATCCCTCTAGACAACCAGCCCAACTCCTCCCAGAAATTGCGCAAAAATCCCTCTCAGTCAAGCAGGTTGTTGCATGTGCCTTCAAGTTGACCAGTTCCCTCCAGGACCGAGAAAACTTAACTTGCATGCATGGGCTGCTTTTTCCCGAAATAGAAAAAAGCTACATGCAAAAAGCATCCTTAGATTTTAGGCATCTATTTTTAGTAGCTCGAGGTTACATGCAAAGACCATTTTAGGAACTTTCCTCCAAGTGTCGCTTTTTCCTAGATTTGTGGCATCCGCATCATGAGCCTCAAACTTATTTATTCAATGCTTTAGAGATCATTCTTCACATTGATCTTGTAGTTATGACATCCCACAACACATCCAAGAGTCTTCAGCACATCCAGCTTAGCTATTTCCGGGTAAGTTCACTTTACTTGTCTTTTGCAGAATTTCTGTTGCTTTTTGTGTTTTGGCTTGTGTGAGTATTGTCTACTTGATTTCTGTGAATGTTTGCTATCATCTGCCTCTCAGAAATTCAGGATCAATGGCCTTCAAGAGAGCAGGATCAAAGGACACTGACAGAAGCGCAATTGGAGCAACAGTGGAGCGAGTGTTTATGAGTTTGACGATATAAGAAGACACCAAGCTAATCGTAGACAAAGACATCAAGATGAAATGGAAAGAAGTTAATGATTCATTCTCAGGCACATTTGTGGAAGATCTTGAATACTGCTAAGTCTATGTGAACATTCACAAGTTCAGCTTATACTAGATTGCATGCAGGTACCCTGCGTTCCCATGCACAGACATGATACATTGGATCGTCTCGCACACTGATCCCAAGATGATGGCATTAAGCAGTGTCAACGAGATAGAGATTTCTACCTTCAGGGCACAAGATTATCAGCAGATGTACCACTTTCTGAAGCCAGTGATCACCATGGAGACACTCTTCAACATACCCAACAACAATACCAACTCCAGGGATATCTTGAAGAATTGGGTGAAGGAGCCAACCAAATTTAGGATGACACCCAGCCAGATTTACAAGATGAAGATACTGGAGAAGGTGTTTCAGTATTTGGTCATATTTTCGTGTCGCTTGTATGGCCAAGAGAGCACGAAGACCTCCCACAAAGTTGGGTGATCGGGTTGGACCAGCTGGCTAGTGGAGGTAAAGTATGCAACTGGTCAGAAATGTTGGCTCACAGGCTGAAGGAATAGGTAACAGGAGCTCAAAAACCGCCCAAAGGTCAGAAATCAGAAATATATATGTCCTCAGCAATCTATGCCCGACAATAGTTCCCGGGTTTGAAGTGGTCATGGACACCAGCGAATACCTCTATTAGTACTTATTGTAAACTGTTTTCCGAATGAAGCTTTCAAGGAGTCATCACACAGCTGTTAGATCATTTTTTCACCCCGGTGTACAAGATGATATTTGAGCAGGATCCACCTTGCATGTCGAAGGAAGCAATGGAGGCAATGATCGACATAGTAGATTGGTATGCCTCACCGTCTAACACCTTCATACGGATGTACAACATGGAGAAACCTTCGCATGTTTTGCTGAAGTTTGCCATGGACAAGCTTCTCATGCAAGAAGTATCATACCACATCTCGACATGAATGTAAGCTAGGTTGCACCAGAAGAAGAAGGCACCTTGACCCACTCTTCCATTGCGGATCGGGTTGTACGAGATACACAATCTCAAGCATGCGGATGCCAAAACAAAAGAGTTCAAGAAATATCATTTCGGCACTATAAGCTTTAATCTGTATGACCCACATTGTTTTGTGAAGGATCACTGCGTGAGAGTACATTTTCCGTGGATCCATGGGGTGTGTCATTGGGTGAGTAATACCCTGGAGAATTTGTCATAGCTTCTCCAGGCCCAATGAATCGGTCGACATCGCTGTGGAATGGTTAGCGAACCAGGGTGAAGTAGCATCCAGGAGAACACCACCACCACCACTAGAGGTAAACATACCGACGCATGACAAAGGCAAGAGAAAGATTGTTGACAGCATAGAGGCAGAACAAAGCTGCAAGTTCATAGCTGACCCACTTGTGAAGAAAGCAGTTTTGGCAATAGAGGCGAAGAGGCAACAACGCGATAGGAGGACCGCTCAAATCCAAAGAAAAAAATAGAGGATGGAGGAAACAGTGAAGGAGTTACAAGAGTTGAAGGAGAAACTTCGGAAGGAATAGGAGCTACGTAGACAGGAGAAGGAAACACAGCAAGGGTAGATACAACATATGAAATTGCACCTGTACAAGTGGTAGACTCATTCGAGCAGCTAGCACAAAGCCTGCAGGGTGAGCCATCGCAAGTGCAGGACTTCACTCAAGAGACTGAACGAGCACTTGAGCAAATGGATACAGAGATGGAGTAGTTAGAGTTAAAGTAAGACATTGACCTCATGCTATACCACCAAGAGGTCGACCTAGTGGCTTCACCAGATTTAGAAGCAGAGCAAGTCCTGAGCGACCAAGGGGACACTAAGATCCTTGGAGACAATCCAGAAGAAGAGATGCACAACATATCATTTGAAGAGTCGCAACAAAGAGTTGTGCAGTCGTGAAAAGTGTCTACTCCGGATGTCAACACATCTCCTGCATAGTTTGAGGAACGAGTGATCGTATCTAATGTGCGCAAACTTTTGACAACATTGGATGATGCTACCAGAGCATATGCCAAAGCCACTAGCTCAAGTGTTCGCTTCTTAATAGCAGAGAATGAGTGAATGGCAAAGGAGTTACAAACGGCCAAGCAGGGAGGAGAATTGGTTACAGCATCTGCCTGAGCATAGTTGAAGAAGGGGATACTGGATGAAGTATTGGCCCTTGAGACAGTCATGCAGGCGTTGTATTCCAGATTTGGTACCATGAATAATGAAATTGTCCATCTCAACTGTTGGCAACAACGATGTGCTAGGAGAGCACGTATCTCATCAAACTTGGATACCACTATTGACCACATGAAAACATGGTCAACGAGATACAAGTGAGCCCTGTTACACTTTCCCAAGATGATGAAGCCCAAAGATGTTGAGTTGAAGTCACGTATCCGAAGTTAGAACCGGAACTATGAAGAACTCCCATAGCTCATCACTAGTTTGCAGGCTTCCCATGCACGGGTATTCAAAAGCATGGATGTTGTTGTGCACACACATGTGATCCCATCTATTGGGACACTCACTGAGGCATAGATAAAGGCACAAGTCTGACTGGAGCTTGACTCGTACTTTGATGAGTTGATGTGCATAGCCACCAACACAGACTTGGCAATCAATGCAGACATTATGCATCAGTATGTCGCTAGTCCGACCGCACTCAAGAAAATGATGCACATGTTATTAGATGATTTGGACAGAGGAGCTAGAGTAGTGTACCCGGATGCAACAGACACAAGAGTTCATTTCGAGAAAGATGTCACCACAGAGTACACGGACACCATCGCAGACTACCGAGCTTGGCATCAGTTCGCTACTGTCAACCATCATGAGGATGTGAAAGAGCTGGTCTTCCTAGAGTTGTCCAAGTCGTAGTGATGTCTTACATTGCTTTCTCAAGCCTATTTTGTCTCACATGGGTACATGTGTAAATTGTATGTAACATCTTGTCAAGTAGAATTTCAAGTGTTGATAGTTGAATGTAATAGTCCTAGAGTTGTTGAAGAGTCATGAGGATAGATGAACAATCACAAAGGGGAATGTCAAGGGTCACCCCACCCTTTTCTATATATAGTCCCACATAACTCATTGTATAGGATTTTGGTCAGCCAAGCTTTCAATAGGAGTGTTGGTATCTAAATTTGATTGTCCGTTCCACTCCAAATTCATCTTTTAACCATCATTCTTGGCCATTTAACCTTTGTTATTTAACAATAATCCTTAGAAACTAAGACATATGTTGTCATTTTTGTTATTTTAAGCTTGGGATTAATATTTGAAAATTTTATATTTAAATGACATTTTTCAGAAAAATCACAGGAAGTTGTAACAACCTGTGATTTCTTTATTGATTGACATGTTGCAGCACAGGTGGGCAAATTCAAAGACTATGGGCATAAAGTACAATGTACAAGGATGGTGAAACAGTTATTCGTTTTCAGTTTCTTCAAATTCATCTTTTAACCATCATTCTTGGCCATTTAACCTTTGTTATTCATCAATAATCCTTAGAAACTAAGTCATATGTTGTCATTTTTGTTATTTTAAGCTTGGGATTAATATTTGAAATTTTTATATTTAAATGACATTTTTCAGAAAAATCACAGGAAGTTGTAACAACTTGTGATTGCTTTATTGATTGACATGTTGCAGCACAGGTGGGAAAATTCAAAGACTATGGGCATAAAGTACAATGTACAAGGATGGTGTAACAGCTATTCTTTTTTAGTTTTGGAGAAAACAAGTGTCCAGTCAAAGTTGGTCAAACCCAGCCACTTCATCACTTTTCCCTGATTTTTGCGCACAAGATATTTTCCAATTTTAGAATTTTTGCATAAATGGAGGAACAGACCTAAATTCGACCTCCTTGGGATGTAATTAATATAATATTGTTAGTATTAGATGGAGAAACAATAGTTTCTTTTGTTAGAGGATTCATGATAAATAACCCATATGGGAAAACTATGTTTTGGAATGGTTTTTATGAACATATGAGAGGACAGCTTGTGTATCTTTGAATCCAGACTTAATATAAACTTCTTCAGCAATTTTATGTCTCAATACTTAGTAGCTACACTCTTCTGAATCATCTGTTAGTGTGCTTGTGGAGTGTTGAAGGGCCCTCATCACTTTGTTGGTACACTTTATCTTTACTCTATTTTTCTTACTAGCTGCAAATTCGAATTTAGCAGTTAATCATTTCATGTTCAGAGTTAAAGTTATGTTAGCAGAATTATCAGTTAAAAAAAACTTGAATTTTTTGTGAAGAGATAGCCTTGTAAGAGGATTCAACTAATATTTATCTTGGAATTGATATTTAAATACTGTTGATATTCAACTTCCAGATTTGTTTGTTAGCTTTAATCGTGAAGAATAGTTCTAGTTTTATTTCTGAAGTGATTTAAGAATGGAGTTTTAAAATTCAATTTTTAGTTTGGTAAATGATTCTTGTAAGAGATCTGACTGACATTGGTTTATAACGTTGCTTATCTTATTCACTGTGTGATTTAAATTGAAATTACTTTGGATTGTTGTGATTGTACAAATTCTTTGAAGCAATATTCTTGTAAGAGAATATAGGATTACAGTCAATCATTTACACTTTGTTTTTATTATTCTGCAACTAGAATTCCATAGGATTTATTTCCCTTATATTGATGATTAAATGATTTAAAAGGATAATAAAGGATCTTTTGTAGAAAGCACTGTTAATTTAGTCCATTAGGTAGCCATTAGAATTTTAGAGCCTTCTAGATCTATATATTTTAGGTAAGCACCTCTAAGTGTACTTTCCTGGGTTGATAAAAGAATTAAGAGCTTAACTTGCCTTGGTAAGTTGGGACCAAACATTTTGGCGCTGTTGCCAGGGAGGTGCAACTGGAAAGACTAAAAATTTAAAAAATTAATCAACAAAATGACAAAAACATAGAATTAAATTTAAATTTCAGTCATGATTATTTATTTCTAGGTTTAGGGACGAAAAAGGCAGATTTAAAAGAAACCCCCCAACAACTAATCCACCATTGGGAGCAGAGTCATTAGAAAGGACTGAATACACAACTCCAACAGGAAAGGTTACAACAGCACAACTTGAGAAAAAGGTGAAATCGGGTCAAAGACTCACCCTTATTGAAAGACAAATTCTAATAGCCCACGAATCAAAGAGAAGAAATTTACTCGAAACTTCTACAGTAGTGAAATATGAAGGGAGTAGCACAAGAATCCAACAGCCTAGTCCTAAAGAAATTTTTCTTCAAGAGCTAAAACAAGAAGAAGAGGCAGAAACCTTAGATAAATCACAAATTACGATGGCTGAAGAGGGAGGAGGATCTAGAGGACCTACACCTAAACAACTGAGATAATATGAGAGACAAATGGAAGAAAGGAAAAGAAGAAGGGAAAATGAAGCAAAACAAAACAACGATACTCTATTTGGAGGAAATCAAAATCCGCCAGAAACAGAGGAATCCACATTTAAATTTCCAATTCAAGATAGAGGAGAGAAAATGGATGAGGAAATTAAAATGAAAAACATACCACCATCTGTACTACCAAACTTTTATGGGATGGCATCTGAATATCCAGACTCATTTTTATTCGAATTTGACATAGTATGCCGAACCTATGGATATACCGATGATGCTCATAGACTTTGCCTTTTTCCTGCTACCTTAAAAGCAGCAACACTTAGGTGGTTTATGGGATTAGGTGAACATTCAGTCACTAGTTGGGATGATATGAGAAAATTCTTTCTGAAAAAGTATCAACCTTATTGTCGATCAAAAGATTCTAAAGATGATATCTTTGCAATGACTCAACAAGAAGATGAGACCTTAGAAGAGTACTTAGAAATATTCTCATACAATCTACAAAAGTCAAAACATAGGACTATGTCAATTGAGCTTATTTGAACAATCTTTCTTAAAGGCATCCGGGATGAGTATTTAGATGATCTTAATCTCATGGGTAAAGGGAATGTTTCCAACTTACCTTTTGAGGAGATTGCCGAATTATGCCAAAAGTACTCTAGGAGTAGGACAAGAAGT
Organism: Pinus tabuliformis; assembly: GCA_031772625.1. Taxonomy (NCBI): domain Eukaryota; kingdom Viridiplantae; phylum Streptophyta; class Pinopsida; order Pinales; family Pinaceae; genus Pinus; species Pinus tabuliformis. Next base: position 484,747,112 of record CM062811.1, on the reverse strand, counting down.
AAAAGAGCCATGACATCAAAAATCACAAAATCTGCTACAGGAAACATAACTAGAGCTGAACTAGGCAATTTATTTGAGGACTTCAAAACAAACCTTATGAGTACTTTGGGAAATCAAATAGATACCTTGAAAACAAAGAAAAGACAAGATGAACAAGAACTAGAATTATCTATATACTATCCCAAATGCAGGAAGAAACATGCTTTGAAAGAATGTCCCTTAGACAACGTGCAAATTTGTGGGTTTTGTACAAACAACCATGACACTAAAGACTGTACAAAAATGAAAATTTTGCAGAATTACAATTTGGAAGCTAGTGCAGAAATGGAAAACATGTATTTCATGGGAGCTAGAAGACCATGGCAACCAAGACCCCCAGGTATGTATCAAAATCCAAATGCAGCAAATTATAACATGCTTGTTCAAAACTCTTGGAATGTTCCTATGCCATGGCAAAACTGGTGTAACCAACAATATAAACATTCCCACAACAAGGATGGAGAGGATATTCTTTTCCTCAACAATTTGCTCAACAACAATCCCAGCCATATCAACAAACATTTGCTCAACCATATTCCCAACATTATCAGTCACAATATTCTCAGCCATACCAACAACAATACCCTCCGCAACCAGTACCTTATCAACAACAAAATCCGCAACAAGCATTACCTGCTCCCCCACAAATAACTTCACCTCAGCTACAACTACCATCCAACCAACCACCTCGACCCACACAGTTACCAGCTCAGCCCATAGCTAACCCAAATAATCGAATAGACAGACCAACTTATAGCATAGATGAGGGACCTTCATACCCAACTCTACCATTGCAAAACATCAAACTAAGGTCAGGTCGGACATTGCATAAGGAACCATCCCCTACTCAGACGTAGTTACAACAAGAAAAACAAAAATAGGAAGAAGAAAATCAACAACGTAGTAAACAAAGTGAACCAACACAAGACAATTTGGAACAAAACCAACAAATCAAAACAATCCAACCACCTTCATTTCCAGAAAGATTACTTCAACCAAGACCATCCACACCATTGCCACAATTTGATGTTCTTGATGAATTAATGAATATATATATATATATATATATATATATATATATATATATATATATATATATATATATATATATATATATATATATATATATATATATATATATATATATATATATATATATATATATATATATATATATATATATCAAAATGCCATTACTCCAGGCAATCAAGGATATCTTGATTTATACCAAAGCAATCAAAGAACTGTCTCAAGAAACCTGAAAAGAAAAGATTTGACCCAAAAACAATACATGTCATAGGTCACTTAGCAGGCTTGATGTCAAATATTGTTTCAATGGAGAAATATATTGATCCAGGCATACCAAGAGTCATGATCATTATCAACAAAATTTCAATTCCAAACACTTTGATAGATGTAGGAGCTGCAATAAACGTTATGACATTAGACACCATGAAAACTTTGCAGCTAACAAAATTGTAGACAACCCCAATTGTTTTGGAATTAGCTGATTGTTCTAAAGTCATTCCTGAGGGAGTGCTAGAGGATATAATTGTCTCAGTAGATTCTTGGGAGTATCCAGTTGATTTCTTGGTACTCCAGCCCAAATCAAATTTAGGAGGACATCCAATTATACTTGGCAGACCCTGGTTGGCAACTGCTAATGCATTTATTGGATGTAGATCCGGTAATATGATCATTTCTAGAGGGACAGAACGAAAACAACTTACCTTGTACCCATCAACACAAGCCCTAGCTGTAACACATAACTTATGGCTTGATGACAAATACAATGATCAGGAAGAAATATACTCTGTGCTAAGCATAAACCAAATGTATGATATTGAGGAAAACAACAATGCAGATTTAGTGGAAATGTTTATTTCCCAGCCTAAGGTTTCAGAAGAGTTGAGAAATGAACAATACATTACTACAGATTATATGTTGGCACAAAGTTTTCAAGAAACATGTACGATGTACTCATTGAAAGCAATATTTGATGAAATTTTTCCAATCAATTCCATTACAAATACACAAAGCAAGACTATAGAAATCAGTCCCGGAAAAACATTGAACATTGGGGCATTTCTAGAAACATCTCAAGAACAAAAACTGATTCATTTGTTGAACAAATACCAAAAAGAATTTTCTTGGGACTACACGGATATGCAAGGAATTCACCCAGAAACCTGCACTCACCACATTTATACGGACACTAGCATTCAACCACTAAGGCAGCCACAAAGGAGAATGAACCCTATGCTTAAAGAAATTGTCAGAGATGAATTGCAAAAGTTGTTAAAAGTAAAATTCATATATCCCATTTCTGACAGCCAATGGGTATCACCACTAGTAATAGTACCCAAGAAAAACGGTAAATGGCGAGTTTGTGTTGACTATAGAGAGCTCAACAAAGCCACTCTTAAAGACTACTTTCCATTGCCATTTATTGACCAAGTATTGGATACCTTAGCTGGGAAAAAGTCATTTTCCTTTTTAGATGGTTTTAGCGGATACAACCAGATCATCATAGCCTCAGGAGACCAAGATAGAACGACATTTACTTGTCCTTGGGGAACATATGCTTACAATGTGTTACCATTTGGCCTATGTAATGCTCTAGCAACATTTCAGAGAGCAGTATTAGCTATTTTTGCAGATCTGGTCCATGAATGTGTTGAGGTATATATGGACGATTTTTCAGTATATGGTGACTCATTTGACCACTCTTTGCAAAATCTTGAAAAAGTTTTACAACGATGTATAGGAACAAATTTGTCCTTAAGCAATGAAAAATGTTATATGATGGTGAATGAAGGAATAGTATTAGGACATCATATCTCGTCCAAAGGAATTGAAGTAGATCAAACCAAAATACAAATCATTATAGGCGATTTATTGCAAATTTTAGTAAGATAGATTTTCCTTTATTTAAACTTCTTGCCAAGGATGTAACTTTTGATTGGAATGGTAATTTTCAAATTGCTTTTGATAAGCTCAAAGAAAAATTATCCACTGCTCCAGTTTTGAGAGGACCTAATTGGACACTACCTTTTCATATCTCAACTGATGCATCTAACACTGCAGTGGGGGCTTCATTAGGCCAAAAAGAAGATGGTTCAACATATGCCATCTATTTTATTAGCAAGAATTTGACCCCTGCAGAATTTAATTACACAGTTACAGAAAAGGAAATGCTCGCAATAATACATGCAGTGAACAAATTTCACCACTACATAACTAGATATGAAGTCCTAGTTCACACTGATCACTCCACCATTTGATATTTAACCAACAAACCTATTACTAATTGCAGGATCATCAGGTGGTTACTCTTATTGCAGGAATTCAATATCACCATACTGGATAGACCCGAGAAAGAAAATCAGGTAGAAGACTACTTTTCTAGACTTCAAAATCCAGGTGAAGTTGTCCAAGTTGAAGATTCATTTCTTGATGAACATTTGTTTGCAATTTCAGTTTCAACACCATGGTATGCTGATTTAGCTAACTACTTGTCCACAGGAAAAGTACCACCATCATTCAGCTCAAAGGAAAAGAAAAGGCTGATCAAACAAAGTGCAAGATACTCATGGATTAATGGCGACTTATTTTACACTGGTTATGACATGATTATTAGGAGATGCATTAGAGAGGATGAAATAATTGATGTACTAACCTCTTGCCATGATCAACCTTGTGGTGGCCATTTTGCAGCAAAGAGGACAACACACAAAATTCTTAGCCTTGGCTATTATTGGCCATCAATTTTTAAAGACACAAAGAAGTATGTAAGAAGTTGTGACAGCTGCCAGCGCATGGGATGACCAACTACCTCTGATGAAATGCCACTCCAGCTGCAAGTGCATCTAGAGCCATTTGAAAAATGGGCTCTTGATTTTATCGGTCCCATCAATCCACCGTCTAAAGGTAAGAAGTACATTCTTGTGTGTACCGACTATGTCACTAAATGGGCTGAAGCAAAGGCACTTGTAAGGGCAACTGAACAAACAATGGTCAATTTCCTATTTGAAGAAATTTTTGTTAGATATGGAGTGCCTAGAGAAATAGTCACAGACCAAGGAACTCAATTCACATCAAGACTGTTTCAGGAAATAACAGAGAAGTACCAAATCAAGCATAGAAGAAGCATGACCTATCATCCACAGGCCAACGACCAAGTAGAGTCTACAAACAAAACATTAGAAGGCATCATGACAAAAACAGTGGCCAAAAATAGGACAAATTGGGTGGACAAACTCAATGAAGCACTTTGGGCATACAGGATTACTTGGAAAGATACAACAGGGTTCTCACCCTACCAGGTAGTCTATGGTAAATAGTTCATGCTGCCAATAGAGTTCCAAATACACACATACAAATTGGCAGCAGACCTAGGAATGGACCTTTCAGAAGCTCAGTAAGAAAGGATCATGCAGTTAAACCAGCTTGATGAAATGAGACAAGAGGTCGTGCAAAGGAAAATAATGATTCAGCAGCAAAGAAGACAATGGCATGAAAAGATGATTAAGAAGAAGGAATTTCAAATTGGCGACTGGGCATTGCTCTTCGATTCCAAATTCAAGGATCACAAGGCTAAATTCGCTACTCACTAGATGGGTCCTTATGAAATCCTTGAAATCTTCGAAAATGGATGAGTCAAAGTAACTTCAATAGACCAAGAAGGACAAACATATCTTGTCAATGGACACAGGCTTTGAATATACCATAAGCCTATTGACAGAGAAGATTTTATGAGAACTGTTTCACAGGAAAATGAGGTACAACTACTACAGCAGTCAGCTGTAATATCCAAACCTTAATTTGTTTTGATTTCAATAATAATAATAATAATAATAATAATAATAATGTTTAGCTATGAAAACCAGATAAGGCATAGTCTAAACATGAATTCTTGTGAGAAAACCAAGAAATTGGCTTGCAAGAATTCTTAGTTTTTTAAATTTTGAGTACAAGAATCAAAAAGGAAAAAGTCATTTTAAATCTTAAGTGCAAAGGACTGTGACTTGAGGACAAGTCAAACCATCAGTTGGGGAGAAGGAAGCCTGAACTTGTTCATGCTTTCCTATTTCCTATCTTCAGCAGAAAAAGGTTTGTCTTCATTTTCAGCAAGATTATCAGAACATATCTCAGAAGGGACCTGTATCATTCATTCTTCCGAAGGGACCTGCTATCATTCATTCTTCCAAAGAGACCTGTTATTCAAATCTTAGCAAGGGACCTGTTATCATTCATTCTTCAGAAGGGACCTGTTATCATTCATTCTTTAGAAGGGACCTGTTGTCATTCAATTCTCAGCAAAGGACCTGCATTCATAACTTCTCAGAAAAGACCTGTTCAGAAGAAAACTTGTCATCATTTTAAGGTAAAAGTTCTATTTTGAGTACATTTTTCCAATGGGATCTGTTCAAAGGGAAATTACATCAGCAACAAGAAATATTACATTCAAGATGAAGAAAATCACAAAGAAGAGGCCAGCAACAAGAAATTCAAGAGAAGACTGGAACTTTAAGCAGACATTTTATGGACACCATTACATTTTGCCAAACAAAAAGCTCCAACACAGAGATTATATCAAACAACAAGCTCCAACACATAGATTTTAAAGGGCTGTAAGAATTGTCATTTTAAGTATTTAATTTCTTTTATTAAATTCAAATTTTTGATGATGAAATATGATAATTATTGATTTTAGTTTCTAAATACCTAGCCTATCCTATATCATTCATTTTTTTATCCTAATTCCTACCTTTTTACCTACACCCTGTAACTATAACCATTTCTCAAATCAGAATTGAGCAACACATATCCCTATTTGTATATATCCCTATTTTCACCTTGTATATATATTCCTTAATCTAATCAACCCATAGTCATGAATACCAACAGCCTATCCAAACTAAGAACTGATTGCATACTCATAAAGTAGAGGATTGCCACAGCACAGGTCATGAAGGGTTTACGAATTTGTAACTCAGGAATTGAATTTTCACACAGCTCAAGTCATAAAATAAAGGATTGCCACAACGCAGGTCATGAAATAAAATTTCGTTTTAAAAAAAAGCACGAAATAACTAAGGGCAGGTGCTCAAAAGATTTGCGGTCCAATCAGCAAGTCATCGTAATTTGAAGATCGTAAAACAGGACACCAAAGGTTATCATTTGAATATGAGCCATTCTAGCCATTTACGCTGGCAAGACTCCATAAACATCATAGCAACTTACGCTGCCAGGACTTCATAGCTATTATAGTCGTTTATGTTGTCACGACTCCATACCCATCATAGTAATTTACGCTGCCAGGACTTTGAAAACATCATAAACACTTGCATGTAAGTCATTTCACCGCTACTAGGATTCCAGAGACATTATTAAAAACCCTTGAGACAGGCTGCGTGGAGAAATTTGGGATTTAAGATATAAACAGGCCGTAGAAAACACATTTCCTAAATGTTGGAAGGAAGAAAAATGTATTTTCTGAAAGATTAAATGCTAGAAGGTAGAAAAAACGCATTTCCTAAATGCTGGAAGGTAGAAAAACGTATTTTCTGAAGGAATAAATGCTGGAAGGTAGAAAAATGCATTTCCTAAATGCTGGAAGGAAGAAAAACGCATTTCCTAAGTGCTAGAAGGTAGAAAAATGCATTTCCTGTAGAAAATGCCTGTCCTTAAGGATTAAATGCTGGTTTCATAAAGCAAACATACACATAAGAAGGCACAAAATTTACGAGAATTAAATTGAGAGGGATTTCAACTATATTGGCAGCATCCTCCAGGAGTTACACATACAAATTGGCCTAGGTAGTTGATTTACCATAAACTCTGGTAAAAAAAAAAAAAATTACAGCAAGAAGACTGCAGTCATTTTTTTTACAGTAAGGTAGAAATTTTTTTTACAAACTGTAAATTCCTTTCAAACACAGGATAGCAGGACATAGTTTTTCCTTTCCTCTTATGGAAAATCGGGCAGAACCATTGCAGTTTGACCCTTCCAGATATCATAAAGACTGTGTAGAAATACTTAGGGCAAAATGTTGGCTGCCATTTTTAGAAAAACACAGTGGGCATAACAAGAAAACAGCAAAAGAATTTTCTTCTTCATTCAATGGGGAGAAGGTAGTTGTAGGCAACCTGTCATTTAGGGTCTCAGAGGACACCATTGCTCAAGCAATTGGTATAAGCCCAGAAGGAGAAAAATACTTTAAAACCAAACAATTTAAGGAGAAAACATGGGCACCTTTTATATCCAGGTCAAGATTATCAGCAGTTGATTGGAAATCAGGGATCCCTAGAAGCTGGTTAATCCATCCATGGGATGAGATGGTTTATATAATTCAAAAATTTATAACTTGTGAAGGTAGATTCTGTGTTGTATTCCTCTATCATATTAAGTTGTTGATGCATCTGAGAGGAGATTGTACTATAAGTCTGCCCTATTTTCTTTTACAAAGCTTGACAAAAATGTCTAAGACTATGCAGAAGCAAAGGAAGAATAAGGATACAAGTTTACATCATTTTGGCTTGATAAAAATTCTGATTGAAGCTGAATTACAAAAGATAGGTATAACATGGGAAAAATTCTTGATCACTAATGAATTTGTCACTGATGAGGAACAGAGAGAGTCACAAGAAGGACAACAGAATTTATAGGAGCAACAACATGTAGAACCAGTGATTGATGTAGATGCCATAGAGGGGAATTTTTTAGAATTTAAACAAAGCAATTCCATTCCATCCACCAGTAGTGTCAGAACAAGAAGGATGGTGAGAGAAGATGTTGAAAAAGCCAACCAAGACAAAAATGTTGCTGCTTACACAAGGAAATCCAGAAAAAGAAAGTTTGGCCAGCAAAGGAAAGTTTTGGAGGAGGATGATGTCCTACAACAAGCACAATATGACTATGTACAGGGATTGGAAGACAAAGACAAAGAAACAGAGCAACAAAAACAACAGGTTTCAGGTAAAAAGAAAAGAAGATTGGAGAAAAAGGTTGAGAGGTTACAACAAGAGCTCAAGGAATCAAAAGTATTGGAAAGAGTAATAAAAGTAGAAAATGAGGCACTTAAAATACAAAGCAAAAAGCTCCAAGCAGAGAATGAAAAACTAAAGAAGAAAGTTAAGAAACTCTCAACCTATAAAATACAAATTTGTAGAAAGGCCTACAAACTTTACAAACAAAAGAAAGAAATTAAGACCAAGTATCAAATCCTGAAAACAGAACATGAAGCACAAATGAAGATAAATTCTCTACTTGAAGCAGCAGAGGCAGAGGCAGCAGCAGAAGACAACACTTGACAGGTTAGGACTTGGTTGCATGAGGACATGCAAATTCTTAGGTTTGGGAGGATGTTGGTATCTAAATTTGACTGTCCATTCCACTTCAAATTCATCTTTTAACCATCATTCTTGGCCATTTAACCTTTGTTATTCAACAATAATCCTTAGAAACTAAGTCATATGTTGTCATTTTTGTTATTTTAAGCTTGGGATTAATATTTGAAATTTTTATATTTAAATGACATTTTTCAGAAAAATCACAGGAAGTTGTAACAACCTGTGATTGCTTTATTGATTGAAATGTTGTAGCACAGGTGGGAAAATTAAAAGACTATGGGAATAAAGTATAATGTAAAAGGATGGTGAAAAAGCTATTCCTTTTTAGTTTTGGAGAAAACAAGTTTCCAGTCAAAGCTGGTCAAACCCAGCCACTTCATCACTTTTTCCTGATTTTTGCGCACAAGATATTTTCCAGTTTTAGAATTTTTTCATAAATGGAGGAATAGACCTAAATTCGACCTCCTTGGGATGTAATTAATAGAATATTGTTAGTATTAGATGGAGAAACAATAGTTTCTTTTGTTAGAGGATTCATGATAAATAAACCATATGGGAAAACTATGTTTTGGAATGGTTTTTATGAACATATGAGAGGACAACTTGTGTATCTTTGATTCTAGACTTAATATAAACTTCTTCAGCAATTTTATGTCTCAAGACATAGTAGCTAGACTGATCCAGATTTAAATAGGAACGCAATAAAATATAGAGATAACCATAAAGACAGATATGTAGCGGAAATAATACTTCATTTCATTAATGGAAAATACTGAAATATGCTTACAATAGAAATAACCCAGCTAGGGCGATGGTAGCTTATCTCTGAGAAGAGATGTGTCAGCTACATGCCTCTAAACTGTTCCGAACTGTCTTTATAATGAGGCTCCGAAGGCCTATTTATTATTGAGAAACAATGGAAAACCCTTCACATTCCAAAACCTAACCCTAGAAGATGAAACGCCAAATTGTGGGCCCCGTTTTGGGGTGAGTTGGACAGCCAACTTCCCGGGGTCGCGAATTGGTCGTATTATCTCCGTTTGACACGCATGATAGCCTGTTGGAAAGATCTCTCCGAGGAATACGACGGAAAAGACGATTTTTATTAGAAAAATCGCTGGCAGTAGATTTCCCAAAAAATGTCGTTTAGGGCCTCAAAACGGCTCCGGAAGTTCAGGACCCGAAAAACTGCTAAAAATAGTAAGTTGTGCTACAATTAAGGAAACTGAAAATGCTGAGAGAAACAATGGTGGGGGTCCAGGTGGACTTGGCAGGTCGCCACCAAGATCCACCTGGATCATTCCTCCCCCCTTAGGAAGCAATGGTCCCCATTGCGTTGAGTTCCTCCATGAGATGAGGAAACTTTTGCTGAACTTGGTCCCTGGTGAACCACTTGCCCTGGTGAAGGAGTTGGCCTGCTTTGACAACTCGATACAGTTGGATATTCTGTTGGCGAGTGTTCTTGACCTGTGTGTCCGTGATCCGATCAGTTGCAGCTTGTTCCATGCAATCTGCATTTAATTCTGTGGGCGTGAGTTGTTCTGCAATGTCGGATGTGTCTAGCAATGGTGGAAAGTATGGCCGAAGGCGGTCCACATTGAACATTGGATGTAGGCCAAGAAAGGGGGGAATGCTGAGCTCAAATGCATTGTCTCCCACAGCCTTAATAATGGTGTAAGGACCATATCGGAGTGGTCTCAGTTTCCGATAGGCTCCAGTAAGGCGTTCCTTTTGCAAATGCAACCAGACTTTGTCGCCCACTTGAAACTTGTGTGGCACCCGATGTTGATCATGTCGCTGCTTGTACTTGGCATTTGATTTTTCCAGAATGTCATGGACCTGCTGGCGAATATGTTGGATGTGCTCAATGAAGCTGGTTGCCTTATCTGTTTCGGACTGGACATGAGCTGAATCTGTGTGAGTAGCTACAAGTGGCATGGCCACATCAATGGGGCATAGTGGCTGGAATCCCAGGCCCACCTGAAAAGGGCTATGGCCCGTCAAGCTATGAAGAGCTCGGTTGTAGCTGTGCTGAAGATAGGGGAGGCTCTCGTCCCATGTGCGTGGATGCTTTGAGTTGTACATGCGCAGAATGTGTACCATCATTCGATTGACAACCTCTGTCTGGCCATCAGTTTGAGGATGGAAGGTTGTGGACTTAGTGAGTTTGGTGTCCAGCATTGACCAGAGACTGGACCAAAATGTACTGAGGAACCGACTGTCCTGATCTGAGATGATAGACTGTGGGATCCCAAAGTGCACCCAAACTCGTTCAAAGAAGAGTTTAGCAGTGGCTTCTGTTGTGATATTCTTCTTACAGGCCGCCATAATGGCCATCTTCGAGAACCTGTCGACGACCAAAAAAACACAATCATTTCCATGCTTAGTGGAAGGAAGGCCTGACATGTAATCAATGGAGATGGATTCCCAAGGTCAACTAGGGGTAGGAAGCAGGGTATAGAGGCCTTGCTTCTTGATGGTTGGTTTGGCAATGGCACAGGCAGTACATGATCTGATGTATTTCCCGACATCTTGTCGAAGATTTGGCCAATAGAAATACTTTTGTAGTACTGCCACCGTTTTCTGGACCCCGAAATGCCTAGCAGCCCGACTGTAGTGTGCTTCCCAAATCATCTTGGCACGCTCGCTTGAAGGAACACAAAGGTGACCCAGGTGGCATAACAGGGCATCTTGGAGATGAAAATATGGAACATGCCAACCCCCCAAGAGTGTCTGGTATGTGTGGCCAAATTTTGGGTCGCTTTTGTAGAGAAGTGGCCAATCAGAAGTCTCGTGCCCACAAGAGTTGAGCATGGTGGTTAACGCCATGATTGGTGGTCGACTGAGGCAATCTGCAACATTATTGGTGCTGACCTTCTTATACTTGATATTCAAATGGAACTATTGCAGATATGTAGACCACTTCTGATGGCGATCATTCTGCAATTTCCCTTGGGTCTGTATGAACTGCAGGGGTCGGTGGTCTGTGTGGATGACCGTTTCCTTCCCCAAAATGTAATGCTTCCATTATCGGCAGGCCTGCACAATGGAATACATCTCTTTATCATAAGTGGGATACCTCTGTACTGTGTCTGAAAGTGTTTCACTGTGATATGCCACTGGATGCCCGTGTTGAGTAAGGACTGCCCCAATAGCATAGTCAGAGGCATCTGTCTCGACCTCAAATGGTTGTTGTAAATCTGGTAACGCGAGCACTGGTGCCATGCAGAGGCAATCTTTCAACTCTCTGAATGACTTCTGTTGAGATGCAGACCAGAAGAATATCACTTTCGCTCCTCCCTTGGTGACTTGACTCAAGGGCCAAGTGATATGAGAAAACCCCAACACGAACCTGCGGTAGAAGTTGGCAAGACCTAGAAAGCTGCGGAACTCCATCAGAGTGGTTAGAGATGGCCAATCCTGAATGACTTGGATCTTGGCCGGATCTACATGCACCCCCTGTTCATCAATAATGTATCCCAGATACTGAACCTGGGTCATGCCAAAAGTGCATTTCTCCAAATTGGCACATAGCTTGTGTTGGCGTAGTGTTTGAAGAACCTGTCGAATGTGGTGGAGGTGCTCTTCCCAACTCTGGCTGAAGATCAGAATGTCATCCAAGCATACCACTACAAATGAGTTGGTGAATGGCCGCAAGATGTCATCCATTAGCCTCATGAAGGTTGCAGGAGCATTCGTCAATCCGAAAGGCATAACCAACCATTTGAAGAGGCCCTCCTTGGCTTTGAAGGCAGTCTTCCACACATAAGAGGTTTCAATTGGTACCTGGTGATATCCTGACTTCAGATCGATCTTGCTGAAATATTTTTCCCCCTTTAGTTGGTCCAAGAGGTCATCAATCCGCGGGATCAGGTACCTATTACGGACAGTGATCTTGTTCAGCGTCCGATAGTAAATACAGAGTCTCCAAGTCCCATCCTTCTTCTGTACCAACATGATCGGGCTCCCACAAGGTGATGAACTCGGACGGATGTGACCTTTCTGCAACAGCTCCTGAATCTGCCTCTTGATTTCATCATTCTCCAGAACGGAGCATTGATAAATTGGTTCATTGGGTAGTGGCGCACCTGGGGTCAGATTGATAGAGTGCTTGACTTGACAGTGCAGAGGAACCCCTGCGGGGGAGGTGAAGATGTCCTCGTACTCCTTCACGACCTTATCCATCTGTAGTTGTCGTGCGGAGGGGTCTTGTCTGGAGGCCATGGCTACTGTCTTATTCTTTCCTTGCGGGCGTATCATCAGGAAAACAAATTTCCCAGTCTTGGAAATGAGCTTACTGCATTTTTTTGCAGTAATCAAAGAGATGGCGGTAGGCGGTGCTACCTCTGGTATCTTGTACAACTTATTTCCCAATGTAACAATAACAGCACGGGGCCTTGATTCATACACAGCATGTCGCTTCCACAAGTATGGTTGTCCTAATAATACATCACAAACTTCAAGGGGAGCAATGTCACACAATACCTCATCCGTGAAGGGCTTGATGTTGTACAGAAGGCGACACTGCTGGCTCACGCGAAGATCTCGTCCTTGGTGAAGCCACCCGATGGTGTATGGTTGTGGATGTGCTATGGTCGGCAAGCCCAACTGCTTCACGACCTCTGCCGAAATGAGGTTCTTTTGGATCTCGCTATCTACAATGAACTGTAGTGGGGAGACCTTTACCCACATCTGGGAGTGGAAGAGACGCTCCTCCTCTTCTGGATCTTCGGGTTCATTTTTCTGGATCTTTGTGGTAGCAACAGTGGCATTGGGATCCGCGTCAATGATCTGCTTCCCTTTGTCATCCCCCTTGTCGGGTTCTGACTCAGAGTCGGAACATGCATCTGACTCTGGAACCTTTAGTTCAACCACCAATGACTGCTTGGCTTGACACTCACCGGTGTTGTGAGTGGAGCTCTTATGGAACTCACACCATTTTCCTGTGTCCTTTTTCGTCTTCGCGACGCTGTTATTTTCCTGCAGCTTTGGCAGGTTGTCTTGGGCTGCCCCCCCTGGCTTTGTCCTTTGTTCTGTGTTTTAGGGGCACCTTTCCCTTGCTTCAGATTCGCAGATCCAAAGTCTCACTTCTTTTGTTTAAACTTCTACTCGACCTTGACGGCATATCGATACGCTGTGCCGAGCGACGAGATGTTCAGGAATTGTATTTCTTCCTGGATGTACTTGTGCAGGCAACCGCGGTATTTGAGTATCAAATGCTGCTCCTTATCCTTGATACCCAACTTTGTGCGAAGGGTATGGAAAAGATTGGTGAACTCCGGCACATCTTGGTCCCTTCCCTGCCGCAACGTGGTCCATTTTATGTATTCATCCTCATAGCTTCCGACAGGGTAGTACTGCTCCTTGATGGCATCCCGGAATGAATTCCAAGTGGGTGTAGCTGAAAATAGTGAGCCAGTATTTTCATCCTTCTGCTCGCAGTAGGTTTCCCACCAGTCCTTGACGTGGGGGGCTGCTTTGAGAAGAGCGAAAACAATTTTTTCCCGACTTGAAAATTCATGAACAGAAAAATAACCCTCCAACAGATTTAACCATTTATCTATAGCATCTGCGTCTATCTGACCCTCAAATATGGGGATTTCAAAATTAACTTGTACCTTAAAGGGCGTGGCATTTCCAGAGTAGCTGCTGGAAGCCGATGCATCGCTTCTGGGTAGCTGCTGAAGGATTTGGGCAAAATTGTCCATCATCGCGTTCCGTTGTCGCTCGAGGGCTTCTTCGAGCAAGATTTTGATAGGATCTCCTGCCCCCTCATCTTTCTTCTCATCCGCCATAGGAGGCCGTCGGGATCTGCGAGGCTGGTCTCGCAAAGGTTCGACCAGTTCAAGCCCTAACTCCTTATATCCCGACCTCGTTGGGGACATGCAAAGAAAAACAGAGAAAAAGCAGACCGCTCTGATACCACTGATCCGGATTTAAATAGGAACGCAATAAAATATAGAGATAACCATAAAGACAGATATGTAGCGGAAATAATACTTCATTTCATTAATGGAAAATACTGAAATATGCTTACAAATAGAAATAGAAATAACCCAGCTAGGGCGATGGTAGCTTATCTCTGAGAAGAGATGTGTCGGCTACATGCCTCTGAACTGTTCCGAACTGTCTTTACAATGAGGCTCGAAGGCCTATTTATTATTGAGAAACAATGGAAAACCCTTCACATTCCAAAACCTAACCCTAGAAGATGAAACGCCAAATTGTGGGCCCCGTTTTGGGGTGAGTTGGACAGCCAACTTCCCGAGGTCGCGAATTGATCGTATTATCTCCGTTTGACATGCATGATAGCTTGTTGGAAAGATCTCTCCGAGGACTACAACGAAAAAGATGATTTTTATCAAAAAAATCGCTGGCGGTATATTTCCCAAAAAACGTCATTTAGGGCCTCAAAACAGCTCCGAAAGTTCAGGACCCGAAAAACTGCTAAAAATAGTAAGTTGTGCTACAATTAAGGAAACTGAAAATGTTGAGAGAAACAATGGTGGGGGTCCAGGTGGACTTGGCAGGTGGCCACCGAGATCCACCTAGATCATACACTCTTTTGAATCATCTATTAGTGTGCTTGTAGAGTGCTAAAGGGCCCTCATCACTTTGCTGGTACACTTTATCTTTACTCTGTTTTTCTTACTAGCTGCAAATTCGAATTTAGTTGTTAATCATTTCATGTTCAGAGTTAAAGTTATGTTAGCAGAATTATCAGTTAAAAAGAACTTGAATTTGTTGTGAAGAGATAGCCTTGTAAGAGCATTCAACTAATCTTGATCTTGGAATTGATATTTAAATACTGCTGATATTAAACTTCCAGATTTGTTTGTTAGCTTTAATTGTGAAGAATAATTCTAGTTTTATTTCTGAAGTGATTTAAGAATGGAGTTTTAAAATTCAATTTTCAGTTTGGTAATTGATTCTTGTAAGAGATCTAACTAATATTGGTTTATAACGCTGCTTATCTTATTCACTGTGTAATTTAAATTGAAATTACTTTGGAATTTTGTGATTGTACAAATTCTTTGAAGCAATTTTCTTGTAAGAGAATATAGGATTACAATCAATCATCAACACTCTGTTTTTATTATTCTGCAACTAGAATTCCATAGGATTTATTTCCCTTATATTGATGATTAAATGATTTAAAAGGATAATAAAGGATATTTTGTAGAAAGCACTGTTAATTTAGTCCATTAGGTAGCCATTAGTATTTTAGAGCCTTCTAGATCTATATATTTTAGGTAAGCACCTCTAAGTGTACTTTCCTGGGTTGATAAAAGAATTAAGAGCTTAACTTGCCTTAGTAAGTTGGGACCAAACAAGGAGTATCTTAGAGAAAACTTGGAGAGTATTGTAACAAGCCTTGCATAGTGCAAAGCTAGTACATCTCTTTGGAGCAGCAGGTAGCAGTGACTGTAACGTTCTGCTATCAGGACTAGTGGTTGTTCATGGTTGTACTGTATGATTGGAACTTTCACTTCTTAATATAACAGAGCCAACACGTTTCATGCATATGTTGTTATTTTATTTCAGTTATCTTGTTTAATCTAATGATATATGTATCTGTTTTCTTACGCATGCATGTATGGACTCTTTCTATATAAGTATGTATGAATCTTATTGAGATGTGTTGTTGGTTTAACCATCACTTTGGATTGCTAACTTACTTTCCTTCCAGTTTTTGATGCATCTTTGCTCATGTTTTCCTTTCTTAGTTGCATGCTTTCACAGGTTTCCAAGGGGTGCAATCACCTCACTTTCCGTGTGTTAGAACCATTCATGTAACTTCATTGGCTTGTTGTGCATGTCACACCCTTGCTACCAATAGGGACATCTTACTTGCCTCTGTGCGCAATTGCGGTCAAGGCGATATCGTACGACCCACTGCTGGGACTCCTGTCAGGCGGAAAGAGTCGATAGTGCGGACACAACCAACCTCCCTAGGAGCCTAAGACTCTCTAGTGACAAACAAGACAAACAAGAGCAATCCTTCTCTAAACATGCATTTACCATATAAGAAATCAAGTGTTTAGATCCTACCTGTAGTCCAACGCTGTTGTAGCAGTCCAGCCTCGCCGATCCGGATGAGCTCCTCCTTCACTTCGAAACTTGCATTCACTAACAATCAAACGATTAAATAGCACTTGATAATCTCATAAAATAAAACATATTTAACATATAGACCAAGGAGTACATGAAACAACTCATAAATAAAAAGTTATTGAGAAGAATGGACTCATTTGCATTAATAGGAAACAAAAGGAACAATTACAACCTGAGCCTTGGTGTTGTGCAAGTTCCTCCCAGGGTCCATCAAGAGTTCTCCTTTACTTTGACAAAGCTCACCCACTTCCAAATGAAACAAGAAAGGATGGGAATCTCTCCTCACAAGCTTCTAAATGGGAGTTCTAATTCCAGCAACATCTACCCTTAGAAAAGTTTAGCTTTCAACCCCCCCTCCTTCTGGCCCAATGCATGTATTTATAGTGTTCAAGAGGAAGTTAATCAGGTCCACCATCAATGGGATAATCCCCTCTTTGGATGGGATAGCTCCTCTCTTGATGGGATAAGTTCCTCTTTCATAGGGGTACATGAACCATCTGGAGGCGCTCAATACACGTCGAACAACCTTCTAGAATGCTCTAGAAATGACCACAAGTAACTTTTTAAAGATGAAACTCGCGCCTTTTGACCTTTACAGGGGTACGCACCTGCCCCTTTACACACAGAGCGTACAAGTACGCAATTTTTGTGAACATTAGGTGCGTACACACAGGTAAGGCCGAGAAAATCTGCGTACCCAGAGATAAACACATTTACAAAGACTTTCTCTCTTTTTGGAGTTTGACATGGAGAGCAGAGGCATAAGACTTGCCCAGGAGGATAGCATGACTGTTGATAGAGCCACACTAACTGTAAATAGCCATGGTGACATTTTTTTAGTGTAACAGATTGCCCCCTAAAGTGTGAAGCCTGTAGTAGATTAGGGTTTTGTATTATCTAGGAAGGGTGAAGCGCTTTATCATTTCAAGGATTATCTCGTGGAGAGCCTGGTCAGAACCTGCAATTTTCAACACAAAATACATGTATAAGATTATATCATCGCTGAGGTAGGCATTCCCATACTCAGATCAAAACTTTAACTAACAGACTAACTACTCTGATACAGGAATGATCTTGCAGTACATCATAATCATAGACTTTTGTAGACACAGTATGGACGCAGCCATCTGTTTATGATTAGTCTACTAGATAATGAATACAAAACTCCTCGCAGCCTGGATGGTGGAAACTAGATCCAGGGTCTTCATTTCTACTTCCTGAATTGGTACGATTCTAGCCATGCGAATAAATGGGTTGATGTCGAACATGGTAGAAACCACTTGATTACCAGTCGATGATGTAAACTGTTAACAAGTGTGAGAGAGACCACCAGTAATGTCAATGGTTCTCAAAGTACCCAGTACAATCCATGAGATGTGAATGAATGAGTTGATGTCGAACATTTCACGGAATCCTTCGATCGAAAGTCAATGATGTAAACTGACGTCAAAGGCGAGAAACCTGCCATTGATGCATGCAAACTTCAAGGTACTGACGATTTCTAAGTCATCTCTCTAGATAATGTGCTGATGTCGATAGAAAGCGACCCGTTGTAGGCAAGCCCACAACACGAAATCATTGTTCAAGTTGAAGAAATGTTGCTGTAAGGACTGACTCAGGGATGGTCAAATGGATGACAAGTATTTTGCAGATGAAAGTTTTGTTTACATACCTCTTGAACACATAACGACACAACAGATGGCTTGGTAACGAATGACTCAAAGTTAATCCCCAGAACCCGGCTGAAGACTTTCAATGTGGTTTGATCAACTGTGAGGCAAAGGATTTCCCAACCCAGGTGAATGAAAAGTGTCGTGTTCAAGAGTGGTAATAAGGTTTCTTCTAAGACAAAGGATAACAAATAGGCTCATTCTTCTCTCTTTTCCCCCACCATTTCTGGCAAGTACCTCTTTATTTTTTACAAGCTTGAGGAGGATAACATATGCTTGATTATAAGCTCATCCTTCGGATGAGTCCAACCTAGTTTTGATTCAAACCCTAGGAAGGAGTGGTTCGTTCCTGTTTTTAATTGAACAGGCCCTTTACTGTGAAATTTTAACGAGCCCAGTATAGGAGAAACTCGGCGTTTTTCAATTTTAGAGAGTCTGAAAAACTTAAGAAGACTCCAGGTTGAACTTTTTCGTAAATTTGTGTCCCCCAAGCCCGAAAAAGTATAAAATAATACCTGGGAGAACCGCTTGATCTTGCGACCAAGGAGTACTTTCATGATTAGTGCCACTGACCTGAAAAGTAAAAAGCGATCAAGGACACGTCGTTTTATTTCCAATATCGAATTTGAAACGACAAAAACCCGGCAATCTTTTCGTGTTTTTACGGTCAGAAAAGGGCTATAAGAGGACCGTCTTTTAATTCCGTTTTAACGAGTGTAAAAGAAACGCTCGGCAATCTTTTCATGTTTTAGGAGTCAGAAAAGAGCTTAAAAGATGACTCTGATGTTTTGGTTCGTGAAAAATGATGATTTTACCCTAAAGTCCTTTTGTCCTGCACAAAAACAACACATTACTCATACCTGTTTAAGATGGGCAAAAATACATTGAAAAATATCCTTTCATGGTGAAAAATAAACAAACTTAGCATTCATTCATCCAAAAAACCTATAAAAAGACCTTTTACCATGTCATTTTTACCATTTCACTGTTGAGGTTGAGAAAAGGGCTTTTGACAAGAAACTTCCTGTGGATATTGCGGAGAATCCGACCGTCAGAATCGAATGTCGTCTCATTAGGTATTCTACAACATCCTTCTCTTGCTTTCCATCCGTTTAAAATTCATTTTTAGGTTTTTATTTGATCTTTTGGAGGTCTTGGGGTTTCAAGATGCGCCCTTCGGGGTACACAGGTCATGCACTGCTGACCTGCGTACCCCGATATTTTCTCAATGGGGAAAATATCGGGCGTACGCACCTGGCCTTAAGGGAAGCTGCGTCCAGACACTCTGTTCCTAAAATCCGGGGTGCGTACCCCGCAAAACGCGTTTTGAAACCCCCATTTCTCCAAAATAGACCAAAAATTTAAAATTTTATGGACTCTAACAGATGTTTTATGATGTGCAGGGTGCACTCCATGCTTGATTGGCGTGAAAGAGAACACGAGGACGTTGATTTGGCCGCAATTGGTCATCAACCTTCTATTGATGCGTTAAAAACATGAGGTCTGTACAAATACTGGGCCATACCTGGCATGAGGGGCCAGGTGCCATTCCTTGAGTGGCTGGTTGAAAGGTGGAACATTCAGGATCAATGCTTCTACATCGGAGAGAACCAGCTCGAGATAGAGCCCTCCGACATATATTTTCTCTCTGGCTTGCCTAACAGGGGCAAGCAACTGACTCTATCCGGGACTAGGCCGGGTGGCCAATCCCTTGCTAGCCTCCGGCTAGAGTGGTGCAACAATCAAAACTAGGAGAAAGGGATAGAAATCAAGTACATATCCCTTCCCGAACTTATGGTGATAGCCTTTACTGTTACCAGACTCTGCGGCGCAGCCGCCTTGCACATTGCCACCGGGTCCCAAATGCGGATGGCGATAGATTGCTACCGAGGCACCATTTTCAACTGGTGCGATGCTGTGTTGGCCAATATGAAGGGCCAACTAACCAGAGCAAAGAACGGACAACTGAAGACTTTTGGATATGGACCTTTAGTTGTGAGCTTTGCCCTAGAGAGAGTTCCAATGCTGATCCCCCAGCATCTTACTGTTCCAGTTGGGGCTCCTCGGGAGCCAAAGTTGACGAGATGGGTTGCGGTAATGGCCCGGCATCCTGATGAGGGCGCGACAGTTGTTCGATTTCCTGATGGTTACTTTCACTGGCTAGAGGGCCAGGTCTTTGCTATTCAGGATTTTCCGTATGCCGGAATGGATTTTCAGAATGATCCGGACATGGTTCTTCCACAGGGAGAACAGTGGGACGACAGAGGTATTTCATTTTTCACAAGTTTTTTAAATTATCCATTTTTTTGTTTTTTATATATCGTCTCAAAATTGACAGCACAAATTTTCAAAATGCAGATGTAGGTCCACGGCGTCCGGCCAACCTCCGGGCTTTTGAGAGGAGAGTACCAGCTGTACCAGCACCAGCCCCACAGGATGCGGCTGTAGAGACCTTAGCCGAGCTGGAACAGGATCTA
This sequence comes from Pinus tabuliformis, assembly GCA_031772625.1. Taxonomy (NCBI): domain Eukaryota; kingdom Viridiplantae; phylum Streptophyta; class Pinopsida; order Pinales; family Pinaceae; genus Pinus; species Pinus tabuliformis. Next base: position 484,726,456 of record CM062811.1, on the reverse strand, counting down.
GAGCGTCTGACGGCGGGTATACCAGAGACCACCATAGATGACATTCATATTCGACTTCAGCGCTATGTGGTCGCAGTCCCAGGACCTTTCAGGAGGTTCCTGTGTAGGGTAGCGCGGGCAGTGGTCTCGTATAGAGAGCACCACCAGTGATTGGCTAGTCACTTTTGTAGACACATATGACATTTTTGGTTTTTTTGTACTTATCATTTTTGTCGATCATAAGGTGTTTTTCAACCTATGATCGAAGACGATGTATATTTTGACACACTCCTATCTATATATATATATATCATTATTACCGGCTTATCTTGTTTAACATATGTGATGAAATGTTTTTAAATTTACTTGCATGATTATCGCAAATGTCTGTCCAACATTCGAGAAGCAATTGCATCTGCTAATGTATTTAAAGACCTTGGAATATGCTGATATTCAATGTAATCAAATTCACGTTCCAAGAGACGTACTCTCAAAAACAACCTTAATAACACAGGATTTCTAATGGCATATACTCTATTAAGCTGTAATACAACGAGTTCAGAATCTAACCTCACTATCAAACGTCGAATTCCCAATGAAATAGATTCAGACAATAATTCAACCACTGCACTGTATTCTGCAATGTTGTTCGTTGTTTGACCGAGGCTCACCCCATGCATAGAAACTAACTCGTCAGAGGGCGAATAAATAACCCAAGCTGCGGAAGAGATATTCCGTGTACTACGACAAGCACCATCGGCAAATCCAGTGTATGTTTGGAGAGGCGTCGACATCTGCAATATCAAGAGTAAAACCAAGATAAGCCAGAATAATGACGAAAAAACACACTTTATAGACTAAGCACACTATCTAAACTAACAAACATACTAGCTAGAAAGAAAGCCTAACCTAACTAAAAATTCTCCATACCCACCATTTAAGCATAATACCTCTTTAGGTAAAGTCCATTTCTGGGTTTACCCAAAGAGTCCCCATCAAAATCTACCAGCTCATAGGCCCCTTTTGCTAGCTTTCGCTTTACAATGTAGGGTCCATGCCACATAGGAACGAATTTTCCAGCACCTAGCTTATCGTTAGCTTGATCATATAATAGCACTAGGTCTCCCTCCGAAAAACTTCGAGGGGTCACATTTCTATCATACTGAGCTTTCATTCGCTTCGCGTGAGTCTCGATTGCCAATGCAGCGTCACGTCAAGTCTCATCTAACTGAGCTAAGTATAATAAACGTTTCTCCTCTTCGGAAGTAGCTGGGAGTAATTCGACAGCCATTTGAAGTGATGGGATTTCGCATTCAATGGGTAACATAGCTTCCAAGCCATAAACTAGCTGGAAAGGAGTGAACCCTGTTGAAGTTTTCACTGAAGTTCGGTATGCCCATAGCGCTGAAAATAACATGTTGTGCCAATTTGACCGATGAATACCAATGATTCGTCGGATCATGATAACCAGAACTTTGTTGATAGACTCAACCAAACCATTGGCTTGTGGATAATAAGGAGTAGAGCTATCGTGGCGCAAACCAAGCTGGCTTGTAAGCTCAGTCATCATGATGTTTCGAAAATGGCTCCCATGGTCAGTGATGATTGCTTGCGGGACACCAAACCTAGTTATAATGTGATTGAATACGAAAACTGCAGCTGTTTTGCCGCTTGCGTCGAATGTAGGCATCGCCTCAGCCCATTTAGTAAAATAATCAACCGCGAGGATGATATACGCATGCCCCCCGGCCGAGTGAGGGTTACAAGTAATAAAATCGATACCCCATTTGGCGAAAGGACCAACGGCAATTATAGGATGGAGAGGAGCAGGTGGTGCACGCATCTTGCGATCAAACACTTGATAGTTGTGGCATTTTCGGACCGCAATGATACAATCTTTAAACATGGACGGCCAGAAATAGCCAGCACGCAACACCTTCTGAGTTGTGGCATACCCAGACATATGACCGCCACACGCTCCAGAGTGACAATCATTAAAAACTCTCTCAGCCTCTTCGTGAGTTAAACAACGTCGAAAAACCAAGTCTGCCCCCCGGCGATAAAGTGTATCTCCAATAATTCTGTATTGCTGGGATTGAAACCGAATTTTTCTACGCTCCGACTTTGAAGCTTCAGGCCGAAAGGTTTGGGTTTGGAGATAGATGATTATATCCCCATACCACGGATCTGAAGTACTGATAAGAAACAAAGATTCGTCTGCAATGGACTCCTCTGCCACAGTCTCTGTGTCAGTACGCGGGAAATCACACATCAATTCCGCAAAAACTAAGGATTTCTTAGACTTGGACTTCTCGAACTCCAAGTCGAACTCTTGCAGGATAACGATCCATTTAGAGTACTTGCCCCCTAGCAGTTGTTTAGTCAAAATATAAACCATAGGGTTGCAATCTGAAATAACTGTAGTTTTACGGAGAAGAATGTAGTGACGAAAATGCTGGACAGCTTGAACAGCTGCCAGGGCCAATTTCTCCACATGCGAATATTTTAGCTCAGTGGGGTTTAACGTCCTACTAAGATAATATATCACATGTTCCGTTCCGAATTCATCTTCTTGGACTAACACCATTCCAATAGTGGAATGCGAAGCTGCGAGGTATAAGAAGTAGTCCTGGTTGTAGTTGGGAGGATGCAACAACGGTGCATGGGTCAACGCGTGCTTAAGTGCATCAAAAGATTGTTGGGCAATCTCGTCCCAAAAGAATTGAGCGTTCTGTTTCAACAACCGTGTAAAACCCTTAGTGACCTTGGCGTAGTTTGGAATGAATCGGCGTAAAAAGTTTGCTTTCCCTTGCAAACTTTGGAGTTGGTGCAAACTCGAAGGAGGATGCAATTTGATGATAGCTTCGACCTTCGAGGGATCGACGCGAATGCCGGCTTTTGAAACAACAAATCCCAGCAATCGACCCGCTTCTATACAGAATAAACACTTGTGCGGATTCAACTGAATACGATAATGCCTACACCTCATAAAGATTGCTCGTAAGTGGACAAGGTGATAAGCTCGATATAAAGAATGAGCAGGCAAATCATCGAGGTACGGTTGCACAATGTGCTTGATATCATGAAATGCATAAGACATCGCCCGTTGAAAAGTGGCTCCGACATTCTTAAGCCCAAAAGGTAATTTGCAGTAAGCAAATGTCCCCCATGGACAAATGAATGCCGTTTTTGGTTGATCGGCAGGTAGAATATTGATTTGATTATAGCCCGAAAAACCATCCATAAAGGAAAACATTTCACTTCCGGCACAATCATCAATTATTTGATCGATATAGGGCGTAGGATAGTTGTCTTTTGGACAAGCTCGATTTATATCCCTATAGTCGATACAGATTCTTATTGTTCCTTGTTTCTTGTTAACCGGAACAATATTCGATACCCAATCTGTTAACGGGATTGGATAAATGAAATCTGCTTTCAACAGCTTTTCGACTTCTGCTTTAATCGCAGCTGCTTTTCGAGGGTGAATCTGACGCAACCGTTGCCGGATGGGTTTAGCGTCCGGGTAGGTCTTTATTTCATGAACAACAATGGCAGGATCGATTCCTGGTATTTCCTCGTAAGACTAGGCAAACACATCGCGGAATTCTTGGAATAGGGCCTTGTAAGTCTGAATTTCATCTTCTGTACATGAGGCACCTATATGAATGTTTTCCTCAATTCCGGGCTTCACTGAAATGTCAATGGGAATAGTGCGAGAAATATTCCCTAAATTCAACTCTGAATCAGGATGTTTCGTTGGATTCTGAGCGTCTTTGTCATATTCAGCGGTAAAAATAGATGAAAAATCGTTTTCAAAAGCATCACCCTCAGGTAAAAACGAAGATCTATGATGGAGATCTTCCCATGGTAGATCGTCTACACTTAGGATTTCGCGAAGTTGTTCGTCAGATGACACGACTTCAGGAAACGTTATCCGTTCTGAGGTTGATGTGAAAAGTGATTCCTCACTGACCATATTCATTTGGTCGATTTGGGTTGAACGCGAGTCGGTGAAAGACACGACGGCTTCGTAAGCAATTTCATATGGACTCAAAGGCATAGCATCACCGAATGAGTCTATCTCAGATTCAGATGGGACAATCCAAGGATCGTCGTAAATAATGGTGTCTGATGTAATCATATGAATTGATGCAAATGAAGGGTCTGCGTTAATTGGAGGGAAAGGAAAAGTTCCCAGTAAACCAGAATCTTTAACTAAACCTACGCCAACGTCCCTATAAGGGATTATCGTCTTACCGACATGCTGGATACTCTTTGAAGAGGTTGGGTCGGATGAAAAGTATGTCAGCTGATCAATTGTCACGATCTTGCCGTTATGTGGAAACTTTATTACTCTGAAGACCGATGAAATGACCGCTGTCATAGCATATGACCAACTTCGACCCAAAAGAAGGTTGTAGTCTAGAGGGGCATCAACCACCTCCACATCCAGACTAACGGTTTTACCTTCTACCCCTATAGGCAATTCCTGTAGAATACCAAACGGACGGAACCCACGGCCATCAAAGGCCTTAAGGATGGTCGGGGATTGGTTCAGCGAAGGAGAACCAAGCGATCTCCAACACTGAATCGACATAATACACGTGGAAGCTCCCTCATCAATTACAGTCCGATGAATAGGCCTGTTTTTGACTATCACTGGAATCTGGAAAGCCATTTGATGGGGTAGGCGCGGTGTACTATTTTCTAGATCGAAGATTATCAGATTCGGGTCCTGAACATCAACAGCTCCGATAGCCGACAAAAGTAATTTTCGTTGTGCTGGACATGATTGCAGCACTTCTAAAGCCGACATTGCTGAGGGTGAAACAGCTAAGTCCTCAACAATGTTGTAATTCTGGGCCGCTCTCGCATGTGGATTGAAAGCAGACCTTCGAAGTACACCCTTAGCGGGCGGTTTGATTACTAAGTCCGGGTTAGGTTTTTCGATCTGTAGTGGATCGGAACCAGGAGCTGAGGTTGATGGATTAGAATGAGAAGATTCTGCTTCCTTACCATCAACAGGATTCTTACTACCATAATCTTGCGACCGAGTCGCAATCCTCACATGAGACATCATCAAAATGGGTTCTTCACTGGCAGTCGAGGAAGAACCTATCATCTTACTCTCCTGCTTTGGAAATGGATCTTTCAACACAGCAGGAGTGGGAGAACCTTTGACTATTTTCACAACCTCGGCCCGATGAGGGCAATCTCTTGTAAAATGATCCTCTTCACAAATAAGACAAGGATATCGAGGTTTGCGCTTTTCGTCATTGGTTTCCGACTTTTCTGTTTTCTCCTTCGGAGCCTTGTTTGCTTTAGCCTTCTTCTTTCCTTTCTTCTTTCCACCGTTTTTTGATTTGGCCGTAGATGACTCTACAGTGTGAATATCGGCGGAAAGTTCAGGAGAAGACTCTCCTGTCGAGGAATCAGGCAAGGTGATTATAGGAGTAGTAGAATTCTTGGAAGACTTCTTCTTGCTCTTTGTGTTCACCGTACCAATCATACCATCAGCGGCATGAGATCCCGAAGGAGCAGCAGCGATTTGATTCGATTTTGGAAGATCTGGGATCTTCTCGTGTAACGTACCCGACTGAGTATAAACTAAGTCAAGGTACTGCGCCTTAGCAATGACTTGCTCCTCAGTAACTACTCCGGCCTTAGCTACATCTTCAGTAATCTTCGGTAGTAATGATTTAACAAACCATTCAGCTAAGATTTGGTCCGGAATAAAAACTTTCACTAACCTTCTTCGACGTCTCCACTCAAGAATGTGATCGGAAATATACGTGGACGTCGATTTTTTTAGTGAAGTTAATAACTCCGTGCCGTTATCGTATCTGACCGGCAAATGAAAGTGAGTTAAGAACGAGGTAGCTAACTGGCTAAAATTGTAAAAAGAGGCCCGTGGTAGCTCAATGTACCACTTGGCCGCGAGACCAATGAGTGTACGCTGGAAAAGACGTAAGCGGATCGAATCATCCGAGATAGAATTTGAAGCACACCAGAGGTGGTAAGTCATCACGTGATTGGACGGATCCTCTCCAGACTTACCTTCGAACTTGGGTATATCACTGGGCAACTTATTTGGCATTGGCAGCTAGAACGGAAGATATTGAATTGGATCGTTCGTTAGGCGCGTCAAGTCTGGTAAATCCAAAGTTGCGATAAACAGTAACTGCCGGTTAGGATCTCTGAAACTCTGGGTCACAAGACCAGTCCCAGGAGGAGGATATCCAGGATAACTTGGAACAGGAATCGCATTTGGGATATTATATCCTCCTGGAAAACCAGGATTAACCAGACCGTACTGGGGTTGTTGAGGTTGTTGATAAGTGTACCCAGGATACAGTTGATACTGGTAAACCGGCTGCTGGACAGCTTGCCCATATTGGTACTGTCCCTGGTACGGTTGATGAACAAATTGCGGTTGAGTAGTGACAACCGTACTTATACCAGTCTGACCTACAGGCATCTGAACCGAAGTTTGAATTGTAGATCCAGATAAGGGTAAAGATGTCTGAGGAGTGGCTGCAGAGACAGTAGAAACAGGAGCTGTCGATACTCCAGAAGTAAGTGCGGCAGATGTTGCGGTAGTTGCTGCAGCCGTTTGAGATGGAGTACTAGGTGCAATTGGCGGCTGAGTAACTACCGAAGTTACAGAAGTTTGAACATTTGACTAGACAGGTTGCGGTTGCTGGGGTGAACCAGAAACCACGGGTTGTCCAGTTTGAGGTACCAACTGTATACTTGGCTGCAACACCTGTTGACCCTGTGATGGATCCCACGCTATCATTCCGGGGTATTGACCTGTAACAGGTTGAGGATACTGAGATCCGTACCCGGATTGAGGATAGGATTGATAACTGAAAGGTACAGTTCCCATACCTTGAACATATGACTGACCTTGAGGTGGTTGATAACCTTGACTCGAGTATTGACCTTGAGGTTGATAACCTTGGGGTAAATACTGATACTGGAGTTGACCTTGACCTTGAGGTTGATACCCTTGAGGTTGATACCCTTGGGGTTGATACCCTTGAGGTAAATATTGATACTGAGGTTGACCTTGGGGTACATATTGAGGCTGGGGTTGACCTTGAGGCATGTATTGCACCATAGGTACATACTGACCTTGAGGCTGCCCCCCAGACACAATTTGTGTACCTTGAGGTTGCCCCCCAGGCGTTAATTGAGGCTGCCCCCCAGGCGGTAATTGGCCACCTTGAGGTTGAGAAACGGGAACTGAACCTGACATCATGTAAATGTCTCCTACACCCAACGGTTTATTACCATTTTTTCCAGCTAATAACCCATGATCAATGGGTTGAGGAGATGCCCCCGCAAAGGTACCAGAAAGTGACTGATACCCGGTGGGAACAGAAGGACCACCGTGTAAGAAAGATTCAGGAGATTGAGTGAACACGGATGACTGACCAGACATATTTACAGGAGTATAAATACCTCCAGGTGGAAAAGGACTACGAGGTGGAGAAAAACCTATCCCTGAGTTGTCTAAATAATTGGTTAACGAAAGGTACCAAGTAGTACTTCTAGGAGGACTGTAAAAGATAGATTCACGCTCCCTGAGATCAATAGTAGGTTGATCTTCAAGGGTAGATACGCCTAATTCTTCCTCTGGAGCAAGTTCTTCAATAGCTATCAAACCAGTAGGAAGATTTTCGGTGATGACTCTTTCTACCCTGGGTGAATCTGGTACACTAGAAGTTGGAGTAACAGGTTCAGATATTTCAGGTTCTTCGCCTATATCACTAGTAGATGAAAAACTACCAGCAAGCTCAGAAACTGTAACAGCTTCGGGATTATAACCTGTCTCTAGACTTTGGTAATCTGGATGGACTACCAAGGAAGATTCTCCTTCTTCAGGTGAACCTACTCTACTGCCACTAGGAGGAGTTACAAGGACCTTCAATCCTTCGTACTGACCCGGGATGTCTTCAGGAGATCCACCCCGCGATCTACGGAGTTTCCTCAACAAATCAGTTCCGGTAACAATCTCAGGTGACTTGCCCCGAAGTCTACGGGACTGTCTCGGTAATTCCGCCACAGCTAAAAACTTTTAACTACTACACACGAAAACAAAGTAAAATCTCAAATCAAACCACCTAAAGTCGCTAAAGAACCAAACAAATTTGAATCACACGCCTAAAGAATCTAGGGCGTCAAACCAAGCACAAACAGTAGCCTTCCAGACCGAAAACGCTAGTTGGAGATGAAACCCAACATCGCTGGATTTAGTACAGAAGTGGCGGGTGGAACAGTTACCCCGGCAACCTGCTTAATGAATAGACCGGCACAAGTTCCTCCACTTTAACCGTCTCGAGTGAAGTGAACCCCTCGGAAAATCCAAGTGAGTCTAGCCGACGTCTGCTCCAGGTACAGTGGGATCTTCCCTCCACCGTCACCTCGGTAGAATCCTAAAGATAATGGTCACTAAGGTTACCAACTGCAACAAATGCACCTGGGGGAACAGTCTACACTCCGACAGCACGCAAGGGCAGAGTATCAAGCTCAATCCCCTTGCCGGCTCCTTGACAATAATCCAAGGTTTACCGACAAGTGACCCCTGGCTCCTCGACAATGGTTAATCCGAGGTTTACCGTTTGTAATACGTGCGTGTCTGGCGTCGTTCCCAACGAAGGAGGATTGATCCCCTCACTGGTTCGGACACGAGCTCGTGCTTCTCCTTTAAGAGGAGCTTTCCCAGAGTACAAATGAGACAATTGGATATATTCTATCACAAGATAAGCTACTTGTTTGGTTTTGTTGTCTTGGAGAGTTAATTACTCTCCTACTCCAAGACACTAGCCTGATCTAAATTGGTGTTTCAGAGCCCTAGTAAATAAAAGTTACTACGTTGATTTTACTTTAAGCGTTAATTTTATGGTTTTTCTTAAAGACAAAAGGTAGTGGAGATGAAACTGGTGGTGTGTAAACTCGACTCGCAACCACTACAAAGATGCACCTAGGATGATTTACACTACTTTTCTCTTTCAATGAAACTCCTAACTAAGAGAGTTGGAAAATGCAAATTTTATAGAAAACAACTTTCTTAGTAAAGACAATCAAAGAAACAATTCTCTTTATCTTTCCAAGCATACAAACATGACCACTCATTACGTGCACGGAAAATTCTTTTTCTTTCAAAATACTCCAAAGCTACTTGAAACAAAACTTTTCAAAGGAGACGTTTTTGTATTTTTTTTTAGTAAAGCATATAAATCTATTTTAACGAAAATCAATCTCAAAATCTATAAAATCTATGAAAAATTGACTCACAAGCAAATCAAAAGGAAATTTACTCTAAAGCAAAACCTAACGAGGCAAAAGCCTACAAGGATGATTCTAGGTTGTTTTACTTGACCACAATCAAGCCAAGGACCAGCTAATGCAGAATCAAAAAACCAGTCAAAACAAAACTCAAATATTTTTGTTCTTTTTGTAAAATGGAATTCAATACTCAATCAACAAGCACTTCGAAATTTGCCAAAGAGACAACTCAAAGATAAGTTGCTCTCACAGGTAGACTTTATGATAGGTCCGACTCCTAAGAAGGCTGACAAAACCAGAGAGATCTAAGGCTTGACAACTTCTACCGCCAAAGTCACTACAGGACCTACTCAAAAATCAAACCCTAGGGCTTAAACTTCTATGAAATCCACTAAAACACTCAATGCTATCGAAACAAGTTCAGGTGAAGATCTTTGACAGGAGACTAATGGATCTGGGCAGTAAAAACTAAGAAAAAGCAAAATCTAAGAGGAAAAATGTAAAAAATGGAAATTTCTTAATTTTAAGCAGGGTACGCAGGCAACCTGTTAAGACAGGTGCGGGCCCGCTCTGTGCACACAGCAACAACCCGTACAGGTACGCACTATGCAATACTCAGAGGGTGCATACTACTGGAAAAACCAAGAAAAACTAAATCTAATTTAACCCTAAGCTAGCCCACCCAAATACAAAGTCACACAGGCAAAAACCAGAAAATAAATGACTTTTCTCATATCAAAGTTGCATACAAAGGAAAAAAATTTCACATCAATGGATTCCCCAGTGGAGTCGCCATTTTGTCAGGCGGAAAGAGTCGATAGTGCGGACACAACCAACCTCCCTAGGAGCCTAAGACTCTCTAGTGACAAACAAGACAAACAAGAGTAATCCTTCTCTAAACATGCATTTACCATATAAGAAATCAAGTGTTTAGATCCTACCTGTAGTCCAACGCTGTTGTAGCAGTCCAGCCTCGCCGATCCGGATGAGCTCCTCCTTCACTTCGAAACCTGCATTCACTAACAATCAAACGATTAAATAGCACTTGATAATCTCATAAAATAAAACATATTTAACATATAGACCAAGGAGTACATGAAACAACTCATAAATAACAAGTTATTGAGAAGAATGGACTCATTTGCATTAATAGGAAACAAAAGGAACAATTACAACCTGAGCCTTGGTGTTGTGCAAGTTCCTCCCAGGATCCATCAAGAGTTCTCCTTTACTTTGACAAAGCTCACCCACTTCCAAATGAAACAAGAAAGGATGGGAATCTCTCCTCACAAGCTTCTAAATGGGAGTCCTAATTCCAGCAGCATCTACCCTTAGAAAAGTTTAGCTTTCAACCCCCCCTCCTTCTGGCCCAATGCCTGTATTTATAGTGTTCAAGAGGAAGTTAATCAGGTCCACCATCAATGGGATAATCCCTTCTTTGGATGGGATAGCTCCTCTCTTGATGGGATAAGTTCCTCTTTCATAGGGGTACATGAACCATCTGGAGGCGCTCAATACACGTCGAACAACCTTCTAGAATGCTCTAGAAATGACCACAAGTAACTTTTTAAAGATGAAACTCGCGCCTTTTGACCTTTACAGGGGTACGCACCTTCCCCTTTACATACAGAGCGTACAAGTACGCAGTTTTTGTGAACATTAGGTGCGTACACGTAGGTAAGGCCGAGAGAATCTGCGTACCCAGAGATAAACACATTTACAAAGACTTTCTCTCTTTTTGGAGTTTGACATGGAGAGCAGAGGCATAAGACTTGCCCAGGAGGATAGCATGACTGTTGATAGAGCCATACTAACTGTAAATAGCCATGGTGACATTTTTTTAGTGTAACAACTCCTACACCAAACGGTTTGAGGTCTAGTTGGGACTTCTTACCGGGGAGATCCCCTGACATGTTGGTGGGTCCAACACCGTCAACACCTCCATAACACTACCCATAACTACCTATAACTTTCCAGAATCATAATTAACATGATGAAAATTCCAAACATTCAAACTTGAAGCAAGAACTTGACCTAGTATGTCTAATCCATAATAGACATTTTTTCAAACATATGGAAAACATGTAATTTGCAGGTCATGAATGCATATTTGATCATAAAATTATAGTGTTCATCTAAGTATCACAAAGAAGGCTCTAAGCCCTCTCTAGCTAGTTGCAATGGCACTTGTTACTCCACACATTCATCAACCAATCAATAACTTATCAAAACATGTCAAGAGCCGTAGATAGGATGCAACATATAACCAACAAATAACTAGAACGTAAATAATGGAAAATCAACCATAATATCACCATAATAACTAGTACAAGTGCTCATAGATCACAATAGGAAAATATCACTTATTAACATATGAAAAATGACAACCAAGTTAGGGAATTCCATGTACCACCCAACCATAGATTGGGTTGAACCAAATCTCTTTTTCAACCAATCAGCCCCATGCCATATTCCAAGCATGAATGTGGGATCTCATGGAATAAACTAAGAAAAAACCAACCAGAGCTTCCATAGGCCAAACCACCTCAACCCTCAACCATAGTGATTCCACCTTTATGGTATAGGAATCACTAACACCAACGAGATCAGTGTCTACCCAAGCTGTCTAGGGCTCCATGAACTAGTAACTCAACCCACAACTAAATCAAGGCTCCAAAGTGTTTGTTCCACCCATATACCCCGAGACTAGTAACTCAACCACCAAGGCTCCAAAGTGTTTGTCCCAACCTACAGGTTCTAGGAACTAGTAACTCAACCCAATCTATTTCAGGGCTTCCAAAGTGTTTGTTCCAACCCATAGCCATAGGGTACCTAAGAACCAATTATAAAAACAAGTGGAAAAACCCATAACATCATGGCTATCTAGGAAATGGAAAGACAAGGTTGAAACCACTATCAATCTAGGAAAATCTCCTTACCAATGGCAACACATAACCAAGGAATCCCATGCATCCAAAAATCATGAAAGAAATCACACATGAAACCTGTTACCTGCAAAGCTATCTAGTTGTAGTTGTTAGTCCAACTATTTCCTTGCACTCCCTACTTTCCTTTGCCTTCCTTCTCCAAATCCAAGTGAATTCCAAAGTGGTCCAAGAATTCTCCAAGAATGCTCTAAGTGTGCAAGAGTACGAGAAAATGAGAGAATGGATGAGAGAGCCAAAATATGAACTAATAAAAGCTAGCAATTATTTCTCTAAAGCCTTTTTATCATTGATGCCTCTATTTTCTTCATTTTCCTTCATTTTTCCTCTAATTTCCCTTACATGCAAATATGTGTCTCTTCACCTTCCTTTTCTCCTATTTTACTTTATTTTCATAATTAAATTCCATTTATTTCTTATTTTCCTTTTCCAATGCCTTTGCCAATTTCCATAGCCATTAATTAATCACAAGTGATGCCCATTGTTGTAGCTTGTTTTAATTTTCTCCATGTATTCAAGATTAAAACTAGATTAAAACCTTTTCCTTTGATTTTATTTTCTTTTTTATCTTTTTTTAGAGTATGTATATATATATGTATATATATACTCTAAAAAAGGATAAAAAAGAAAAGAAAATCAAAGGAAAAAGTTTTAATCTTGAATTTTAATTAATTTGTAAAGGTGGATTAAGTGTCCCTGATCAAATTCTAATGCAGACTTAAGGTTAAGAAAATTATGGTGGGTCCCCATTCACCAAAGTCGACAACACTTAAATGTCATTTAAATTTCTGGGCATAATGGAGAGTACAAGTGGGGCCCATTGAATGGAGCAAACCTAATGTTAGAAAATTATATATTACAGAGCAATGGAACACATAAAATATTGCAGAAATATAAACACAAAAATGCATAAAACAAGAGAGACACAGATATACGTGGTTCACCCAGTTTGGGCTACATCCGTAGAGAAAAAACCAGTCCTTTTTTTTATATTATCCAGCAAACTAAAGAGATACAACCTACAATAGATCCGGTGTAACTCCCTCTTCACTCTCAATCTCCTCTCTCTTCCTCACTCAGAATACAGATATACATAGACGCAATAGAATTCCATCATATATAGCAAGGGGTTGCCTTCTAGGGCAAAAAACCCTAAATTAAACATAACTTCTACCGTTAGATCTCCGCCTAATGAACGACCTAGATTGACTACGAAATTACAACATTTTACAAGGCAATTTTACCTATATTCTTAACTTCGGGGGTGCTGCCGCCCTGGACCCCCCTTGTAGCAAATATTTTACGGGTGGCGTTACCGCCCCATTTTGAACTGGGGTCCAATAGAGCGATACCTTTGAATACATAAGATAATCAGGCTCCACACACAACAATCTCCCACTTGGAGATTGATTATAGCAACTCCACCGCTGCTTCATTTGCTGGACAATGACACCACTTTGGACCTGGTTGTTTCTCATCTTCTGCATCATACTTGAAGACCAATTGAAACTGAACAGATTCTCAGTTTCTCCCTGGTTACAACTTTTGTTAACATATTTGCAAGATTCTGGCTAGTGTGTATCATTTCCAGCTTCAACTGTCCATCTTCCAACGTTGACCGTATGAAATGGTACTTGAGCTATATATGCTTAGTCTTGGAATGAAATGCAGAGTTCTTTGCAAGATGTATGGCACTCTAGTTATCACTGTATAACCTACCCAACTCCTACTTCTTACCCAATTCATCCAGAAACCTTTGTAACCAAATCATTTCTTTACTAGCCTCTATAGCAGCAACATACTCTGCTTCTGTTGTTGAAAGTGCAACAACACTTTGCAGTTTTGAGACCCAAGTGATAGTTGTTCCATCTACAGTAAATACATACCCTGTTGTGCTTGTCCTATTATCTCTATCACCTGCCATATCTGCATCAAAATATCCCTGTAGAGAAATGTTTGAACCACCAAAGCATAATGCTTGATTTGTGGTACCTCTCAAATACCTGAGAATCCACTTCACCGCCATCCAATGTTCTTTTCCTTGATTTTTCATGTACCTACTTACAACTCCCACTGCATGTGCAATATCAGGGCTTGTGCAGACCATTGCATACATTAAGCTTCCAACTACTGATGCATATGGAACTTTAGACATATAATCCATGTCTTCTTGGGTCTTTGGGCACATCTCCTTACTAAGTTTGAAATGGCTAGCAAAAGGTGTACTAACTAGTTTTGCATTGTGCATATTAAATCTTGTCAACACCTTTTGTATGTACTCATTCTGAGACAATTATGTTAATTTGCGATTTTTTCTGTCTCTAGTTATTCTCATACCAAGGATTTGTTTTGCGGCTCCCAAATCCTTCATTGGAAATTAGTTTTCCAATTTTCTTTTGAGCACATTTATTTCCTGCATGTTAGAACCTGCAACAAGCATGTCATCTACATACAATAACCATAAAATATAGTTGCCACCATTTTGCCTTTTGCGATAAACACAATGATCAGAGTGACATCTAGTATAACCTTGTTCAGACATAAATTTGTCAAATTTTACATACCACTGCCTTGGAGCCTGTTTTAAGCCATACAATCTCTTCTTCGACCTGCACACCAGTTTCTCCTTCCCTTTTACCTCATATCCTTGTGGCTGCTACATATATATATCTTCCTCCAAATCCCCATGGAGAAAGGGTGTCTTTACATCTAACTGCTCAAGATGCAAATCTTCAATTACTACTAGACTTAAAATAGTTCTGATTGAAGTCATTTTAACAACAGGAGAAAATATTTCATCAAAATCAATACCTTTCTTCTGTGCAAACCCCTTCACCACAAGTCTAGCTTTGTACTTTTTTCTACCTCCATCTTATTCTTTCAACTTGTAAACCCATTTATTTTGTAATGATGTTTTACCTGCAGGCAACCTGACTAAGTCCCAAGTCTGGTTATGTGCTAAGGAGTCCATCTCTTCTTTCATGGCTTGCTCCCACTTCTTCCTAGTTTCTACCTGCACTGCTTCTTCATAACATTCTGGTTCATCAGAACCAGTCAACAATACATAATATAATAAAGGAGAGTATCGTTCAAGGGGTCTACTTATCCTGGTAGATCTTCTAACACCACTTTCAGGTGTTTGAAGTGCTTGTTGTTGTTGTGGTTGTTGTTATGGCTGTTGATCATTATGATTTTCAAGCACCATCACTTTTCTTGTGATCTCGTCAAGCACTGTGTATTCTCCATTTTCTTTTTCCTGTTTCTTTCCCTGTAGCTAATCCTTATACAAAATATTTTCATTGAATATAACATCTCTGCTCCTAATTATTTTGTGTTTTTCATAAGCATAAAATCGATAACCAAAATCATTAACAACATATCTGATAAAGGTAAATTTCTTTGATTTTGCCTCAAGCTTTGTTCTATTTTCTTTATTAATGTGGACAAAGGGTTCACAACCAAAAGTCTTTAAAAAAGAGTAGTTTACCATTTTACCTGTCCATGCCTCCTCTGGAATACCACCATCCAAGGAACTTGAAGGCCCTCTGTTTATTAGATAAACAACAATATCTACAACATCTGCCCAAAATTGTAAAGGCAATCCTGCATGCAATTTCATGCACCTTGCATGCTCCATGATTGTCCTGTTCATCCTTTCTGACACACCATTTTCTTGTGGTGTTCCTGGAACTATCTTCTCTCTATGAATTCCATTCTCTGAACAGTACCTATCAAACTCTTTGTTGCAATATTCACCTCCATTGTTTGATCTGAGACACTTCAACCTTTTTCTTGTCTCATTTTCAACCAAAGCTTTCCATTTCTTGAAAGTATCAAATACATCAGATTTATTTTGAATACAATAAATCTAGGTTTTTCTGGTTGCATCATCAATAAAAGTAACATAATAACGAGAGCCACCAAGAGATGATACCTAAGCAGGTCCCCTTACATCTATATGCACAAGCTCTAATTTTTCACTTTTCTTTTCTTTCCCAACTCTAAGGAATCTGACTCTCTTCTGTTTTCCATAAACACAATTCTCACGGAATTTTAAATCAACATGCTTCAAACTTGGAAAAAAAATTCTTGAGTGAAGAATCTGCATCCCCTTCTCACTCATGTGCCCGAGCCTATGATGCCATAATGTTGTATCTTCTCCTGTCGAGGTTAAAGCATTAACAAAATTAGAAATACCATTACATAAATACAATGTACCAACCTTTCCTCCTTTCGCTATTACCAGGGATCCTTTAGTGACCTTCCAAGTTTTATCTATGAAAGTGGTTACACAACCTTCACCTCCCAACTGCCCTGTTGAAATCAGATTTTTCTTCAGGTCTGGAACATGCCTTACCTCCTTCAATAGCCACTGATTTCCATTTTTTGTTTTATGAAAACTGTACCCATTCCAATGATTTTACAGGGTTTATCATCACCCAATCAAACCTGTCCAAAATATCCTTGAACATAATCATGAAAATGTTTCCTATCAGGTGTGGCATGGAATGAGGCCCCTGAATCTACCACCCAGGCATCAATAATATTTTCTAATGAAAGAATCAAAGCATCTTGCAACGCATCACCTGTTAGATTTGCTTCATGATTAGTTTCTTGCTGCGCGTCTCCTTCTTTTCCCTTCCGAGACTTGCATTCTTTCTTCAGGTGTCCTTTCTTCCTGCATTTCTAGCACACTATCCCCAATCTGGAATTGGATATGCCTTTTCTTGACTTACTACGGTATCCTAGGCTCTTTCCTCTTTCCATTTTTCTTCCCCTAGTCTATGCAGTCAAAGCATTACCTGATGTCTCACCGGAGCTTTTCTGTCGCATTTCCTTGCTAAGGATTGCACCGACAAAATCATCAAATTTTAAAGTACTAGATCCAGAGATAGAGTTACTAATGTCCATAACTAAACCATTCCAACATTTTGGAAATGAGCAAAGAAATAACAGAGCCCCAACTTCATCATCAAAAGTTACCCCTACAGAACTTAACTGACTTGTAACTTATTAAAATCATTTAAATGGTCTACAACAGATCCACCTTCTGACATCTTCATATTAAATAAACGCTTCATAAAAAATACCTTATTTGAGGTCGAGGGTTTTTCATATAGTTTGGCCAATGTTGACATTAAACCCTCTGTTGTTGTTTCCTTTTAAATATTAAATGCTACCGACGCCTCTAGGCACCGCTGTATTGTTCCAAGTGCCTTTCTGGTGAGAATATTCCATTCTGTGTCTATCATACTTGTCAGCTTCTTTGTCTTTCCGCTCAATGGTAGGTACATATCTCTATGATACAGATAATCTTCCATCTGCATCTTCCACAGCTGGTAGTTTTGGCCGTTGAATTTTTCGACCCTAAACCTACCATCTTCCGCCATTGCTCCCACTCGAACCAGGAACCCTTCTCTCCTATGAGTTTATCAGCCAAATAGACCTTCGGCTCTGATACCAGTTGTTAGAAAATTATATATTACAGAGCAATGGAACACATAAAATATTGCAGAAATATAAACACAAAAACACATAAAACAAGAGAGACACAGATATATGTGGTTTATCTAGTTTGGGCTACGTCCACGGAGAAACAGCCAGTCCTTCTTTTTATATCATCCAGCAAACTGAAGAGATACAACCTATAGCAGATCCGCTATAACTCTCTCTTCGCTCTCAATCTCCTCTCTCTTCCTCACTCAGAATACAAATATACATAGATGCAATACAATTCCCTCATATATAGCGAGGGGTTTCCTTCTAGGGAAAAACCCTAAATTAAACATAACTTCTAATGTCAGATCTCCGCCTAATGAAGGCCCAGATTGACTACGAAATTACAATATTTTACAAGGAAATTTTACATCTACTCTTAGCTTCATGGGCGCTGCCCCCGATCCCCCCGCCAGGGAGGGCTCCCAAAAGGTCACAGCTACCCCCCCGGACCCCCCCTGTAGCGAATATTTCACGGGCGGTGTTGTGTCCCATTTTGAACTGGGGTCCAATAAGGCGATACCTTTGAATAAAGAAGATAATCAGGCTCCACACCCAACACTTGACGTCACTATATGCCCGATGGTTAGCCCACCGAGTGCCTATGTAAACATTTTCGCAGATCTCCACTGGGAACAGATCAATGATGCATATGCGTTACGGGGGGGATCCATCAGATTTCCTCCGTACAGGAGTGTGCCCCTGTAATACATCGACAAGAGAGCATGATTGTTATCTATCTGTTCTATCATTGCTTCATTATTGCCCTGTCATCGTTACCCCTCTGCCACCTCATCAACCACGTCACATGTCACCTCATCCATCTTGTCACCATGTCATCAATTCAAACACCCCACGTTCGCATTTAATTCCATTTTCCCTCCCTTTTTTCTATTCTTTCCATAAATCTCGTTATTCTTGCTCATTCCATTTATCATTGTTCCTTGGTCCTACTTCGATGGATATAAATTGCACTAATCATAGCTCTAGTTAGCATCACTCATCTCAAATGAGGCATCTGCATGATGTCTTTTGCATCCTAGTTTTCAAAATGTCCAAGAAAGCCATTCCAGTAGGTTCTTTTTCTCATATTCCATTAATGGAAACCGAACGGGATTTATTTGACCCAATCTGCTCCATTGAATTCATAGAATTTCACCAGCATTTCCTACTCAACCAAGCTAAGTCTCCTCAAACATATGTTCTTCTAGAATTCGATTATTGTCTAGTCTTTGCTTGTATCCACAAAAATGTTTTGTCGTGAACAAATTGGGGGAAAATATCTTCCAAGTGTCTTCCCTTTTGATTCAACAAGCATTGTGTTTTCCTTCTTCAAATTCCTTTACTTCTTTCTCAGAGGAAATCCTATTGTCTACCTTTCAAAATATGTTTGGGTCAAATTATGCTCAATTAACTTTCTTTTTAATGCCTGTTGGGAAGCATTTTTCTTTGGAAACCACTCATTTCCATTTACATACTTTTTTTGAGGAGGTCGGACCTATTCTTCAAATTTTAGCCATGATTTTGGGAAGATAAGATACAACTATTATTGACAGAGCTATCTTGGGAATGTAGAGTTTGATGATGAATCTTGAAACATTTTTTGACATACCTGCTTTCTGGGAAAAGATTATCAATTCCCAATTAACAGATCTTTTCCTCCCTGGGTATTTCAAATTTCCTTTTTAATTACTTATCTCTTTTGATATACTCATGTGGAAATATTTAAGCACCTGGGATTGAATATCATGGATCCTCACAAGAACAAATAGTCATTGGTGTTTTGGAAAGATGTGGTAAGAAGTAATGAAAATAATGAGGGCTTGATGTATTTCACCACTTCCTTTTTATCAGTTTCTTATTCAATCATAAACAACTCTCCTTCACCTTGCATACTACCAAAGGCCCAATCTTTTCTCCAGCTCAGAAAAGATGTCAAAGTAGGTGACTGGTTTTTATTTGAAGATTATGCAGAAATCAGATTATATGGAGCATAAGTTGCCCCCTACAGGCTCCCCACATTTGTGCCTATGAGGTTGTTTTCATTAGAATTTATTAGGCAGAGTTTGAATTTTGACCAAGTACATTTTGTTCCAGCAAAGAAGGGGCATTTATTTAAATTTCCAAGGACAGTGGGAACTTTTATTGTAAATAATAAGCAAGCTATAGGAGAAGTGCAGAAAGTTCTTGAAGATATGAATTTGCAGCTGGGTGAGAAATGGGCATATGACCCTCACCATATTATTTCAAATAGAAGAGTGGAGAATGCCTATGCTCCCTATGTACATGAGCCTTGACCAGATGTAGAGAAGCTACAAAATGGTGGACAAACCAGTCTGACAGGAGGGATGGAGGTTGAAACTCCTCATCAAAGTGAAAATAATTTGAAAAGAGGTAGTGAAGATGTTATTGATTTAGAAGAAAAATCAGATAAGGGCTCTAAAAGAGACTAAGTTATCTGAAGTGGGGAGTTCTTCACCAGCAATAGGTTTTCAATTGTAGTTGGGGGAAGTTATTTGCACACCTTCTTCCCCTGTTCCAGAAGAGGTTGCTCAGAGTTATGTTCCCATTATAAAACAATTATATTCTCAAATTGAAGAAAGGAATAGAAAGGTAAAAGAAAACATGGAGTCCCAATTAGAATCTCATTCCATCTCAGATTACTAGACTAGATTTCTTTCTGCCATGGACCTGGAGAGGAATCAACTAAAACTATATTTCTCTCACCCCTTTGCTTTGACTATATCTTCTTCACTAGGTTTCAAGACTGTCAACTTGATAGTAAATGCTAGAGAGATACCATTACCTGACAAAATTAATTTACATAGGCAAACATGGGAATTGATTTATAGTGATTTGAAAAAAACTTCCTTGGCTGCTAGCAAAGCTGAAGCTTTGTTAGAGAAAGTGGTCAATCAATTGAAATTAGAAAAGGGAAATTCTAGAGCTTTGACCACTCAGAATGAGGAGTTAAATAAATTTATTGTTAAAATTGGTGTCCATCCAGAGGATATAAGTTTTGTTTATAAATTATTGCAAGGAGTTGAAGCAAAGATTCAAGTGCTTAGAAAGAAATTGAAGTTTCCTTATATAGAACATCCTATGAATTCAGAAGTAGCACAAGTGGAAAAATAAAAGGAAGCATTAACTAATGAAATCTTACAAAGGAATGATGAGATTTCCAAGTTGAAAGAAATGAATTCTATTTTACAACAGAAACTTGACTCTTATGTTTATACTATCCTAGTACAAGCAGATTCTAAAGACCCAACTAACGACTAGAGTAATGACTGAACTTCAAATATCTGAAAATGAAATGAAGAGATTTCAAAGAGATTGTGATAATTCTTTGAAAATCATAAAAGCCACTGAAAGGGAATTGGCCATGTCCAAGGAAAATACTATGAAGTACATAAATGACTTTCATACTGCTTCACAAGAAATCAAAGAACTGAAGGAAAAAGTGAAGGGAAATATGTCCCTTATTCAATCAAGGGAGATTTCGTGGAATGATATAATTCATAATGTAAGAAATATTTGGGAATCCTTATCTATAGCTAAAGAGGAGAAAATCATTATCAGAGACTTGGAAAATTTGATTACTACTAACAAGCAAAAATTACAACAATGAACTCAATTTTCTAAGAAAATGATTGATTTCCTTAACTCAAGATCTTCACATCAGTTAAGAGAATTAGGAGTTGAATATAGAACTAAGTATGTCTTAGAGATAAATAAAATGACTGTGAAAAAATTATACACGAAGACAATGAAGACAAAATTGACAGAGGTTAAAGAAGCTGTAATGAAATTCAATACTGATTTTGATAAGAGAACTAGAGAAATTTTGCCTGCATGTTGGGACCAATGGGGAAATTTATTACCCTGGGTGATCCGAATCGGATCCACAAAAAGACTGTCAAGAACCTTGACTGTATCGAGTCGAACAAATCTCTAATGAAACACAAAACAGCGATAAAAAATGCCTTGAACCAGTGGTAATGGCCGCCAACGTGGAACGATGAGGACCTCGGTCAAAGCGCGCTGACCGAGGCCCATGGAGACTGCGCAGGAGGTCAAAACAGCCCCTAGGAGCCCCGGATCGGGAAAAGGGAGGCCATTTTGATGCGCAATTAGTGCTTAAGCACTAATTGCTAAAGGGCTAAAGTGGTAAATCCTTAAGCACTCGGTCACGTTGGGAGCCGAAGAACCACGGGCGAAAAGCAAAAAGTGCTAAAGGACAAAAGGCAGGACCCGCACTCTAGAAAAACCGGCGGTATTGATCGGGGTGCCCTTGAACAGTAAGAGGTTTTGGAGGAGAGTAGAGCGATCCCACTTAGCGATTGACGGGTCGCAGCGGAGGTGAGAGAAAAACTGCCGTGATCACGCGCTATCGGTCGAGCAAGTCAACCACGCTCGATGTGAGCATGACGTTGGATTTGGAGGAGCCCAGATCAGATGGTTGAGATTGCGCTCGATAGAAAGAAGCGGAATAGACAGGGAATTAAACCACGATTTAGAGGGATTTGGAGTTCGTTGACCACCATGGTGGAGAACGAACGCATACACAGCGTAACGGAAGAAACAAAACGACAAGGCATGCTGGCATCAATTAGATGGAGACACGTGGCCACTTCCTGAGCGTTCATGCTGACGCCGAACAGGGAACTCCAAGCACAGCTGCAGAAGATGGATCGACGCAGGCGGGAGAGGAACCGAACAGGCACAGGGATCAAGTGGCTAAAACCATTCATAGAGACAGTCGAACAAAAGAAGGAAGTCGAAGAAGAGTCCCAGTGACCAAGAAAGACAGTGAATAGTGAACCCTAAGAGAAGGACTACACACAGAGAGCAGTAAAGCCAAGCAGAGGCGACAAAGGGCCGAGCTAACCATAGGTAGCATCGAGCACTAGAGAGCTTGAAGATTCAAGCCTTCCCATAGAGGAATCTGTCCGGATTGAGCATCACAGTTGGCTCTTTCCACTGTAGACCGAAGGTCACAGAGCTGGTAGGAAGAACAAGAGTCTGTGTACTTCGAGTGGCTTGGGGAATCCAAGAACCACCCTGCCAAGCAAAATCTGGTATCATGAGAACTCATATTGAGTCCCTGAAATTGTAATACTCTGCTTAAAGACACAATAAAACAAGGCCACCATTGAAAGCTGGACCGGAGATGTAGCCCTGGAGAATAGGGTGAACTCCTTATTAAAAATTCTTGTGTCTTTGTGTTGCTTACTATATTTCTCTGCTGTATTTCCATTTATTTTCTGTGTATTGGCAATCTGATCGATCCGTTGTTTCAATAACACAGAATACACACCAGCACATGAGTCTGTAATACCTTTTGTTTAATAAATCTTCAACTGAGGTCACTCATAGGGTGATTATCAGATGAAGTAGTATCAGAGCTTTAGGCTGTAAGGTTAGACAAGCTTGTGTTGGTTTAGCTATGAATTCTCACTAGATCATAGCTCAAATTAGGAGAAGGAGAGTTGGTGGAAACTAATCCTGAAATTGGGAGAGTCTATTCTCGGAAGACAATGTCAGAAGAAGGTTCTATAGGGCCAGACCCTCAATTCATAAAAAGTTTCCTAGCTATAAAGTCTATGGTAGAAGAAATGTATAGGGACTTTAGAAAGCACAAGGATGAAGATTCATCAGGCTCTAAACGAGAAAAAGTAGAAGATGAGTCTCACTCCCATGACCACTCCAAAGGAAAGGGGAAAGAGGAAAACTTTCTCACACCTCCTAATAGCCCTGTGCATAATAAAAAAGCATCTTTGACTAAGTTAGATTTAAATTTAATTTGCCTATATATGATGGAGAGCTAAATGCTGAAAAGTTGGACAATTGGATTAGACAAATTGATGTGTATTGCAGAGTACAGAAAATAGACTCAGACAAGTGCAAGATTTAGCTAGCAAGCCTACGCCTAGGAGGCACTGCCTTGGTTTGGTGGGAAGGTAGAACCCAAGCTGATATGAAAAGACATGGTAAGACCATCTCTGTTTGGAGTGAATTTGTTGCTACAATCAAAAAGCAGTTCTATCCATTGGCCTACATGCAACAAGCCATGATGAGTTGGCAAACTCTTTGGCAGTTGAAAGGGCAAAGTGTACAAGGGTATACTCAAGAGTTCAAAAAGAGAGCATTGATGTTGGGTATCTCATTAGACTCACCAGAGACTCTTTTGAAGTACATTGGTGGTCTACACAGCTACATGAGGCATACCATCCTCATGTTTAATCCCACTAGTATAGATGAGGTATCTGTACAAACTACTCATTTAGAAGCTAGAGGAAAGAATGGAAATACAAAAGTTAGGGAACCATCCCAACCCACTGTAAGCAAGAGCAAGGAGAAAAGAAAGCAGAAGTGGAAAGCAAGGAAGGCTAACATTGTATAAAAAGTTAAAGCTTCATGCACTCACTGTAAAAAGGAGGGGCATGATGATGAGAACTGTTGGATTCTGCATCCAGAGCTGAGACCTATGAAGTCCGAGGGAAAGAAGAAGAAGTCTACTGCAGCTATTCAGAAAGATTTGGGGTTAGACTCGGGAGATGAAACAATCGTTCCAGCCGCAATTATAAAAGGTAAGAATTCTAAAGCATCTAGTAGTAATTCTTCTCAATCTGTTATTGATGAAGAACATGAGAGAAAAAGGCATGAGCTTTTCCATATTCAAGTTATTTCCAAAAATCAAAAGATTGATACTTTGTTTGATAGTGGCTCACAAGTAAATCTGATTTCTGAAGCAATTGTAAAGAAAATGGGATTAGAAACTATGCCTCATAAGAAGCCATACCCATTAGGATGGTTGAATGATAAAGCACAACTACAAGTGACTAGACAGTGCAGACTTAAGTTTTCTTTTGGGTCAGCATTTGTAGATGAGGTTGAGTTAGATGTAATTCCTTTAGATATATGTGGAATTGTTTTAGGAAGCCCTTAATTTTATGATAGAAAAGATATTTTCTATAGAGCTGAGAACAAGTACCTACTTGTTAAAGATGGAATCGAAAACTTTGTAAGAGCTCATAAGCTCAAGAATAATTATACTCTCATAAACTCAGGATAGATGAAAAGAATGATAAATTAATGCAAATAGTTCTTACTAATGGTTGTAAAGGAAAAGACACCAGATAAAACCCATGTATTTGAGGGCTGTAATGTTGATCAGCAAGCTGATATAGAAAAGATTGTTTCAGAGTATGATGTCTTATTTCAAGAACCTAAAGGTCTACCACCCAAAAAGGGAATAGTACATGATATTATTTTGCAGCAAGATGTTCCTTTGCCTAACATTGGGATGTACAGGTTATCTGCTTTAGAGAATGCTGAAATCAAGAAGCAGGTGCAGGAGTTGCTCGAGAAAGGGTTCATCAGGCCTAGCACATCACCATGTGGGTCACCCATCGTTTTGGTGAGAAAGAAAGATGGCTCGTGGAGAATGTGCATTGACTACTGAGCACTAAATAAGATAACAATAAAAAATTGTTATCCCCTTCCTTGCATAGATTATATTTTAGATCCGTTATGCTCTTAACCTGCAAAGCAATACCCAAACATAGAATTTGCGAAGAAAAGATACCGAGAACACAGAATATGCGAAGAAAATATACCCATAGCACAGAATAGCAATGATTTTATTATTCAGAGAGAAATGTTCACAGGCCTCTTCGAGGGGGCAACCTCCAATAGAGCAGAGCTCGATCACAAAAACAAGACATGATACTCCTCGCAGGGAGTCTCTATCCTTTATATATGACTCATACATGCAATACCACGGGCCAATACTGTGGGTTTTATTAGTACCATCTATCTAATACTACTGCCCATTTACCATCTATCTAATACTACCACCCATTTGTAACTAACTGTGGTCCCGTCATTAATTGCGGGTTAACCACTTACAAATATTAATATGGGCTTTATTGACTCTTGACTATGATGTGATCCCATGACATAAATAAGGGGGTTAGGGTGGGACCCTAACATGCCCTCCCCCTTAAGACTAGCCTTGTCCTCAAGGCTGAAGCTGCGGAAACTGCTGAAGAATAGTGGCTGGTTCCCAAGTTGCATCTTCAGGAGAGGTGTCTTTCCATTTGATGAGGACCTCCTTAATCATGTGGCCGCGCAGGTGCTTGTCTCGGGTGTCTAGAACCTGTTCAGGTTGAAGCCAGATTGACCCTTCTTCGTCTAACTCAGGTAGACTGGTTTGAACTCGGCAATTGTTCCCAATCACTTTCTTGAGGCACGATACATGGAAAACTGGATGGATTTTTGCCGTAGGTGGTAAAGCCAACTTGTAAGCTACTTCTCCAATGCGCTGAAGTACTTGGTATGGTCCGTAGAATTTTGGAGCGAGCTTTTGACAACCCTTATCTTTGAGTGATGTTTGCTTATATGGTTGCAGCCTCAAAAAGACCTGATCCCCTTCTTGAAATTGGCACTCTGAGCGACGTTGGTCGGCCTATTGCTTCATGCGGTTCTGAGCTTGATGAAGATTCTCGCGAAGGTGGGCGAGCATGGTTGCGCGGTGTTGTAGGAGTTGATCCACTGCTTGTACTTTGGAGCATCCCTTGAGATAAGAAGTAGGGGAAGGCGGAAGTTGACCATATACTGCTTCATAGGGAGTCATTTTGGTGGTAGCATGATAGTTAGTGTTATACCACCATTCAGCCCGAGGTAACCACTGTGCCCAAAGGTGTTGCTTCTCTGAAGTGAAACATCTAAGGTAGGTTTCTAGACATTTGTTGACAGCTTCGATTTGACCATCTGTTTGCGGATGATATGAAGTACTGAGTTTGAGTTGAGTGCCTTGTAGTCTGAAGAGTTCCTGCCAAAAATTGCTGGTGAAGATCGGGTCGCGGTCGGACACTATTGAAGTGGACATGCCATGTAATTTGAAGATCTGATCCATGAAATTTTGAACAACCAAGGTTGGTGTAAACGGGTGGGGTAGGGTGCAGAAATGAGCATACTTCGACAGTCGGTCCACAACCACCATGATGACTGACTTGTTCCCTGACTTTGGAAGACCTGTAATGAAATCCATAGAAACCTCCATCCAAATTGAGGCCGGAATGGGCAATGGTTGTAAGGTGCCTGGTGTGTTGACGGTTTCCCCTTTGTGGCGTTGACAGACATCACATTCGGCTACGAAAGTAAGGACGTCCTTTTTCATGCCTGTCCAAAAGAATGATCTTCTGGTGCGAGCATACGTCTTCTGAAAGCCCGAATGTCCTGCAATGGGAGATGAGTGCAATTCTGCCAAAAGGCGACTTTTGAGGGTAGATGTTGGTGATATGACGACTCTGTCCTTGTAGCGAAGAATATCATTCTGCCATGAGTAGCCCGTGCTGGAATTAGGATCTACCTGCAATTGAGAAATGAGTTGGGAGAGCCCTGGGTGTAAAAGCCATTCCCTGCGAGCCTCTTCAATCCAGTCTGGAATGGGAAGGGAAATTGCGAGCAGAGTACTTTCCTCCTCAAATTGGCACGATAATGCAACTGCTACCCTGTTGTCTTTCCCTTTCTTGTAAATGATCTCATAATCATATCCCAGCATTTTGGCTAACCATTTGTTTTGTTGTGGTGAGGATAGGCATTGCTCCAAAAAATATTTAAGACTGTGATGATCTGTGCGGATTTGGAAACGTCGCCCCAATAAGTAAGGTCACCAGGTCTCGACTGCATGTAAGATGGCCATCATTTCCTTCTCGTAGGTAGATTGGCCCAGATTCCTCCCACTGAGTTGTTGGCTTGTGAAGGCCAATGGTCGCCCTTCCTGCATTAAGACCGCCCCAATACCTGTACCCGAAGCATCACTTTCAATGACAAAGGATTTGGTGAAGTTAGGTAGTGCTAAGACTGGAGTGGTACACATGGCGTTTTTGAGCGCGGTAAATGCCTGTTGTGCTTCCTCGGTCCAGAAGAAGGAATTTTTCTTTAGGATTTGAGTGAGGGGCTTCGCTATGCGGCCATAGTTGCGGACAAATTTACGATAATAGCCTGTGAGACCCAAAAATCCTCTCAAGCTCTTCAAAGTCTTAGGTTGAGGCCATTCTTGCATTGCCTGGATCTTTTTTGGGTCCACCTTGACACCTTCACGCCCCACAATGTGGCCCAAATACTCAACTTCTTCCATGCCAAACGCACACTTAGACATTTTGACAAATAATTTATGCTTGCGGAGCAGTTGCAAGAGTAGATCTACATGCTGAAGATGTGCCGCCCAGGTGCCACTATAGATGAGAATGTCATCGAAGAAGACAAGAACAAATTTTCTGAGATATGGTTTGAGGATGTGATTCATAAGACTCTGAAAAGTAGAAGGGGCATTACAGAGACCAAATGGCATGACCAGGAACTCATAATGGCCTTCATGAGTTCTGAAAGCCGTCTTGGGAATGTCGACTTCCTTCATGCGAATTTGGTGGTAGCCGGAGCGAAGATCCAACTTGGTGAAGAATTGAGCCCCATTGAGTTCGTCCAGCAAATCGTCAACCACCGGAATGGGAAATTTATCTTTGACTGTCAACTTGTTGAGGGCCCTGAAGTCGGGACACATCCTCCACTCCCCATCTTTCTTGAGGACCATGACCACTGGGGATGAATAAGGACTAATGCTGGGACGAATGACACCTGCTTCCAACAATTCCTTGATGATTTTTTCTATTTCATTCTTTTGAGTGAACGGATATCGGTATGGCCGCACATTTGGGGGTTGAGCCCCTGGAACCAAGGTGATGCTATGATCATGTTCCCCTCGCGAGGGTGGAAGCTCATGAGGCTTGTCAAAGACCGTCCGATGGGTATTTAAAATCTGTTGCATCTCAGGATGAATTGGCAGAGGTCTGGTTTCGACTACCTGGATGGCATTAAATTGCGCTACCACTCCATGATGGCCCTTTTTTAACAATTTTTCCATCCGATGTGAGCTGATGACCGAGGGGGCTCCCGCTTGGAGGCCACGGAGGGTATGTGTGGAGTTGTTCTGCTTAAAACTCATATATAACTCCTGGAAATCCATTGTGATTGGCCCAAGGGTGCGGAGCCATTTAGCACCTAGGACAATGTCGCATCCCCCCATGTGTATGGCAAACATGTGGGTTTTCAACTGATAATCCCCCATTTGAAGTTTGACATTTTCACAGCGACCTTCACATTTCATTGTGCCCCCATCTGCAATTTGGACTTGGAAGTTAGAAACTGCCCTTACAAAATAGTGCGTTGCTTCGGCGATTTTTTGATGGATGAAATTATGGGTACTTCCACTATCAATCAGGACTATTACTGGGTGATGTTTAAGAAAACCCCTGATTTTGAGAGTTTGAGGGGAAGAGATTCCTGCCAACGCATTGAGCAAAATAACTGGGTCATTAGATACAATCTCCTTTTGGTTGTCTTCTTCGATCGCCTCCGATTCCTCAAGAGGTGGATCTTCCTCGGTGGGGCTGTAGTCAGTGGCATCTATTTGAAAAAACTTGGGCTCCTTGCATTTATGACCAGGGGAATATTTTTCATCATAGTAGTAACATAGTCCTTGCTTCCTTCTTTCGGCCATTTCCTGAGGTGACACCTTTTGGACCTTAAGTGTCTGAGTCGTGGTGTGAGCTTGTGGGGAATGACCTTTAGTGGGGAAATTGGGGCGGCTATATTGGGTTGTTATGGCACGTTCCACCTTACGGGCTACCTGGCAAGCCTCCGTCCATGTGGGAGGGTGGTGGAGTAGAACTTGAGCTTTGATGGCTTCTTTAAAACCACTGATAAAACATTCCGTGTAGAACTCATCTGAGAGATGCTGAGTGCGGAAGGCTAAGGCTTCAAAAGCGGTGATATATTCATCCACTATACCCGTCTGTCGGAGCTTAGTGAGACGGCCCAAAAAGGAGTCTCCCTGTTCAAAGCGATCTTGAAGAGCTTTGGCAAATTGGGCCCAACTCGAAAAAGGTGCATTGCGATGTTGATGCCATTCCACCCATTTCCATCGTTCATTGTCCAAGTACATGGTCACCACTCCAATCTTAGTCCAATCATCTTGGAGACGATTCAATTTGAAATACTGGTTCATTTGTGCTAGCCATGCGGTCGGGTTAGAACCATCAAATTTCTGCATATCCAACTTGGGAGGTCGCTGACTATCCAACTTGGGAGGTGGTGGATGGGTGTGCCAGACGTGAGGAGAGTGGCTAGACTCACCGTCATGGTGTATATGGTTATTATAGGGTTCCTCAAGAGCTGGCTCCTTGCCCTTATCGAGTGCTTGCCGTACCAGGCTCGATAGTCCATCAAGCGTATTTTTGAGCTCGTTCATATCTGTTTCAAGTTTGTCTAGTCTTTCATTGGCCATTGCTTGAGCTCTAGTTTCTACCATACACCAACTTGATGAAAAATTGGGACCGCCAAAAATTTTTTTCTAAGAAATTGAATGGTACCACCGTGCTCAGCTCGTTGTCCTGGTGCTGATGGGCTAGATCACAAATAAGCACTTCGGAAGATCTCAATTTTTTTTTTTTTTTTTTTTTATTGGAAAACTCCTAACGGAGTTTTACTCCTTCCTGATCAATACTACAGTCGCCAAATCCTCAAAATGTCAATGCCGCCAAAAGTCCTGCGAAAATTATATCCAGGTATAGGAACCCTTCACAACTACTCTGATCTGGTGGATCTGGAAGATCTGAATGGTGGAACAACTGCTGCTGCTGATCTGGAATATCTGATCTGGTGGGTCTGAGAGATCTGAATGGTGGAACAACTGCTGCTACTGATCTGGAATATCCGATCTGGTGGATCTGAGAGATCTGAATGGTGGAACAACTGCTGCTGCTGATCTGGAATAGATGATGTGTGATCCCCCGATCGAAAGGGAACTATGGTCTTGGGGAGTGTCAGGTGCTACAGATCGCAATATACATAAGGGTCTGACAGTAGTACTCGGCCCAATGTTTCAGGGCTCTAACTAAGGAGGATCGACCGTACCCTTAGCCGTACAACCCGACTACCCTATCGTACGGGTGAGTAATCTCTCCGAGTGTTGTTCTCAGTGTACTGTAGCCACAAGACGGCCGAAGGTTTATCTATGGCGAGGTTTCAAGGGAGCTAGGGGGCTTCCTATATACCCAGAGGGTACGTGGAAGACAGTCCGTGCGCGGTTCTGTCTAATGCGCTACTACTCGAAGGGGTACCCACAGGGGTTACAAGGGAGTCCAACAGACGTGACCACCTCTTGTATTTCCTGCGTGCATGCCTCCCCAAATCCGCAGGTTTATGCGCTTGACGACAGATCCCGTGGTTTAAAGACGCCGGAACACGTCTCTAGCCAAAAAAAAAAATTGCTAAAATTTGGAGATCCCACCGAGCCCTGGAAAGTGCTCTG
This sequence comes from Pinus tabuliformis, assembly GCA_031772625.1. Taxonomy (NCBI): domain Eukaryota; kingdom Viridiplantae; phylum Streptophyta; class Pinopsida; order Pinales; family Pinaceae; genus Pinus; species Pinus tabuliformis. The sequence goes on along the minus strand of CM062811.1, from coordinate 484,695,358 downwards.
ATACCACTTGTTATGCTCTTAACCTGCAAAGCAATACCCAAACATAGAATTTGCAAAGAAAAGATACCGAGAACACAGAATATGCGAAGAAAATATACCCAGAGCACAGAATAGCAATGATTTTATTATTCAGAGAGAAATGTTCACAGGCCTCTTCGAGGGGGCAACCTCCAATAGAGCAGAGCTCGATCACAAAAACAAGACACGATACTCCTTGCAGGGAGTCTCTATCCTTTATATATGACTCATATATGCAATACCACGGGCCAATACCGTGGGTTTTATTAGTACCATCTATCTAATACTACCGCCCATTTGCAACTAACTGTGGTCCCGTCATTAATTGCGGGTTAACCACTTACAAATATTAATATGGGCTTTATTGACTCTTGACTATGACGTGATCCCATGACATAAATAAGGGGGTTAGGGTGGGACCCTAACAAGATCAATTGAAGGAAGTTGTTTATTTCACCAAACTGGATTTGCATAGTGGATACCATCAAGTCAGAGTTGCACAGCAAGATGCATGGAAGACTACATTCAAAACAAAGCAGGGATTGTATGAATGGCTGGTTATGCCTTTTGGCTTAACTAATGCTCCTACTACTTTCATGAGATTAATGAATGATGTACTCAGACCTTTTCTTGATGATTTTGTTATTGTGTATCTGGATGACATTCTGATTTTTAGTAAAACGTGGGAAGAACATTTAAAGCATGTTAAGCAGACATTAGATGTTTTGAGAAGAGAAAAACTTTATGTTAAACTCTCCAAATGTGAATTTGGCAAAACCTCTCTAAATTATTTTGGTCATATAGTAGGGGGAGGTGAATTAAAAATAGATCCCTCTAAAGTGGAAGTCATTGTAAACTGGCCTAAACCCAAGTCTGCTACAGAAGTGAGAAGCTTCTTAGGAGCAGCACAATATTGGAGGAAGTTCATTTCAAAATTTTCCTCAATTGCAGCTCCCTTACATGCTTTGACAGGATTGAACAAGGTGTTTCAGTGGGGAGGAAAACAACAGAAAGCCTTCGACACCTTGAAAGAAAAGATTAGTAGAGCACCTGTACTAGCACTGCCAGATCTACAAAGACCATTTGAGATCCAAACGAATGCCAGTGACTATGCCATGGGAGCAGTGTTGACACAGCACGGTAAACCCATATGTTATCATTCTGAGACTTTTAATCCTGCAGTAGTTAACTATCCTACCTATGATAAAGAATTGTATGCATTATTTCATAGTGTGAAAAGGTGGAAACATTACTTAATGGGCAAAGAGATAGTAATACACACTGATCATCAACCACTTCAATATCTACACTCCCAAACTAAGTTGCAACAATCAAGACATTACAGATGGATGGGTTTTCTACAACAGTTTCATTTAGTCATCAGATATAAAAACGGCATACATAACAAGGTTGCAAATATGTTATCTAGACCCATTATAAATGCATCTACCATACTTAAGCATAATTTTGTGCTGCATGAAAGCTACATAGGACAGTATGCTCAGGACATGGACTTTCAAGATGTATATGCAACTTTGAGTCAGGGAAAAAGAGTAGAAGAATTGGACTATCATGTGAATGACCGACTCTTATATCATTGTGGGAAACTCTACATTCCACAAACTGAGAGAGCAAAGATAATTAGGGAAGCACACACTTCTCTGATATCAGGTCACTTTGGAGTAAGTAAAATAGTTGCATAGCTGCAAAGGTTCTTCTATTGGCCGAAGATGAATGAGACAGTTTCTAGATATGTAAAGGGATGTGCTATGTGTGCTAAAAGAAAGCCCAATAACAGAAAACTAGGCTTATACTCTCCATTACTAGTTCCTTCTCACCCTTGGGAAAGAATTTCCATGGATTTTGTTGGAGGACTACCTAAATCTAGGAAAGGTCATGATTATCTGTATGTTGTTGTGGATAGATTCAGTAAAATGTGTATCTTGATACCCTGTAGTAAACAGATTACAGCTAAACAAACTGCAAAATTGTTCTTTGAACATGTATGGGTTCATTTTGGATTACCCACTTCTATTGTATCTGATTGAGACACCCGATTTGTGGGGAATTTTTGGTCAAGCCTATGGGAACTAATGGACACCCAGTTAAAGAAAAGCACAACTTTTCATCCACAAACAGATGGCTGGACAGAAGTAGTCAATAGGACAGTGATCCAGTTGCTTAGAGGATATTGCAGCATACATCCTAAGCTTTGGGATGAATACTTGTATTATGTGCATCATGCTTACAATAGAGCCAAACACTCTTCTACATGGAGATCTCCTTTTGAGACCTGTTTTGGTTTCATACCAAGGTATCCTTTGGATTTTGTCTTTGGTAAAGATACCATGGTTGATGGACACAATGATGTGGACAAGGCAACTAGGTTCATTGAACAGATCCAGGAGATCCACCAGGTAGTACAGGAACAACTGGAAAAGAGCCAGGCCAAGTACAAGGCTAGGCATGACAAGCATCGGATGGAGCATAGTTTTCAAGTTGGAGACCAAGTCTGGCTGTATATCAGCAAGGATAGGATGCAAGGTGAAGGTAAGAAGCTAAAACCCATCAGGTATGGACCCTTCAGGATACTTGAGAAGATTGGTGAGAATGTTTTTCGCCTTGATCTGCCAGCTTAAATGCACATCTACTCAGTTGTAAATGCAGACTGTTTGAGATTGTTTGAACCTTCGATGATTGAGGACCCTGAAGAGCAGAGTCAATTACCTTCGGTTGACGACCTGCTACTTGAATATATTAATGAATTGCAGGAAGACATGGTGCTGGACAGGAAGGTAAGGACGACGCACAGTGGACAAGTGGAATACCTCAGGATTGGGCTTAAAGGTTCAAAGCCGAGCAGTGCAAAATGGATTGAGATTAGACAAGTGAGACAGCAGTTTCCTCACTTAGTCGATGCTTGAAGAAAACCAAATTTTGGTGGTCCAAAAGCTCTTTCAGTAGGGAGGTCGTGATCCGAATCGGATCCACAAAAAGACTGTCAAGAACCTTGACTGTATCGAGTCGAACAAATCTCTAATGAAATCCAAAACAGCAAACAAAAATGCCTTGAACCAGTGGCAATGGCCACCAACGTGGAACGATGAGGATCTTGGTCAAAGCACGCTGACCGAGGCCCATGGAGACTGCACAGGAGTGTTGTTGGGAAAAGTATCCATTCAGAATGCCCCTATCCCACTCTAAGGTGTGATAGTGCCTTAGCAACAAACAAGGAAAACTAATTGAGTATTCTTCTTTATGGAATGTAAATGAGGAGAAAGGACGTAACTAACCTGTGTCTTTCGCTAGTTTGTTGATCCAATCTTTCCTCTCTTCAATGGCTCCCAGCTCCTTGCTCCCTTACCGGCCCAGCTTCACCAAATTCCTGCAAGATCACAAGAGAGAGAAACTACACGAAGATATAGATATACATTCATAAAAAGATCAAGATCAGATTAAGCTAAACATGCAAGAATAACAAAACATCATTGATACACAGCATGTAGGAGAAACTCAAATAGTTTATTGATAGAATAAGGAAGTCCAAGAGGAGATACAACCAAGTGAGTTCCGATCCAGCATCTACCTCCCAGCAAAGGAATCCCTTCCTCTCCTCCAAAAAAGAATAAATCACCCAATGTACTAATCTCAATCTCAAACCAACAGCAATTCTCTGCAAAGTACAAAATTCCAGCCTTTTGGATCTCTGGGTGAGAGACCCATATATATATGTAAGAAGAGAGGATGAGTCAGCTTATGTTTTGACTTGTGGCTTCTCTCTGTCAGTTCTTGCTTCCACTTGGAGGTTGAGAGCCTCTTACTCATCACTAGTCGAATTCATTGAGGCAAGTGTCACTGGAGAAGATTCTGGAAGCTTCCATGGTCTTTCCACCTCATTGAATGAGTTTACCATTTGTCATTTCCCGCTTAGCGCACCCTGGTAGTGCATCTAAGTGCATTGCAATGCACCTAGCCAGTGCATTTGGGTGCTTTGCAACGCAGGCAGCTAGTGGAGCTTCTGAATTGATCCTGAATTGACTGTTTCTGAGTGGTTTTTGGTGGAGAACTTCTAGGAGAAGCTGTCATTGGTTGACCTTGTTCCTTTAGGAGCTGTAACAACATCTTTAGGGACTTTGGATCCCTTGGATTATGGACATTTCATGCTTATAGCTGTAAGGCACAAAAATGTCTATAACAGTTGCCCCCTAAAGTATGAGGCCATTTATCGGGTGAAATGCTTTATTACGAGCATCTGAAGTTCATTCAATGCTGGGAGGAGACCTGTAATAAGATACAATACAATACATTATTCTTCATACTGTTTTCACGATCTAGCTGAGGTGGGCATTCCCATGCTCAGCTTTATAAATTCATTTTTTATGTACATAGGACAGACAATCGTCTGATGGTAGACTGATGATTCTGATGAAATCATCATCCTTTTGGTAGGATGATTATCTGTTCCGCAGTGTTGTACATGTTAATGTCTTTATTTTTGCTGAATATATATCGTAGCCCGGATGGATGAAACTAGATCCGGGGTCTTCAATCTCGTCTGATCTTCACTCTAAGTACAAGTCGATCCATGTGAGAAATGTTTGAAGTCGAACATGGAAAGACATCGCTTGATTACCAGTCAATGATGTAAATTGTTAACAAGCGCGAGAGGAATCACCGATAATGATAATGACCCTCAAGGTACTGCAGTACAATTCACGTGGTGTGAATAAAGGACTTGGCATCGAACACCACGCAAAATCTTTCGGTCGAAGGTCATTGATGTATACCTGTCGCCGGAAGTGAGAAACTTGCCAATGAGGTATGCAAGCTTCAAAGTACTGAAGGGGGTGTTCCTAGATCAACTTCTTGGATAATGAGCTGATGTCGACAAGAAGCAATCCGTCAAAGGAGGGCCTTGATGTATCCCACATCAGTGACACGGAACGGAGCAAATGATTTTGATGGAGGTGAAAACGATCTGATGATATATGGTTCAGGGTGGCGGTCATGAAAGAATGAAGGATAATGTATGGTAGCAGATGGGACACGGTTGACTTCTGTGGATGACTTCTCTTGAACATATCGGCGACACTTGTGTGATGGATTGGTAGCATTTACCCCAAAGGTGGATGGTATGGCTAGACCATGGTGATGTGACCGGTGAATGAAACAACCCAACCCGACTCAGGCACGGAGTGGAAGTGTCATGTTCAAGAGCGACTTGCTACCAATAAAGGTTCTTTGAGTTTCTTCCCAATTTTTCCCCAGTCATTGCTGACCAGTACCTCTTTATTTTTGTCAAGCTTGAGGAGGATAACATATGCTTGTTCTATAATTTGCCCTTCGGGCAAACCCATCGCTATGTTTTAATGAGCCTAGCGATAGTGAAACTCGTTCTCGTCTAAAGACAAGTTTGTCGCTATTAATGTTTTTAACGAGTCTAACGACAAAGATAACTCGGTCCTTTTCATTTTTAGAGAGTCTGAAAAGGTACGTAAAGTTAACTCCGAAAGTCCTTTTTCGTCATCTAATCCCTTAGGTCCGAAAAAGTATAAAACAATACAGAAGGGATGAATTTTCGATAGTTTTAACGAGCCGAACAAAACAAGCACTCGATCTTTTTGTGCAATAATCCCTCAGGTCCAAAAACATTAAAATCTAGAGGAGGGATAGCTCTTCCGGTCGCTTTAACGAGCTGGGAGGCCAAAACTCGGCAATCTTTTCATATTTTACGAGTCAAATGAAAATAGCTTAAAGAAGACTCGTCTTTTGAGGAACGAGTGATAAAATGGGTAGCAGCTGATTCCAGGTAAGGGTTGGAATTTTCCAAGCACGGCAGTGTCACAAGGATGGCTAGTGAAATCACTCTTCGCAGCTGTTCCTCAAAATGGGTAAATAATCAAATGGAGGTGAATGATCGGCCAATAGAAAAGTGGAGGTGACGGTGCAAACACGACCAAGGCTTTAATGGCTGATAATGTTACATTCACGGTGGTTATTTACCGGAGGATAGTTCATTTTTTAACGAGCTTAAACGCGGGTTGAAACACTTGCTCGATTTTATGTTTATTTTTTAACGAGCATGAACTATGCGCTAAAACTGCTCGATTATCCAGTCATATGATAAGAATGTCTCATGTAAGATGCCATTTTTTATGGAGCTTGCGCCTTACAAAGCTATGCCCCGCATCCTTTCATTATGCAAGTTCGGAAACGACTAATCCTACGAGTTTAAAGGGTTAGACCTACGGGTTTAAAGGGAGGACCTAAAAATTTAAAAAATAAATAGCCACCCCTTGCTTGCACTCCAAAAGGTTTGCATGCCCCTAGGTATAAAATAGAGTTTCAAGGTTACCCCTCAATTTGCAGGAAAAACATTTGTTTAACCGGGAGAGGCCTACCTCTTTTAGGTTACCAAAGATTGTCTCATTTGCGCAGCAAACGAAACATTTCTTCGGCGATGTCTACCAAGATAGACAAAGGTGAGTGACAACGAGCGCCAAACACATAACTTTGACAAGAGAATCTTATTCTAGAATAACCCCTCTTCCAAGACGGACGGGGTACAGACTAGTCATATTCTTCCGCGGAAACCTACCCTATACCCGAAGTTTTCCTGCCGAAGAAGACCAAGACGCATGCCCCCTGGGTTCCAGTCATATCTTTCTGAATCACTCGCGCTCATCAGGAGGACGGACCGTGGGTTGAGACATTTCTTGCGTGAAGAGACCATTTAGGGATGGTATATGACTATTTGCGATGCGTGATCCGGGAAATGAAAGCTGGTCCACGAGCTTGACCACTCTTCCTTCGTGCGGAAAACACATTACTCTAAAGAGTGAGGAGACGATGGCTCCCATGCAATATATATAGTCTCGTCCAAGGAGTAGGTTATAATCCAAGGGTCCTTGAACGACCATCACGTTCATTTGAACGGTCTTCCCTTTCAATGTGATAGGCACATTGGGGAGGATCCCTAAAGGTCGACTGGTTCCTTTATCAAAGCCTGTCAGATTTCTCATTTCAGGCAAAAGTGATGGCGAACCAAGCGCTTTCCAAGCAATAGAGGAAAGGATACTCACAGATGCCCCCTCATCAATGATGGTGCCAACCATGACCATTCTGTATATTTGGATGATAATTCGGAATGGTATGCTTGCTGGCAAACGGGGTCTGCCTAGTTGGTTCCAGTTGAAGGATACAACTAGGTTGCTTGGTGGTGGGACCAAGTAGATGGCCGGGTATCGCTCTGACGAACTTCCTTCCTGCGATAAAGGAATGGGGGGATTGCCCCCGTGCTCGTCGGAGTCTGTGTTGATGAAGAGAATTTGGACGGTGTCATCCTTATTCTCCTCAGTGACTGTATCATTCGAAGATAAATCCTCTGAAGGCAAGACCGGGTCAACTGCCACCTCGACCTTTTGACTTTCGTCGGGTATGGATTCAGCTGGTTCATCTTCAATGACTGGCGCTTCAGCTGACCACTTGAGCGGGCCAGCTGGATTTTCAACTAACGAAGGACTTGGCAAGAGTTTTTTATATCCAGGAGGAAGTCGTAACAGTGAAACCGGACGATCATCCAAAACTCTTTTCGCTTCGTCTAAGAAGGGAAAACGGTGGATGGCATGGTTGACTTCGCACAGTCTACAGGGAGATCTAGCTCTCCCTTTTTGTCCAGGGACTTCACTTTCGCTAGTTGACGGTGTGCATTCAACATGGCTATCAGAGGTTGATGCCACCGGATTGTGCAAACGGGGAGACCAGTCCCTTAGTATTCGAGGGATGCACGGACAATCTCTGTGAAAGTGGTCTCCCTTGCATATGACACATGGCGATTTAGGCCTGGTCAGTGCAGTGTGTGGATTTTCATTAGATGACACTCGTTTGCCCCCAGTCGCTTTTGGCTCCTTCTTCTTCTTCTCTTTCTTCTTCTTTTCCTTCTTCTCCTTAGGAACTTGGTTTTTAGTTTTACCAGCCCCATCAAGCGAAGAGGAAGGAGGAGAGGAAGAATTAGAGGAAGTAGAAGGCTGGTGGGTAACTCTAGATTGGTCTAACTGCTGATTCGACTGTTCAGGAATAGCGGTGTTCTGAACGACATTGGTTGAGAAGAGCCAGACCGGCAAGCCAATTGTCAGTCCTGGAAGCGACAATGTGGCCATATGGGGCGCACCAACATCTCCCCAAGAGGAGAAGGGACTAGGATTTCCACCAAGGGGAATTCCTTGGTTGGTAGGCTCCATTTTCTCAACCTAAAGATCAACGCAGGGGAAAGGGTATGAATATTCCGTTTAAAATAAATTTTAACGACGCTTGGACACAACTTGCTTTTTCAATTTTAAAGAGTCGAGAAAAAGCAAAAGATGACTCTAGTCGCCTTCGATGTTTTAACGAGCCCGAAGTGACAAATGCTTGGATGGACTTTTTCCGTTATAGAGTCTGAAAAAGGCCAAAAGGAACTGCTCTGGAGTTCTAGGTAGAGGGTGTGCCAAACTTTTCGCAAAACCGCAGAATACTTTTTAAGGTACGGGCGGTCAATCTTCCCGAATGCTGTGTTCAGTGCATTGCGATCAGTAGGGCAGCCGACACGGCTTCCTATGGATAAAGGTTTTATGCCTATAGGGGTCTCCCAATATATACTTGATGGTACGTGGGAGCACAATCCGTACTGGTGCTTATCGTCTCTCAGGAGGAATCACCCAACCATCAGCGAGATCGACAGTCACCAGGTTTTACGACGCCGGAACACGTCTCTAGCCTAGACCTCTATGTTGTGCGTTAAGTTCCAATGCGTTGTTAAGTTCATTCAATTTATTTTAGGTTGATCTTTCTTAGAAGTTTGCCTTTTTGGATCACCGCGAGATGTATGATACAATTCCTAAATGCAGTCTAAAGATGATAAGCAAGCATTTATATCTTTTCAACAATGAAAATCGTAGCTACAAGGGGAAAAGAAAGACACAATCTTTTCTCAAAGAGCATAGAGCACACTGTAAATGCACTTTTTCCTGAATCAAACCATACAAACTATCAATATGCAAATGCACAAATGCATGTATTTGTTTTCGCTTTCTTAATATTGATGCCTAAAAAGAAAGCTGTTGTACAAATTTGAATTCGATTTCAAGTGAAAAACACAAACAAGTTTCTTTTTGAACTCAAAAAGACGATTACGACACTTATGATTTTGAAGTAAACACTTGTTTCGACACTAGAAATTCATAAATTCAAACCAAAAGACAAAAGTAAAAGCATAATCAACTGTGAACAGCAAACAAACTCACTCCTAAGATCAAAATGACACTTACGACAGGTCTAGATCTAAGGGCAACAGTATGACTAGTTTACTTTTGTAATGGGAAACTGCAAATGATGTAACAAATACACAAAGAACAAATACAGTTTCTTTATACAACTAAGGCGGAATTGAGGCAAAGAAAAGGGGTTTCAGATAGGTACACACATTGATAACAGGCTGCAAAAAACAAAGATAAAACTGAGCAAAAGGAAGCAGGGAACCACAGCTGCACAAGGCAAAGGCTGATCAACGCACCCCCAGCACAGAGAAACTGAACTTCAGCGCAGGTAGCCCTCTCGGGACCTGCGTTGAAATGCAGAACCTCTTCACAGAGCCTGCGCTGAAGCAGAAACAAGAATTGTCTCTGGGTTCTGGGTCACGGTTTGCAGTTTAATCTACAGTTTTTGGCCGGATAAAAGCTATCAATTAGGTACAATTAGGAGGATGATTTAAAGGAGGACTAAGATCTATCACAAAGGGCTGTTAGAGCACTTGTCGATCAGATTGTTCATATCATAAATAGCCCCAGTGAGTGGACTAGAGTGGCAGATCTCTACTTTGCATTTGTAAATGGAAAATGCAGTTCGATTCGGCACTCCTGAGTTTATGAGAAGAACAACAATAGAAACACAAATAACCTAACTAGATACGATCCCCAGCGGAGTCGCCAATTTGTTGTTGGGAAAAGTATCCATTCAGAATGCCCCTATCCCACTCTAAGGTGTGATAGTGCCTTAGCAACAAACAAGGAAAACTAATTGAGTATTCTTCTTTATGGAATGTAAATGAGGAGAAAGGACGTAACTAACATGTGTCTTTCGCAAGTTTGTTGATCCAATCTTTCCTCTCTTCAATGGCTCCCAGCTCCTTGCTCCCTTACCGACCCAGCTTCACTGAATTCCTGCAAGATCACAAGAGAGAGAAACTACACGAAGATATAGATATACATTCATAAAAAGCTCAAGATCAGATTAAGCTAAACATGCAAGAATAACAAAACATCATTGATACACAGCATGTAGGAGAAACTCAAATAGTTTATTGATAGAATAAGAAAGTCCAAGAGGAGATACAACCAAGTGAGTTCCGATCCAGCATCTACCTCCCAGCAAAGGAATCCCTTCCTCTCCTCCAACAAAGCATAAATCACCCAATGTACTAATCTCAATCTCAAACCAACGGCAATTCTTTGCAAAGTACAAAATTCCAGCCTTTTGGATCTCTGGGTGAGAGACCCATATATAGATGTAAGTAGAGAGGATGAGTCAGCTTTTGTTTTGACTTGTGGCTTCTCTCTGTCAGTTCTTGCTTCCACTTGGAGGTTGAGAGCCTCTTACTCATCACTAGTTGAATTCATTGAGGCAAGTGTCACTGGAGAAGATTCTGGAAGCTTCCATGGTCTTTCCACCTCGTTGAATGAGTTTGCCATTTGTCATTTCCCGCTCAGCGCACCCTGGTAGTGCATCCAAGTGTGTTGCAACGCACCTAGCCAGTGCATTTGGGTGCTTTGCAACGCAGGCAGCTAGTGGAGCTTCTGAATTGATCCCGAATTGACTGTTTCTGAGTGGTTTTTGGTGGAGAACTTCTAGGAGAAGCTGTCATTGGTTGACCTTGTTCCTTTAGGAGCTGTAACAACATCTTTAGGGACTTTGGATCCCTTGGATTATGGACATTTCATGCTTATAGCTGTAAGGCACAAAAATGTCTATAACAAGGAGGTCAAAACAACCCCTGGGAGCCCCAAATTGGGAAAAGGGAGGCAATTTTGATGCGCAATTAGCGCCTAGCACTAATCGCGCATCGCTAGGAAAAAAGGGCTAAAGTGGTAAAGCCTTAAGCACTCGGTCACGTTGGGAGCTGGAGAACCGCGAGTAGAAAGAAAAAAGTGCTAAAGGAAAAAAGGCTAGACCCGCACTCTAGAAAACCGACGGTATTGATCGGGGTGCCCTTGAACGGTAAGAGGTTTTGGAGGAGAGCGGAGCGGTCCCACTCAGCGATCGACGTGTGACAGCAGAGGTGAGAGAAAAACCACTATGATCGCGTGCTATCGGTCGAGCAAGTCAACCGCGCTCGACGTGCATATGATGTTGGATTTGGAGGAGCCCAGATCAGACGGTTGAGATTGCGACTGATAGAAAGAAGCGAAATCGACAGGGAATTAAACCGCAATTTAGAGGGATTTGGAGTCCGTTGACCGCCACGGTGGAGAAAGAATGCATACACAGCGTAACAGAAGAAACGAACCGACGAGGCATGCTGGTGCCAATTATATGGAGACACGTGGCCACTTCCCGAGCGTTCATGCTGATGCCGAACAGGGAACTCCAAGCGCAGCTGCAGAAGGTGGATCGACGCAGGCGGGAGAGGAACCGAATAGGCACAGGAATCGTGGCTAAAACCATTCACAGAGATAGTCGAACAAAAGAAGGAAGTCGGAGAAGAGTCCGAGCAACCAAGAAAGATAGTGAACAGTGAACCCTGAGAGAAGGACTGCACACAGAGAGCAGTAAAGCCAAGCAGAGGCGACAGAGGGGCGAGCTGACCACAGGCATCATCGAGCACTAGAGAGCTTGAAGATCCAAGCCTTCCCATAGAGGAATCTGTCTGGATTGAGCATCGCAGTTGGCTCTTTCCACTGTAGACCGAAGGTCATAGAGCTGGTAGGAAGAACAAGAGTCTTGTACTCCGAGTGGCTTGGGGAATCCAAGAACCACCCTGCCAAGAAAAATCTGCTATCAGGAGAACTCATATTGAGTCCCTGAAATTGTAATACTCTGCTTAAAGACAAAATAAAACAAGGCCACCACTGAAAGCTGGATCGGAGACGTAGCCCTGGAGAATAGGGTGAACTCCTTATTAAAAATTCTTGTGTCTTTGTGTTGCTTACTGTATTTCTCTGTTGTCTTTCCATTTATTTTCTGTGTATTGGTAATTTGATCGATCCGTTGTTTCAATAATACAGAATACACATACCAACACATGAGTCTGTAATACCTTTTGTTTAATAAATCTTCAACTGAGGTCACTCATAGGGTGATTATCAGATCACTGGGAGACCTATTAGACTTTACTGGTGGAGGCCAAGAGAAAAATTAGTTCTACTCATGAGAGAATAAAAATACTGAAGGGAACAATGATTGTGAACTATTTACACAAATATTTCCAGCTATTATGGTTAATGAGAACCCTTTTTGTTGACAAGCCAGCATACAACAATATTACAAACTTCAGAATGACACAGATTAGATTTCTCAAGAGTCCAAGTTGATACACAACTATTTTGAAGAAATGAAGGGAATGGATGTCACCAATAGCAGCAAGTGCAGAATATGGACCTTGAACTGCACCAAAGTCCCAACTTACTTAGTGAATCGATGCCACCTGTTGTGCAACAATCTTTTTCAATATTTATGAAATGATGTATTTGTGTTTTCTTCTTTTAAGAATGTAATGTTTGAAAGAACAAGGAATTCCAAATTAGTTTAGGAGGTTAACAGTTTTGGCAGTTGACAATTTCATAACTGTCCCTTTTTGAAATTTTGTATAAAAATCAATTCAAAAGGAGAAGTGAGGGTTCCGAGTTTTGGACCTAAAAACCATAAACTACTTTTATTTTCAATATTCTTGTGGATTTGAATAAATATTTCAAAGTGATTCCAGACACTTGTTGAGTATGATATGTGCTTCCTGTTATCTTTCATCTTATATTTTTCTTATATATAAGAGAGTAATGAAGCTACTGGCCTTTAATTTTACAATCTGCAAAATCTGATTCCTGTGAGTTAAAGTTAAAAGAACCTTAATTATGTGCTCCTCTTTTCTATATTTCATTCCATGTTAACTACATATTTCTTCTAAATTTAAAGACAAAAGATTCCACATTAAGCAACCTGTTGTTAAATAATTTTCATTATCTTTTCTCACTATGCTACCATTAAAATTGTATTCAGCATCAAAAGGCCACTTTGAAAGATTGCTTTTCCCATATAAGACTAAGAAGCACTACTTTTATAATTATAATTTATAGGGTTTTAAAACAATGGTACAAAAAACTTATTTCATCACAATTCTTAACAAATGTCTTGGGCACTGACCTCTCCTCAACCAGAGGTTGTGTTCCAAGGTATAACATTTTTTGGCGTCGTTGCCAAGGATTGGAGACAAAACGTTATTTTTCCCTGGGTTTTTCTTTGTAGTCATTTCTTTGTCTGGTGAGCAAAGAAAGTTTCTAGGATGAGTCTCTCACCAAGAAAACAGTCCCAACTCCAAAAACTCCTCACACGAGGTGTGATACGTCACAACAGAAAGCTCCTATCCTTTCTGATCCAGTGAAATTAATTTCTCAAAGAGTTTGGAAAGAAAAGTCCTTAGTAACTCCAAGCCCTACTTTATTTGTTCCTGGTACCAGTTCTATTCCACAATTTCTTAGGACCTTTCATTTAGAATAAGTTGTGAAGAACCTTGAATTTTCTCAAGAAATCTTATCTTCTCATCAGAATATTTTTCTAGAACCCACATTGGAAGGAGAATCATTTGAGTCAGTATCCTTTCCTTTTCCATAAATCAAAGAGATTAAAAAAATTGATTTTTTAGTTTTATATCAAACTATTTCTACTGTCAATCAACCAGTTTCTATTTCTATTATCCCACCTCAATCATTTTAATTCAAGGCAGGAATCTCTTCTGTACCCCTCCCAAATTCAAACATGGCTATCCCAACTTTTATTTTTAACATATATGCACCTTTAAATCTTCCTCAACCAATTAATGTTATGCCTCAAAATTATCTTAAATTTTTGCCCAGGGTTATAGGGGAAGATGAAGTAACAACAATGTTATAGGAAAAAGTGTCTATTTAGAACTGCTCTATCCCACTAAGGTGTGACAGCTACCTTAGAAACAAACAGAGAAAAGCTACTTTTGTATTTCCTTTATGAATTATAGATAGAGAGGAATAGAAAGAACCAACCTGTGTCTTGCGCTAATCCTTTGATTCGATCCCTCTCTTCTTTGATAGTCTCCAGCTACCTGCTCACTAGCACACCCAGCTTCACAAAGTACCTGTAAGATCACAGAAGCATAGCACTATACAAAGACATGGATCTATATTCATAAACAACTTAGGATCAGATTTAAATTGACCATACCAATGTAACAAGCATCAATGATACAAAAGCATGGAGGAGAACTCAAATAGCTTTTATTGATAAACAAGAAAAGATCCAGGAGGAGTTACAACCAGTGGTTCTGACCCAACATCAACCTCCCAGCAAAGAAGCCCCTCTTCACCTCAAACAAGGCATAGATCACCCAACAATCTGATGTTTATCTCTAGAAACCAACAGCAATTCCTTACAATATGCAAAATTCCAGCCCCTGGATCTTTGGGATGAGGGATCCATATATAGATATCTGTAAGGAGGATGAGTCAGCTTGTGATTTGATTAGTGTCTTCTCTCTGTCAGTTCTTGCTTCCACTTGGAGACTGAGGGCCTCTTACTCATCCTTGGTCGAATTCAGTGAGGCAAGTGTCACAGGAGAAGATTCTGGAAGCTTCCATTGTCTCTCCACCTCATGGAATGGCACTGCCATTTGTCATTTCTCGCCCATCGCACCCCACTGAAAGGAGTTTTGAAATGAAATGCACCCTCACAGTGCATTTGGGTGAGATGCAACGCACCTAGCCAGTGGAGCAGCTGCAATGATCCTATTTTGACCAATTTTGAGTAGTTTTTCATGGAGAACTTCTGGGAGAAGCTGTAATCTGTTGACCTTGTTCCTTTAGGGGTTAGAACAACACTTTTAGGGACTTAGGATCCCTTGGTTTATGGACATTTCATGCTTGGAGTTGTAGGGCACAAAAATGTCTATAACAGTTGCCCCCTAAAGTATGAGGCCGTTAACCTTTTGGTGTCGGGTGAAATGCTTTATTATGAGGATCCGAAGTTCTTTCAATGTTGGGAGGAGACCTGTAATAAGATACAATACAATACATTATCTTCATAATATTTTCATGATCTAGCTGAGGCGGGAATTCCCATGCTTAGCTTTATAAATTCATTTTCATGTACATAGGACAGACAACCGTCTGAGTGTAGACTGATGATTCTGATAGAGCCATCATCCTTTTGGTAGGATGATTATCTGTGCTGCAATGTTGTACATTTAATGTCTTTATTTCCCTGAATATATATCGCAGCCTGGATGGATGAAACTAGATCCGGGGTCTTCAATCTCGTCCGATCTTCACTCGAAGTACAAGTCGATCCATGTGAGAAATGTTCTGAAGTCGAACATGGAAAGACATCGCTTGATTACCAGTCAATGATGTAAATTGTTAACAAGCGCGAGAGGAATCACCGATAATGATAATGACCCTCAAGGTACTGCAGTATAATTCACGTGGTGTGAATAAAGGACTTGGCGTCGAACACCACGCAAAATCTTTCGGTCGAAGGCCATTGATGTAAACCTGTCGCCGGAAGTGAGAAACTTGCCATTGAGGCATGCAAGCTTCAAAGTACTGAATGGGGTGTTCCTAGATCAACTTCTTGGATAATGAGCTGATGTCGACAAGAAGTGATCCGTCACAGGAGGGCCTTAATGAATCCCACATAAATGACACGGAACGGAGCAAATGATTTTGATGGAGGTGAAAACGATCTGGTGATATAAGGTTCAGGGTCGCGGTCATGAAAGAATGGAGTATAATGTATGGTAGTGGGTGAGACACAGGTGACTTCTCTGGATGACTTCTCTTGAACATATCGACGACACTGATGTGATGGATTGGTAGAATTAACCCCAAATTTGGATGGTATGGTGTGACCATGGTGATGTGACCGGTGAATGAAACAACCCAACCCGACTCGGACACGGAGTGGAAGTGTCATGTTCAAGAGCGAATTGCTACCAACAAAGTTTCTTTGAGTTTTCTTCCCAATTTTTCCCCAGTCATTGCTGACCAGTACCTCTTTATTTTTGTCAAGCTTGAGGAGGATAACATATGCTTGTTCTATAATTTGCCCTTCGGGCAAACCCATCGCTATGTTTTAACGAGCCTAGCGATAGTGAAACTCGTTCTCGTCTAAAGACAAGTTTGTCGCTATTAATCTTTTTAACGAGTTTAACGACAAGGATAACTCGGTCCTTTTCAATTTTAGAGAGTCTGAAAAGGAACGTAAAGGTAACTCCAAAATTCCTTTTTCGTCATCTAATCCCTTAAGTCCGAAAAAGTATAAAACAATACAGAAGGGATGAATTTTCGATAGTTTTAACGAGCCGAACAAAACAAGCGCTCGATCTTTTTGTGTAATAATCCCTCAGGTCCAAAAAGATTAAAATATAGAGGAGGGATAGCACTTCCTGTCCCTTTAACGAGCTGGAGAGGCCAATGGCTCGGCAATCTTTTCATATTTTACGAGTCAGTTGAAAAGAGCTTAAAGGAGACTCGTCTTTTGAGGAACGAGTGATAAAACGAGTAGCAGCTGATTCCAGGTAAGGTTTGGAATTTTCCAATCACGGCAGTGTCACAAGGATGGCTAGTGAAATCACTCTTCGCAGTTGTTCCTCAAAATGGGTAAACAATCAAATGGAGGTGAATGATCGGCCAATGAAAAGTGGAGGTGACGGTGCAAACACGACCAAGGCTTTAATGGCTGAAGTACTACATTCACGATGGTTATTTATCGGGGAATAGTTCAGTTTTTAATGAGCTTAAACGCGGGTGGAAACATTTGCTCATGTCTTATGTTTATTTTTTAACAAGCTTGAACTATGTGCTAAAACTGCTCGATTAATCCAATCTTGTGATAAGAATGTCTCATATAAAAATGGCAACTTTTAGAGATTTGCCCCACATCCTTTCTTTATGCAAGTTAGGAAACGACCAATCCTACGAGTTTAAAGGGTTAGAGGTCCTAAAAATTTAAAAAATAAATAGTCACTCTTCGCTTGCATTCCAAAAGGTTTGCATGCCCCCAGGTATAAAACAGAGTTTCAAGGTTACCCCTTCTTTAGTCTGTTAAAACATTTGTTTTACCGAGAGAGGCCTACCTCTTACAGGTTACCCAAAGATTGCTCTATTCACGGTGTAAACAAAACACTTCTCTGGCAATGTCTACCGAAATAAACAAAGGTGAGCGGCGATGCCCGCCAACTCACATAACTTTGACAAGAGAATCTTGTTCTAGAATAACCCCTCTTCCAATCACAGACGGGGGTAAAGACTAGTCATATTCTCCCGCGGAAACCTACCCTATACCCGAAGTTTTCCTGCCGAAGCAGACCAGGGTTCATGCCCCCTGGGTTTTAGTCATATCCCTCTGAATCACTCGCACTCATCGGCAGGACGGACTGGAGATTGAGACATTTCTTGCGTGAAAAGACCATTCAGGGAAGGTATATGACTATTTTCTCTGTATGATCCGGGAAATGAAAGCTGGTCCACGAGCTTGACCACTCTTCCTTCGTGCGGAAAACACATTACTCTAAAGAGTGAGGAGACAATTTCTCCCATGCAATAAATATAGTCTCGTCCAAGGAGTAGATTGTAATCCAGGGGTCCTTGAACTACCATTACGTTCATGTGAACGGTTTTCCCTCTCAATGTTATGGGAACATCGGGAAGGATCCCTAACGGTCGACTGGTTCCTTTATCAAATCTTGTCAGATTTCTCATCTCAGGCAAAAGCGATGGCAAACCAAGCGCTTTCCAAGAAATTGAGGAAAGGATACTCACATAAGCCCCCTCATCTATGATGGTACCAGCCATAACCATTCTATATATTTGAACAATAATTCAGAATGGTACACTAGCTGGTAAACGAGGTCTGCCTAGTTGATTCCAGTCGAAGGAGACAACTAGGTTGCTTGAAGGTGGGACTGAATAGACGGTCGGGCACGACTCTGACGAACTTCCTTCCTGCGGTAAAGGAACGGGTAAATTGTCCCCATGTTCGTTGGAGTCTGTGCTTATGAAAAGAATTTGGACGGTGTCATCCTTGTTCTCTTCAGTGATTGTATCATCTGAAGATGGAACCTCTGAAGGCAAGACCGGGTCAACTGCCGCCTCGACCTTTTGACTTTCGTCTGGTATGGATTCAGATGGTTCATCTTCAATGACAGATGCTTCGGCCGACCACCTGAGCGGGTCAGCCGGATTTTCAACTAGTGACGGACTCGGCAAGAGTTTTTTATATCCAGGAGGAAGTCGTAACAGTGAAACCGGACGATCATCCAAAACTCTTTTAGCTTCGTCTAAGAAGGGACAACGGTGGACGGCATGATCGCCTTCGCACAGTTTACAAGGAAATCTATATTTTCCTTTTTGTCCTGGGGCTTCACTTTCACTAGTTGACGGTGTGTTTTCAACATGATCATCAGAGGTTGACGACACCGGGTTGTGCAAACGAGGAGACCAGTCCCTTAAGATCCAAGGGATGCAAGGACAATCTCTGTGAAAGTGGTCTCCTTTGCAAATGACACATGGCGATTTAGGCCTGGTCGGTGCAGTGTGTGGATTTTCGTTAGATGACACTCGTTTGCCCCCATTCGCTTTCGGCTCCTTCTTCTTCTTCTCTTTCTTCTTCTTTTCCTTCTTCTCCTTAGGAACTTGACTTTTGGCTTTACCAACCCCATCAAGCGAAGAGGAAGGAGGAGAGGAAGAATTAGAGGAAGTAGAAGGTTGGTGGGTAACTCTGGACTCGTCTAATTGCTGATTCGATTGTTCAGGAATAATGGTGTTCTGAACGACAGAGGTTGAGAAGAGCCATACAGGCAAACCAATTGTCAGTCCTGGAAGTGACAATGTGGCCATATGGGGTGCACCAACATCTCCCCAAGAGGAGAAGGGACTAGGATTTCCTCCAAGGGGAATTCCTTGGTTGGTGGACTCCATTTTCTCAACCCAAGATCAACGTGGGAAAGGGGTAATGAATATTCCGTTTAAAATAAATTTTTAGACGCTTTGACACAACTTTTTTTTTCAGTTTTTAAGAGTCGAGAAAAAACAAAAGATGACTCTAGTCGCCTTCGATTTTTAATGAGCCTGAAGTGACAAGTGCTCAGATGGACCTTTTCCGTTAAGGAGTCTGAAAAGGAACGAAAGGGACTACTCTGGAAGTCTAGGTAGAGGGAGTACCAAACCAATCGCATAACTGCAGAATACTTTTTACGGTACGGCAGTCAATCTTCCCGAATGCTGTGTTTAGTGCATTGCGATCGATAGGGCGGCAGACACTGCTTCCTATGGATAAAGGATTTAAGCCTATAGGGGTCTCCCAAAATATACTCGACGGTACGTGGGAGCACAAGTCTGTACTGGTACTTATCGTCTCAAAGTGGAGGAATCACCCAACCATCAGTGAGGACAACAGTTACTAGGCTTTACGACGCCGGAATACGTCTCTAGCCTAGACCTCTAAATGTTGTGTGTTAAGTTCCAAAGCGTTGTTAGATTCATTGAATTTATTTTAAGTTGATCTTGTTTATGAAGTTTGCCTTTCGGGTTCACCATGAGATGTAGATGTAATTCCTAAAATGCAATCTAAAGATGATAAACAAACTTTTTATCTCTTTTGTGCAATGAAAATCCTAGCTATTAGGGAAAAGAAAGACAGAATCTTTTCACAAAGAGCAAAGAGCACACTGTAAATGCACTTTCCTAAATCAAGCCAAACATACTATCTATATGCAAATGCACATGCATGTATTTGTTTTCAACTTTCTTAGTATTGATGCTAAAAAGAAAGTTAATGTACAATTCTGAATTTCTTTTCAAACGACAAATATAAACAAGCTCTTTTTCGAAATCAAAAATAGAGATGATTACGACACCTTACGATTTTGAAATGAACACTCGTTCTTGACACTAGAAAATTACAAATTCAGACCAAAGGCAATAGTAACAGGATAATCGACCATCAACAACAATCAAACTTTCTCCTATAATCGAAATCGACACTTGCGACAGATTCAAATCAAAGGACGACAGTACGACTATGCTACTTTTGCAAAGGAAAATTGTAAACAACTCAACAAACACACAAAAACATCTACAGTTCTTTTGTACAAAGGAGGCGGAATAACAGCAAGGAAAAGGGGTTTCAGACAGACATATACTGATCACAGGCAGCAAAATTTAGGGATAGAACTGGAAAGAATGAAGCACAGGAACCACAGCTGCACAGAGCTAGTCTGATCAGCGCACCTGTAACACAGAGAATCTAAAATGCAGCGCAGGTTGTCCCTTCGGGAAGTGTGCTGAAATTCAGAATCTCTGAACAGTACCTGCGCTGGGCCAGAAACGAGACTCTGTCCAGTTTCCGGGTCACAGTTTGCAATTCAATCCTTGGTTTTTGGCCAAGTAAAAAGCAATCAGTAATGCAACAATTATGGGTAGATCTAAGGAGGATCTAAGAGCTATCACAAGGGCAATCAGATAGTTTGTGAATCAGCTGTTTTAATCATAAACAGATCCAGTGAATGGATTGAAGCAGCAGTTATCTACTTTGCATTTGTTATGGCAAATGCAGTTCGAATGCTACTTATAAGTTTATGAAACAAACAACAAAGAATGATAAACAAACAAACTAATTATCTCCCCAGTGGAGTCGCCATTTTGTTACAGGGAAAAGTGTCTATTTAGAACTGCTCTATCCCACTAAGGTGTGACAGCTACCTTAGAAACAAACAGAGAAAAGCTACTTTTGTATTTCCTTTATGAATTATAGATAGAGAGGAATAGAAAGAACCAACCTGTGTCTTGCGCTAATCCTTTGATTCGATCCCTCTCTTCTTTGATAGTCTCCAGCTACCTGCTCACTAGCACACCCAGCTTCACAAAGTACCTGTAAGATCACAGAAGCATAGCACTATACAAAGACATGGATCTATATTCATAAACAACTTAGGATCAGATTTAAATTGACCATACAAATGTAACAAGCATCAATGATACAAAAGCATGGAGGAGAACTCAAATAGCTTTTATTGATAAACAAGAAAAGATCCAGGAGGAGTTACAACCAGTGGTTCTGACCCAGCATCAACCTCCCAGCAAAGAAGCCCCTCTTCACCTCAAACAAGGCATAGATCACCCAACAATCTGATGTTTATCTCTAGAAACCAACAGCAATTCCTTACAATATGCAAAATTCCAGCCCCTGGATCTTTGGGATGAGGGATCCATATATAGATATCTGTAAGGAGGATGAGTCAGCTTGTGATTTGATTAGTTTCTTCTCTCTGTCAGTTCTTGCTTCCACTTGGAGACTGAGGGCCTCTTACTCATCCTTGGTCGAATTCAGTGAGGCAAGTGTCACAGGAGAAGATTCTGGAAGCTTCCATTGTCTCTCCACCTCATGGAATGGCACTGCCATTTGTCATTTCTCGCCCATCGCACCCCACTGAAAGGAGTTTTGAAATGAAACGCACCCTCACAGTGCATTTGGGTGAGATGCAACGCACCTAGCCAGTGGAGCAGCTGCAATGATCCTATTTTGACCAATTTTGAGTAGTTTTTCATGGAGAACTTCTGGGAGAAGCTGTAATCTGTTGACCTTGTTCCTTTAGGGGTTAGAACAACACTTTTAGGGACTTAGGATCCCTTGGTTTATGCACATTTCATGCTTGGAGTTGTAGGGCACAAAAATGTCTATAACAAACAAAGAAACATGTTTCCTCTTTTTGTGCCTTTGCTAAGAATTTAATTGTTGAATATATGGATGTAATGATGAGATTATCTATGCAGTCACTGGATGGAGATGAAAGGAAGTGGTTCAAAACACTTCCTACTAATTCTATTAATACTTGGGAATAATTAGAGAACATTTTCACACAAAGATGGGGTGAAAAGCCACCACCTACAGGAGCAAAGGTGGTGTTTGGTTTTATCTTGAGGGAGAGGAGATCTCCTACTTTAGACTAGATCTAGACTGATGCACTAGAAATTGAAGCAAATTTATCTATTGCAGGGAAAATCAAACCAAAGGAACAAGTTGAAGATAAGAGCAAAGGAAAATAAGTAGTGAAGGTTGCTAGGCAACCTAAAGATTCTCCTGAACAAAATCTTGATGAAATGCATAGAGTCGATATGAATCTATCCAATAAACTAGTGAAAATGGAATTAGAAAGTAAAAACCCTCTGAGGAAGATTCAACAAGGACAAAATAGAAATTTTAATCCTCAATTTAGGAGGAAACCACTGTAAATTATGCAAAGGGATAAAAAGGACCAGGATCAAATACAACCACCTCTATATACCGAAGATGAACCAGAGTAAGTAGTGGAGGAAATCCTTAACGAATAGGAAAATCATATTTCTACTTTGTATGAGGGGGAGGGAGGAGTCATAAATGAAGATTGAAATTTGCAATTTCAGGTCTCTCTGGATGATGAAGAAATTGAAGAATACTGTAAGAAGTTTATAGATTTTATGCAAGCAGAGTTGCATAAAAAATATTATCCTAGGTCAAGAAAGAGATCAAGAGTTCAAGACAGTGTAGAGGATCAAACCATGACATAGTTCAGCAACGATCTCCAAAACAAGCTAATAAAGGAAAACAATAGATGAATACAGTCCCAACAATTACAATTCAACAAGGGGAAGTTCCAATAGTAAGCATGATTCAAGGATGTTGCAAAGATCTATTCAATAACCCGTTGTCATTTATCAGAATGTGTCAAATGAGAACAATGAAAGAGGGTCATTTTTTTAATTTATTAGAAGAATTATAAAAAATTAAAGTTCCAATTCCTTTGGTTGAGTTAGTGAAAACTCCTACTTATAAAAAAACAGTCTCTGATTTCATAAATCTCTCACAGGATAATCACTCAACAGATGCAGTCAATTTACAGGAGGAAATGCCATTGGTGATGTTTGGCCCTCATGTGAAAGAAAAATATTCTTATACACCTCCTTTTTATATTTCACTTCTTATGCGTACTTTTATTCTTCATAACTGTATGTTGGATTCGGGAGCCTCTCATAATCTAATGCCTCTTTCAATTATGAAGCAACTAAACTTGCAAATTATAAAACCTAATAAACACCTTTATTATTTTGATTAAAAAAAGGTGAAATGTGTGGGATTGATGAAGGATTTGTTGGTTTCAATGGCTCAAACTCTAACCATAGTATTGTAATGGATGTGGTTGATTTTGGAATGTTACTCTCTAGATCCTAGGGAGCCAAGGTGGGAGGAGTGCTCAAATTGGATTTCACATATGTTATTATTCTAGTTTTTGGTGGAGAAGAGAGGAAGTTGTATCGAGAGACCAAGATTGTAAATACTATCACAAAGGAGGGTTCAAGTAATTATGTTGTTTATAGTCATGAAAAGGATGACGTTTCCTATTTCATGTTACAAGAATTTTAGGAAATTTTTGAAGACATGTAAGTACAACTCCCTTCAACAATTAAAAGCAAGGAGCTAGTAGTCAATGGAGTTTGGAAGTTGTATTTAGATGGTGCATATTCGAAAGAAGGGAATGGAGTTGTATTTCTTATTCTTTCTCCAAGAGGTCATATTGTTCCCTTCTATTATAAATTAGACTCCAAGTTTACTAATAATATCACTAAATATGAGGCTTTGGTTCTTGGTTTACAAGCTTCAAATAATTTAGGAATACAATGTATTTATGTTTTTGGGGATTCAAAATTAGTGGTTAATCAAATCAAAAATCAATGCCAAGCCAAACATCCAAGGATTAAAGCATATAGGAATGATGTATGGGATTTAGTGGAAAATTTATTTTCTACCTTTACGTTGATGGTGTTGGATCTGCCAACACTTAGCGGATCTCCCTGGTATGAAGTGACAAATAAATGTCACACCATTTGGTGTAGTAGTCCCATCTGGTATGATGGCCCGATCACCATTATATTAAGGATTTGCCTTAGCTCTTGCTTGTGAATGCATGAGAGTGGTTCACTTTGTCTTCGAACATTGAGGTTCACGTGCCTTGTGAGTGCTTAGTGTCACTTGTGTCAAGGTTCTTTCACTATAGAGGGAGAGGGTGGGAGTGAGTCTCAAGTTGAAAGGGAATAGTCCCAACTCTATTAGAGACACATAACACAAAAAGACATGCACAACTTCCGACAGAGTAGTCCACATGGATGGGACAGTCACAAACACAATGTGAATAGATAGCACGTACAACACCCAATGGAATAGTCCACACGAGTGTGACTAACATTATAACAAGTTTACAAAAATGAGTCTGTCGAGTGTCTGATGGAATAGTCCACATGGGTGAGACAACATTAACAACTAATACAACACATTTCCAATAACATATGTACTAAAACAACCGAAATAGTTCAATTGTCTTAATACAGGTTAAAGCAACATGCATCACAAGCGTCTAAAGAATAGTCCTACAAACGAATATAATACATGTTTTAAAACGTGCTGGCCTATTAACAGGCTTCTATATTAAGAAAAATTTCCAAGACACATCCATACACCATTACATCACTAACCTCGATAGTAGGGCATTAGAGCTACTGCTCGCTTCTCAAAGAAAAAACTACAGACTCTATAGGCTATGTGGGAGGAGACAAGGTGAAAAGTATTTTGCATGTACAAATGACGGGTATATATAGCTAGGGGTGAAACTAACCCTTGTGGCTATTCGACTTCCCTCATGACTGTTTGACTTACATGACTCTTCAACTTTATATGTGGTTCTCTTTGACTTCCACTTTACATTACATTGATTACAACAGTATGGCCCACAATAGTGATGTGTCCGAGATGACTCATGACATGACTCGAAATGACAGTGCTGGTATGTTCATGCTGATGGTGGTGTCCATCTTGAGTTGCAGTGTTGTTGAGTGATGAGTGTTCTCTTGGTGTATAATAGCTTCACCTCCACATGGCGAGGTGTGCAGAGTCGAACATGTCTGTGTAGTTTTCAGGCTGAGCAAGATGTCGGGAAACAGGAGAATAATCCGAGAAAGTTGCGCAATTTTAGGAGCAGCACGTCAGCTGACAAAGGGACTCGCTAACAGAAATGCACAAATTTCGGGGACAATGCATTGACAGGCACTAGGTGCCTATCCATCATGTCTGCGCAATTTCTTCAGTTTGTGGAGGCGGGAATGCTGACATCTTTTGCGCAATTTTTTGGAGGAGTGAAGCTCAGGGTCACTACCCGGTCAAACTCTCCGGTTGACCAACAAGAGGCTTGATAGATTGGCTTGCGGGAAGTGAAAATTGAGATGGATTCTTGGGCAACTTTTGTGTTGTTCTAGGTCACAGTCAGCTAGGTTGATTCCAGGATTATGCAATGCAAACAGTCTGGGGCGCAACCTCAAGCTCTATGCAATTCTGGGCAATAGTACATGATTGCTGAGGGTTGAGACTACGCAGTGCAACTCAGTGGAGGTCCGACTGGTGGAGGGTAGTTTGGTCGACAAATCTTCAAAAAAATGACTAAGTGTGTGAACGAGTGAACTCATGCATGCATGACCTTGCGAACACACACTTAACATGACTCAACGACAAGACTCCTCGAACCAACAAGACAACATACACTCAATGTGACTTACCAATGGGTGCGAGCGACAAGTGCGACACTTGTGATAGATCATTGAATGACCGCGATGACACTTGCGTGACATTGCATAAAACTTTGTGTGCAAGTGCGACAAATACTTACGTAGTCGACACAACTTGTACACATGAAGACAAACCTTTAACTTTCCAGAACATGACCGCAAGCATGACATTGTGACCAACATGCTAAAAGATGTCCGGTGAATGGTCAAGCGAGGAGGGTGCAAAGACTCAACACGAGCTCATCATATGAGCCCGAGTGTTTGCAAACATCAAAGAAAAAACCAAGGAAGGCTCTAAAATTGGATGTAAGCCAAAATTTTGGAGAGTATTGTAGCCGCTACAACACTTAGCAATGCACTGGTTGAATACCAACTTCTCTATTTTGGTCCATTGAGAACACATGGCCTTGGTCTATCAGGGAGTATTGAATTTTTGTTTGGGTTACTTTTGATTTCCCACTTACCCCATGGACAGGCATGGTTGACCATTTTCCAACTCAGTCAAACACAACAACAAGTTTGAGCTTGATCACAGTGTTTCGAAATTGGGAAGGGTAGTTTGGCTCACGAGTTTAAAACTTTCAGAGTATAAGTTTTCATCTCTGGTGTTGCTCCGCTGCTAGCAGGCCTGGACAATACCCGGATGGAGTCACGCAGGAACACACGCATTGCTCCACTTCCACCGAGCCTAGTAAGTACCCCGTTGGAGTTGCATGCTTCACCTCTCTGCCCAAGAAGCCTTTCTCTTCTTTCCCCTTTGTATTTTTTTAAAAGAGGATTGTTCATAGGCACTTATTTATTTTTGTGGCGGAAGAGGGATCCCGACTTATTGAGTGCAGAAGAGGTTGTTCCTTCAAAGAAGCATGTAAGACCTATGACATAGGTTTTCTCATTTATTTTTTCACCTTCTTTGTTTCTACTAGTTGGATGAGATTGAACACACAGAGCAAAAGGCTGAATATAGGCATGGGGTTTCCCAGTGCGGACATAGGTTCATGGTTGGACCAGATATTCCCTTGTAGACGGCTCATATTTTTCATCAAGACTTCATCGGTTGAAGGTTAACCAAGAATAGAGAAGACAAACACATGAATGGACAAGTGTTGTAGTGTCACCATACTATTTGGATCTTAGCCACATACTCATTCAAAAGCCAGAAATCAGTAGAGGGCAACACTTATTGACAAAACCAAAAGAAGCATGATACTAAGCAAACAAAACAAAAAGGAACAAAACTAGTAAAGCAAAGTGAAAAGACAACAAGCAATAAACAGACTATGTACATGGTGTGGGGCGCGATCCTGACTTACTGAAAGTAGTGTTTGAGATCTTGGCCAATGACAGGAAGGTTTTCAATCCACCCATCAAGTGATTGTAGATGGTACGTGTGTGGGTCAAGCTTCTCCTAAACAGTGTACAGACCAATCCATAGGGACTGGAACTTTGTATGCTTGCCTTTGTCTTCATGGGGTTTGTCCCATTTCAAGACCAAGTCACCCACATTGAAGTTAGCATTCCCTACAGACTTCTTGTCAAACCATCTCTTGATACGGTTATGGTGGAGTGTGAATTTTTCTTTTGCTTTCATCCTTTCTTCCTACAACTTGTGAAGTGTATCCATCCTATGTTGAACTAGCAGACAAGGCTTTCCTTGGGATTCTTGGGACAATTGGAGTGTAGGCAAGTAGATGTTTGGTGGAAGGATGGCTTCTTTCTCGTAAACTAGGAAGTATGGCGAAGTGTTCAGAGAGGGTTTGGGTGTTACGCGGTTAGCCCATAAAGCATTCATCAAAGTGAAGTGTCAATTACACTGTTAAGAGTAAATGGTTTTATTGATAATGAAAATAAGATTTTTATTTGTGGATTCAGTGAGTCCATTTCCCTGCAGGTAGTAGTTAGATGAGAGTTTAAGCATGATAACATATTTAAATGCAAAATCATAAATATTTAAAGATGAAAAGTAAGTTGCATTGTCAAACAAAAATGATATCAGAATGCCAAATCGTGAGATGATGTTCTGTTGGAGGAAGTTGATGACTTCCTAGTCATTCACTTTCTTAAGAGGAACTACTTCTTTCCACTGCGTGAAGTAATCTATAGATGTCAAGATTTAGCAGTGTTGTTTTGATGAATGTGGAAATATTTCCCCAATGATGTCCAGACCACATTGTTGGAATGGTTCAGTCACTGCAATAGGGTGAAACGGGGTTGTTGACCTTCGTGTTCTACTAGCGCAACGCTGATAAACTGAGCACTTGTGGGCGTATGCATGTGCATCCTTGAACAATGTGGGCTAGTAGAAATCGACTCGCATAACTTTGTGCATAGTGGTATTTCTCGTGAATTGGCCCTCAGATGGTCAGTCTTGTAGGTCATGCAAGACCTTCTCTAAATGATGTGCCTCTAGGCACCTTAGCAAAATCGCATCACTATGCTTTCTATAAAGCACTCCGTGCACCAACTGATAAGATAAAGCTTTGAGGCATAGTGCCCTCTTCTGTCTCATGGAGAAGTGAGAGGGTATGGTGCCATGCTCAAGGTACTGGAGCACATCTTTGTACCAAGATTTTTTGCATGATGTGGGTGGTGCTCACTCTACATCGTACACTCCAATTTCTTGCTCCCAACTAGCGAGATCTTCTTCTTCCTCCTGTGCATGGATTGATTCCTCTGCGAGTCTGTACAGACCATGACCCTTGATAGTGTGAACTATCTTGATTTCAAGATCATACTCTTGCAAGCCTGTCATCCAGTTCGCATGTCTTTCACCCAGCTCTTGCTATACAAGCAGTGATCAGACTGCGGGGTGAGGCACATAGACTATGCAATGGTTCTTCAGCAAGTAGGGTTTGAAGTGTTTTACTACCTTGTACACTGCATATGCTTGTTTGTCAAGGATGGGGTAGTTGAGTTCGGGTACCTGCATGCTTGTGCCCATGAAGGAGATGGGATGTTCGTCCTTTAGCTCATCCTTCTAAGTGAGTACAAGAACAAGCGAGTTGTGGGAGGCAGAGGTGTATAGCAAGAAATATTTGTTAAAATCTGGGTTGTAAAGTGCAAGCACATCTACTGTAGCCTTCTTGATATGGGTGAATGAATTATTTTCCCTATTTCCCCATCTGTAGATTGCATCCCTCTTAATCATATCTTTCATAGCTTTCGCTGTCTGTGCATAATCTGAAATGAACTTTCGAAGGAATTTTATCTTTCCCAAGAAGGACTGCATTGATTTCTTTTTGGTTGGGTGAGGAATTTCTGTAATGGTCTAGACTTGGTCCGGATTAACCTTGATCCCACTTCTGGCAATGATGTGCCCAAGGAGGTTCCACTTATACACCACAAAATATGCTCTTTTTGGGATTCAAGGAAATCTCGTATTTCCAACATCGCTTGAATATATTCTTCAGATGGTGTATGTGGTCTGACCATTTTCTAGAAAATATAGTCACATCATCAAGGTACACCACTACACTCTGTCTGATGAGTATGTAGAAGGCGATGTCCATGGTGTGCTGAAAAGTTGCGCCTGCATTCATGAGCCCAAATGGAATCCTCCTCTATGTGAAGTTACCCCACTTGGTATGGAAGGAACTTTTTAGTCTATCACGTTATCCTACTAGAACCTGGTTATATCCTAAAAAATCATCGAGTAAGGAAAACAATTCTGCCCCAGATATTGTCTGTAAAATATGCTACATTAATGACACGAGGTAGTTGTCTTTGTCCAAAGCGTGATTCAAGTTTCGAAAATCAACGCATAAGCTGATCTTGCTAGACTTCTTATTTATAGGAACAAGGTTAGAAACCAACCTGGAATGATGAAATCTGTAAATGATCCGTGCATCCAATAGCTTGGTCAACTCTTTCTGTATGAGGGGTTCAAGTGATGGATGTACTTTCCTCAACTTCTGCTAAAATGGCTTAACCCCTTCCTTGATTGTAAGCACATGTTGGATTATTCGCGTGTCGTATGTTTTTAGATCATCATATGTCCACGCGAAAACATCCTGGTACTATTTGAACGGGTGGACAAAGGCTTTCCACTTCTACTATGTGCAACACATACCGAGATTAATGAACTTCAGATCTTGTTTTGCTCCCAAGTTTATTTGTTCGTGCATCATGGTGGAACTGTGGGTTTTTCTGTTCCTTGGCCCCTAAAAGTGGTTTTGCAAGTCATATAGCCTTTCGAGAGATATCACAGCCTTGGGGATGAGGTTTCCTTTCTTGTCATTAGCTGTAGCTTGCAAAGACTTCTCGTGCTCATATTCGTCAATCGTTGCATCCTTGAAGACATCAGTGTTGGCCATGAAGTGCAGCATTTGTTGATCATCATCAAAAACATATAGATTAGTTATGTTATCGAGATAGAAGGCTTATACAAAATTTCAACAATAAACCTATCCATAAGTGGTGAAATTCTAGCGGCTGTGTTTGCTAAGGCATCGACAGCTGCATTACGTGTTGTTGGCACAACAATGATATTGAATGCTTGGAAGTTAGAGATTAGTCTCCATACCTCTTTCTGGTAACTTTTGATATGAGGCGACAAACAATGTATGGTGTTACGTACCTTCTGTACCATGATTTCTGAGTCACCTACCACTTTGAGCGTGGAAAAAATTAGGCTAATGGCCTTGTGGAAGCCCACTACGAGTGCTTTGTATTCAGCAGTGTTATTCATGCACTCGAACTCCAAGTGACTAGAGATAAAACGTTTCCTATGATTCAGGTCTATCAAGACACACCCGACTTTAGAGCCATCCTGTGTCTTTGATCTGTCAAAATACATGGTCCACAAGTCGTCTGTACACGGACCACTTGACATCAAGGAAAATTTTAAGGATGGAAAATTTTCTTGAAGTTTAAAACATTGGCGAATCTCACTAATCCCTAATATGCAAATTATAAATGTTTATTGATATATTTGTAAAATTAATCAAATTTATAATTATTTTATATATAGTCTCTATATAATGTTGGCGATTTTTAAGGTAAAATAATTTTATATTCTAAAATTTGGGCGAATCGTCTTTTATAAAATTGGAAATTGGCGAATCTTTTTTGTGGAAAAATCATGGAAAATTAGCCCACTGGGCGAACATTAGCCCCTAAAATTTTCCATGCTTGACATGCTTATACTACTACTACTACTGTTGCTACTAGTGTTACAATGTACTATACAAGTTTCATTTCCATCATTCGGGCAAGGAAGGAGACCCAACTGCGTGTCTAGTGGGGTTGGAGCTGGTTGTGCAAGATAACACCCCAGCTATGTTTCCAAGAGGCAGTTGTCGAACATGAGTTCCACGAAAGCCAACGGTTCGTTCTCACCATTGATGGGAGTGACATTGTGTCTCATGTATCTCTCGGATAACACCTGGATTGATTTCTTTTGCCCTGGTACGGAAGCCACAAGTGTGACCAGTTTGTAGAAAATTACCCATTCAACTTGTTGGACCAGTCTCTGCTGAGCAGTAAGCCAAACGCTTCTGGTATGTCCACAATGATAATGTTGATGCACTGGTGAAATTGGCCATCATGAGATAATCGTATGATCACATCCCAAAGTTCACCAATGGATGGTACACACATTAGATCAAGTTGGATGATTTGCGCAGATTTCTTGATCCATTGCGCATTGATCTACTTGGTAATGGAGAGCAGCATGACATTGGTTGATGCACCATAATCAACCAAACAGTTTTGAACATTGTAGTTAAATATTTCAAATGAAAGAAAGAAAGGAGGGCAAATAGAGTTTGCTTCTTCCATCTAGAGTGCGTTGAGCCAAGTTATGATTGAACCAGGATATGTGCTTGCTCCCTTGCTTGTAGAGGCGGTGCTGTCTACAAATGTTTGCCCCAATGTGTGCAACAAAATATCCCACTGACCCTGGATCTTAGCTAAACCGAACAAAGAAATGTTTGCATGAGTTTTCTTCATATATCCCACAATATTGTAATCAAGAGTGGGTAAACTCACTGAGATCTCCGGGGTTAGACTCGTGTTTGTACTGTCCGACAGAGTGTTCTGAATTTTACCGCTCATGGACGTGCTCTTGTTCACAGCTATCTTCCCGGGATTACTTTGTGCTTTCTGCTTTTGGAGCTACCTTCCTCAACAATTCAAGCCTTTCTCGTATCTCCCCAATCGTAGGGGGAGCCCCTTGACTTTTGAGATTGTATCGACCACTTTGCTTTGGGGGATTCTTCTCGGTGTTGGTTTTTTGTGCTTCTTGTGAGCATTGATACATGTTGATTATCTACCCAGTGCTAGGTGCCTCATTAGATGCAACATCTTCCTCATCATCTTTGTCTCTCGACTGATACTGCACATTATTTACATCATTTGGCATATGATTTCATACCAAGTCCACAAATCGTTTCCATTCCAAACAAGTCCCTTCTCGATGAAGGTCTTCATGGAATGAGAAAAAATCTTCATTCGCACACAGTTCTGTCTGGAACACTGAGTTGGATATCTACGTAGTTTTAGCTGGGAAGCAGTTGCTGCCCAATGACATGCTCCCTTTATATTGTCTAGGACACTGGTTGTTTGCAGATGTCTCGATCATTCATTGTTTTAGTTCAGATACCTCTATTGTCAAGTTCTTGATGAGATGAGTATGGGTTTCAATGTCACTTGCTTCCTTGTCTTTACCCTTTCTCGCTGCAGCCTAGGGCTTCCTGCTCGCATCTCTGGAGTCTTTTTCCGGTTCATCATTCTTGATTACTCCAATCGCGCGTAGCTATTTTTCCACAACGATCGCCTCTTCACAGTTCTCTAGTAATGTTGGTTTCACAGCTCGCTTGATGAACTGCACAATATTGGTTGGCAATTAAAATGTATAATAGTCGATAGTGATGGAGTCATGAGGTTTTATGTCAGTTGTAAACTTTTTCAATATGTGCAAAAACCTCTGATTAAAACTTTTACCTTCTCTTTCGACTCCATCTTTAGACTGCCCAACTCTTTGAGCAACATAGCAGGGGTCTTGTCATCAACAAATTTTTCCAAAAAAATCCTTTTGAACATACCCCAGTTATGGATGGAATTGACAGGAAGGATGTGATACCATACCGCTGCATGACCATCCAAGGTACGTGGAAACAATCTGCATGCAATGTCATCGTGTCATACCTCGAGTGTCTACAATTGCAGGTAGAAGTTGTCCAAGTGGTATTCTCCCTTCACTATTCTATCAGGGTCATACTTTGTCAACATCCTCTCTGACCACTTTGGCATCTTTTGCAAAGCACTCAGCAGATCCAATGGTCCATGAGTCATCCATTCAAATTTTTGGTCAGCCATGTCTTCTTCTTCTTCATCCTCCTCCTCTTCTTTAGAATCTGATAGTTCTGACTCTAAGTCTGTTGGTCCATCTCCAACTCTGCCTCCTCTGTTGCCTTCCCCTTCGACTCCTGTACCAGAGTCTGAGCCCAACATCACAAGGGTGTCTTGTTCTCCCTATCGAGATACTGGAGGTTCCTCTCCGTTCTCAACATCTTCTCCCAGACCTTCAATCGTGGCAAGAACTACTTCTTCCACTGATGATACAACAACTCCTGTGGGAGTGGTCTTTGGATTCTTTTATGCATATGGAAGATCTTGTATTCCTAGGATCAGTCTGACTGCTTTGGAAAACTGATGGGTGATGGGACGAATAGAGCAGAGGTGATGATATGAAATTTCGTGTTCATCTCTAGGAGGTGGCGAGTAACGAACTTCAGAGTTACGTGTAGGTGAGAGGGAGTGTGAGTTACTACATTGACTAGATGATTGATTATTGGGGGTGAGAGTACATTTGGCCATAAACAACTGGAGGCCCTCCTTCCAATGCCAAAAATGTTGACAGTGCTGGACCTGCCAACATTCAGGGCATCTCCCCGGTATGAAGTCCCAACTAGATCTCACACCATTTGGCATAGGAGTCTCATCCAGTATGATGGCCCAGTTGCCATTATCTTAAAGATTTTCCTTAGCTCTTGCTTGTCAACACATGAGAGTGGTTTAATTTGTCTTCAAATAGTTAGGCTAACGTGCCTGGTGATTGCTTAGTGTCACTTGTGTCAAGTTTCTTTCACTGCTGAGGGAGAGGGTGAGAGTGAGTCTCAAGTCAAAAGGGAATAGTCCTAACTCTGTCAGAAACACACAACATAGCAGGACATGCATAACTTGCAGCAGAGTAGTCCACACAGATGTGATAGTCACAAACATAAGTTGAGCAGATAGCACATCCAACACCTAGTGGAATAGTCCACACGAGTGCAACGGTCGTTATAACAAGTTTACAAGGATGAGTCTGTCGAGTGTTTGATGGAATAGTCCACACGAGCGAGACAATGTTAACAACTAATACAACACATTTCCAATAGCATATGTACTAAAACAACTAAAAGAGTTCAACTGTCTTAATATATGTTAAAACAACATGCATTACAAGCGTCCAAAGAATAGTCTTACAAACGAATACAATACATGTGCGAAAACATGCTCGCCTATAAACATGCTTCTAAATTAAGAAAAAATTCCAAGACACATGATTACACCATTACATCAATAACCCCAACAGCAGGGCGTTGGAGCCACTTCTCGCTCCTCAAAGAAAAAATTACAGACTCTCAAGGCTATGTGGGAGGAGCCAAGGTGAAAATTATTTTGCATGTACAAATGAGGGGTATATATAGCCAAGGGTGAAACTGGCCCTTGTGACTGTTCGACTTCCCTCATGACTGTTTGACTTATATGACTCTTCAACTTTACATGAGGGTCTCTTGGACTTACACGTTACATTACATTGACTACAACAGTATGTCCCACTGTGGCCAAGATTACTCATGACATAACTGGACATGACAATGCTAGTATGTTCATGCTGATGGTGGTGTCCATGTCGAGTTGCGGTGCTGCTGAGTGATGAGTGTGATCTTGGTGTATCACAACTTCACCTCCGCATTGCAAGGCGTCCGGAATCTTCGATAGTCTTGTTGTTCACTTGATGTTTCATGTGCATGTATCCCCTTCGATGGTACTTAGCATGCATCATGTGTTCATCCATTAGCGAACAAGTCTCCTAGCATGCTCTCCTTGTTCATCCTGTTCGTCATCGCACCATGTCTCATCCATGTACCTGTATCTGCAATCACTCATGATGAGACAACATCAAATCCAAAAATATCCTAGTCTACCATGATGCATCATCTTTCGCTTTAGGGTGCAAGTGATCGGAAGAGAGGATAACGCTCTGAAACTGTGCAGAGCACATTTTAGACCGTGATGCAGGCTCTGGGGCACTGCTAAGGAAAATTGTGCAGAGGCCACTGGGAGGCTAAGATGAGTAATCCGGAACAACAGTGGCATTCTGCGGGATTTAGCTCAGCTGGGAGGCAGAACAATGCATTTTTTCTAGGGAGGCAGTGCATGTAGTAGGGAGAACACTGGTAGTGAAAACTGCACAGATTCTGCGGGGTGGCTAGCAGCAGGCTACGGGAACTTGCTAGAAAAAACTGCGCAAACTAAGAAGCTGGCCTGCAGGACATGTCTGCGCATTTTTCGGGTTGAGTGGGATGTCAAGCAATGGGAGGACAATCCAAAAAAACTCGACAATTTTTAGGAGGAGTAGCAAGTTGGCTGATAGAGGGACTAGCTCATAGAACTACGCAAATTTCAGGGAAAGTGCAGTGACATGCACTAAGTGCCTATCCCTCTTCAGTCAGTGAAGGCAAGCATGTGTAATATGTTCTGTGCAATATTTTGGAGGAGTGAAGCCTAGGGTCACTGCCCGGTCAAACTCTCTGGTTGACCAGCAGGAGGCTTGATAGATTGGCTTACAGGCAATGCAGATTGAGACGGCTTCCTGGGAAACTTCTGCACTATTCTGGGTGACATTCAACCAGGTCGATTAGAGGATTGCATAGTGCAAACTGTCTGGGAGGCAGCCTCAAGCTCTACGCAATTCTGGGCAGCAGTACATGCTCACTGAGGGCTGAGACTACACAGTGCAACTCAGTGGAGGTCTGACTGGTAGGGATGGTCCGGTCGACAGATCTTTAGAAAAATGACTAAGTGTGTGAACGTGTGCATGCATGACCTTGCAAACACACACTCAACATGAATCAATGACAAGACCCCTCGAACCAACAAGAAAACATACACTCAATGTGATTGACCAACGGGTGCGAGCGACAAGTGCGACACTTATGATAGATCGTTGAATGACCGTGATGACACTTGTGCGACATTGCATACAATTTTGTGTGTGAGTGTGATAGATACTTACATAGCAGACACAAATTGTACACATGAAGACAAAACTTCAACATAGCCAAAACATGAACGCAAACATGACGTTGTGACAAAAATGATAAAATATGTCCGGTGAATGATCAAGCGAGGAGGGTGCAAAGACTAGACATGAGCTCATGGGATGAGCTTGAGTGTTTACAAACATCAAGGAAAAAACCAAGGAAGGCTCTGAAATTGGACGCAGGCCAAAATTTTGGAGGATGTTGCAGCCGCTACAACACTTTAATATACAGTTCCTACCTAGGGAAGGCAATAGACTAGCTGATTCATTAGTAGTTCCAGCTAGTACTTTTAAGCCTCCATTGAATCACAGGCTCAAGCATGAAGTGGAAATCAGGAACATACCTGCTACTCCAGATAACATAAAGTATTGGCAGGTGTTCGAAGATGAATAACAGGTTAAAATATTTCTGAAAATGGTAGGTGAGTTTTCAAATTTGGAGATTTACCAAGAAGATGAAACTAAAGAAGTTCAAGAAAATGAATCAAGCAGAAAATTTCCTTTAAAATATTCTATAGGGGATCAGAATATAATGTAGTTGAAGAACAATGTGATACCTAAAGATTTGGTACCCTTGGAGAGATTGTTTAATGCTAATGATTGTTTTTGTGAATACAAAGAAAACAGATTTATAATATTATCTTGAAGGCTGCAATCTTGGAACAGAGCAACAACCAAAGATGGTGATATTGACAAAGGATATTCCAAAAGAATTCAAACAGAGGTATGTAGATATTTTCAAGAAATATATTGATATATTTGCATGGTCTTATGAAGGCCTAAAGACATATGATCCCAACATTATTCAACAGAAAATTCCTTTAAAGCCAGGGGTTAAGCCATATAAACATAAATTGTGGCAAATTAATCCTTTGTTGTTTCCATCAATTGAGAAAGAAGTTAAGAAATTATTACAAGCCAAAATAATTGCTCCTCTTATATATTCTGATTAGGTGTCTAATTTAGTACATGTGAGGAAGAAGAATGGGGAAATTCGGTTATGTGTTGACTTTCGTAATTTGAAAAACACATAATTGAAGGATAATTATCCTCTTCCTAAAATGGATCACATTTTGTAAAAAGTAATAGGATCTTCTAGATTATTGATGATTGATGGCTTTTCAAGTTATAACCAAATTTCAGTGCAGCCAGAAGGTTAGAAAAGTCAACATTTACAACCCCATGGGGCACTTTCATGTATGCAAAGATGCCTTTTGGAGTAACGAATGTTGGTGGTACGTTCCAAAGGGCTATGGATATAGCCTTTGTAGGTGAAAAGGAGAAGTTTGTGGTAATCTATTTGGATGACATTACGGTTTTCACCAAGTCAGATGAAGAACATTTAAAACATTTGCAATAGACTTTTGAAAAATGCATAATTTATGACTTATCCTTAAACCCCAAGAAATCTCATTTTGTTTTAAAAGAAGGAAAGTTACTTGGTCATATCGTATCTAAAGAAGGGGTTAGGATTGATCCAAAAAGAGTAGAAGCAATTAAAAAAATACCTCTGCCAAGGAGCAAAAAGGAGATCCAAATTGTTTTGGGAAAAATATTTTTTCTTAGAATGTTTGTCCCAAATTATGCAGAAATTGTAGAAGAAATCAGTGGCATGTTGAAAAAGGATGCAGAAGTGAGGTGGACCACAACCGCCAATGAATATTTCACAAGGATGAAGGAAGATTTTCAAGAATCCCCTGTATTGGTGAGTCTTGATTATGAAAATCCTTTTCAGATATTTTCATTTGCTTCTTCTCTTACTCTTGCAACAATACTTTTACAAAGAAATCAAGAAAATAGGGAGCAACCTGTAGCATTCTTCAGTAGGGTGTTAAGGGATGCAGAGCTAAGGTATAATATTCTGGAAAACCAAGCCCATGCTTTAGTAAAAGAACTAAAGGATTTTAGAGTTTATATTCTTCAGTCTCAAATTATTGCTTATGTTCCTAACGCTGCTGTCAAAGATGTGTTGGCTCAGAGTGATAGTGATGCAAAAAGAGGAAAGTGGACAGCAAAGATCCAAGATTATTATATGGACATCAAACCAGCTAAGCTGGTAAAGGGACAAGGACTAGAATTTTTTTTAACAAAAGCTAATTATCAAGCTATGGGAATGTATTTTCTGGCCTTTAATTTTATAGTTATGAAAAATATGATTCTTGTGAGTTAAAGTTAAAAGAACCTTAATTATGAGCTCCTCTTTTCTATATTTCATTCCATGTTAACTACATATTTCTTCTAAATTTAAAGACAAAATGTTTTGCATTAAGCAGCCTGTTGTTAAAGACTTTTCATTATCTTTTCTCACTATACTACCATTAAAATTGTATTCAACATCAGAAAGCCACTTTGAAATATTGTTTTTCCCATAGAAGGCTAAGACGCACTACTTTTATAATTATAATTTATGGGGTTTCAAAACAATGGGACAAAAAAATTATTTTATCACAGTTCTTAACAAATGTTTTGGGCACTAACCTCTCCTCAGCCAGAGCTTGTCTTCCAAGGTACAACGCCCATTAAAGTGTTTTTCCCAACATTAATCTTGGAATGTGTGTCCCATGACCTTGTTATTATTTTATTTACAAGGAAAATCAACCAAGGGCTATTACAAATTTTATGTTCTATGTGTAATTGTGTTTTTATTCATTTTTTTCTTTCCATAGAATTTTTGTAGAGAAGTCTTGTGTATTTTGTTATCAGTTTGATCTCATTAACATTTGTAAGGTTTCAAGGATTTTCTACATGGTATCAGAGCAGGAAACAAGATAGAGACCAAGTTCCTTGATCATATTCAAAGTGTGTTGGAGAGAATATCAGTTAGTGTAGGAATTATACAAGTGAAAGAATGATGTTAGTCTATGGTTTGAGGGTAGAGCATGCACTAGAAGGGACTTCAAATTTTTGTGCATGGAAGGAAAAAATAACGGCTATGTTAGATGATAATGGGGTTTTGGAATGCATTAGGACTGATATTCCTAAACCTGCTACATCAGATGCACATCAGTTGGCTCAATGGAAGAAGGAAACTGCCAAAACTAGGAGGATGATCTTAGAAGGAGTTAGAGACCATATTGTTCCAAATTTGCATGGGAAGGAAACACCATTCCAGATGTGGAAGGCCCTTACTGATCTGTTTAAAAGTAGTAATGATGCCAGAAAACTTGTTTTAAGGGATAATTGAGGAACATTCGAATGGGAAAGAATGAGCCCATTGTTACATATCTATCTAGGTTTTCTCAAGTGAGGGATGAACTTGGAGGTGTTGGAGAGATAGTTCCACCAGTAGAGCTTGTGAGCCTTTCTCTTGGGATTCACAAATCTTGGCATAGTTTCTAGGATGTAGTGAATGGTAGAGATAAGCTCCCTAGTTGGCAGAGCCTGTGGTCATACTTTATGCGAGAAGAGATAAGCAGGAACACAAGGAATCAAGTCTCACACTGGACAAAAGATGAGGAGAAATTTTCTTTAGCTGGCAAAGGGAAAAAATCCAAGGGTGAGAAGGCCCAAGGAAAAATTGAGTCTAGTCAAAATGGAGGCAAGGAAAAGAAGTATCTTAGCAAGATCAAGTGTTTCATTACCATGTGTTTGGACATTATGCTATAAAATGTACAAACAATAAATATAGTAAGCATGTTGCTACAACAACAAGAGGAAAATCACTCTCTTCTTAGTTTGAATTGGATTTCTCCTTGATATCTTGCATAGAAATATCAATTCAAGGTAGAGTGTGGTACATTGACTCAGGGGCTTCATTTCACATGATGGGCGATAAAAATATCTTATGTAGTATGGAGGAGAAATACATGCAATTCCATATCAATCTTCGAGATGATGGAAGATACTTAACCAAAGGATTTGGTACAGTGATATTTAATAGGGAGTCTAGTTCCATTCTCCATATCAAGAATGTGATGTATGTTCCAAGATTGAAGAAAAACCTTGTCTCAATAGCAACCATTGAAGACAAAGGGTATGATGTTGTATTCAACAAAGGGATGACCTACCTCAAGATTTCTGCTTCAATACAAGTCAAGAAAATTGGTGTCGGGATCAAGAACCTCTACGAATTAGAGGTTGATGCATGTGCAGTCTTGAGAAACAAGGCAACGAGTACCCAGAGTAGAGATTTGTTGGTTGAGAGAGAGCAGGATAGAACTCTCAAGATGGAGCCTTAGTCAGTATCTCAAGTTTAGTCTTAGATAGTTGGAGGTTGGGCTGACTAGTAGGATGATGATGAGGACCATAGCCTAGGGTGAGTGAAGGCAACCACTCAGTCGGAGACTTCTAGTATAGGGAAATTTTGAGCCAAGTGGGTAGAGGATTTGGTTAAGGGAGCTCAGAAGAGAGTTGAGTCTCCTAGCACCAAGAAGAAGACACCCAGATACATAAGGTACACGGATATTTCCAGTTCAGAGGGAGCACTGTAACAACAAAGAACTTGGTAGAGCTAAAGACAAATCCAGGTGGATGAGGTTCTTCCAAGAAGCCCTTGTTTTCTAAGAGGGAGCGTTGAAATTGTAGCAAGGAATGTATTCTTTGAATTGTTCCTTACTAAAACATGCCAATTTGAATTTAATCTCATAGATGCTTTAATTAGTTTCCATTTAACATGTGTGATGTGACCTATCACTGGGTTACAGTCAGTTAATTCGAGTTAGATGGCATGCAGTGAGTTGCGGACTATTTTATGGCTAAAATTAGCTATATAGTGGAGTTAAATCTAGTGTATGCCAGTTAACTAATCTCTAGTTTGAGAATAGAGATAGTTATGAGTTTAGTTGGGTAGTTGACTTTCTGTTAACTCAACTTACTCTCAGTTAACTAGTTGCAACTGCTAAAATTAGCCCTAGTAGTTCATGCAATTTGAATTGCCTATTGAGATTGAATGAAGGCACAAATTGTATTTATTATGGTACACATGTTTTTGTGGGAAGAGCTTGACAAGAAAAGAAAGAAATTCTCTTGGGAATTACGCAAGGAAATAAGGGAAATTCCTATTCTTAAGGGGCAAAATTGTGTTAGGAAATATAAGCTCCTAGCAAGCCTTATTTTGCCTAAGTGTTGGGCAAGCCTTGAGATAGATTTTATCAGTATTGCAGGGAGCTCTAGGCTTGAAGCAGATTCTATGTAATAGATTAGATTACTCAGTTGATTTAATACATGCAAGGGGGGTTTTTCCCAGTTGGGTTCCCCAGATAAATTTTGTGTTCTATGTGTAATTGTGTCTTTATTCATTGTTTTATTTCCACATAATTTTGGTAGAGAAGTCTTGTGTCTTTTGTTATCAGTTTGATCTCATTCGCAGTTGCAAGGTTTTAAGGATTTCTACAATGTGGATGAATAATTTTGTAACGACATATTGTGACGTTGGATAAATTACAATGTAATGTAACATTGTGACAATGTTTGTCACATTATAACATTCGATAGATTTATGTACCATTCTGACGTCAGAACATGTTTGATTATTAATATTAATAGGCAATTATGTTTGACTGAAGTTGAAGAGTTTTGACTATTAAGCATAGTCGAACATAGTTGAACATAGTCAACCATATTATTAAATGTGGTTGACTAATTTTCTAATGTCTCATTGTGACATTGGGTAGATTGCAATATAATGTGAAATTATGATAATGTTTGTCACATTGTGACAATGTTTGCTACATCACGACAATGTTTATCACATTGTGACGTCGGTGATATTTTTTGACCATTCTAATGTCACATTATTATTATTATTATTATTATTATTATTAGTCAAATTTATTAATATAATCTTGTTATTATTGAACATTTTTAAATCTTGATTGTGACCAACCAAGGATGACCTTAGCTAACTAATGTTGACAATGCTTGACTTTGGTCAACCATGGTTGGATATAATTATATATGGTTCATTTACATTGACTAAGGATGGCTATGACTTAATAAGGTTGACTACTGTCAAATATAGTAAACATAGAGTTGACCAAGTTTAATCATGGTCAATAATTTAAATATTGACTATAAAAGTTGACTTTGTTTGATTGTGTTTGAGTAATGTGTTTAACTATATTTGATTAATAATAATAATAATAATAATAGGTGATTATGCTTAACCAAAGTTGAAGAGTATTGACTGTCAAACATACTCAAACATAGTCAACCACATTATTAAACCAATATGTTTTAAGCCATATTAATATTTATATTTCTAACATTTTTAAACATTGATTATGGGTGAACATGGTTTGGCTAATATGACCATGGTTGAGTTTGTTTTACCATGTTTGATTAAAATGATTAGAATGTAAATATTATTAATATTATTTATTAATAATAATCTTAGTACTATTTCTATTAAAGATGTTAATGTTAATATCATTAATACTATTAATCATATTATTTTTCTCGATAAAGACTAATTCTATTAAGTAAAATATGGTACAATCAAGAGAAGCAAGAGACCGGCAGACCGGAAATGATGGATCCATCAACCTCGGTCCCGGAGGAAAGATTCAAACTCAGAGCTACATCAAATAACTTGAGAGCAAAGACTGACTAACTGAATTTTACCCCACAGGGGCAGAAACTACAACACAGTGTTTTTTCCCTTTCTTTTTGTTGACTTTTGTCCAGCCATCATGGGGAGAATGAGCTAAAACAACTTGAAGACTGGAATTCTCTATCTTCGGGAACTCCTTTTCTGATTCAGAGGAGGAAGTCTCATGGGTGCGTTTCTGGGAGATTGCTGTGACATGCGCGTGCCCCTTAGTATCCGTGGGCGGATCCATCGGCTGAGGCGCCTGGTCCGGTTCTGAATCGCTTTCCTCATCCTCCGAACTTGGGGAGCTAGAGCTCCCTGCTGGCGGTGGAGGACAGGAAGCCCAACGCTTGGGTTTGGTTTTTGCGAAGATGCCCTTTTTCGTTCTTGCTGTCAGCGATGGGCAGGAGTTCTGCAGGTGCCCTGTTAGGTGACAATGGCGGCATCGGAAGGCAGTGTTTTCGTAATCTAGAATCTGGGTCCAAACAATGTCATTGATCTTGAGATTGATTTGCTCTGGCAGTCCCTTGCTTAAATCAAGCTCCACACATATTCTAGCATATGTATAGAGACCTTGCTGTTCCCTCTCGTAATTTCCCATTAAAAAGCAGCCCAAGGTGTTGCCAATTTGCCTGTATACTTCTGTGCGCCACAGGTGTATTGGGAGATTTGGAAGTCTGATCCAGACAGGGGCTTTAGTGATGACTGCAGAAGCTGGGTCAAAGTCTGGGAACCATGGAGTTAAGAAGAGGCCTGCTGAACCCATGAACCAAGGGCCTTCTTCTAAGGCCTTTTCGTAGTGCTCGGGATTATCGAACAGCACTATGAAATATCCCTTTGCACAGAAATAAACCTTGCAACGGTGAGTCTAGTTGTCATTGATCCAGTCATAAAGATCCTTTGAGCGTG
This sequence comes from Pinus tabuliformis, assembly GCA_031772625.1. Taxonomy (NCBI): domain Eukaryota; kingdom Viridiplantae; phylum Streptophyta; class Pinopsida; order Pinales; family Pinaceae; genus Pinus; species Pinus tabuliformis. The sequence continues at coordinate 484,651,731 of CM062811.1, read as the reverse complement.
GCCAGAGCCCATTGAATCTGCAGATGATGGCCCTTTCAGCGAATTTTTGGGTGTCGTCTGCAAGGTCAGAGTAGGAGATCTCCACATAGGGAACCTCCTCCAATTTGTCAACCAAAAAAGGCTTGGGTTTGGGAGGTTCAGGGGATGCGGGTATCTCAGAGCGGACTGTAGCTTTGTAGGAGTGTGGAGGAGCAGAAGAGGATTGACCAGCAGCTCCACCTCTCAAGCGAAAGGAAAACACTAAAGAGCTGTTGTTTTTTATGCTGTAAAAAGAGAGAAGAAGAGGATCATCGAGCTGTTTACCTTGGAAAATAAGTCTCTGTATGGCTGAACTATTAATCATATTATTAGAGTGAATATAATTTTTTATTTTTTTATTTTTATTAATAATTCTAGTATTAGTTATTAGAAAGTAAACATTATTAATATTAGTTATGTTATTTCTGGATGTTTTTACTATGTGAATGGTTGGTCCCTGAGGACTGGTGGAGTGTCCACCTAAAGTGTTGGACACAATCCGTATACCATTCACACAGTGAAACCTCTAGAAATAATGTACCTATGATTATGGATGGTAGAAGCCTACATACTCATATTATTAATATTATTTATCAATATTAATGTTGATACTATTTATATTAACAATGTTATTGTCATTAATAATATTAATTAAATGCTATTAATAATATTAATTTTATAATGTTAATAGTTTTAAAAATTTATTATAATTATTAACATTAGTTTTCTAAATATTATTAATAATGTATTAATGATGTTAATAATAATATTTTTTAATATTAATTTGAATGTTATTATTATTAATAATGATGATATTTATTAATGTTAATGTTTTTAAAAACTAATATTAATGTTATATAATAATTAGTATTAATATTAATAATATTTAATGTTAAAATATTAGTACTAATAATATATAATAATAATAATGTTAATAATCATCCCGTGAGGTATAGAATGGATGGTGACAAGTTATTTTGTTAAGACATTTTGTGGTGTAAAAGTCATCAGTTTGAAACTCTGTGGGCAAACTCCAGTCATGCTAAGGGCTAGTGTGACCCAAGTCCGATGCGATCCCTGGGTGATTTTGATAATTTAGATGCTCCTAAATCATGGCTACTTAACCTATAAATTAAGTATGCTAATCTTCTCGAAATTCACATTACCTAAAAAACAAAAATAAAATATTAATATTAATAATTATTATTTTAATATAAACATTAAAAATATTATAAAACAAAATGTAATATTTAATACAAAACCTCCTTTAATATAAACATGAAAATAAAATATCATATTTATTAAAACCTAAATGTAAACCCTAAAACCTAATATTATTATAAACCGAATTACACTTGACACAAAAATGTTGAATTACACAGTCCTCAACACGACTTGGAAACAAAATGGAAATTTTATTGTTATACAATAATGGAAAATCATGTGACTATTGGAGACCTTTCGTAATCCAATGTACCTTTCAAGAGTGAAGCCACGTTTCAAAGAAGGTTTTGCAAGTTATGTTTTGAATGCACTTCTCATTAATATGCATTTTTTATAAGGTGGTGTATTTAAACGTATGCATGTTTTACAAAGCAATGTTTATGCAAGTGAATCAAATTTCCTTAATCTTTATACATGATTTATGAATAATGGCACAATATTAATCATATTTATTATATTTTTAATTTAACCACGGTTTAAATGCATGAATTAAATATGTAAGGAAGTTATTGTTTGATATTCTATTTATTGATTTAGAGGAAACAACGAGAACATTCCAACAACATTTATTTTTCATCATGTAATTGGAATTTATAATTAAGAAAAATAATAAATTTCCCATTACCCACTTCCAATAAGGGGTGCCTATCCGTGTAATTATTTTCAATTACTTGTATGTTATTAATAATAACATTATTAATATGATTTTATGTTTTTTGTTAAGTAATGTAAGTCTTGAGATGGCTAACATGCCTAACTTATGTCTAACTTATGGCTTGAGTAATCATGACCCAAATGTATATAAGCCAACAAAATCACTCGGGGATCACACCCGACCTAGACCACACCAGCCCTTAGCATGGCTGGATTTTTTCCCACAGAAATTCAAATTGGTAACTTTTACACCATAAAATGTCTTAACACAACATCCTATCACCTTCTACTCTATACCTTGTGAAATAATAATTATATATTAATGTTACTAATAATAATAATAATGTTTATTAATAATAACATTATTAAAAACTTGATTATAATATAATAATTTAATTACGAGTACTAATATTATTAATAGTTGAAATTATTAAAAGTATATCTACTTTATTAATGTAACGTAATCAAGGACACACAACGAGACACAAAATGAAATATCTTGCGTCGCACATCAAAGAATAAAGAATAAAGGGGGTCGAGTCTCAAGAAGGAGCTCTCTCTAGCGAGTTGCGGAGAGAACTCTGTTTGCGAGTTGTGGACGAAGTTCTTTTGTTACGGGTTCTGTTTGGTATGTTGTGGGTTATTAAGGTTACGTTGTAGGTGAAAGAGTCGTAGCATTATTATTTTTTGTTTTGTTGTGGGTTGTACCCTGAACGGTTGCAACTTGGGTCTCTTTGTATTATTGCAAGGTTGCGGCAACGAGCTAGTTAAGAACTCGACCAAACCAAAGTGAAGTTTTTTTTATTGAAGTTGAAGTTAATAAAGTGAAGTTTAGGGATTTTTATTTTTTTTTTTTTTTTTATTTATTTATTTTTTTTGGGAGAGTTTCCCTTCTCGTTTTATTGTGTTTTTTCATTGCATGTTTTTTTGTTGAGTTTTATATTGCGAAGTAGACATATACATAAATGGATAATTGCACATGAATATAAGTGAAGTGGCATTCATGGTTAAGAATTTCTCTTGAGGTGTGCAGAACTAATGTGGTTTTTTCTTAATGATAAAATTAACTTGAGTTTACTAATACTCGTACTATGTCTCTAGCATATGTATTTCTATTACAAGATAGATACATTATACTAAGTAGTATGCAATCAAATTTCAGGTACAAAGTCATTTCAACTTAACTTTATTACAAATAAATTTAATTATGTATGCTTGTAGTTATACAATCCCATATATTTCACAATACTAACAATAGTAATTCACAACCATGCACAATACTATACAAATGTGGTGGGAGGGGGAACTCCTAAACAATTCCATAAACTTTATTTATTACTTCAACAAAACTTTATTTCAGTTGGGCTTAGCTTTTAAAAAGTCTCATTGCCACAACACTTCACAAATACAATCTTACAATAAAATCAAGTTGCAGTCATTTGACTTACAACCCACAACCATATAAAATTAATACAACTAGCTCACGACCCTTTGACCTATGCTATGTCCCGTGACGTACAATTCAATACCTATAGTAATAAGCCTTCATCCCCCACTCACTACAGTAAAGGGAGCTACTCTGAAACATAATATAGAAAGGAGGGAGTTGAATTTCATGAAGATGGATGTAGTTAAAAGTCAACTAATAGCTATGCTAGATAATAGATTGTCTCACAAATTTATGAAGGAATATGTGGTTAGGATATTGGGATTGAATTTTGTTCGAATCCATGTATCTTCCAAAGAAGTGAATTTGGAAGGAAGTAGAGTCCTTGGGATAGTGGAAGATATTTCGGTAAAAATGGAAGTTGTTAAGAAAAGGTTGACTTTACTATCATCAGAATGGATGAATGTGAAGTTGTAATTGGCATAGATTTTATGATTAAGCAAGATTATATGTCAATACCACACTTGGGGAAACTATTTATTCATGCAAGAATGAAGAAGCCAATGGTTTTTCCTATCGTAGGGGCCATGATGGGAGAATGCAAGATGACAACCATTTGTGTGGGGGAAGGAAAATAGGAAGATAAGGTTCATGATATATTTGATCTTGTAGATCCCATGCTCATGGAACACTAGAGGATGATAACAACATTGTCAGATGGTATCCTTAGTTTGTTAGATAGCCCAGAGATGATGGATGTCGGGATTTGTGCAGAAGAGTACAAGACCGTTGAAGTTGAGAAGATCAATGCCCATACTTCTACTAATGAAGAGTGTAGAAGAGAGGAGGCTTAACATGAAGAGAAGGAATATGCCGATGGGGAAGAAGATGTTGACAAGTGTATTGAGAGTTTGGTGTAAGAACTAGACCAGGAAGAGGATAAACATGGAGGGATATCTGTGGACCAAGATGAAACTATTGAAACAAATATTCTATGCTATGATGATATAGTTTTGATGAAGTTGATAGAAGTGAGTATGGGAAGGCTTTCCTATGCTCCCAATAAAAATCACATTATGGAGAAGTATGGAGGGTTCATAATAGGTAAAGTTTCATATACATAATCAAAGGTTATTTTAACTGAAGTTATGTTTTGAAGTTATTCAATTTTTACTTGAGATTTTATTGCATATTAATTCCACAAGTATAAGATATTTATCTCACTATAGAAGTACATGGGTTATAGGTGTAGTCCAAGTGTTAGTAAACTCAAGTTGGTTTCGTGAAAGATTTCCCTGGGGAGGTGCAATATTAGTTTCATAGACGAGCTATAAGTTGTTTTTCACATTAATTTTTCACTCCTCTTTTGCAATTTTCAAAGAAGAGTGTGGATGAGTCAACAAGAGGAGGCATACCAAGCTAATATGAGGCTTGTGCAACCGAGACGAGACATGCCCAACCAAGACGAGGCATGCCCAACCGAATAGGATGGGTTGCAAAGGAAACAAGTCATAATGACAAGGAGTGTTGGAATAAACAAATATGTGACAAAGTATTGTGACAATAATTTTTGGGTTTCATATGTCCAGCTCGAGAGGAAGACAAGTTGGATTACCCAATCGTCGCACCCTTCATAGGAGTCATGCCCTTTCACAAAGGGATGAATCATATAAGTAAGAAGAGGAGAGAACCAATTTAAGGTATCAATCAACCTAACCATTACACAATGTTAGAATAAAATTCACAATGAAGAAGAAGCAAAGTTGAGTCTCATGAAGCATATTGCTCTCTAGCGAGTTGTGAAGAGAAGTATGTTTGTGAGTTGTGGATGAAATTATATTGTTGTAGGTTCTGTTTGGTATGTTTAGGGTATTTGGGTTGCATTACAAGTCAGAGGGATGCAACATTATGTTTTTTTATTTTTGTGGGTTGTACACTGAAGAGGTTCTACTTGGTTGTATTATACTTCATGATTACTAAGTGTTGTGGCAGTGAAATTTTTGAGAGCTTGGCCCGACCAAACTGGAGTTCTGTTGTAAAGAAGTAAAAAGAATTTTGGGGAATTATTTCATAGATTCCCCTCCCATCTGATTATGTTGTTTTTTGCTGGTATATATTGTTAAGTAAACACACATTAAAGTTAACTATAAACGAAGTTAATTTTTGAAGTGGATTTATACTTGCGATTTGATTTCATACTAATTTTGAAAGTATAAGATATTTGTCTCACTATAAAAGTACATAGGCTAGAGGAACACTCTAGGTGTTAGTTGTTGACACCTAATCTTAACGATTAGGTAAATCCGTGTAAATATTGTAATTAGAAAATTAAATAGAATTGAAGACGAAGAGTCATTGGGATATGAAACACAATAGTATCCTTCTCCATGTATATATCCATGTTTTATCTTAAAGCAAAAAATTAATTCATTCGTGGAGTTACTCCTAGTCTGACATAGTATCAGAGCTAGCTCCCAAATTAGTTTTTTGTGCTATAACTCCTGTCAGTTTTCTTCCATATTCTGCCCCTTTGTTCTTTGCCATATTATCTGCAATATTTTATGCATTCAAATCCCTTGGAGTTGCATTGAACCATCTATTGTGAGCATTGGTTTTTGAAGCGTTGAAAAGATTGGTCGTTGATTGAATTATTTGTGCATTGAATACTAGTGTGTGGTCAAAATGAGTAGCATATGGTGGTGTTGAAGATTCTTATGGATGTTACTGTGAGGTGAAGTTTATCCATGCGAACTGTTCCACTACTCTGAAAACCATGAATGATGTGTTTTGTTTGAAGACCGAGTCGGTATCATGGAAGTCCTTAGAAGCTATTTCCAATCAGAAAATGGAAGGAAGTTACTTTTTCATGCTTCGTAATCTTTGAATTTAATCAGATTTGTTGTGGATATTGTAAGCTATGTTGAATTGTTGACCTTTTTTTATCTCTTGATGTAGTCATATATATATAAATAAACATTGAGTTTTTTTGTATGAGGTTTGTATGGTATTGTTTGGAATATCCATTACATAAATGTCCATAATCATTCCTTTCCATTTGTTTGTACCTCATAATGTGATGGCTCATATATCTGTATGTTGAATAGTTTTTAAAAAAAGGCATGTATGGCGAGTGCATATGAAGGTTTAAAAAAAAGGCATATATGGTGATTTTTATGTTATGAAGTGCATTATGGTGATGTTTATGTTATGTGAGTAGTAATATTAGATGGTGGAGAACTTTAATATTCATAGTGCAGAGTGAAGTTGGTAGTGAGGTTTCTTTTAAGAAGGAAAAATGTATGGTTGGAATTATTTTGCGAATCAAAACCACATAGTCTTTTTTTGATGATGCATTCACTAATCTCCATTGTGGGAGTAGTTCTCTCTAGAAAATAGAACTACCATGAGTGGTCCAGAAAGATAAAACACACTTTCATTTTCAATGAGTTGTGGAAAGGAGTTTGTGAAGGAGAAGGAGACAATGCAACTGAAAATCGTACCTTAGATAAAGAGTTTTCCATCCGGGAAAACAAGAACAACAAGGCCTATGCTTTGATTGTAGCATCAATAAATGAAGAAGCGAGTTGCCAAATTTCACCATTTTCAAATTCCTTTGAATCCTTAAATAAGTTGAAGGAATTATATGACTTGCACTATGAACTTGAAGTTTCTCAATTGATGATTAAGTTGTTCAATATTGAGTTGAAAAATGGTGACCCTCTTGCCTTAGAATCTAAAATAAGATCCATTATGCATGACATAAAATCCATTGGTGTTGAAATAGATGTTCCTCTTGTAGCCCATGTCAAAGCACCACATCCCACCTATTCACATTATCTTGAGTCATTGCAAGCAAGTGGAAAACTTAAGGATATTTACTTTGACTCCCTTGAGAAGAAGTTTGTTGAAAGAGAGAAGGATTTTGGGAAGAAGACAACTCCTTAGTCTTCTGAAGGTGTTGTGTTCCTTGCACAGAAAGAGAAGAATCACGCAAAATATTTTTCTAGAGGAAGATGCAGTCAAAGAGGAAGAGGAAGGAAGAATTTTAAAGGTAGGGGGGCATACATTTCCAAGGAGAAATTTCAGATCTTCATTTCATATGATGAAATAGAGATGGACATGATGCTCCCACATGTAAGTTTCCTTGGGACAGAATCGAGCAAGAAATAAATGAAGGAAAAGGTAAAACACCAGATAAAGGGAAAGGTAAAGCACTTGATTCCACTCATTATGTTGTGGTACATTACAACATTGGAGTAACTAAAGACTTATTCAATGTTACACTTGCTTCATGGAAATATGCTTAATTGCTTGATTTAGGATCAACTTGCCACATGTCTTTCAGAAGATATTTCTTTGAATAATTCATCGATAATGTTGATGGAGTTGTCTACTTTGCAGAAAAGTCAAAACTCAAGCCATCGTTGCTTAGAACCATCATCTCAAACTACTTGGTCTTCTAGACTTTATTCTACATGATATTTTACATGATATTCTACATGATATTCTATACCTCCTGGAGTTGAGGAGAAACTTGCTGACTTTGGTCCACATCCACCAGCAAGGACACTCCATTCATATATTTGATGGAAAGTTTGAGGTCAAAAAAACATCAGATCACTCACTTGTCATGACTGGGACAGAAGAAGAAAGACTTCTGAAGTTGCAAGGAACATTTACTCATGCACAAAACTTCTCATATAGTTCTCACTATGATGAAGGTACATTTCCATCAAGTCTTTTTTGGCATGCTATATTTGGACATTTGAACTATGACAACCTTCGTTCGTTGAAGAAAAATGTTGTTACTGGTTTACCTATAATTCCTAGGAAACTTAATCAATGCGATGCTTGTATCTTAGGAAAGCAAAACAAATAGTCTTTCCATGATTCTCATTCTAGAGCAAATAGAAAACTTGAACATGTTCATTCTGATTTATGTGGCCCAGTGCATGTTCCTTCTGCAAATGGTAATAAATATATGATGACATTTATTGATGACTACACCAGAATGTGTTGGGTTTATTTATTGAAGAGCAAATCTAAAGCATTTGAAACAATTAAAAACTTTCATGTGTGGATTGAAAATGATGCACAATATCATATTGGCTCTATTCATACTGATAATGGAAAAGAATACACTTCAAATGAGTTTTAAAACTATCTTTTCCAAAATGGGATTAAGCATTAAATAACCATGCCCTATAATCCCCAATAGAATAGAGTAGTTGAAAGAATGAGTAAGACAATTTTAAATATGGTAAGTTCCATGATGTTTTTCAAGAATTTTAAGATAATGTTTTTGGATGATGCAGTTCTATGTGTGGTGTATATAAAGAATAGGTATCCATCTCATGTTATCAAAAACAAGACTCCTTATGCAATGTGGTATGGGCACATTCATTCGGTAAGGCATCTCAAGGTTTTTGGTTTCACTTGTTATTCCTCGATACCTAAGGAATAAAATAATAAAATCGATGTAAATAGTCATAAATATATCTTCTTGGGGTACTCAGATACCTCCAAAGAATATCGTCTCTATGATGAAGTGAATAAGAGGTTTATAATATCTAGAGATGTGATCTTTCTTAAATCTTCCAAGACTGGCAATGTTGTCGAGCGGAAATTTGATCGCTTGGATAGATTCAGACATGCAAGGTATTTTCAAGAATATGATAATGAGATTCCACATCTTGAAGGGGAGATTCCTATATTAGATCTGTGTGTGGAATCTTATTCTGAAGCACTTTCTTCCCCGCATGAAGCTCCAAACACTCACGACACTTTAAGTTATGTGATTGATAGAATTGGGAGACTAAATATTGATTCAGCCCCATCTCAGTCAACTGAGCACCCTGGGCCATCTCAGAAAGGTCCTCCAAAATGGTTGACAAAGACACTTGAAAGTGTTCATCCTAATGAGGTTGGAAAGACGGGAACAAGAAGCTCAAACAAACAAAATGGAGGCGAGGTAGATAATCCTAATTCACCTGTTGATGCGGATGTTTCTTATGATTATGAACTGAATTTATCTATAGATTTTTAACCAAATTCCTTCAAAGAAGTCACTTCTCATGTTGAACAGAAAGAAGTGATGAAGAATAAAATGATGTTGTGATAAATAATGGCACCTTGAAGATGATTAATCCTCCATTGGGAACCAAACCAATAGGCTACAAGTGGATGTTCAAGAACAAGTATAAAGAATATGGCTCACTTGACAAGTACAAAGCCAGGCTTGTGGAAAAAAGGTTTTGCACAGAAGAAAGGGGTCAACTATGAGGAAAATTCCCCCCCACAGCAAAACAGGCTACCATTCAGACACTATTTTCCTTGGCAACTCCGAATGGTTGGAAAGTCCATAAAATGGATGTAAAAACTACTTTCGTGAATGGAGATTTGAAAGATAATGTTTTTATGTCTCAACCAGAAGGATATGTTATGAAGGGTCAGGAACACAAAGTATGTAAGCTTGTAAAATCCTTGTATGGCCTCAACCAAGCACTCTGAACCTGGTATGAGAAATTAACTGAGCATCCTCTAAAATTCAATTTGAAACATTATGATATTGATGATGCAACTTCTTTTGTCAACAAAGTTGGAAAAATAGTTGTATATCTTGTGATGTATGTAGATTATCTTTTTATAATAGGGAATAAAGAGACCTACATTGCATCCATAAATAAATAATTGAGGAAATGTTTTGAAATGACATATTTGGGCTATGTTTAATACTATCTTGGTATTGAAGTAAATCAACATCCAAATTTTATATTCCTCTCTCAGAAGAAGTACATTGGAGATTTATTGAACATGTTTAACATAAATGAGTGCAATCCTTTGACTAATCTAATGGAACAAAACTCAAAGCTCACATCCATTGAAGGAAAATGATTTGAGGATGCAACGCAGTATAGATAACTCATAGGAAGTCTCAACTACCTAACTAATACCAGACCTTGTTGGAATCCTCTCCATGGTTATGCAAAAGCCTTGTGAGGGTCGTTGGTCTACTGCAAAAAGTGTTCTAAAGTAATTGAAGGGAACTCAATACTTTGGACTCAAGTATACATAGGTGGGTGACTTCAGCTTGATTGGATACCCTGATTTAGATTTTGATGGAGATAAAGAAATCGGGGTATCTATTTCAGGTTATATTATGATTATTTGATTAGGAGTTTTCTTCTGGAGGTCACACAAACAATCAATTCTAGCAGATTCCACAACTAAGGCAGAATATGTGGTAGCATCTGAAGCAACGAAGGAAATTGTGTGGATTAGGAAAATCTTGGAAGATTTGTAGGAGAAACAAGTGCATTCAACTCCTCTTTTAATTGACAACACTTCTGCAACAAAGTTGGCCAAGAACCCAAATTCTATGATCGAACGAAGAGTATCAATACAAAATATCATCTAATTCGACATCATGTTGAGGCCATAACATTCCACCTATGACATTGTTCTACAAATGAGAAGATTGCAGACATCTTCACCAAAGCACTTAGAAGGGAAACATTTGAAAGATTCAAAATGATGCTTGGACTCACCAACATCCCTTTAGATTAAGGAAGGAATATTGACACCTAATATTTGGGATAAGGTAAATCCATGTAAATATTTTAATTAGAAAAATAAAGGGAATTGGAAGACGAAGAGACATTGGAAGATGATACCCAATAATCTCCCTCTCCATGTGTATATCCATGTTCTATCTTAAAGCAAAAAAATAATTCATTCATGGAGTTACTGTTGGCCTGACATTAGTAAAATCAAGTTGGTTTCACCATTGAGAAGAAATCATATTGGTGCAACACACATTGTTCAACCGAATTTGTCTTTTCTCGAGTGTACTTGAGTGCCCAAGTCTAAGGGCCTTACATCCTCCTCAACTTCAAAATGGTTGTCGTCCTCAAAAACATGCCCATTGGAAAAATTCTTCACCAAGGCTCAAATATTGTCCCCTTCATCATGGACAACCTTTGCATTAATTATTATTATCAATATGGAAGACCCATCCATCTCTTGATCATTTAGGAAAGTTTCTCTCACCTTATTGCTCATGTTTATCCTACCAAGAAACCTTCATGACCTCTTCAACTTCTTCACGAACCTTCATCAAGGCTCATCAAAATTACATGACTCCTCCCTACTCTCTCTTTCAAAAGGCAAGCCTCTATGTAGAAGATCCCCCAAAATCTCACGACCATCAACAATCAATCACATTGTGTTGTAATTCCCCCACTTCATCATGGAAGGCTATTCCCTCTATCTTTTGGTAACAATGTATCAAGTCACAACTGCTATTGTGTCAATCACTAAATCATTAGAGGAATTTTGAGCTCAAAAATGAGGCTCGTAAGGAAAAAGTACAATCAAAATTCACTTTATAAGAACCAATCATATTTTAGGGGATGACATCATCCCCCATGGTTGAGGTGACATTGCTTGAGTTAAAGATACTTACTTGTTACATTTTCAATGGTGGATAAAAGCTCATGGTTAACCATGGTGGTGCTCTAAGTACTTTTAAAGTTATAAAGTAAAGTACTCGTAAAAAAGGTCATTTCATAATTTTTGAATAAAATATTATTATTGTCATTTGATATTTTTGAAAGAAACGATGCATATCCCTATACAATCTTCATGTCTTTACACACTTTTAGATAAATATTGCATTTGTATATTTTCATATATTTATTCTTAAATTATATACTCATCTCATTTTCTTTAATATTACAATTTCAAATTAATTATAAGTTAATATGTATACATATATATTATACATATGAAATCAAAATAAATAAAATGTAACCTTGTAATTTTAGGATAAATCAAATATATTAATAATATTATTATAATATTAATAACAATATAAACATATTAAAATAAAGAAAAATGTATATTAGATTTGTATGATTTATGGTTTTTTTTAATAATTTGATCTTACAAATTTTGTTTAATTTCAAGTTACTGAATAATATGTATAATTATGTTATTATAATTTTTTTAAACAAATGTTATCGAATATATATTATATTCATTTTTATATTATATATTATTTCTTCTTATGTTATAAATCAATTCAATTCAATATGTAATATAAAATTAATACATAAAATAATATATTGTATTTATTATATTATAATGTTTGATTTTTATATAGTATCTTAATTACATGTTATTATATAATTTAATTGTATAATTTAAATAATATAAACATAATTGTATAATTTAAATAATATAAATTTTAATTAACAGTATATTATATAATTAAGAATTTATGAATTTATATTTATAATTTATTTTAAGTTATTTAAGTACAAAGGTCAAATGCATTGGTTGTTCAATGATAATGACTTTTTCTTGAAAAGTTCATTTTTTTTTATAGTCACATCAATACAATTTTTTTTATTAATTTTATTTTGGTACAACTTTTCAATTTAATTTAACCATAGCTACATGGATTATGGTGCAAAAAGTGAATTGTAAATTCCTAAATATTATTTTATTATTTCCCTAGGAGGCCCATTTTAGACCTCAAAATTCTCCTAATGCTCCATTTGTTGCAAACTCTGCTATTATACTTCAACTCAAATATTACATGTATGATATCTCCCATGACTCAAACTAGTTGGGTATCTAATCCAACTGTCACATCCAATCCATGAGAATGCACCTTCTCATATCGTCATTGGTTGTTTCTTCAACGCTTTTGTCACATCCTCAACAATCAATACAATAAATCATCCATAATGTCTAAGTGTCACTACAAGGAAAATACCTCCTAGCAAAGGTTCTTAGTCTTATAAAATTGGCAAAAATTGTCAAAAAAAAATCCGCCAAAACATTTTTTTGGGATAGCGGAGGTTTTAACAGAACTTCATTACAACTTAAAATATTTGGGCAACAAAAGGTTCTAGCAAATGTTTTTTTTTGTTTTTTTTTTTTTTTTTTTTTTAGTGCGTTTAATGGAACAAGTAGCATCAATGTGCTAAATACAAAAAAGAATTGGGAGGCATACATAACTAAAAGCACGGCGACTTTAAATGCAAAGAACACCAGTGCGTAATATATATTGTACCAGTGCTATGAGATAAAAACTCCCTGGGGCATTCTTCAAAGGAATAACACTAGGGAATGCAAAAAATAATTCTTCTGTCATCGCTTTTTTTAAACTTGCAGCGTCGATGTGCATTGTTAGTACAAAGGCCATGGTGCATTAATTATACAAAAAGATCAGTGTTGTTAGTTTTCATAAAGCACCGAGCTGGAAATAATATTTTTAGGACCGGGGAATCATTTATATGAAAGAAATGGTGCATTAATAATTACAATGCACTAGGGCGTTAATATCAAACAAATCCAGTGCTTCAAGTTTTAGATGCACCAGTGCTTTCATTTTCTTAAAAGGCACCAGGCATGTAAACAAATGTCGTCATGGTGCTTTTATATAATACAACACACCGATGCTTTTTTTTGTTATAAATGCACCAATTTTTTGAATGAGATTTTCTATTTTATGGAAATACCGACGTGTAACAGTGCAATTATTGTAATTTTTTAAATCCGTTATTCATTGAAAACTTGACATATATCTTATAATTTTTTTCATATAAATTAAAATTTAATTAGTGCATTTGTATATGATATTTGGATTAATTTTTTATATTATCATATTTCACATTTCTTCATTATAATATTTAACCGTCCATATATTTAATCAGTGGTGTAACATTTCATAGTGACATTGGATAACATAATAGAATAAATTAAAATGTATTTTATTATATATCAATAAGAGGTTCTTTCTCATACAAAATAGGATTGTTATTGGTAACCCCTTGTCTTTCAATTGGCATACTATGTCCATTACATTAAATAAAATGTCGGATTTTCACAAACAGTTATTTCAAAAAATACAACAGGTTGCATTGATATCCAAATCGATCATCATTCTTCACTAGAATTGTTATCATTGCTTGAGTTACTTCCATGACTTGGGTTATTTGGAGGAATGTTTTGTTGATTGCATTGATTTTTTTTTTCTTGATCTTGTAGTTCCATCTGCAAATACAAAAATAAAGTGTAATGAGTGTATCTACATTAGTCAAATGAAAATTGAAATAAATAATATACATCAATGTAAATTGAATAACAATGTACCATAACAAGAAGTGACTCATAAACTGTACACATGGTTTCAAAACCAAGTCTCATGCCTTGTTACAACAAGTCTTCTGCTGGAGTAGTTCCATAATTTGTTTCTCGTATGTTTTAAACCCCATTATAAATCATAGATTTAATATAAATGAATATTTTTGTTCTATTCATTATAAACTTGGAGAATTAAAACAACATAGATACTTTCAAATTCCACAATTTATTTTTAATAAGCCAACATACACTCACAACCCTTATTTAACTCAATGTCAATCAATTCTTCCGATGGCTCTTCTTTGTATGTTAGCACCTATTTGAAGACCTTCAAGGATGGTTGCTATAAAACAACTTCAAATATAAAAAAATGAAACCTTGAGTTGTTATCAGGAGATATGAAAAAAATGTATTAACAAACTTTGAAATCAATTGTTTTCTTCCTCGTCGTTCTCTTTTATGTGATCAATGAGGTCCATCTTGTTTTCTTTTCTGCAAAAAAATACTTGAAAATTAATATTTAATACTAAATTATTTTTCTATATGTACAAAATCAATCATGATTACATACATTTGAATCACATTGTTGTTGATATGGATCCTCGTATGATGCAATTATGTCCATTTCTTTGACCATCCCCTTATACATTTTTTTGGGCATTCCTACTGGCATGTTTATATCAACGAGTTGATCATTTGGGATTTTCATAATCTTCCTCAAAAAAGTAATAAACTATTTTTATGATGATATATGAAAATTAAATATAACAAAATCGATATTAATAAATTAATGGTTCGTAGTAATAAATACATATAATTCTAGAAAATCATTTTATACAATTAGGAATATTACCTTTGGAATTATTTTTGTTGTTTTTGCATGTTTTTTAATTACATATCTGACATGTCTCATTAACCATTGCTCTAGAGATGCTTTTTGTAGTTTAGATATAATTTGGTTCTTAAAATCATTGGATTTATTTTTGTATTGTAAGTGGAAAGTACATCTATATGTTCGTTCCACTAGATCTCTCATAGTTCTGTAAAATATTTCCCCCTTTTATTAACCTCCAACACCACTCCAAATGATCTAAGGACCAATTCATTGTCATTTACATGTTCTATAATTTTTCTTTTCTTAGAAGTACATTAATATTTTCCTTCGTTGGTGTTCCCTGTATAGCATTAAGCATATATTATTAAGTATATTATTAATGAAAATACAAAAAATAATCATATTGAATATTATTTTTTCATTCACCTTATTCATCATTCCACAATTTTTCTATCAAGACTTTAATCTATTTTGCACTTAGATTAGAAATAATCTTATCGACCTTGTTCATTTTGCAGCTCTGCATGACACACACCAACCAATACATATAGCTCAAACATATTAATTTTATAAAGAATTTACAAAGGACTTGTCTTCTCTGCTTTTTTTGATGTGCCATCACTATGTCGATCACTATTTTTGTTACTTGAGATATTATGAGACATTTTTTTAATCAGTAAACAACATGTAGTATCCAATATAGAAGTCATTAAATATATTTTACAAATAAATCAAATAATTTTCAGCCAAAAAATCTTTGTAACAAATGTGTTTATCTAAATAGATGCACCGAGCGTTAAATTGTTCAAGCGCACCGTCATGGAAAATTAATTTATAAACTTAATTTTAAATTATTATGGTGCCATTTGTAAGGATAAATACACTAAAATGATTTAATGGTTCTATTTGAAAGAGGCGTGCCAATGTGTTATATTACATTGAGAGCAATGATTAACATACCAAATAGAATATAGAGTGTTCTAATTTGTTGGTGTGTTGTATTACATAGGGAGCATCGGTGCGTCATATTACAAATGCTACATCGCGGAACATATAGTCATTTTTAGGAAATAAAGGAGACGACCAATAGGGTTTGGATCTAATTCAATAATTGATTCACCTACTTTATATGTCAAATGGCCTATATATAGTAAGTATACAAACCCATTAAATCTAAAATCCCTAAATTGAAAAACCCTAATTGTAAAGTGGTAGAGGAAGTTAAACCCTAAGATGAAATATTGCAGGAAGAAGCAAGGGTTCAAGGTAAATATTGAATTTTTTTATTTTTTATCTGAATTTTAATTAAATTTAAACAGGAAAGCATCTCATAAAATATTGTATTAGTAAAATCTATAGCAATTTTTTTTATTATACAAGGATTTAAATTTTTTTTCTAAATTGTGAAAAAATATAATAGAAAATGTAAAATATTTTAACAATCAAATTTTTTATTTTTGCTATCTAGGGTTTTGATTGAATCTTCATACCTTTCACTTCTAATCTTTCGATGGATCCAAAATATTTTGCAGCTCCACAGTGCTCTCAGTATGTCTCTCTTGCAAATGATCTCTCTTTTAATTAAACCCTAACAAAAATTGTAAAACTTTTTATTAGTAAAATAAACAATAAAATTTAAATTTTTTATTATGTTGGTTTTTTATTGAATCAACATACTTTCAGCTTCTGATCTTCTAAATAGTTATTTTTCTCCAAATAGTTCGCTGCTAAGCAATGCTCCTGGTATGTCTCTCTTGCAAATCACTCACTTGAAATTTTGGGTAAAATAATGAAATGGTGAATAAATTTTTACTATTTAAAACCCTTTATGAAATTGGATTTCAAAAAATAAATTGCTGATCATTTTTGAATTTTAAAAAAGAAAAAATAAAAAATCGTGCTTTATTTTTTTCAATTTCTCCAAATATCGGTGCCTTTGATAATCAAGCGCATCAATGTGCTTATAAAAAGAGTGCACCAACATTGTCGGGGTGAAAAGTTTTTCTATGCACCAACATGATACAATTCTCTTTATTTTTGAAATCTTGAAACAATGCGATTAATTATTTTAACACAACTATTTGGTTTCTATTTAAAAGCATCAGTGCTCTAATTATTATAAGAGAACTGAGTTTGTTTTTATTTTTTAAATCAGGAAAAAAGTTCATAGCGGTGTGGTTTTTTTTAAACACATCAGTTTGTTTTTGTAGAAGAGCACCAATATGATAACATTATTTTTTCGGAATGTCGGAAACCGACACGGGTATTATTTTAATGCCCCAATGTTATTAATGTTTTAAACACTTCGTGCACTTTGTTCTTATAAGTGCACCGGTTTGGTTTAAAAGCTCTCTGATATTTTAATTTCACATAAAATGGAATATTAATATCAAATTATCCTTTAGAATGCATGCAAATGAATTATAGTAGTTCATAGTATAAATTTTCCACTTAAAGTCACCTTATTCTTAAAAAATGGTTTCAAAACTATATTGACATTCAAATGTGTTTATATGGTTGGTGAGATTAATTTTGGATATGCACACAAATTTTTATTTCTATTTTTTCTGAAATGCAGGGAAAAAATTTCAATAATATCTGCAAATGGCCAATTCTTCAAATTCGAGCTCATCCCATATTGCTAATCAAATTCCTTCACAAAGTTATCCCTTTCCATCTCCAGTAAGTTCAAATTTTATTTATAATTTGATTATCTAATTGATTTTTTTTAATCCATGTCAATTTGAAGAAAAATGTATCCAAATTTGCAGGAACCTGATTTCGAATCGAGTTCAGATGTAGAAAATATTACTCCATATTTTCAAAAACGTAGGAAGCTCTTATCGGTAGCAACATATCCCAAGCAATTGGTAGATGAAAATGGACAACCTCTTCACCTTGCCAATTGGAACATGGCATCTTCCATCCGCAATCATGGATCAATTATGGTAATTTAATTGTTTGTCATATGTAGTTTCAACAAACCAATTGCATTGATGTGCTTAATAATATCATTGATATTGTACTAATGACTATCAATATTTCTTGAATTAGGATTATAGTAATGATGAGTAGCCCACCTACCATCTTCTAGAGCAGCCCGCTATAATGTCAACTCATGAGAAGGATGCATTAAAAGAAAGAATCAGAGAGGAAGCATATGATGAATGGTTGAATCAACCACCAATTCAATTCCCACTACATCCAAATTCACCAATTAGGAATGACTACAGTAATATTATTTCTTCATCACAAGTTGGCAATGCAGGAGGCAATCAAATGGAGGTTGGTATGGATGATTACTTACGAGATACAACTGCCATCAAGGAATTTTTTTTAGATGCATTCCAAAAGAATGGGCTAGGGGATGATGCTCATATCACTTATATCTTATTTGAAAGCCTGAAATATGCTTCCACCAACCCTTTCGTTGGACCCGATGGAAAGTCTATTAGGTCCTTATAATACTAGTGTATTCTCTTATTATTATTGTCATTGTCGCCCCTTATTGTTATTGTGGTGCCCATATTGTCCCCACATTGTTATTATTATGCCCCATAGAAGCCCACTATTGTTATTGTTGTGACCTTACATTATTATTCTTATGTCAGCTCTGATTATATTATGACCCCTTAGACTCCTATATATAGAAAGGAGGTCTTGTCATGTGTATCATTCAAGAATTTTTCATTTGTGTAATGTAAAGGAGGTTTCCCCCTCAAAGAGGCTTATTTTGAAGTTGTTGATCTATCTTTTCCTATATTTTGTGAGCTGGTTGCATAACATTTGATATCAGAGCTTTGGATTCTAGGGTTTCGTTGCTTCAAATAGGTCATCGTGGAATTTTCACTATAACCTTTTTCTATGAAGTTTCAGAAGATGAAATTAAAATCCATCTGAGCATAAATCTTGATGAACCGTGGGTACGAATTTTAGATCTTGTCCTACTATATTTTTGAAGATATGATCCAAGGAAGTTATGAGTTTTGTAGGCTCCCGAATTATATCACAAACAAGTAACCTGGGGAAAATCGTCATAACTTTCTCCCTGAGAATCAAATTGAAATTTCATAAAACATTAGAGAAAGAAGACAAATGTTAGTTTTATGTCTATTTTTTCTAGGTCCGAAGGTCAAAACAATGACACGTGGCACTTCATACAAGTTCTCTCTACTGAACCAGTCTATAATCACGACTTTGTTGGAGATTTGGAATAAATCTTTCTTAGAGAATCCAATCTTGATTAGACTTGTAGGGTTGGAAATAGGACTCAAATGGATACCTCAAGATGAAAGGTCAGACCTTGGGGATCCGAAATTATAGAGATACAACGGATTCAATATCGAGCTCCTACAAAACGAAAAAAGGTGTGTAGTCTTTTTAAAATTTTGCATAAGTTTGGTTTGAAAAATTAGTTTGAAGGAATTAAAAGGGCATAGTGAAGCATAATTATCATTAATTGATGCCCTGAAGAAAGTAAATGGAACCACCTAGTAAGCAACCTCAAAACTATAGGATGACTCATGAAGAAGAGGAATAAATGCAACATGATATATCAAAATTACTAGACCAAGTGCAACAAATTTCACTCTCACAAAAAGTAACATAAGCTAAGATGGATGGTTTAAAGAAAGGCATGGAAGCTAAGATGCATAGCATGGAAGCTAATATGAATGGCATGGAATCTAAAATGGATGGTGTGGAAGCTAAGATGGATGGTTTAGAAGTAAACGTTGAAGATTTAAAGAAAGACATGGAAGGTTTGAAAGGAGATTTGGCAAAGTTTCTACAAGAAATGCTTCCTAATGGCGAAAGGTAGTAGAGGAAACTCATAATGAGAAAAAAAGAAATGTTAGTCATGATTTCATAAACTCTAACATTAGATTGGAGACCCACCATGTTTTAAAAATCAATATGAGGAATTTTGATGGCAAGGATCTCGTAACATGGATACTACAAATGGAGCAATATTTCAATCTCCGTAATATGCAAAACACACAAAAGGTATGTATTGTTACTATATATTTGGAACCCAATTACTTTGTATGGTATCGATGGCTTTTGTCTCATAAACAAATTGTCACTTGGGAAATTTTTACGGAAGAAATGATAGCACATTATGAGGATACAAAAAGCAACACCTTTTTTAGCCAATTGATAAATCTCAAACAAAAGGGTTCAATGGTGGAGCACATTGAGGACTTACAAAAATTGAATATAAGGGTAAAATATATTCTAAAGGAGTATAAGATTGATGTGTTCATAGGGAATTTAAAGGATAGCATCCAACATAAGGTTCACCTTTGGGAACTTGATTCATTAGAGAAGGCATTCAGGTTGGCAAGGAAAATTGAAAGAAAAATTATGGAAACAAGGAAGCCTACCAATCACACCTATAAATATGGAAGTGTTGTTGCCCCTAGCCTTCCACAACCTACAAGTTTGATGCCACAACAATTGGAAGAAAAAATATCAAAAAGGATTTGTTACAGTTGTGATAGGAAATGCACTAAAAGGTCTTATGTGTGGTGAAAAGAATTTATTTTACATAGATTCTGAAGAGGAAGAAGAAAAGGAACAAGAAACATCAAAAGAAGAGGATACACACTAGGAACAAACCCTAGAGAAAGAAGAAATGAATCCAACCATATCTTGTAATGCATTGGACAAAATTACCACTCCTCAAACTATCAAGATAGAAGTACATATCAAGAAGAAAACAATAATATTATTGATTGATTCAAGTACTACCCATACTTTTATTCATTGTCAGATAGTGAAGGAATTGAATTGCTTCCTCTATCTAGCACTAGAGTGTCAAGTGATGGTTGAAAATGGAGGAACCATAAATTTCTCTTGTAAGTGCCATCATATCAAGCTATCCATGGGGGAATATCTGTTGAATATTCCAATGCTTTCCATTCCAATGGGTGGTGCTGATGTTGTACTAGGAGTCCAATGGCTACAATATTTGGGTACGATAGCTTTTAATTTTCAAGAACCTTTCTTGAATTTTTTTTCAAAAGGAAAGGAAGTTGAATTAAGGGGTATCGCAGGGAAAGCGGGAAATATAATCAACTCTAACGACATGACAAATCTTCTAAAGAAAGAACAACGTGGCCTAATTGCACAATTATGTTCGCTGGAGGTTCCCATATTGAAATCATCTATTTCTCCAGATCTCCAAAAAGTCTTAAACAATCATTCCAAGGTATTTGAGACTCCTAAAGGCCTCCCACCTATTTATGATCATGATCATGCTATTCATTTGATTCTAGGAACAATTCCTCCAAACATTAGGCCTTACAGATATCCCTATCCCCAAAAGATTGAAATTGAACGTATGGTTGTAGAAATGCTAGAGGTTGGTATAATTAAACCTAGTCAAAATTATTTCTCTGCTCCAATAGTATTTTTGCACAAGAAGGATGGATCACGGTGCATGTGTCCGGATTATAAGGAGATCAACAAGCTCACTATTAAAGATAAATTTCTCATTCCTATCATTGATGAATTATCAGATGATTTGCATGGAGCAATTTACTTCACCAAGTTGGACCTTCGCTCAGGATATCATCAAATCATAATGAAGATTGAAGACATTCCAAAAACAATATTTAGAACTCATGAGGGTCATTATGAATTTTTGGGCATGCCTTTTGGCCTTACCAATGCACCTTCTACATTTCAAGGTTTGATGAATTACATTTTCAAACCCTTCCTTAGAAAAATTGTGTTAGTATTTTTTTATGAATCTGCAACAAGTCTTGGAAGGATCATGTTCAACATGTTGATAGAGTGCTCAAACTATTGGAGGGGAAAAAATTATATGAAAAAACATCCAAATGTTTCTTTGGAGTACAAGAGGTGGAATATTTGGGTCATATTGTATCTCATGAATGTGTTAAGGTAGACCGTAGAAAAATTAAATCCATTAAGGAATAGAAAATCCCCACATCCATAAAGCATCTGTGAGGATCTCTCAGGGTGACAAGGTATTATCGCAAGTTTGTTAAGAATTATAGGAGAATAGAAGCACCTCTAACAACATTACTAAAGAAAGATGCATTTTCTTGGACTCCAGAAGCAATGAAACCCTGTCAACATCTTAAAGAGGCAATGTGCCAAGAACTGGTCTTAGCTACGCCAAACTTCACAAAAACATTTATTGTGGAACATTGTGATGCCTCGAAAATGGAACTGACATTGTTTTAATGCAAGAAGAAGGACCCATTGCTTTTGAAAGTCATCCAATCAAAGGAAAGTATTTACACAAAGCTATTTATGAGAAGGAAATGTTGGAAATAAAACATGCACCTAAGAAATGGCGACATTACCTAATGGGAACAAATTCAAGGTAAAAACAAATCATGATAGTCTTAAATACTTTTTAGAACAAATATTATCTTGAGAAGAGCAACAAAAATGGGTCACAAAGATGTTGGGTTATGACTTTAAAATCATCTACAAAAAAGGGAAGCAAAATGTGGTTGCAGATGCACAATCAAGAAAGAATGAGGATGTGGAAGCATTGCTTTGTGCCATTTCTATTATCCAACTAGATTGAATAAACAAAGAAAGGGATGAATGAAAGAATGATGAAGAAGTGTGGGAACTCATTCAAAATTTGCAGCAAGATCTGAGTACATATGATACATTTAGCTAGAAAAATGATTCATTATGGTACAAAGATCACTTATACCTCTATAAGAATTCCCAACTCAAACGAAATATTGTTCTGGAATTGCACACATATCCCTTAGGTGGGAATTTAGGATTTTTAAAAACTTACCATAGGGTTAAGAAGAATTTTTTTTGGGATGGCCTTAAATATGATATTCAAAAGTTTGTGGCGGAATGTTTGGTTTGCCAACAAAATAAAGTTGAGACAATTAAGCCCCCAGGTCTATTATAACCTTTATCCATTCCAAGTCAACGTCGGGAGGAGCTTTCAATGGATTTTATCACAGGTTTACCCAAGTCCCAAGGAAAGAGTGTCATCATGGTGGTAGTTGATAGACTTTCCAAGTATGCACACTTTTTTGCATTATCTCATCCATTTAAAGCAAGTACAATTGCTACTGCATTTATGGAAACAATTCAAAATCTACATGGAAACCCAAAGATTATTGTAAGCGAAAAAAGATCATATTATCACTAGAAATTTTTGGAAAAAATTATTTTCTTGTCTCAATACTCAGTTAGCTCATAGCTCATCTTATCATCCTCAATCTGATGGGAAAATTGAGATAGTGAACAAATGTTTGGAAGAATATCTTCATTGCTTTTTATTTGATAAGCATACACAATGGGTCAAATGGTTGCCTCTAGCTGAATGGTGGTATAACACTTCCTTCCATATTGCAACAAAAATGACCCCATTTATGGCACTTTATGGATATCATCCACCATCCATCACATCATATTTAAGAGAAAATTTTAAGGTTCAAGAAGTGGAAGACCACATCGAGCATCAACAAAAAGTTCTCCAACCCTTAAACGATAACCTGACTTTGTCGCAGAATATAATGAAACAACAAGAATATCAACATCGTAGCAAAAGAAGTTTCAATGTAGGTGATTGGGTATTTCTACAACTACAACCATACAAACAAATGTCCTTCAAGCATGCTAAGAAGGATAATAAATTATCACCAAATTATTATGGTCTATACAAGGTATTGTAAAATATTGGTACGATGGCATACAAATTGGAACTTCCTGCATCTTCCTGAGTGCACCCAGTTTTCCATGTTTCATGCTTAAATAAAGTTATAGGTGACAAGCTCCCAATTCAAAAAATATTTCCAGAACTTGACAAGGAAGGAAAAATTATATTGGAACATGAAGCAGTCATTGAAACAAGAACTCGACAACTACAAAATCGATTAATTTCAAAGTATCTCTTCAAGTGGAAGAAATTACCTGCTGAAGATTCCACATGGGAGGATGAGAATTTTATACAGAAGCATCCATAATTACTCAAGCATTGAGGAAAACACTTTTTTCAAGGAGAGGGGCATGTCAGGTCCCTATAATACTAGTGTATTCCCTTATTATTGTTGTCATTGTAGCCCCTTATTGTTATTGTTGTTTCCATGTTGTCCCCATATTGTTATTATTGTGCCCCATAGAAGCCCACTATTGTTATTGTTGTGCCCTTACATTATTATTGTTATGTCAAATATGATTATATTGTGACCCCTCAAACTCCTATATATAGAAAGGAGGTCGTCTCATTTGTATCATCCAAGAATTGTTCATTTGTGTAATGTAAAGGAGGTTGCCCCCTCAAAGAGGCTGATTTTGAAGTCCTTGATCTATCTTTTCTTCTATTTGGTGAGTTGGTTGCATAACAAAGTCAAAGTATACTCAGCTAGGGATAACAATGTTGTTGTACAACGGAAAGAAAAGTTTGGAATGTCGAATGCATGTTTCTCTACAATACTTAGGTAATTGATTTGCATGATCAATCAAGTTCCTTATAGTTGGGTGTTGAGTAACTATCATTATCATGCACGTCTGAATGATTTTATTCTATACAGAGGGAATATGAAAACAAAGATGTCTGAAATGTGGGCATGACAGGTACTATAATTAAAAAGAAAGGGTAAATCACATGATCCTCCTCATAATATATTAAGGCACATTCTTATAACCTCAAGGATTCAAAGACTCTTGTTGCAAAGAATTATCTATGTTGTAGGTATGGCATGCCTCACATAGAAGTGAGTCAAATTTTATGTGAATCCCAACAGATTCAATGGCCATGAAGCATATAGAGGATACATGGACTAAAAAATTCAAAGACGAAGTACGAAGTCTATGACTCAGCATAACCATGGATGGCGTCAACCCATGTTCCCTCCAAAATACCAAATATTCTATTTTTCCTGTTGCGGTGATCAATAAAAATATTCCCCCATGGTTGTCCATGAAGAATGAACATATTATGTTGGCTCTCATAGTCCCTGTAGAAGACAAGTGAAGAATATGAATGTCCACTTACAACCATTGGTAGATGAATTGAAGGAATTATGGGAAGGATACATGTGTATGATGTATCAAGACCCATCACAATAGAGAGGAGATTTATGTTGTATGGCATATGTGCTTACATCATAAATGATTTTCCAAGCTTAGGAGTTTGATTTGGTAAGCTACATTCTTATTGGTATGTTTAGTAATGATATTTCATACTAATTTAATACATTACAATTGTTCATATCTTCATGTTCGCTAACGTGTTGGCCTTATACAATAATTTCACAGGTCTTGTAACAAAAGGGTATCATGGATGTAAATGTTGTGGATATTCTCTGAAGACTAGGTGGTCTGACCACCTACAAAAGCCAGTGTATGACTATTCTAGGGTATTCCTCCCAGATAACACCCTTACAGAAGAGCAACATCATCTTTTAATGGTAAACTATAGAGAACCTAAAGGCCTACAATAATGACACTAGTTGAATGAATTAGAGCATATAAAAGAGAGGAGAAGGTTTTTGTAGAAATGTTTGATTCAAATGGGGAGCCTATGTTCAGAATTATTTGAGACCTATGTTGGGAAATTTCCCATTGGGATGAAAAGGAAACCTGTCTTTGATGAGTTCCCATATTGATAACATCTTAATATTTCCCACTTACTAGATCCCATGCATATTTTAAAAAGGTTTCGTCTTATTTATGGATGCGCATATCATCGAAATAAAGTGACACATCAAATATTAGGAGAGATATTATTTCTTCAAAAACTAAAAAGAAACATTGGCCAAGACAAGAAAATAGAGGAGAGGTTGGTCCCTCTTAATCTTTCAAAGAAGGTGATGTCCCATGGATTTTAAAGAAAGATAATCTTTCTTTGGAAAATGAAGCTATAATGAGTGTGATTGTGCCTTATTTATATGGGTCTTCACTATGGTGTTGCTTCGCTATGGAAGATCATTTTTCGAGGTTGAAATCGCATGACCATTTGAACTTTCTAAGAGTATGTATGTCAAAAACATGATTTTATTAATTTATTTTTATTTTTATGTAATGGGATATTTCGTTAACTTTATAATTTATTATTTATTGTGTAGTGTCATTATCCTCTACTCGTGCATGGGTATGTGAAACATGACTTCCCCCAAAACCTACGACATGCCATATCTAAATTTTTTTCATTTGTACGTTGAATCAAATAAGTGCAATCAAATATCTGATAAAACAGACGTAGTGGCAGGTTGGTCTGCAATAGAAGATGATGGATGGTCAACTATTATGTGGTCAACATCTATTGAACTCAGTTGAGGTGGAGAAGGAGGTGTTTGGTTTGCATGAGTATAAGACAATGGATGGTCAATTACGTTTACACCCTCAACGCAGTCTGGAAAACTTAGAGGTGGAGGAGGAGGTGGTTGGTATGCTCTGTTAGGAGAAACACGAGGCACATCCTCTAGCTCTGGCATCTCATCATCGAGTGACTAAGGATGTGTACATCTAGATGGATCGGTGAAACACTCACGACCATGATCCGATGGGGTGGTACTACCAGAAGGATCATGATCGCCACCTTCATCATCATGATCATGATCATCACCCTGATCATGATCATCACTACCCTCATCTAATGTATCTGCTATTGCATAATGATGTTGACCTATGATGCAACATGACATCTAAATCAAAGAATCAAAATAATACAAAAGAGGGAAACTAATGTTCCGCCCATCACTACTAGAGTGTGCAATGTTCGTGACTAATAATGAGAAGCACCTAACCTCCTTTACAACAAGAGACGAAATATTTAGTTATCCACAATAGACTTGAAAATTTGATGAATGGACCGCATGAGGCCCGGAATATCTCTGAGTGTATACAAGCTAACTCTCAGTTGCAACACCAAGGGGGATATAAGGGAACTGGGGAAAATCCTTCCCTCTCTTGGATAGGCCTATGATAAAGTATATGTACTCCTCAGTGGACATATAACACACTGTAGGAGTGACATGAAAAGCTTACTCCTAGGCATTCCATCGGTAGATCAGATGTGCCAATAAAACAAAGTGTGCCTTTTGGGGTATAACCTCCTCATAGTACATAAGGAGGCCTACATTCCTCAAGAACACTCGGGTCATTGCAGTAATAGGGTGAGGGAATAAATCCCTCTCCTTCTCTTTGGCCTTCCATGTTTGGACCATATTGTATGGGTCTGCCTGCTACTCCTGCTCTTGATGTTACTCTCTCCATTGATGTCTTTGTTACATGATTGACATATAAAATACATCAAGCTCATACATTAAATACAACTTTGTTTTATTAAATGAAACATGTATTTACAAATATGGAAACATAACTTTCAATTCAAAAAAAAAAATATCGGTGCACACAAAACATAGTCATGCATCAGCACCGGTATGCTTTCAACTGTAAATGCACCATTATCAATGCGCACATAGGTATGACACATTTCTATTGGTTTAAAATTGAGTTTTTTATAGTGGTGTGACACAATTGTGCACCAATGCACTTGTATAACTTTTTCGCACCGATACAAAATGTTTATGTTATCGAACACATCGAGCTATGGCTATATTTTTAGATATTAAGTTTGAAGTGCATTTGGTAAATATAAACCCACCGGGTGTGATGCATTTACGTACAATCTATCGCATCAATCTCAATGCGTTTTAGTTTACAAAAAGCACCTAAACAATGGTGATGCATTATGTTCACACACCGAATTACGATACACCCTGTAAATTTATAGGGTGCATCACTATTGATCTGAGCTGAACATATCAAACACACCAGACGGTGAAAAGAAAATTAAAAAACAATGGCAAATTTATCTTAATTTACAATTCTTATCTACTAAAAAATTAAATTACAAATAAAAATAGACATTACTTGGACATTTTGTCATCGGGGAGGCATTGTGGACACATAATGGAGAAAAAAAAAATTTAGGATGGTTTGAAAAAATTTAAAACTCAAATAGTGAGCACAATACAGAAGGATGGTGAATAAGAGACGCACTGACATTAGGGAATTTTCATATGGCAAGAGCGGCACTAATTCTTCATAGCTCTCCCACACTATAGAATGTAAAAATGAAAATTACGGCCTGAAGGAGTTTTTTATTGAACCCTCCTCTAGTGTGTTTCTCCAAACACATTGGTACAGGATATGTCCAAAAGAAATGCATTTTTTTTAATGAAAAAATATCGTTGTTCTTTTCTTGAGACAGCCCAAGGCATTCATCTACAAGTACCACATCGGTGTTGTGTTTCTACTATAGCACCGTTTTTTTTTTAGAATTTAAAAACTGCCTTGCGGTACTCTTTAGAAGATTCCCCAGGGAATTTTGTTAATATTTCTACATTGGGGCTTTGTTGGAAAATAGAACCGTATTTCTCTAAATTTAAAACTATAGCGATACTTATTATTGGTATGCACTGGGACATTTTACTATGTGAAGGGCGTCGGTGCTATCGATTGTTCAAGCGTCGGTGCATTATGTTATTTAGTGCACTGTGTTTTTTCTTATTTTACAAAAATAAATTTTCAATGGTGCACCATGTTATTTTCAGCACTGGTGCTTATATGGATAGTAAAGCATTGGTGTGGTTGTATATTTTAGACGCCCATTCAAAAAAAATTCACTTAAACATCCGCCTGCCCACCTCTGCTAGTAACCTCTGCTACAAAAGGATTTTTGGGCTATTTTTATAGTGGATTCCGCAAAAACATATGCTAGAAGGTCTTTTCCTTGTAGTGTGTTGCACACCTGCATAAGGAACTCGAACCTAGGAAGGTCATGCTCCTCGTAATGAAAAACACCTCCAACTGAAGCCCAATAATTATCTCCATATCTATGCCCATGAAGAAATCTCCACTCATCATCTCCTCTCAGATATTCTATTCATATCTCTATGAAGGAGGCAAGTCTCCACTTGCCTCATAATCTCATCTATGTATTTTCATAGGTCGATACCAACAATCTTCATAAATATCCAAGTCCTCCTCCTTCAAGAAGATTCTCCATGGAACAATCGATTATCACTAATCCCAAACCATACTGCAATGGCTCACAATGATACCATCTAACATGGCCCCTTAGTGGACATAGAAGTATCAAGCCCGTGAGTCAACTCAAGCACTCCCATCACCACATGGTGAGTCACTAACTTAACTGAGCACTTGAGTGTATGAAGTTGGAGTCAAGTTGGTAGCCGAGATGAGGAAAACATGCCCCAACCATGCAATGAGTCAAAGGATTAGTTAGAGAAAAGTGACAAAAGATGCAATGTTAAATTTTGGGTTTCAAGAATGGTTGGCTCATGAAGAGAATGAGTAGGCTCAAATGCCAACTGAAGAGACACAAAACTTTGTTGAAGGATGACTCATATAGATTGAAGAGAGAAACATTGAGTTAGTTATCAACCTCAACCTTCACACAACAAGAAGTAAACTGAAGTCGAAGAAAGATATCCAAGCTCATGGGATGATCTAGTAAGCCACAAAGTGTTTTTTTTTGTGGTTTTTGTTGGAAAATATATGAAGTTTAGCTGTAGGCTGAAAGGCCACAAATCATTCTATTGAAGTTCTGTTATTGTATCGTTTTGTGGCTAGGAATCTATTTTGGGGGTTAAGTCCAACATTTATAATTAATATGGAAAATATGATATAATAATACAAGCGTGGTTTTCTCATTTCTCTTACACTATTGTATGCTCAGTTATCTTGCATTGTTCATTGTTTATGTTGTTGGATTGTTAATCTACAAATAATGTTAATGAAGTTTGGAAATATGCTTGTGTTTATAGATGAAAGTTATTTCTCAGCCCTCTTTTGGAAAGCATCAATTTACGTCCATGCTTGCGAAGAGCTTAAACTTGGACTGACCTTGGTATACTTCTCCTCTCCACCATGTATTTTATCCTCTTTTGATTGTTGCTTCACAAGACTTAATTGACATTCAGTTTCATGACTATCTTCTTCAATTTTCACAAGAGAATCCATCATGCAGCTTTCTTCATCTAAATTTCTCGAGCAAACTCCAGTCCATTTGTCATGGTCAAGAGTTTCCTTCTTAATCCTTTCTCAGAAAAAATAAACATCCTTTCACAGTTCCACCATCTTCCCTCCTACATGGTCCCATCTTTCCATGAGATTCATGATTTCATCATGGCATTGTTGCAATCTAGTTCTCCAAGAATAATCCTTCCAACAAACTACTCATTTGACTTCTCAACAAGTTCTAATACCATCTGGTGGGACAGTCGAGGATGTGAATAATGTGTCACTATCTTTACTCAGCGTCCAATAAGCTATGATATGATAGTCACAGAACAAAGAGTCGATATCCATTGACTCAATTGCTAGTTCGATGTCCCTAGTCTCATATTGTGAGGTTAGTTCTTCCTTGCATAATATCGATATCAATATTATATTACTAACAATATTATTTTTATTAATATTATTAATATTAATATTGATTATATTATTAATAATATTAATAATGTTATTATTACTATTAATACTTTTAATAACATCATGGTCAATGATTATTGTTCAGAATATATTATTATTATTATTAATGTCATCACTTATATGTTATTAATAACATTAATATTAATAATAACATTATTATTATACTTGTATGTTAATATTGTTAATAATAACATTAATGCTACTAATAACATTATTGAAAAAATTATTATAATATAAAAAGTGAATGTGCGTGTAATATATTAATATTATAAATGCTTTGACATTGCAATGAAAAATGCTAGCATCACATTGTGACAAATGAACTAATTTGACAAACAAACCAACCTCACATTGTGACAAACATGTTGTGATATCAAAATGTTACATAAATTTATCCAACGTCACAATATGACAAACATCATCACAATGCTACAGTACTTTGCAACTTATCCAACATCGCAATGCGACATTACAAAATTAGTCAACCACATTTGCTAATGTGGTTGACTATGTTTGACTATGTTTGATATTCAACACTCTTCAACTTTGGACAAACATAATCGACGATTAATATTATTGATTAATATTAATATTCAAACATAGTCAACCATATTAGTCAAACAAAGTCAAACTTTATAGTTGATGCTTAAATAGTTAACTATGACCAAACTTGGTCAACCCTACATTTACCATACTTAACTGTAGTCAACCTTGTTTGCTCATAGTCATCTTGACCATATTCAATTATAGTCAACCATGGTTGATTAAATTCAAGCATTTTCAACCTTTTGGATTTGAGGCATCTGTGGTTCATTTCTTTCAAGTTGAATCTCGAAGTATCCACAGTGATAATCATACTTGTCAACGTTTCAAATCCCAACAGGGATCCATCATCAGGACAATTTCTTAATGATGATAGAGGAAGAGCTTAGTAAGAGATAAATAGTAAAAAGATAATTTGATTTTAAGGAGATGAGGATGGCTTAAAAAAAATTATTTTTATTTTTACGTCGTAAGGTGTTTCCCTCTGGAATCCATCCCCCTTTTTTCCTACCTGTCATCCTTGGACACCGTTCGATTAGATGTTAGACGATTACAAAAATTTGAACCGTCGATCAAAACAGTTACAAATAGTTTCTCATCTATTGTAGGTGAAGCTCTAGTCCTTGTGATGCTCTGTTTCCCTCGCTGCGAAGGAAAGAATCGTTCAGGTAAGGGTGCGTGCGGTGAAGCTCTGGTCCTTGTGATGCTCTGTTTCCCTCGCTGTGAAGGAAAGAATCGTTCAGGTAAGGGTGCGTGCGGGGTTAACACCGTTTCTTGAATTCATGGACGATACTCTACAGTCGAAAATGGTCCATTTCAGGTTTAACGAGCAAGCCATCCATGATAATCTACAGTCAAAAATGGTCCATTTCAGGTTTAACAAGCAAGCCCAGGATGGCTACTCAAGATGTCGATATGAAGGACTCAACAGTCGCGGTCTCCAATTCTTTTGCGCCATCGCCTCCTCCGGTTCTCACGCATAAGTTCTATGAGATTTCGCCATTGCAGGTAGTGCCCGTTTTCCTGTGTTTGTGTTGAAATTGAGGCATATTTGTGGGTGTTGCAGATCTGAAGATTACTGGGCTTCTACTGCCCCCGGCACACTAGAGTTAGCATTGCTAAACTACTCTCGAAAAGTTCCTAAATGTTACTCAAATTAAATGAAAGGAAATTTCAGGGGAATGCCCTTTTCTCTTAGTTATTTTCTCATCTGTTGTAGGTGAAGTCCCAAGAATCCTCATTGAATCCTAATGGAGTCTATTTGTCTACCTCGTTGGATGTTACCAGGAAGGTAGGCTTCATATGGGCCATTTTTCCACTGGAGCTCATCATCAGTGGGAATCGAACCCTTACCCATCTGGCCTCTTTTAGTATTTTTGCAGATATCATTGACATTTCTACAATGCTAACTGTTGTGGTGCAAGATGTGTTGTCCATATTGAGTACTGTGGGTCCATATGTTCAAGCTCTCACTGGTTTCTCTGCTATTCCTTATGGAGTGGGTGTAGCAATCTATGCATTTGAAGGGGTAAGCATGATTTTTCCCCTGGAATTAGATATGGAGAAAAAACATAGATTTGGTGGAGTTTTGGCCGTTGCATTTCTCTTCACTGCTCTCATTTATGGGGGTTTCGGAGCATTCGAGTATATTCCTTTTGGAAGTGCAACCAAAGATATGGTGACTCTGAACTTGGGGAAAAGTTGGATCACAGATTTTGTTCAGATTGTCCTATGTCTGAACCATTTCTTCACATTTCCACTGATTATGAATCATGTTTATGAAGTCCTAGAAGGGAAGTTTAGTAGAGGGGAGTTTTCCTTCATGATCAGATCTCTTGCAATTTTCTCGATAACAATAGTGTCAACTCTGGTCCCTTCCTTTGCAGATTTTTTATCTCTGATTGGGAGCAGTGTTGGTTGTATTTTGGGTTTCTATTTCCTGCTCTGTTTCATTTGCATGCTTGTTCGCATGAATTATCTCTGATATGGATCCTTGCTGATGCCTTGCTCATCATATTCGGCATTGGTGGGTCAGTTTCGTCTATTACTCAAATCTGTAGCAAATAAGCATTCTTGTAAGTGGCCAGGGTGGAGGTTCCAAGCCATGTCAAGAAGATGAAAACCCAATAAGCATGGAGTTATATTTGGGCCTTGAGCTTCACAGGTTCCGGTAATTTTCGTAATTGAAAAAATACAGAAATTTTTCTCATATCTTGTAACTCAAAAGGGAGTTATCAAAGACTGTAGCGACATTAGTGGTGGGATATCTTTTCTTTCAAAAGAAGAACCATAAGCAATATGATATGGGGAGAGAATCTTGGTGAGAAAATCTTGGAGGAGGCGCCTTCATGGCATTCTTCTCCCTCAATCATGTAAATATTCCTTCTGCAAGAGAGTTCAGTTCTATATGTGGCTTAGTGGATTTTGTTTGTTGTTAGGTGCCTTATTGCCTACAACCTCGATTGACATTTTTTGGCAAATTGTCTCAATAATCATTTCCACTTGAGAACTGAACTAGTGACAGAATGCCTATTTTTAATGTTGTTATAGATGCATGATAATAGTTTTTGAGTTTTGATGTTTCTCATGAGCATTTGGATCTTTTAATTTTAAGTCTGGCAGGCATTTTATGGGAGACAATAAATTGAGAACTGTTTCATACCTTTTCTTGTTCATTACAATGCCTTGCGACTAATATTTTTTAAAAGGTTATCATATTCGTCAAACCATGTAATTCTCCATTCCGCACTTATGCTCATTTCTGTTATTGAGTCCTTCCCAAAGGAAATATAAATTTAAGCTGCTTTGTTTGATTTGATGACTCGTATCAATTTTGTTTTAGATTCATCACCTTCCAATTGCATTTCCCTCTAGTCAACCATGGATAATAGGTATCATTCCCTGTTGCCTTTAGTTCTCGGGTCTGTCTGAGTCCACATGTGTTATATGATCATTACAATGGACAAAACCCCCAGTGGAATGCCAACGTTAGAAGAAATTTACCTTTGCTTCATACTGGAGTTCTGAATATTATGTGGTCCCTGCTTACAGTCGATGCTCTGTGGTGTTCAAACCACTTGAGACCAAGAGTATATCCGAACATATTGTGAGCTTCGGCTTCTTCTGGTCTAAGAAAAAGTGAACACCACACATACAGGTGTGATTGGGGTTGCTCATCTTTGTAGGAAGAAGAAAGGAATGCCATTGATACATTTGTGATTATTTCTTTCAACAGGGATCTCTTGAGTGTTATCGATCCCAGCTTTGGCATTTAAAAATGTGACTCAGCTCTTAAAAATGAGGTAACATTCTCTGCATTTTTATAAAAGAAGGAAAAATTGAACACTTGCCTCTGCAATGGCAGAATATGGATATGTTGTCTGCATGATATCAAGGGAATAACTTATTCGGCTGATGTATTTCTTACCTACCTATGCTATCTGTAATCATGTTGTTAAGATACTTAACAGTTTTCTTATGCACAACACTCGTGTGCAATGTTCTAATAGTGATTTATGGTCAAGTTTCCTAGCAGATCTATTTGTATCCTGAATGGTGGCCACTGTTTTCTCATAGAAATTTATACTTGAAAGTGTTGATCTTACATTCATAATAAGGCCTCATGCTAATTGGAAATTAGTTTTGAATCTCTACAAATTACACAATTTAATTTATGTCATAATGGAACGATTTTTACACCCAGTTTGATGATTGAATGCGGTTGTGGGAAGTCATGAAGTCGTTGTCGATGATTGTCAGTGTAATAGTTATGTTGTATTTGGCAACATTGTTGAAGATCCAGTAGCTGCACTTAATGTACAAGGCTGGAACAACTCTTCATTTCGTTCTTGGGAGGTATCATCTTTTCTTCTTCTCATAAAGATATAAGCTATGGAGGATGAGTGGATGGACTCTAAAAGTTTCTAGGATGAAAAATGCATAACAACTTCTAAAATGAAACATGCATATTTAGAGGGACTAAAGTCTTTATTTATGTTTCATATAAGGTGTAGTTCTTTATGCACTAAAGATAAACTTATGTATAATTTGTTATATCAAACCTAAATCATTTATTTTTCAATACAAACATAAAAGCATAGATTGATGGCACTAAATATCTCTAAAAATTCTATAAAAATAATGCAATTTACTCATTTAAATGATTTCCTAACAGTCATTGATAGCTTAGCTTGCCTATTTTTTCAACTATGAAACTGTCTGACACTACTCAGAAAACGGGCCTCTCTCAGAATACTCATATGGAAGGAAATAACCAAAATTGTCATGCCATCAGGGACTTGATCATAGAAATATTCTTGAAATCCTTTAAAGTAAATATCTCTGCTATTCCAAAGATAGCGAATTGTGGAGTTAAACAAATAACCACAGAGGCGTTCTAACTCTAGAACTATCAAGTAGGCTTTGTGTCTTGCTACATGTATCCCAACCCTTTGGAGAACAGTTGATCCTTTCCTGTTATTCTTTTGGCTAGAGGTACAAGGAAAAAATCATATATAATTATGAGAACAAACCCACAAATCCTGGAAAGGGCCACAAGAAAAGCCTGGGCCTGGAATTGTGATCCGAAATTTCTATCCATGGCGCTACCTTGCTTTATCAACAAAGATGTACTATGTTTTACTGCAACCATTTCACAGATTAAGCAAGAGAACCAGATGGAAACCATTCTTAATATAAGTGTTTATTCTACTTGAGTTTATAAGTGTTTATTCTACTTGAGTTATTGCATAGACTTTTTATGGATTTGAATTCATATTTCCCTGTGTATTAGTATAGTTTTCTGAGAAGCCTTGCACCATAGCTGCTACATTGTCCAAAAAACAATGCATTGCCAACCAAAAGTAGATATCAAGATAAAATTGTGTATACACAAATGGGTTTGGGTTGATAGTTATTTATAACTGAGAATCTATTAATACAGCTTTATCTTTGATATTTTTGGACTAATAGTCCTAACTCATAAAATGATTTAAAAATCTGGAGCTTGCTGAAAATTATATTTGTGATAGCGTAGTTTGGCCTGATTTAACGGATTCTATATAGTGGTTCTTGTAAAGCAACTTCATATTGGAAGGCATGCTGATATTTCTCTTTCTTGTAATACAGATTAGAATGCAAGCAATACGAGTGATGGGGCTGCCTACAAGAAGCTTGTGCCTGTAAAATGGTATCCCACCGAAAAAGACAACAGTGGCTATACCCACTACCACGGTGAGAATCCCAACATATTTTAGATTCACATTAATCAGGTGGCTTCAGAATGGCTTTAGAGTTGAGAGATACACCAACAGAGTCAGCAAAGAAAAACTAATCCCTGAAATAATAATTTATACAATATTGGTTGAGAGATACACCAACCGAGTCAGCAAAGCAAAACAAATCCCTAACAATAATTTATACAACATTGTAAATCATCATCATCAAAGAGGTTACATAATGAGGAAAAATAGATATAAGCTCATGTTCAGAAGAATGAGGAAAAATACACCCACAATTAATAGACAATCGATATCAAAATATTGTATATTCAGTGGCCCTAAACAAAAGGAAACGGACTGCAATTTCAACAACCTTTATAGCTTCCTCTGGCTCTAGCGGAAACCTGGATGGCTTCCTCTATCTCTAGCGGAAACCGGGTGTGAGCTTGGGTATTTTGGTGTGCGAACTGGGCAAGCTATGGGGAACGGGGGTGATTAGGAACAAAGGCCACAGACACGATTTTCATAATTCATAATAGCTTCCTCTGCCCCCAGAATAGCTTACTCTGGCTCTCACGGCAACTCTGTTAGAGATGGGTATTTCTGTGTGCAAAATAGGCGAGCTGTGGGAGAAAGGGGCAATAGGGGAGAAGGGTGAGGAGTGGAAGGACAGGGAGAAGATAATGGGGCAATTGGGGATAAGGGTGAGCTATAGGAGGGAATTTTAAATTGAGTCTCAAGCCCCTCTCGATACAGGCTGTCGAGAGTACAGTGCAGAGACAGGCCAGGGTTTCTCGAGCACAGATTCCGCGGGAGGTTTCCGACATGAGCATCACGTCTCTGTCTAATGGAGACGGAGGAGGGCCCCGCTATCCACGTTGACAGGGCCAATGAATATGCAGCCGAGTTAAGCTCGGTGGATGTTCAAGTTCTTCCTCTCGCAAGCCGTTGTGTTCGCTTGAATCATGAAAGTTCAGGGCCAGCGTAAGGAGACCTCTCTCACTCTGGATCAATTTGCAGAGTTACTCAGGCTTTTTGTTGGAGTGCTAGTATTCATTAGCCTCCTCGGAGTGGATACATTGAAAGCAAGAAAAAAAAGGGTCCATTGGGTTCCTGGTCATGCGCTTGTCCTCACTGCTCTCACCATCCAGGTTATAAACTTACTGAACGCAGAGAGAACTTTAATAAAAGAGATCTTGAACAATCCACAGCCATTGAATGGTGAGGTACTTAAAAATAACTTGTGTATGATACATAGCAGCAGGGTAATGTTATGTGTGATAGTGGCCTACTTGTTGCCAGGAATGGCCCGTCTCGACTATGAAGATTCATGGGGCAAATTAACTACTCTAGGTCTCACTATGTTCGTCCACATTTTCTCCGAGTTCTTCACTGAACATCTTCGTTTGCGTGAATCTGGTTTATCTGTCATCACCTATTACTTCTACTTTTGGCCACACGCCAAGGAGGTTACAGAATATTCGTTTATAGTATCGAGTGTGATAGTATCAATATCTTTAGCATGGCTTCTTCTCCTCCTCAGCTCTGCAATAATAGCCAATAAAAGCATCTGGGATATCATCGCTCAAAAACTTCCCATTATTTTGGCAAATCAAGGTAACGCTACAGAGAACTCCTCGCAGGAAGTAGAAGATCTGGTACTCAAATCTTGGATTGTCTCTCGTGCATGTTATCCTGAAACCATAATTGCAAGATCAGTGTTAGACGCGTCAGCCGCAGTAGCAGTCACAATTTGCATTTTAAGTTCAATCGCCGGATGGCTTGTTTAGGGCCCAATTATAGACGTGTTTTTTGGTGTCAAATCTCGGTTAAAATTCATCACAACAAACATGGAAGTCGTATTCATCCTGGTAGGGTGGGAAATCATCGGCTGGAGATGTCTTATCTCTGTAGCGTACTATGGAAGATGGTAAAGCTGGAATCCAAATGAAAGATGGTATACCTATTTCCAGGTAGAGGACTTTTGGACCAGGTACATCGTTGAGTTGCAGGAAGCAGCATCCAAGAAGCAGAAAAGTATTGTTGATGAAAGGTAAATAAAATGATTGGCTCGAAAGGAATAGAAATACGTTTCTTTTGGGCCTTTTAATGGGGTTTGTTGCGATGTGTGTATTGGCTGCAATTTTTTATGGTTTATACTAGTAAACTCTGTTGGTTTATCGCAGAGTTTGTGTTGGATAATAGGTGTATGCAGAAAATATCCTCAAAGTTTTTATCAAAGCCGGGTGAAACAGAGGACGGGGACTTTTCAGAATACAGGCCAATTTTGGAGAACGTGGGCCTTCTGTGGGGGGCTCCTTGGATCGTGTTTGTAACAAACCGAAATTCCATCAAGAAAGCAAAGGAACTTGTGAAAGAGGGCAACATGGATGGTAGAGAATGCGATACCCTAATCTGGTTTCTCAGAAACTATAGAAAATCGACAGGATGTGTGGGTATACAGAGTTTGGATCCTGCAAAATTACAAAATAAATTTGGTTTGAAGTTCTTGTGGAAAAGAGATCCTGGCCCTGTATTAGATGTGGAAGAGCATTACATATATGCAAGCAAACCGTCATTGAAGCTAACAACGGTTTCATTGGTCAATATAATCGTTCGGTTGTCACCTGATTGTGGGAGAAATGCTTTAAAAGCATACTTTGAGGCATGTGAACTGGTGGATTTGGTGGAGGACTCAGATCCTGCAACCGATAGCTTGCTGAGTAAAGTGGCAGATAGTGTATTCAAAACATTACAGTAACAAACTGTAGAGAATGCTCTGGATACTACAAGTGTTGTATACATGGAAGATGTCACTGCTACAATCGATAATCTTGCAGAAGAAAGTAAAAGGAAAGTTACGGTGATTGAACATGGAGGAGACTCTCTGGATTGGAAGAAGGCAGGGGCAGGGAACCCTTATACAGATTATGCAAGAACATTGATTGCAGTTCAACAAGGAATTTTACGGAAGTGGTTGATGAATTACAGAGTGCTTTAGCAGACATTGTCGGTGGTTGCATAGAGAGTGTGGGGAACGCGTTAGTGGATAACTGCACTAAATGGGCACAAGATTTCCAGGAAGGTAAGTTGCTAAAAGCAGTTTACATAGCCGGGAAAAATACGGCACTCTTGGAACGGCTGAGATCGTGTCCGAACCTGCACATTAGCCCAACAACAACACAGTCATCGATGGTAAGACTTGCATTAATTGTGCACTGAACGTTTAATCAATACACTGTCCATCTTCCCCACATGCTCTCAAATAGCCTAACTCTGCCTATGCGGTTATAGGATCCTAACACCTGCGGGTATTAGTCACGATAGCATCTAATAGCGTCCACCCATTGTACTTTAATTCTTTGATTGTGTTTTTTAGGAAACGATTTCAATTATGTTTTAAATCTTTGATAACATTTTTTGTGGGCAAGATTTCAATTATTGTGGTTATCGGTGGGAGAAACATATCACCAGTGATATTTGATCAAACCAAGAATGAAAATATGGCTAAGTTGTGAGCAGAGGCAGATGTGTGGAAAACCAGGGTCTAGTAAGACGAAATTAGTGAGGGTTGAAAAAAATGTAATATGCGAAGTCAGGGAGGTAATATCACAAATTTATAATTGCAGACATGGTTGATAGAGCCAAGAGATTCGTTTTTGCTGGAGTATAAAAAAATACAAATTCACTAGGATTGGATCCATGATTTCGCTGAGAATTTACCAACCAAGTCGCAACAAAAGGGAGTGCATTTTTAGGTGGTAAGGCACCCATCAAATCGTTGTATTGAAGGGCCACGAAATGCCATTGACAGAGGCATGATTTCGCTGGGGAAGCAGCGACCAAAACATAATAAATTTTAGCACGAATTAGCCGTGGAAATTTGTATGATTTTGCTTGGTAAAAGGTTCATTGAATCTACTGTTTGAGGGACCATTAAAAGGCAATTGTTTGTGCAATGATTTGTAGAGAAAACTGGAAGAGACACAAGTAAAAACTAAGTTCGAAAATAGCCAAGAAAATGGCTAATCTAAGAGGATCAGAAATGTGCTAAAAATATGAAATTTTGTTCAAGTCAATTTGGCGTATGGTTTATTTGGGTTTCAAATCTACTAGGTGTATATTGTGCATTGGTGAAGCTCACTGCCAAGGAACCACCCCCAAGCAATTCCACTTTTGGTTTTTGTCATTCCACTTTTCGAATCTCAGCCAGCAGACCGAGAGAGCCAACAAGCAAATATCTAGGTGTTGAAAAATCCAAGCATGTCACCAAGAATCAAACATTAAGTGTGTGCCAAGAAAGAAGAAGTGCGCCCACAAAGAGAACTCATGAATATCAAATGCACAATGCATCCAATAAAGAAATGAACACATTTCCATATATGCGTTTTAAGAAATATTTTACTGTTGGAACTTGGCAGTTTCATGCTTCTTCGTGAGACC
Organism: Pinus tabuliformis; assembly: GCA_031772625.1. Lineage (NCBI taxonomy): Eukaryota > Viridiplantae > Streptophyta > Pinopsida > Pinales > Pinaceae > Pinus > Pinus tabuliformis. The sequence goes on along the minus strand of CM062811.1, from coordinate 484,610,777 downwards.
AATATAAATGTATTGTTTCAACGCCATTGGTGGCAAATTTATGCAACATATTTGATCATTTAAGTTTAACAGATTTGCCTTTTCTTTTCCTACAAAGAATTTGCTCTTTATATGTGCTGGAGTTATTGGGATATTCTTTAGGAACTAGCAGGCATGCAAATTTATATTTTTAAATCCCTAATTCTCCTCATCATTTGCAAATTGTTCATCTACATCTATGCTCAGAGAAGACAACTTAGCTTCAGAACGTCTGTAAGACAGAAAATGAAAATTTTAGCAAATATGGAGGTAATAATAAACGCCCTATGGTGTCAGAACAATGTTTTCTTGGGTTTCTTTTGAGCCATAGCATTAGAGAGCCGTATATTGGTGAGGGACCTTTAACCCAATGCATCAGTGGCTTCATACAGGTGTGATTGGGGGTGCTCATCTTTGTAGGCAGAAGAAAGGAATTTCATTGATACATTTGTGATTATTGCTTTCAACAGAGCTCTCTAGAGTGTTATCAATCCCAAGTTTGGCATTTACAAAATGTGACTCAGCTCTTAAAAATGAGGTAACATTCTCTGCATTTTTAGAAAAGAAAGAAAAATTGAACACTTGTTTTCTGAAATCACAGAGTATGGATATGTTGTTTGCATGATATCAAGAAAAATATCTTATTCAGCTGATGTATTCCTTACCTTCCCATGCTATTTGTAATTGTGTTGTTAAGATACTTAATAGTTTTCTTATGCACAACACTCATGTGTGAAATTTTCTAATAGTGATTTCTGGTCAAGTTTCCCAACAAATCTATTTGTACCCTGAATGGTAGTCAATATTTTATCATAGAAATTTATACTTGAAAAGTGTTGATCTTACATTCATAATAAGGCCTCATGCTAATAGGAAATTAGTCTTGAATCCCTACAAATTACACAATTTAATTAATGTCATAATGGAACCATTTTTACAGCCAGTTTGATGATTTAATGCACCTGTTCGAGATATTCAACTTTGTTTCTTCAGATTGAATGTGGTTGTGGGAAGTCATGAAGTCGTTGTCGATGATGGTCAGTGTAATAATTTTGTTGTATTTGGCAACAATGTTGAAGATCTAGTAGATGCTGTTAATTAAAACGCTGGAACAACTCTTGATTTCGTTTTTGGGAGGTAACATCTTTTCTTCTCCCCATAAAGATATAAGCTATGGAGGATGAGTGGATGGCTATAACGACTTTGAATGTGTAGTAATCCTCTGGATGGTATTTATTGTGAGAATGTCATGCACTTGAAAAGGTTTCCAAATCAAAAGAAAACGCAGCTTGGACGTACACATTCTTAAGGAGAATGCCATAATGAAGGGTTCGTCTTCCTCATTATCTGTACTAAAGATCCTCTGCATACATGCCAATGAAGAATTTGTTTCTATTTTGTTGAACACATATCTAGCCTGTCCTTTCGTAGAAATTCTACATGCACCATTGAAAGAAGCTTCTGGATGTAGGGAATTGGTGATGCAACATATATTCATTATGTGAGTAATAAGGAGCAGAACATAGATTTTCCCAAAGAAATTGAGGAAGATGAAGCCCTAGAAGAAATTCTTATCAAGGCATTCATGGATTGGAGAAGCAGGTCAAAGATGGAAGCTTCTAGCTACTTAGGGTGTTTAAACTCCCATGACTGATTTATTGGATTGGGGATGTTGTAACATTTTCTTGGAAAAATGATACAGTTAAAATTTTTGAGCTTTTCCAGAAATCCACCATCTTTGTAGGAAGAAGAAAGGAATTTCATTGATACATTTTTTATTATTTCTTTCAACAAGGCTCTCTTGAGTGTTATCGATCCTAGGTTTGGCATTTAAAAATGTGATTCTGCTCTTAAAAATGAGGTAACATTCTCTGCATTTTTAGAAACGAAAGAAAAATTGAACACTTGCTTCTGCAATGGCAGAATATGGATACGTTGTCTGCATGATATCAAGGGAATAACTTATTCAACTGATGTATTCCTTACCTGCCTATGCTATATGTAATCGTGTTGTTAAGATACTTAACAGTTTTCTTATGCACAACACTCATGTGTGGAATGTTCTAATAGTGATTTATGGTCAAGTTTCCTAGCATATCTATTTGTATCATGAATGGTAGCCACTATTTTCTCATAGAAATTTATACTTGAAAAGTGTTGATCATACATTCATAATAAGGCCTCATGCTAATTGGAAATTAGTCTTGAATCTCTACAAATTACACAATTTAATTTATGTCATAATGGAACCATTTTTACACCCAGCTTGATGATTGAATGTGGTTGTGGGAAGTCATGAAGTCGTTTTCGATGATGGTCAGTGTAATAATTATGTTGTATTTGGCAACAATGTTGAAGATCTAGTAGATGTTGTTAATGTAAAACGCTGGAACAACTCTTGATTTCGTTTTTGGGAGGTAACATCTTTTCTTCTCCCCATAAATATATAAGCTATGGAGGACAAGTGGATGGCTATAACGACTTTGAATGTGTAGTAATCCTCTGGATGGTATTTATTGTGAGAATGTCATGTGCTTGAAAAGGTTTCCAAATCAAAAGACAACGCAGCTTGGACGTACACATTCTTAAGGAGAAGGCCATAATGAAGGGTTCGTCTTCCTCATTATCTGTACTAAAGATCCTATGCATACATGCTAATGAATAATTTGTTGCTATTTTTTTGAACACATATCTAGCCTGTCCTTTGGCAGCAATTCTACATGCACCATTGAAAGAAGCTTCTGGATGTAGGGAATTTGTTATAGACATTTTTGTGCCTAACAGCATGGAGCATGAAATGTCAATAATCTGAGGGATCCAAAGTCCCTAAACATGTTGTTCCTACCCCTAGAGGAATAAGGTCAGCAAACCACAGCACTGAAAATCAGTTCTCCACCTGAAAACACTCAAAAACAAGCTGTTTCTGGATCATGTCAACTGCTCCACTGAGCATCTGCGCTGAATGTCAACTGCTCCACTCGGTACCTGCGCTGAATATCAAAACTAATGAAGGCTACCTGCGCTGGGCGAGATTGGCCAAGTGGCACAGTCATTCTGCAAGGTGTCAATTGCCCAGGAAGCTTCCAAACTGACACTTGGATCATGGAATTCGCCTTGTGATGAGTAAGAGGATCTAGATCTCCAAGTGGAGGAAAGAGACTCCAAGTGGACTCAAGAACTGAAGATTAACTGAAGTAGGAGAGGACACTAGTCAGCTTCATGTCAGTCTCAAGCTGACTCATGCTTTCTCCAAAACTTCTATATATAGAGCTCTCTCATGAGGTCTATGGAAGGCTGGAATTTGGTGCAAGTAAGGAAGTGTTGTTGGTTTGTGTATAGAACTATTGGGTGATTGCTTTGAAGGAGGTGAAGAGGAGATTTCTTTCTGCTGGGAGGTGTTGCTGGATTGGGCCTATTATGGTTGTAACACTCTCAGAACTTTACTTCTTCCATTAATAAAGTATTTGAGGTTCTTCTATATGCATGTGTCTCTATGGTGAATTGATGCTTGTATATTTGATTTATTCTAATCCTTGAATCAGTTATGGATGTATGCTTCTTGTAGTATCCTTTTCTTGTGCTTTTACAGGATCTTTGTGTAGCTGGGCCGGTGAAAGAGCAAGGAGCCAGGAGCAAGCAGCAAGGAGTGAGGATTGGATCGACTATTAGCGCAAGATAACGGTTAGTAGATCATCCTTCTCTTCTCTCTCTCATCTCATAAAGAAGTAATCTTGAAAAGCTTTGCATTCAGTTGTTGCTGAGGTACTATCACCCTTAGAGTGGGATAGGGTCATTCCGTATTGGATACTTTTCCCAACAACAAATTTGCGACTCCGCTGGGGAGCGTATCTTGTTGGTTGTTTGTGTTTTTGCTATTCATTTCATAAACAAAGGGAGTACCGAATCGAACTGTGTTTGAATCTTTCAAATACAAAGTAGAGGGCAGCTACTCTAGCTCAGTTTCTGGGCAAGTTTATGATTTGAAGAGCTGATTCACAAGGACTCTAATAAGCTCTTAGTGATAGCTTTTCATCCTCCTTGTCATCCCTTAGTGTGTCCTTGACTGATAGCTTCTGATTTGAGCAAAAACTGTGAATTTTTGAGCAATCTGTGACCCGGAAACCACCAGAAACGAAAGTTTCGTTCTTCAGTGCAGGTTGTACAAAGGTTGTTTGCATTTCAGCGCAGTTCCCGAAGGGGCTACCTGCGCTGAAGGTCAAACAGGCAGTGTTCCACCTGCGCTGGACCAGTCCTGCCTTGTGCTGCTGGGGTTTCCTGCTGTGTCTTGCCCTGTTTTCACTCTTGTTTTGTTGTTTGTTACCAGTCAGTAGGCCTATCTGAAACCAACTTTCCTTGTCACTATTCCGCCTCAGTTGTATAAAGAAACTGTGTTTGTTCTTTATGTATTTCTTGTACATTTACAGTTTCCCATAACGAAAGTGAACTAGTCTTGCTGTGGCCTCTTAGATCTAGACCTGTGATAAAGTGTCGCTTTGATCTTAAGAGTTAGTTTATTTGCTGTTCATGGCTGATTGAGCTTTTGCTTTCGTCATTTGGTTTGAGTTTATATATTTCTAGTGTCGAAACAAGTAAATCTTAAGGTGTCGTTTGATTTTGGACAAACTTGTTTGCTTTCACTTGAAATTGAATTCAAAATTATACAACAGCTTTCTTTTTTGCATTTCGCCAACATTAAGAAAGAGAAAAGAAATACTTGCATTGTGCATGTGCATTATGACAGCTTGCATGTTGATTTAGGAAAAAGTGCATTAGTGTGTGTTTTATGATCTGTGTGAAAAGGTGTTATCTTTCTTTTCCCTCAGTAGTTAAGGTTTTCAAAGTTGAAAGATTGAAAAGCTTGCTTATCATCTTAGACTGCATTTAGGAGTGTTATCATACATCTCGTGGTGATCCATAAAGGCAAACTGCTAAACAAGATCAACCTTAAAATAAATTGAATTTACATAACAACGCATTGAAACATAACGCAAACATCTAGAGGTCTAAGCTAGAGACGTGTTACGGCGTCGTTAAACGTGATATCTTAGCGTTGAGTGGTTGGGTGATTCCTCCACGGTGAAGCGATAAGTATCAATACGGACTTGTGCTCCCACGTACCGTCGCGTATATATTGGGAGACCCCTATAGGAATAAAGCCTTTATCCAATAGGAAACCGTGTCGGCCGCCCTACTGATCGCAATGTAGTGAACACAACATTCACGAAGATCGACCACTCGTACCGTAAAACGTATTCTGTGGTTTTGCGAAAAGTTTGGCACACCCTCTGCCTAGAACTCCAGAGCAGTTTCTTTTGGCCTTTTTCAAACTCTATAACTGAAAAAGTCCATCCGAGCATTTGTCACTTCGGGCTCGTTAAAACATCGAAGGAGACTAGAGTCATCTTTAGCTTTTTCTTGACTCTTAAAAAGTGAAAAAGCGAGTTGTGTCTAAGCGTCGTTATAAAATTTATTTTAAACGGAACATAATCACCTCCTATTCCCGCGTTGATCTTAAGTTGAGAACATGGAACGCCCCAACCAAGGAACTCCACATGATGGAAATCCTAGTCCATTCTCCTCTTGGGGAGAAGTTGGTGCGCCCCACATGGCCACATTGTCGCTTCCAGGACTGACAATTGGCCTGCCTATTTGGCTTTTCTCAACTAATGTAGTTCAAACCACCATGGTTCCTGATCAGTCGAGTCAACAGTTAGATCAGTCTAGAGCTGCCCACCAGCCTTCCACTTCTTATAACTCTTCCTCTAATCCTCCATCTTTGCAAGGTGAGGCTGGCAAAAGCCAAGCTCCCATGGAGAAGAAGGAAAAGAAGAAGAAAGAGAAGAAGAAGAAGGAGCCTAAGGCGACTGGGGGCAAGCAAAAGACATCTGACAAAAACCCACACACAGCACAGACCGGGCCTAAATTGCCATGTGTCATATGTAGAGGAGACCACTTCCATAGAGATTGTCCCTGTATTCCCCGGATACTAAGGGACTGGTCCCCTCGGTTGCACAATTCGGGAGCATCAACCTCTGATAGCCATGTTGATTGCTTACCGTCAACCAGCGAAAGTGAAGGTTCAAGACGAAGAGGGGGATCAAGATCTCCCTGCAGACTGTGTGAAGGCGGTCACGCCATCCACCGTTGTCCCTTCTTAGACGAAGCGAAGAGAGTTTTGGAAGATCGTCTGGTTTCACCGGTAATACTTCCTCCTGGATACAAAAAACTCGTGCCAAGTCCTTCGTTGGTTGAAAATACAGCTGGCCCGCTCAAGTGGTCAGCTGAAACGTCAGTCATTGAAAATGAACCTACTGAATCCAGACCAGACGAGAGTCTAAAGGTCGATACGGCAGTTGACCCGGTTCTTCCTTCAGAGGTTTCATCCTCAAATGACACCGTCACTGAAGATTCATCTTCAAGTGACACCCTCACTGAAGAGAAAAAGGATGACACCATCCAGATTCTTTTCATCAACACAGATTCTGATGAGCATCAGGGCAATGCGCCCATTCCTTTATCGCAGGAAGGAACATCATCAGGATCGTATCCGGCCGTGTATTCAGTCCCACCACCAAGCAACCTGGTCGTATCCTTTGATTGGAACCAACTAGGCAGACCCCGGTTACCAGCCAATATATCGTTCAGAATCATAGTCCAAATCTACAGAATGGTAATGGCTGGAACTATCATTGATGAAGGGGCATCTGTGAGTATCCTTTCCTCTATTGCTTGGAAAGCACTGGGTTCCCCGCCGCTTTTGCCTGAGATAAGAAATCTCTCGGGTTTTGATAAAGGAACCAGTCGACCATTAGGGATCCTCCCCAATGTACCTATTACATTGAAAGGGAAGACCGTTCAATTGAACGTGATGGTCGTTCAAGGACCCTTGGATTATAACCTACTCCTTGGACGAGACTATATATATTGCATGGGAGCTATAGTCTCCTCACTCTTTAGAGTAATGTGTTTTCCACACGAAGGAAGAATGGTCAAGCTCGTAGACCAACTTTCATTTCCGGGATCACGCATCGCAAATAGTCAAATACCAACCCTGAATGGTCTATTCACCCAAGAAATGTCTCCACCCCCAGTCCTCCTTCCCGATGAGTGCGAGTGATTCGGAAAGATAGGGCTGGAACCCAGGGGGCATGCATCCTGGTCTGCTTCGGGCAGAGGAAACCTTGGGTATAAGGTATAATTTCCGCGAAAAAGTATGACTAGTCCGTACCCCGTCCGTGGATGGAAGAGGGGTTGTTCTAGAACAGGACTCTTTTGTCAAAGTTATGTGTTTGATAATTTTAGTCATTCACCTTTGTCTAAACAGGTAGGCTACCAAGGAAAGAGATTCTATTGCGGCAGCAAATGGTAACCATCTTTGGGTAAAAGGCAAGCCTCACCCATTAAAACTAATGTTTTAGAGGATAAGTAGGGGCAGCCTCCAAAGAAAGGGATTCCTTTGCTGCAACAAGTAGTAACCATCTTTGGATAACCTAATGATAGACATCGCCAAAGAAAGAGTTTCATTTGCGGCAGCAAATAAAACCATTTTTTGGATAACCTGAAAGAGGCAAGCCTCACCCATCAAAACAAATGTTTTGGAGGGTAAGTAGGGGCAGCCTTGAAATTGTACCTTATACCTGGGGGCATGAAAACCTTTTGGAGTGTAAGCAAAGAGTGGTCATTGATCGTTTCCTAACTTACATAAAGAAAGGATGGGGGGCAAAGGTCAAAAATTGCCAAATTTAGAGCATAGCTTATGTGAGGTGCAAGCTCTATAAAAATTGGAATCTTGCAGGAAGACGTTTCTTATCCTATGACTGGTATATCGAGCAGTTTTACCGTGGAATTTATGCTCGTTAAAAAATAGAAAAGCGAGATCCGAGCAGTTTTAGCGTCATAGTTCATGCTCGTTAAAAAATAAACATAAGATTTTGAGCAAAGAGTTTCCTCCAGAGTTCAAGCTCATTAAAAAATGAACCTATTCCGGTAAATAACCATTGTGATCGTAAATTTATTAGCCACAAAAGCCTTGGTCGTGTTTTGCACCTGCCACCTCCATTTCATTTGGCCAATCATTCACCTCCATATGATTGTTTACCCATTTTGAGGAACAGCTGCGAAGACTGATTTCACTTAGCCATCCTTGTGACACTGCCGTGATTGGAAAATTCCAACCTGTACCTGGAATCTGCTGCTATCCCTGTTTATCACTCGTTCCTCAAAAGATGAGTCTTCTTTGAGCTCTTTTCTCCTGACTCGTAAAATATGAAAAGTTTGCCGAGTTTTGGCCTTCCAGCTCGTTAAAGTGCCCGGAAGAGCTATCCCTCCTCTAGATTTTAATCTTTTTGGACCTGAGGGATTATTACACAAAAAGGTCGAGCGCTTGTTTTATTCGGCTCGTTAAAGTTATCGAAAACTCATCCCTTCTGTATTGTTTTATACTTTTTCGGACTTAAGGGATTAGATGACGAAAAAGGAATTTTGGAGTTAACTTTCTGTACCTTTTCAGACTCTCTAAAATTGAAAAGGACCGAGTTTTCCTTGTCGTTAGACTCATTAAAATGATTAAATAGCAACAAACTTGTCTTTAGACGAGAACGAGTTTCCCTATCGCTAGGCTCGTTAAAACATAGCGATGGGCTTGCCCGAAGGGCAGGTTATAGAACAAGCATATGTTATCCTCCTCAAGCTTGACAAAAATAAAGAGGTACTGGTCAGAAATGACTGGGGAAAAATTGGGAGAACCTCAAAGCTTTAATGGTAGCAAGTCGCTCTTGAACATGACACTTTGTCCTCCGTATCACATCGGGTTGGGTTGTTTCATTCACCGGTCTCATCACCATGGTCCTCGCCAAACCATCCACATTTGGGGTAATGCTACCGATCCATCACATCAGTGTCGTTATATGTTCAAGAGATGTGTTCAGAAAGAGTCAACCGTGTCCCATCCACTGCCATACATTATCCTTCATCCACCCATGATCGCCACCCTGAATCATATTTCACAGATTGTTTTCACCTCCACTAAAATCATTAGCTCCGTTCCGTGTCACTAATGTGGGATTCATTAAGGCCCTCCTTTGACGGATCGCTTCTTGTCGACTTCAGCTCATTATCCAAGAAGTCGATCTAGGAACAAACCCTCAGTACTTTGAAGCTTGCATGCCTCAATGGCAAGTTTCTCACTTCCGGCGACAGGTATACATCAATGACCTTCGACCAGAAGATTTTGCGTGGTGTTCGACGCCAAGTCCTTTATTCACACCACGTGAATTGTACTGCAGTACCTTGAGGGTCATTGTCATTATTGGTGATTCCTCTCGCGCTTGTTAACGGTTTACATTATTGACCGGTAATCAAGCGATGTCTTTCCATGTTCGACTTCAGCGCAATTCTCACATGGATCGACTTGTACTTAGAGTGAAGATCGAACGAGTTTGAAGACCCCGGATCTAGTTTCATCCATCCGGGCTGCGATATATATTCAGGATATAAAGACATTTGTTATGTACATCATTGCAGCAGATGATCATCCTACTCAAAGGATGATAATTTCAGCAGAGAATTATCAGTCTACCATCAGACGATCGTCTGTTCTATGTACCAAAATGAATTTATAAAGCTGAGCATGGGAATGCCCGCCTCAGCTAGATCATGAAAGCAGAATGAAAAAATAATGTATTGTATTGTATTTTATTACAGGGCACCTCTCAGCGATTGAATGAACTTCGGATCCTCCTGATAAAGCATTTCACCCGATAAACGACCTCATACTTTAGGGGGCAACTGTTATAGACATTTTTGTGCCTAACAGCATGGAGCATGAAATGTCAATAATCTGAGGGATCCAAAGTCCCTAAACATGTTGTTCCTACCCCTAGAGGAACAAGGTCAGCAAACCACAGCACTGAAAATCAGTTCTCCACCTGAAAACACTCAAAAACAAGTTGTTTCTGGATCATGTCAACTGCTCCACTGAGCATCTGCGCTGAATGTCAACTGCTCCACTCGGTACCTGCGCTGAATGTCAAAACAAATGAAGGCTACCTGCGCTGGGCGAGATTGGCCAAGTGGCACAGTCATTCTGCAAGGTGTCAATTGCCCAGGAAGCTTCCAAACTGACACTTGGATCATGGAATTCGCCTTGTGATGAGTAAGAGGATCTAGATCTCCAAGTGGAGGCAAGAGACTCCAAGTGGACTCAAGAACTGAAGATTAACTGAAGTAGGAGAGGACACTAGTCAGCTTCATGTCAGTCTCAAGTTGACTCATGCTTTCTCCAAAACTTCTATATATAGAGCTCTCTCATGAGGTCTATGGAAGGCTGGAATTTGGTGCAAGTAAGGAAGTGCTGTTGGTTTGTGTATAGAACTATTGGGTGATTGCTTTGAAGGAGGTGAAGAGGAGATTTCTTTCTGCTGGGAGGTGTTGCTGGATTGGGCCTATTATGGTTGTAACACTCTCAGAACTTTACTTCTTCCATTAATAAAGTATTTGAGGTTCTTCTATATGAATGTGTCTCTATGGTGAATTGATGCTTGTATATTTGATTTATTCTAATCCTTGAATCAGTTATGGATGTATGCTTCTTGTAGTATCCTTTTCTTGTGCTTTTACAGGATCTTTGTGTAGCTGGGCCGGTGAAAGAGCAAGGAGCCAGGAGCAAGCAGCAAGGAGTGAGGATTGGATCGACTATTAGCGCAAGATAACGGTTAGTAGATCATCCTTCTCTTCTCTCTCTCATCTCATAAAGAAGTAATCTTGAATAGCTTTGCATTCAGTTGTTGCTGAGGTACTATCACCCTTAGAGTGGGATAGGGTCATTCCGTATTGGATACTTTTCCCAACAACAGAATTGGTGATGTAACATATATTCATTATGTGGGTAATAAGGAGCGGGACATAGATTTTGCCCAAAGAAGTTGAGGAAGATGAAGCCCTAGAATAAATGCTTATCAAGGCATTCATGGGTTGGAGAAGCAGGTCAAAGATGGAAGCTTTAGCTACTTAGGGTGTTTAAAGTCCCATTAATGATTTATTGGATTGGGGATGTTGTAACATTTTCTAGGCAAAATAATACAGTTAAACTTTTTGAGCTTTTCCAAAAATCCACCAACTTTATTGGGTGTTCTTATTCTCATAGCAATTGGTATATGGCCCAAAGATTTTTTCACTGTATTCTTTGCATCATAGTCGAGTTGTAGTCAAGATATTATAGGGTTGCATTACTCAATGAATATAAATGGCATACCTTAGTGTGAGTACTATGACATGGGAATTATCACCTTTTGTTGCATCTATCACATAATGTTTTTAATTGCACCAACAAAAGTCATTGAATTGTAGTCATAACAATGCCAGGGCTCTGTAATGAATGTGAGCCGTATATGTTCATAGCAATGAGATGGAATAGTGAATGGATGGGCAAGCAATGTTCTATTTGCACTTCGTTTTATGATTGTGATATTTTCGGTGGCAACTAGATTAAACTTCCTCATTGGTCATATCAAAGATCTCTTAGGAATGGTTTATTTGGGTTTCAAGTCTACTAGGTGTATATTGTGCATTGGTGAAGCTCACTACCAGGGAACCACCCCCACGCAATTCCACTTTTGGTTTTTTTCATTCCACTTTTCGAATCTTAGCTAGCAGACCGAGAGAGCCAACATGCAAATATCCAGGTGTTGAAAAATCCAAGCATGTCACCAAGAATCAAACATTAAGTGTGTGCTAAGAAAGAAGAAGTGCACCCACAAAGAGAACTCATGAATATCAAATTCACAACGCATCCAATAAAGAGATGAACACATTTCCATATATACATTTTAAGAAATATTTTTGCTTTAGAACTTGGCAGGATCATGCTTCTTCGTGAGACCAATATAAATGTACTGTTTCAACATCATTGGTGGCAGATTTATGCAACATATTTGATCGTTTAAGTTTAACAGATTTTCCTTTTCTTTTCCTACAAAGAAATTGCTCTTTATATGTGTTGTAGTTATTGGGATATTCTTTAGGAACTAGCAGGCATGGAAATTTATATTTTTAGATCCCTAATTCTCCTCATCATTTGCAAATTGTTCATCTTCATCTATGCAAGAAGACGACTTAGCTTAAGAATGTTTGTAAGACAGAAAATGCAAATTTTAGCAAATATGGAGCTAATAATAAATGCCCTGTGGTGTCAAAACATTGTTTTCTTGGTTTCCTTTGAGCAATATCATTAGAGAGATGTATATGCTTCAAATTGGTGAGGGACCTTCACTCCAATGCACCAGTGGCTTAATGGGATTAGATGTTCCTCTTCCAATAGTGGCAGATTTATTCAACATATTTGATCATTGAAGTTTAACAGATTTGCCTTGCCATCACATTCATCTCCTCCAAATAAACTAAATTGCTTAATGTTGTCTCATTTTCTTCATGCAATCCTTCGGGAAAGCTTCCTATTTCCACCACAATCTAAGTGAAGATGGAACAGTAGCATTAAGAATTTATGAAGTGAGTTTGCCCTTATTTTCTTATCGTTTTGGGAAATAAATTGGGGTTTATTAACATATTCCTAATTATTCACTGCATATCTCTGTACACAAAGCAAGTTCATTTGGAAGGGCATCAGTCTGAATACAAAGAGCAGTTTACCCTTATTTATGAACTATTCAGTTAGGTTGGATAAATAACCATCTAGAAGATGGAAGCAAAATATTGAAGAAACTAGTTTTGTTTGTAGATTTTGGGAAATCCTCTAAAGACCCAGGATTCGGCATCGACTAGAGAGACAATTTATTTGATATGGTTTATAAACAAATATATGCTTCTGCTAGCATGGGAAGAGCAGGTGGAGGAGCCATGTTTTGGCAGCTGATGGCAAAAGGAATGAGCTCATATAGAGATGGTATGATATTGTCTTGTCTCAGAGTCCTTCCACAACATCTAACACCAATATGATGCATGTTCACTCAGGAGGATGCACAAAGACTTTATTTGTACAAATTAGTCCTCATGAAAATGACATGGGAGAAACTCTGTGCTTACTAAACTTTTCCAATAGAGTTCAAGGATTAGAGCTTGGTCCTACTCGGAGGTAGCAAGATGTAAGTTTTCATTGTAGCATGGTCCTTGCCTTTTCTTGATATTTTCCTGATTTTCAAAAATTGTCAAAAAAACATTAATTAATGTTATATGCTATTGCCTTACGACATTTCCATTGCAACATCTAGTGCAATTAAATTAATTAAATTGTAAAATGATATATAATGATGATTGAATAATGTTACAAATTTAAGTTACAACTCAAATTTCCAAGGCCAAAACCCTCAAGAAGTGCCAATTTGTGTTCATGACTGCACAGGATGAAAATAACATCTGAAATTCTTAATAGTATGAAAATAATCAAACTACAAGCATGGGAAGAAAAATTTAAAGAGCTGATATAAAATCTCTGAGTTGTGGAGTTCAAATGGTTGTCTTCAGCACAGTTTAATAGAACATATGGTACCATACTCTACTGCATCTATAGTTTTTGTCGGGTGTGCTATCATAGGGGATCCACCGTTAACTGCCACAACCATATTTACAGTGCTTGCAACATTCTGTGTGATACAAGATCCAGTGAGAATGCTACCTGAAGTTTTGGCTATATTAATTCAGGTTAAAGTCTCCTTAGATCGTTTTGGACAAGTTCTTACAATATGATGAGTTGAGACCAGATTCTGTTGTGAGGAAAGCACTTGCCGGATCCCAGTATACCATTGAAATTCATCAATCCATACTCAGCTGGGATCCAGAATCTTCATTAACAAAGCCAACATTTGAAGGGAATAAATCTGCACATTAAAACTGGAGAAAAGGTAGCAATTTGTGGCTCAGTGGGATCAGGGAAATCTGCTCTACTATATACAATTCTTGGAGAAATACCAAAAATTTCAGATGTAATTTGAGCATTAACTACTCTTCTTGAGCAAAAGTAACCATTTCATAGTTCAACAAGATTGTAGATGCAGCTTTTTTGCTTTCTATATACATAAATTCTTCCATAAACTTTTTGATTGGACTACGTGCAGGTTGAAGTATATGGAAATGTTGCCTACGTGGCACAAACAACTTGGATTCAAAGTGGTACTGTCAGAGATAACATACTCTATGGGAAACCAATAGACAAAATTCAATACAAGAAGGCAATAAAAGCTTGTGCATTAGACAAGGATATAGAGATTTTTGCTCATGGAGATATGACTGAGATTGGCGAGAGAGATTGAATATGAGTGGAGGACAAACATGAGGATTCAGTTGGCTAGAGCAGTATATAACGATGTTGACATTTATCTATTGGATGATCCCTTCAGTGCAGTCGATGCTCATACAGCGTCAACTCTATCAAATAAGGAGGAGACATTACATAAGAGAGACTCCAAGACTTGCTAATATTGCTTGTCGTAGTATGAAAAATCTGGTTTACCTCTGTATCAGATCTGTAAATGAGATCCAGACATATTAATGTGAAAATTTCTGTGCATATTAAATATAAAAGATTTGAGTTTTGGGTTATCAAAGCTATAGATTGAGAACTACATGGATCGCTTGATAGGATGGCTAGTTTACTTTGTATATCAAGATTGCTAGCTTCTTTGTGGTGGTAGTGTGAGATCAATTGGGAATTGCTACTCGTTTCATACTTCAAGAGGGAAATGAATTTCCCAATGATGGTGGTGATGAAGGAACCCAGCAAAAGCATAGAGAATAGCATAGTTGATTGGATAAAAAAATCAATTGTGTAAATACAAATAACACACCCTACAAAATGATGTCTTCTTGAATATTGATCAATATGAATGATTTTCCTTTCACAGTTCTTGTGTTTTGATTCTTTATGAATAGGAATTGATTCATTCAACTAAAATTGGTATTGTTGATTTTGATGGTACTTCTGTTCTCCAGCTTGATGATTGGGTGTTGTGCCAAATTTACAAGAACAATGGTCTTTCTCAGAGAGTACAAGGGGTAGAACGAGATGAATCACCAAGTGCAGATGAAGTGATGGCTTCTTTGCCTGATATTTATCAGCAAAACAAACTGCAACTGCCCAACATTGCCTCTTTCAATGGGTTGTTGGAGAGTGACGATCCTTTCATAGATGGTTTTTTAAACAATGAAGACATGGATGGTAATGGAAACAGCAGCAGACTACCTCAAGTCCAGTTCCCCAACCTCTCTCACAATAATTTCAGCAGTAACAATGACAACAATAGCGATTGTCGTTATGAAGTTGTCCCAGAACAAGAAGAATTAGCAGTGGAGAATGACAACAAATTCAATTCTCTCAAGAGGACCCTCTCCTTAGCATATGGGCACGATGAAACCAAACTTGCAAAGAGATTCAACAACATGCAGAACAACTATAGCTACAATGTCAACATTAATGTTTCAGCCTTGCTTAATTCAATGCAGCCCAATCAAACTTTCCAACAACAAAACTTCCTAAGCGCATTGCGTCATAAGGAATATATCCTGGCAGGGATTTAGTTCATCACAATGTGACATGGTTTAAGGTCTTCATATTTCTAGGCAAATACATTAGAATGTTGTTTGAAAAGATTAACACGCCTCTCCTTAAAATTTTGTATATCGATATGGATACCCAATTGTTGTTCGCGTGAATTCATTTGTTTAACTTCACCTTCAACTAGGCAAACTTTAAGGTATCTAAACAAGTTCAATGGATATGTATGACTACTTTTATTCCATTTCATAGGCACTTTAAACCCTGAATAGGGTTTTCGGCATGGCTTCCTCAATTCAATTCATTATCATCGACCCTTGCTTTCAAAAAAGCCCATTCACATTTCAATATTCTTCCACACACTATGCCTTACGGCGTTTCCTTTGCAACATTAGATGCAAATGCTAGTTTATTTTTTATTTTTATTTAATAATTATTAATCATGTTTTAAAGTTTTATTATAACCTTTATAATAAATTGTATTTTATATATTTTCATTATTCTTAAAAGATCCTTTATGAATAGTTTTTTAAATAATTATTAATAAATTTCTTATTATTATAATGTGACTAATTTTTTGTTATTAAATTTTAATTCATTATTATACCTTAAATTCCAATTAATTAATTAATTAATTGATTAATAAATATTATAATAATAATTTAATTCATATTTAATAAAGATAATTAATTATTTTTATTTTTATTTTATTTATTATAATAATATAACTAATTTTATTAGATTTAATTAATTAATAGATATTATAATTAAATACTAATTGTTATTGTAAATGCATTATTTTATTATAAATAATATAACTACTTTCATTAGATTAATAAACTTTTATTTAATTAGAATAATTAATTGGTTAATTAATTAATTAATAGGTATTGTACTGACTAATTATTACTATGTGTTAATTCTATAAAAAAATTGTTAATAAACAAAATGATTAATAGAAATTATAATAATTAATTATTGTTATAAATAATTAATTATTGTTATAAATAATTAATGATACTAATAATAATCATTATTATTATTATAAATAATCTTTTATTTAATTATTATTATAAATACCTAATAATAATCATGATAATTATTATTAAGAATTATAATAATAACTATTTTATTTTTAATATAAGATTAGAAAGCTATAATAGGAGAGGAGCAGCTACCTATTACCTGAGTTTGGTGGTCTTAATCCCTATATAATAATAATAATAGCATAGTTAACCTTAATTAACCTAGGTCAACCTTGGTCGGACACAATTAAGATTTAAAAATGTTTAATAATAATAATATTAATAAAGTTTATTATTAATAATAATATTAATATTAAGGTTGATTATATTAATATTATTATATGATTGAATATAATATTAATAGTTTCCCATAAGCAAACTTGGTCAACCCTATTATATTAGTATTAATATTATAAAGTCGATTAATAATAATAATAAGGCTCACTATATTATTATTATTTTATGATTGAATATATTATTAACAACTCACTAACCCTATTCATAAACCTTAAAAATAATATTAGGGTTTGTGAATATGGTTTAGTATTTAATAATGTTTAATAATATTAATAGAGTTTTTGACTACTAATAATATTAATATTAAGGTTGACATTATTCTTATTAGTTTACTATGATCTAATTTGGTCAACCTTATGTTTACCATAGCCAACAATAGCCAACCTTTTTCATGCATAGTTATCCTTAGTCAATGTAACTCGTTCATATTCAATTATAGTCAACATTGGTTGAAAAAATTCAACTTAGGTCAATATTAGTTCGTCATAGTTAAGGTTTATTAATTATATTAATATTAAGGTTTCTTAGTAAAGCTTGATATTTATTAATAATATTAAGGTTTATGAATAAGGTTTAATATTTAATGATAATATTAGGGTCTAGGAATAGGGTTTAATATTTAATAATAATATTATGGTATATGAATATGGTTTAATAAATTTGACTAATAACAAGGAGGAGGAGTAGTTTGACTATATTATTATTACGTCATAAGGTGTTCCCTTTGGGAAGAACTCCCCTCTCACTACCACTTTGTGTTTTCGATCATGTGTTAGAAAATTAAATGATCATTTGTCGTTGTATGATATTGGATATTTCCTATGTGGCATGGGCCTTCGAAACTGCCAAAAACACTGCGGAGACCAACAATATTAGTTTGCAAGGCACAAGCCTCCATCACCACTAAGACAACTTCCACTACCAAGCATGGATCTCCAAAACTTGAAGGATGGGCTTCCAAAACTAAGCATTGATCTTTAGTTCGTAGGTTCTATTAATTCCCCTATTTTGAGCATGATAAGCCCCCTCCAAGATGGTGAGCTTGAGTATGGTATTATTCAGTTACAAAGAAAAAGGAAGCTTACTTTTTCCTTGTCTGCTCTTATTCAATTGGGTGCTTTGAACTCTTAGAGAAGATCAAGAAACATCTAAATTCATCTGTCTGTCGATAATTTGTAGGGGATTGTTCAGTTTTAGAGTTATGAATCCACCATTCTTTCAAAGAAAGCCTTCCACTTTATAAGTAAACTTCCATGTTTTTTAGTCCTTATTATATATTTTCAACTGGAACAATAAAGTTTTAATGATGTATTCAAGGTTTTCTCCATGTAATAATTCTCGAAATATTTAGTTGTTGGAATTTAGTTCCTTAGCCTTTAATTCTAAATATCTAACAATTTCATCATGAAAAATGTGCTAAAATGTTATAGTTTGAATATTTAACTTGAAAGTGTACTTCTTTGTCAAATGCTTGATAGTTGAATCTTAATGTGTTGAACTTATCTTGTGAACAAGCATATTCCTACATATTTGGCTTTCACTGCTTAATTTGAACTTTTCTACCTTAAATTTAACCAATATTTGGCTTATTTAAGCCTTTGAAGGTTCAATTTTTCTAGTTATTGCCTCTGTAAAAAATGATTTAGTTTTCTTCTTTGATGTCCATATCTTTTTAGCAGGACCAATTTATCTAAACCTATAACCTAATTTTCTGATGTTGATACAAGATTTCAGAACATATTTCCAAAAAAAAAATTTGATTAAGCCAATTCTTACCCTAATTAAAGCATGTCGTATGATCACAATTATTGTTTATTATACTTTCAGAATAAATTTGGAGTTTTGTACAAACATGGTAATACCCTTTAGGCTTATTTGATGTTAATTATTTTTCATTCTTACTAAAGCGGATGAGAAAATTCCTATTATTTTACTCATTCACAATATTTAGACTTGAAATTATCGTTTTAACCCTACAATTGCTTAAATAGAGTGAAACCCTTCCCAACAAGGTGTTTTAAAGATAAATAATGGTAGTGGCTCAGAAGGTAAAAGTTTGAGGATGAAGAGTCATTAAAGACAAGTGAGGTAAATCTGTTGCATTGAGGTAGAGGTTTTAGTGATAATAAAATAATTATAGTAGCCCTTGTTGCTAGGATTAGGAATTCATAGTTTGTGGTTGTGGAAACTTTGAATTTAACTATAATAATTATGCATGAAAAATGGAATGTCAATGACTGGGCCTTGCAATGGAGGGTTTAGTTATCAATTTCCTTAATAAACGGGCTTTATCATTATGAGTCCCACCAACAGACGATACATACCTGCGTGACACTTGTAAATTTTGGAGCTACTATGGACAAAATGACTAGAAATGTTAGAATAAAATAATATTTTGTGTAGATGAGTTCTTGAACAATTATCGTTTATAGGTGGGATCCTCACTCAGTGAACCTCTCAATTATTAGGTTCATTAGTGGAATACTAAACAATACCCTTAATTTGACTACATATTGGAAAATACCTCTAACAATTACATTATTTAACCCCCTACCAATATGAACTCAATACACCTTACTAATTTAAAAAACCACTAATTTCACTAGTTATTGTAGGTATCGATTTTTTTTATATTTTTTATTCCCCTTTATATTTTTTCATTAACTTTGAACTCCATTTTTTATACCTGCCAATATAAAAAACCATTACCTCCTATTATATGCTCTATATATTATGTCATTTTTTCCTCAATATATATCCCCCAATATGAATGCACATGTTATGGCATTTCTCCCACAATGAAGCCCTTGTGCATTGATGTCTAGATTATATAGTTGGATCAAGAATTCAGACACCCCACCTTGATGGTCAAGGCAACATATCCTTTATGGGAATTGACTTGCTTTGCAGACTGATAGAAAGTGAGGTAGATATATTCCTCGTCTATAGAATTTGGGGCAATTGAAAATAAAAATTGGAAGAAAATTCCTCTTGGGAGGAATGTGAATATTAAAGGGACCGTTTGACTAGTTAGAGGAACTTTCTCCATAAGTCACCTAGCATAGGGATTTGAATATATGACACAAATTTGTGTGTGATTAATTTTTTTATAACTTGAAATTCATAGAAATAAAACATATCACATAGACACATACAAACTTAAAGAAAAAAATGTCAAAATTTATTGTCTACACACTCTGCTATGCTTTTTCAAAACATATAATGGGTGAATTTTAGGTAGGATCCCTCATTAAGTTTGCTTTTCAGGTCTAGGGTCACTTTTTCATGCTAAACATGTCGTATATGTCAAGATACATTGTCCTTTCAAATTAGATGTGCATAGGAGATGAGTCCTACCGAGGAAACATCTAACATGTAAGAACAACATGTCCACCAGTCTCACATGTTGAAGATGCAACACATGAGGGGGTTAGGCCATATTTGGTATATTAACTTTATGGAAGTGATAAAGAGATCAAAGAGAGAAAGCATAAATGATCAACACAAGTAACAAGAAGCTCAATCCCACCAACATAGGGAGTTTTATTGTTATGAAAAGAGGTGATATCAGGAAAATGAAGAAATAAAATATGTTAAAGTGGATTTTTTCTTCTTGAATTGCATTAATGCACAAAAGGAGTAAAACCTGGCATAGCAGTTATATAACCCCCCCTCTCCACATAGGATAAATGTAGCATCATAACCACCTTAGCTCCAATCTCTAATAGAGATTACGTCCTTGTATAAAATTTCAATTCTGCATGTCTGAGAAACTAGCAACTCTTTTGTGAATGATGAGTTATCACCCAAATGAAAAAAGGGAAACATCCTCAATGAAAGTAGCTAAACAACTCATTGAAGGAATTTAATTGATTTGGAGAAGGAATTGAGGAAAGAAAGTATATAAGATGCAAAAAGTAGATAATTATTATTTAATTGGCTTGAGAACCTTAACTTGGAAAAGTGGAAAGTTGGTGAAAGAGAAGACCTTAGACTCTTTGAGAAAATCCAGGATATGTAGTGAGCTAGAAAAAAATAAAAGTATATGATTAAATGAGTATATAATTAATTAGCTTGAGAGCCTTCACTTGAGATAATGGGAAGTTGTAGAAAGCGAAGACCCCTACTAGAAAATGCAATGAAACCCATCAAAACTCCTAGATTTAAAATCCAGGAGATTCAATGACCCAAAAAATAGAAAAAACATTATGGCTTCAAAGGTGAGGATACATATTCACTATTGTTTAGCAGGGTTTAGTATTCCTGCAAAAATTTCAATAGAAATTTGAACGACTAACTGAAGATATTTTGGGGAATGTTGAGGAGTCAGTATCTCAAGTTGATTGTTCAAAAGATAGAAAAATCACAAAATTACAATATCCAACATGTTCAAAAGATAACAAGGCATTTTGAAAACATTTGCTTCTTTATATTGGTCATAAACAAAAAATGAGGCTATGAAAAATATGCCACAACATGCCAACATTAATAAAATTCATTTAGCATTTAGCTACACAAGTTTGTATTAAAGGGTAGAACCAAAGTTTCTACCCATAGCGAAATAACCATTTTGGGTCAAACTCTTGAAACATAAAATATTGGCTTTGATATTTTCTACAGACATGTTGCACAAATGCTCAAAAGATAACTTTCCCTGCTCTTTCAAATATTCATTTTTATGTCTAATATTTATAGATTATGTTGATTAACTTGGTCTTCTTTCTGCACTTGAATAGTATCTTAAGACCTTAAATAAATATGACAGTGAAATTAGACTTCAAAAAGGTTGAAACAGTCTAAACTCTCAAGAACTCACCAAAGAAGCACAATGATAACACTGAAAGGAGGTAATTTTCTAGGAAAATAAGGCAACATAACTTGAAACATACCCATCCATATTTGGAATTTGAATATCCATGAAGCACATATCAAACTTTTATCATGGCTAAAGCATAACTATTACATCCTTCCCACTATCAATGTTCTCTATATTTGCTTCATCCTTCTTCAAAGAACTAGGTTCAACTATTTTATTCATTTAGTTATCTTTCGCAAAACTACAGTTTATAGAACTTAGTGAATACTTGCATAATATCTTTATTTTTTCATATTAAATAATTTTTCCAACTCTTTAAGAAAGAAATAACACCTAATGCAACCATTGTTCAATATAGCTCCTCACACACTTTCATTTCTTATTAATAAGCAATTTAGTACTTATTTTATAGCTAGTTTTGCATATGGATCCACAGGGGATATACTCTAGGTGAGACACTGTAATCTACAAGGTGTATTGCCTCACATATAGGTAAAGTTATTACAAAAATTTTGGGAGTGTATGTTGTCATTAGAAGTTAGTAGGTCCAAGGGAATCAATGTGGTCTCTAAGAGCTCTAACAAGCATGAAACATACTTTTCATATATTTTTGGTCGTTTTTCTAGCACCAAATTATTTTTAGTGCTCATCATGTGATAAATAGAATGGGTAGATATATATTTATTAAAATTTCCACAAGATCAAGTATCTATAGGACAAAGGTGTTATAGCTTGAAGTGGCCTGCCTTGCCAAATATAGAACATATAATTCTGAAAAACATGAATGTACTTAAAAAGTTAAATGATAATCTCATTTCAAAAGGAGGATAGCCCTTTATGCAAGGTTTGAGCAATATTCCCTGAAATGTTTAACTGAATGGCTTCTTTGGGGGTTCAATATCTGTGTATTTTCCTGCAAAAAATTTTCTCTCAGGTGTATCCTTTTTTATTCTATGCTTGCAATGTTTACCCATTAATTTTCCTAGAAAATTGTGTTCCAACTTTTCTCTTCCAATGTCAATCCCATCTTAATGATTCTATAGGTGCTACAATGTAAGAGGAAGTATTGTTTGGTTCTACTTTCTTAGAGCTACGAACGTGGCAAGTCTTACCATTACATTCTTCATTGAGCTACTTCCATCTCTGTACATTTCTTAGTTGAGCCATAGCATGCTTTCACCTCCAAGGCACATTAACCTTAAGGTAGTATTGCACTTTGATCTGTCCTACTGGTTTAACATTCTCAATGTAGTATTGTTGTTTTTTCTATGCTCGCTTCTTTCATATCTAAGTCCTATAACAGTCATGTATGTTTTGATTCAATGTTGTCTTCTCCTCAGGAAGTGCTCTTCTTTTATGATCCTAACATTATTTTTCACTAGATATTGCATGGTTTCTTCCTTTTTTTAATCATTTCCTTGCCGATTTGGTGTTGTAATTTGCTCCTGTCCAAATCTGTCATGCATCCTATATAATATTGTCTTTATTTTCTCCAGCTCAAGTGGTCATAACCCTTTTTTTTTTCCAACGAGATTTTGTAATGTGTGGAGTTTTTAATTTCAGAGATGAGATCACAATTTGTTTCTAAATTATTTTGAATTGATTCCATTTTCCTTTTGGAATGCTTAGGCCCCACTTCCCACACCATTACAAAATCCCTCGATTAATGTTGGCCTAGAAGAACAAGTTTCCCTTTTAATCTATAGTTTTTCAATGCCATTTTTTGAATCAAAGCTAGCAGTAGACCTACAATAGAATGGGCCTGCTTCAAAAAGATGACACTTAATATTATGATATTACACAAAATGCATAATTTTCATCTTCTTTTAAACTAAGCTACATACTTATTAATCCACCGCCTCCACTTCCAAAAAATGATGACACAAATCACTAAGAATGTTATTTTCTAAATGCTTTCTATGTCAACTAGTGTTCAAACACTGCTACAAATTGTTCATCTTGACCCTATTCACTCAATCCAAAGTTTTAATTTTCATTTATAAATAACTCAAATTTTGCAGCTAATAATGAATTCAGACTAAAAAAAATAGACACAAATTTCTTCTATTCAATCTATGGAAAGGAAAACATATAATAGAAACACATGCAATCATCCAATCATAATGAAAAAATATTTTATTGGGGAACCCAACTGTGAAAAACCCCTCATATGTATTTTATTATATCAGATGAGAATATAGATCTATTACAATGACAATTTCCATCCTTGAAGCTCAACCTACACTACAATATGATCTCCTGATTTGGCCAACACTTTGCCAAAACAAGCCTCCAACTTCCTCCTGTTTCCTTGCACAATTTCAAGAGAAATTACTCACCTGCTCCAATGCAAAACATGTACACTCAATAATATACATTGATAATTACAATGATGCCTTTTTCCTCCACTGAACTAGGAAATTTCTAATTCCATGCATGACTAGGGCTATTTTTAGTAAATTGACTAGTTAACTGAGAGATTAGCGAGTTAACAACAGTTACAACTACTCAATTGAACTCCTATTGACTCTATACATGACTAGAGCTCAAATAGTTGAGTTTCACTGACTATAAATCCACTAGATTCCTATATCTTAGCAATCAACCCATGCACAACTCTACTTCTTGCCCACAAACTCTAATTTATTGACTTAACTAAGTGACTTGGTCATGTCACTCATGCTAATTGCAACTCAAGTCATCTTGATGATGTGGAAACTTGAATATATCCATTTGACTAAGGCGCGATTCAAATGAAGCCTTCTCTTGTTACAATTTAACACTCCCTCTTAGGAAGAAAAGAGTTTTGAACCACCCCTATCTTGCTCCCATGGAACTCGAACTTTCCTCTTGACAAAGCCTTTGTAAAAAGGTTTGCATCATGATCCATTGTGGGAATGTACTACAACATGATGATCCTCCTCTACACACAATTTCTCAGGTGATGGTTTTTTATGTCTATATGCTTGGACCTATTGTTAAACACTATATTTTCAGAGAGTTTTATGTCTATATGCTCCATCTCATGATTGAATATACCAACCAGGATCTTCCTCATGCAAATAACCTTGCATGTTAATGGAATAGAAACCATATACTTGGCCTTTGCTGAGATGAGTGCTACAAATTTATGTTTCCTTCCATACCAATAACTTTTTGTTGACCCAACACTAAATATGGATCCTGATGTGCTCCTTGTTGGCATTATGATACAAATGTTTTCCTTGATGGCAACTCATTCACATGTCAGTTCATATTTGATAAAACTCAACTCACATTGTAACAAGTCAATTAAGAGGAAACATGGCATTGGTACAGAGAACAAGAAGTTGGAACAAAGGTCTATTGATCATAATCAAGAAGTTGAAGGAAAAGGATGTTGTAAGGTAGTTTAAGTTGTATACGTAGGTTAACTTTGACAAAGCCACCTATACACGCGGGTTAACAGAACAAAAAGAGCGTATACATGTGCACACACTTTCACAAGAGGAAAAGCGCACATGGGTTGGAAAATAAAGGAAATTAGATATTAAAGAATACCAAGGGTAAATACAATTGTATTGGCCCACAATATTGAATGGAGTAATGACTATTTGATCCCGCCAAAGAATACCACATGTTCTAGGTGTTATTTTGGTCCAAGGTATTAAGGAAGACCAAAAACTATATAAGGAGGAGAAGATCAAAGGGTCAAGCGTGAAAGTGAAAGGGTTTCTCAGGAATACTTCTATCTAAAGTATATTTTATGTTATAAGGGATATGATTATGATATAATCTAAAATATTGTGTTCACCTTGCATTCAATGTTGGATTAGGATCATGAGAACTGAAATGACTTATCATTGAATGATCTAATATTGATTGGGCTAGATTTGATTGCTTACACATGTTTTATTCCTTAAATGTCATGATTTGGGTATGTCGGAAATATGGAATAGCAACAAAGTTGTAAGTTAGTATTTGCAAATCTATACATCGGTTCGCCTAGGTGAAGGCACATATACACATCATTTTGAAGCTTCCATGTAGTGTATACAAAAGAAAATCCTGTTATTCAGAAATGATTGATCTATCTTATCAGTACTGTTGTTTTACTGTTGTCTTTTAATGATGTCTTCTTAGATATGAAAGTAGAACTGAATGCATAAGGAGATTGAGTCTGATTGATTGATTGATTAAGTGAGAAGGGTGATCTTTACTGCTGACTGTCTAGATCTCTGTAATTTGATAGTAGATGTTCAGAATATTATTGGTTGGTATAGATTTGATTCAAAAGTTTTTATGATTCAGTAGTTTTGGAGGTATACATAGGTTTGGTTAAAGGAAGTAGTGTATACACGCAAGTTGGGTTCATTAAAGTAGTGTATGCATTTTGATGTATGATTTTTGAGGTTGCAGCTGGTTCTGAATGATGATGCAGGTTTCTTGGTTCAGCATAGTGTTCTGGTGACAGTGATCTGACTATTCATATTGACTGATTTTTGGTTGATACAGTTATTATTATATAGTTTTAGCTTCAAAGTTTCTGATGGGTCCAGTGTGAAAATTTGATGAAACAAGGCCTTCATATTGTGTTGTTGTGTACCAGGAGAATTCAGTTTGAAAAATTATGAAACGTGGTCCCTGGAGGAAGAGAGAAGGTCTTAGCCTTCTGCAGTTTGGCGCCTACATACTTGTAAACATATTGGATAGTACAAGAGCTAGGGGGTTAGGGAAAATTTTAAGAACCCCCTCTAAATTTACATGTATAATAAATGGGCGATTCTCCATGGTATATAGGAAAAATGGAAGGCGATTTTATCAATAATATGATATGTATATATAATTTTTTGGCGAATCTCTCACCAGGCATGGCGAATATTTTACTCAATTATAAAATCTTGTGTTTATTGAATACACAAATGAAATCATTGCATTTCTTTAAAATATCTTTTGAAATCAAAATTACCGAAATTAAATATCGATAACCTAGTGGGTGTAGGATAAAATTCACCCGTGCCATTCATAGAAAGCATGAGAAAAAACCTAATACTATATATATAACCAAGAAAAATTCAAATTCATCACTTCTAGGGACCTCGTAACCACCCTGCCAATACACAAGTATGTTCATGTTTGCAATTAGAAAAATTACCCAAATTACAATCTATTTACTCCAGTATATGTTGGAAAGTTATAGAAGGATGACTAGTGCAATCAATCCATTCCTTTTAGCCCTGATTTGTTTCAGTTTAAAACATAAGTATACAAATATACTTGTCCAATGTCTATGCTTTAACCATTCACCTTAAGATGTTTTTACAATATAATTTTCTAAGTCTATTTAATATCTTCATTATCATAAAAACCAACCTATATCCATCTTAACTCCACATCTACCACTCTTAGGGGGATGAAATCTATTTATCCCTCTGAGCACTTGGTAGACCCAGAATTAAGATGGATCTAAGATGATATAATTTCCCCTTTAAATAGTCTATGCTCACATGAATACCATGGTATTACCATGGGTCAATACCATGGGTTATCATAAACCTAGAGCTTAAAAATTACTATTATTAATTTATATAAATTAATAAAATTAATAGTTTATTTTTATTTTAACCAAGCTAAAATGTTTAACATACATTAAATTACAACATCCATTTTTACTCTTGATTGGATCGAATATTTTTTCACTCTATGCTAGTTTGCATATCACGATATTTAATACCTCTCGGGGGTTAGTAGATCCAGAGTAAAGATGGATCTATGCTGGTTTAATTCCCCCATTTAAATAGGCTACATTCTAGGTGAATACCATGGGTCAATACCATGTTCCATTTTTATTTTTATTAATACTAATATTAGGGTTAATAATGTTTTTTTGCATGGTATTAATAACAATCTAGTCCATGGCATTTGTCCCATAGTATTTTTCCCATAGGTTTCACCTAAATATAACGCATTTTTTGAGTGTTCGTAAATATAAGGTGACTTATGGAGTAAATATAAAAAAAATGTTTTATTTGTTTACCATACCTCTCGTTTATTTATATTTTTATTAATTTACCATACCTCTTTTACAAATATGGTATTTGGCCCATAGGATTCACTTAAATAAAACCTCTTTCTTGAGCCTTCATTAATAGAAGGAGGGTTATGGACTAAATATAAAAAGAGGTTTATTTATTTACCATGCATCTAGTTTATTTATATTTTCATTTATTTACCATACCTTTTGAGTAAGTATAAAAAGACATTTTATTTATTTACCATACCTCCACTTTACTTATATTTTTATTTGTTTACACCTTGCATGTATATAAGGTGACTTATGGAGTAAATATAAAAAATGTTTTATTTATTTACCATGCCTCTCATTTATGTATATTTTTTTTAATTTACCATACCTCTTTTATAAATATGGTATTTGGGCCTTTGGCCCATAGGATTCACTCAAATAAAACCTATTCTTGAAAATGGGCGAATGGATTCACTTAAATAAAACCTATTCTTGAAAATGGGGGAATGGAAGGTTGTAACTCCTAATTTCAAGGGCTAAATTTACCTTTTTTACCCTCTCCCTTAAGATAAGGTGGGCTATTTGAGGTGATTTGTAAAAATGTACTATGATACAAAATATTCGCCCACTAAAAATTTAAAACCCCTTAATTTCGCCAAAGGGCGAACATTAGCCCCTAAAATTTTCTATGTAGGGGGTTGTAGCTCCCTTCCAATAGAAGCTGGAGAAAGATAGAAGGTTGTAGCCTTCTACAGGTGGGTGACTGCGTACTAGTATGAGTCCGCACCGATACAAGATTGTAAGCAGATTTTCTTTATATTAAAAAGAAGAAAGAGACGATAGTAGCAGGTGGTTTTTCTCCCACATTGGTTTTCCACCTTAATTATTGGTGTTCATGTGTGTTTCTTATGTGTGATGGTTTATTATGTTACTACTACACATAGTTACTGTATAATAAAGTATTGATGCACTGATTAAAGATCAACACATGGTGAATTAACTAAATCATAAGTTCTCTAGGTATACGTTGGTTTCTTTAATCACAACTGCGTGCACACGCAATTTCACTTAGTTGAAGTAGCATATATAAATCTGTTTTGGAAATGAAATATTATTGAATTGTAAATATTGATTCACTCCCCCCTCTCAGTATTATTTCCAACAATTGGTATCAGAGCAGGTCCTTCAGAAGAAGCTTGATCGCTTGAAGGGAGATCTTTCACGATGAAAAATCACGAAGGCATGGGATCTATTAGACCACTAATCTTCAATGAGAACAACTTGCTATATTGGAAAATAAGAACGAGAGCTTATCTTCAGTCTCTTGGAGCCGATGTTTGGGAAATTGTGGAAGGAGGATACCAATTTCCAGCAGCAATACCTATAGATACAAAAGGTAATAAGTTATACGAAACCAATGCCAAAGTAGTCAATACTTTATTGGGAAGTCTGTCAAAATTAGAATTCATCAAAGTCATGCATCTCAAGATAGCCAAAGAGATATGGGACAAAATCATTCAGAGATATGAAGGAGACTCCCAGGTAAAACGTGTTAAGCTCCAAACTCTCAAAATTCAGTATGAAACTCTTAAGATGCATAGTGATGAAAGTATTACTAGTTATTTTTTATGTGTAGATGAGATTGTTAATTGTATGAAGAATCTGGGCGAAGAGATAAATGAGACCACTTTAGTAGAGAAAATTTTGAGATCTTTGTCTTCTAAATTTGAGTGAAAAGTATCTTCCATAGAAGAAAAACAGGATCTTCAATCTATTACTGTGGTTCAACTTCATGGAATTCTAACTGCTTTTGAAATGAGGAAAGGAGGTCCATCAAATATGAGAGAAGTCGCTTTCAAAGCGTCAGCAAAAGGAAAAGAAAAGGAAGAGCACAATGAGTCAAGATATATTTCAGAAGAAGAATATTAGGTAAACTTTGTCAAGAAGCTTCAACGAGGTTCCGAAAGATTTAGAGGTAAGCTACCATTCAAATGCTTTGATTGTGGTAGAGTTGGCCATTATGTTTAAAATGTCCTCATAAAGATAATCATGAAAAAGGAAAGGAATCCACAAAAGGCAATAGAAAACAGGTTGTTAATAGAATAAGTTACTATAGTCATGAATATAGTGATGGATTATCTAATAGTGATGAAGATGAAGTTGAACAAGATTATAAACTACTCATGGCTTATGAAAATGATGATTTTTTGGATGCCTTAGAAATGGAAGACTTTCTTGAAGAAATCACTAAACTCAAAATATATTTGGAAGAAAAGAATATGATCATAGGCACGTTGACACATTAACACACTGAAAGAGAAAAGCACAATGAAAAACTAGAATGTGAAGCTGTGGGTCTAAGAAAAGAACTTGAAAAGACAAAATCTCTTAATCTTAGATTTTCTAAAGGATCATAAACCTTAAATAAAATCATAAAGGTTCAACATTCTCCTATTATAAATACAGGTCTTGGATATATTGAAGAATCATCCCAGTCAAAAAAGTTGTCAACCTCCACCGGAATCTATCTTGATGCAGCAAAGACCAGTGAACAGTATGTCATTCTTCATCAAAAGCCTAAAAGTACTCATCAGGTAAATCATGCTCAATTTACTCCAAGGATGAACACCAATAGAAGCATAAAACAAAGGGTAAACAATACCAAAAGATTCTATGATCATAGAAACTTCTTTAATGGACAATGTTTTTCATGCCATAACTTTGGGCATAAGGTTTCTCAATGTGTTTCTTACAAAGCTATCATGACTAGAGAAGCACAAAATCAAAGGAGCATAACAGGAATCAAGAAATGTTCTTATATTAACTTTTCTCCTCTTGAAGATGAAATTGAATATTCGTTTTGTAATAACTTTGGTCATGAACAATCTAAATGCAAGAGAAAATTTTGGACAGCACTTCAAAAGGAGCAAACATCATCAAATTCCAGGGTATGGAGAAAGAAGGAATTTCAATCAAAAAGATGTGGCATAGCTTTGTTTGCAGAAGGACAAGAAAATAAATGGTACATTGACAGCGGATGATCTAAACACATGACTGGTGATAAAGAGAAACTTCATTCATATAATGCTTTAGAAAGAAAGAAAGAATGTCTCCTTTGAAAATGACACACCAGCTATCATTAAAGGTAAAGGTTCTATTTATTTGAAAGAAAAGGTTAAAGCGGGAAATGTCATGTATGTTGATGGTTTAAAACATAACTTATTGAGTGTCAGTCAAATGTGTGATTAAGGAAATGAAGTTGTGTTTCGATCAAACATATGTGTGGTTCGTGAGCTTGATACAGGAAATACCATAATCAAAGGTACAAGAACTCCACGTAGTCTATACATACTCAAAGGAGGAAAAAAACAATGTTATCTAAGAAAAACAAATGAAAACTGGTCATGGCACAAAATATTGGGGCATCTAAGCTTTTCTCAAATAAGAAAAGCAATCAGGATAAGGGCGGTTCATGATCTTCCAGATATCAACATCCCAAAAAATACCATATGCAAACTATGTCAAGTTGGTAAGCAAACTAGAGTTCATTTCAGTGAAAAATAAGGATCATAAAGTAAGTCTCTTCAACTCATCCATACTGATTTGTGTGGACCAACAAGGAAAAAGTCACCTTGTGGAGAAGAATACTTTATTTTATTCATTGATGATTTTTCTCGAATGTGTTGGATAGGTCTACTAAAGCATAAAGATGAAGCATTTGAAAACTTTAAAGCCTTCAAAGCTTTAGTTTAAAATGAATCAGTTCTAAAAATAAAATGTCTCAGATCTGATCGAGGGGGAGAATTCATATCAGATGAATTTTTTTTATTTTTGTGAACAACATGGAATAAAAAGGCAGTTCTCTGTTGTCAGAACTCCTCAACAAAATGGCGTAGTGGAAATAATGAACAAAATAGTTCAACAAATGGCTCAAGCTATTCTTTATGAATCTGGAACTCTTGCCACCTTCTAGGGCGAAGCTGCATTTATGGCTATGACTATTCTCAACAAAGAAAATGTTTGGGTAAATAGTGATCAAACTCCATATGAACTTTGGTATGGTAAGCCTCCTATTGTAAAACACTTTAGAGTTTTTATAAGAAAATGTTTCATGAAAAGGAATAATGAAAAACTTGGTAAGTTTGAACCCATAGCAGACGAAGGAATTATTCTTGGTTATTCATCTAGAATTAAAGGATACAAATGCTATAACAAGAGACTTTGGAAAATTTTTGAATGCTTTGATATAGTAATTGATGAAGAATACAGAAATCTGGAACAGAAAAAGGATCGTGACAATGAGGAAGATGGTGAATTCTTTCCCATATCAAATCAAAATGATATAGAGGAAGAAACCAATGAAGCATCAGAAGACGATACAATTTACAAAGAAAAGACTCCATCTAGGTATGTTCAAAAGAATCATCCAGAATCTCAAATTCTAGGAGAAAAGGGTTTGGAGTACAGACAAGAAGAACTCTTACAGGAAATTCCAGTTATCTAGCATTACTATCCGCCATAGAACCATAGAATGTTAATGAAGCTAGCAAAGATGAATTTTAGGTTAACGCAATAAATGAAGAACTTGACCAAATTGAAAAGAATGATACTTGGGAATTAGTTCCTAGACCTCTTGATAAAAATGTTATAGGAACAAAATGGATATTCAAGAATAAATTGAATGAAAATGGAGAGATTATTAGAAATAAAGAAAGACTCATCTGTAAGGGTATGCTCAACAAGAAGGTATAGAATTTGAAGAAACATTTGCACATGTTGCCAGACTTGAAGCCATAAGAATGTTTCTTTCTCTTTCAAGTTTCCGAAAATTCAAAGTGTATCAAATGGATGTGAAATCTGCATTTCTTAATGGAGAGTTAGAAGAAGAAGTTTATATTGAACAACCAGAAGGATTCATTCTAGGAAATAATGCAAATCTTGTATGCAAGCTCAAAAATGCTCTTTATGGACTGAAACAAGCTCCAAGGGCTTGGTATTATCACCTTGACAAATATCTACAACAACAAGGGTTCACAAAAGGATTTGTAGACAACAACTTATACACCAAGATTGAGAATGATAAACTACTAATTATTGTTGTTTATGTTGACAATATCATCTTTGGTCCCAATGAAGAATCTATGAGTCGGAACTTTACTTCAGTTATGCAACAAGAATTTGAAATGTCCTTAACTAGTGAACTTACTTATTTTCTTGGTCAACAAGTACAACAAACAAAAGATGGTATTTTTCTTTCACAAAATAAATAGCTCAAGTAGATTCCGAAGAAGTATGGAATGGAAGATTTTAAACCAGTATGTACTTCAATGGTAACAGGATGGAGTCTCAGTTCTAACGATGAATCACCTACAGTGAATCAACCAGCATACATATCTATGATTGGAAGTCTGCTCTATCTAACAGGTACCCGACCTGATATCATGCATGCAGTAGGAACTGTTGGAAGCTTCCAAGAAAATCCAAAGGAACCACATCTTCAGGCTGTAAAAAGAATATTCAAATATCTTCAAGGAACTCAAGACTTTGGTCTATGGTATCCTAAAGATATAGATATTACTCTTCATGCATATACAAATGCAAATTGGGTAGGAAATGTTGATGATAAAAAAAGCACCAGTGGAGGTGCATTCTATATGGGATCACAGTTAGTATCTTGGTTCAACATGAAACAAAGTTCGATTGCCTTATCTACATATAAAGCAGAATATGCGACTACTACATCTTGTTTCACATAACTACTCTGGATGATGCAAACATTGCAAGTAAATCAAATCACATGTTCTCCACCCATCTCCCATTTATGTGATAATACAAGTGCCATCAGTATTTCAAAAAATCCAGTCATGCACTCCAAGACCAAGCACATACCCATTAAGTACCATTTTATATGAGAACAAGTGCTTGAACAAAAGGTTGAATTGGAGTATGTTCCCTCCAAAGAACAGGTTACTGATATATTTACCAAACGCTTCCCAGAGAAACATTTGAATATCTCAAACAAAAGCTGGGAGTATTTTCTGCATCATCATGTTCTTAAATCCAGTTTCCAAAAGAAGGTTCCTATATGCGGGTTTCATGAAGAAGGTTCCTATACGCGGAGTTTATGTGGCTGCAGGTAGCACAGGTTTAAGAGGAGCATTAGCCTTCACAAACATTCTGCATTGTTTGCATTATGGTTGTTGATTTCAACTATGGTTTCAGATATTCATTATCGCTTAGGTCATTTAAAGATATAGGGTGTACTATGTCTCCTTCTGTCATAATCTATTTTTGGAGTCCAATTGGACATATGATGTAATTTGTATCCTCACTATGTATGGGAAGGATGATGTAAGAATTTTTATATTTCAGTCATCTAAAAACAATTGGTATATCCCCACCTCGTTGGGTGGATGAGTCAAATTTGGTGTATCCCCACTTGGTTGGGTGATTGATGTATGTATGAGTCATTGGTGATAGGAAGGTCATACTCACATAGTTGAGTTATAGATTCATGTTATTCTTTTAAAAAATATATCTCTCCAAACTATGCATGTACTCAGGGGGAGCATGGACAGCATAGTGTATCTCAAAGGGGGAGAATATCTCGGTATGCCATTTTCCCTTGATGTCAAAGGGAGAGAGAGTATTTTGGTGTTGCTTGATATCTCTAATAGGTTCAATAGCTTGAAGCAATCAACACCCATATGGTTTCCATCAAGTCCAAAGGGGTAGATTGTTGGCATTATGATACAAGTGTTGTTCTTGATGGCAACTCACTCAAAGGTCAGTTCAGATTTGATAAAAGGAAACTCACATTGTAACAGGTCAATTCAGAGGTAACAGGGCATCGACACAGAAGAACAGGAAGTTGGAACAAAGGTCTACTGATCATAATCAAGAAGTTGAAGGAAAACGATGTTGTAAGGCATTTTAAGCTGTATATGTAGGTTAACTTTGAAAAAGCAATGTATACACATGCATTAATAATAAAAAAATAGCATATACATATGCACACACTTTCACAAGAGAAAAAGTGCATATGGGTTGGAAAATCAAGGAAATTCAAGATTAAAGAATACCAAAGGTCAATACCATGGTATTAGCCCACAATATTGAGCGAAGTAATGACTATTTGATCGCGTCCAAGAATACCATAGGTTCTAAGTGTCATTTTGGTTCGAGGTATTGGGGAAGACCAAAAATTATATGAGGAGAAGATCAAAGGGTCAAGTGTGCAAGTGAAAGGGTTTCTCAAGAATACTTCTATTTGACGTATATTTTATGTTGCAAGGGATATGATTATGATATCATCTGAGATATTTTGTGCACCTTGAATTCAATGTTAGATTAGGATCATGAGAATTGAAATGACTTGTCATTGAATGATTTGATATTGATTGGGTTAGATCTGATTGCTTACACATGTTTTATTCTTTAAATTTCATGATCTGGGTATGCCTGAAATCTGGAATAACAACGAAGTTGTAAGTTAGTATTTGCAGATCTATACGCTGGTTCGCCTAGGTGAAAGCATGTATACATGTTGTTTCGAAGCTTCCAAGTAGCGTATACAAAAGAAAAGTCTGTTATTCACAAATGGCTGATATATTTGATCAGTACTCCTGGTTTACTAATGTCTATCAATGATGTCTTCTTAGATCTAAAAGTATAATTGAATGCATAAGGAGATTGAGTCTGATTGATTGATCGATTAAGTGAGAAGGGTGATCTTTACTACTAACTATCTAGATCTATGTAATTTGACAGTAGATGTTCAGAATATTACTAGTTGGTACAGATTTGGTTCAGACATTTTCATGATTTAGTAGTTTTGGAGGTATACGCAGGTTTGGTTAAAGGAAGAAGCGTATACACGCAAGTTGGGTTCATTAAAGTAGCGTATGCATTCTGATGTATGGCTTTTGAGGTTGCAACTGGTTTTGAATGATGCGGGTTTCTGGGTTCAACACAGTGTTCTGGTGACAATGATCTAAATATTTAGATTGACTGATTGTTGGTTGATACAATTATTATTATAGAGTTTGAGCTTCAAAGTTTCTAATGGGTTCAGTGTGAAAATTTCATGAAATGAGGCCTTCATATTGTGTTGTTGTGTACCAGGAGCTTCTAGTCTAAAAATTTATGAAACATAGTCCCTGGAGGAAGAGAGAAGTTCATAGCCTTCTGTAGGTCGGCGCCTACATACTTGTAAACATATTGGCTAGTAAAAGAGCTAGGGGGTTGTAGCTCCCTTCCAGTAGAAGCTGGAGAATGAGAGAAGGTTGTAGCCTTTTGCAGGTGGGTGCCTGCGTACTGGTATGAGTCTGCACCAGTACAAGATTGTCAATATATTTTCTTTATATGAAAAAGAAGACAGAGATGACAACAGCAGGTGGTTTTTCTCCCGCATTGGGTTTCCAGCTTAAATCTTGGTGTTCATGTGTGTTTCTTAAGTGTGATGGATTATTATGTTATTGCTGCACATAGTTACTGTATAATAAAGTATCGATGCACTGGTTAAAGATCGACACATGATGAATTAACTAAATCATAAGTTCTCTAGGTATACGATGGTTTCTTTAATCACAGCGACGTGCACACACAATTTCACTTCATTGAAGTAGTGTATATAAATCTGATTAGGAAATGAAAGATTATTGAATTGTAAATATTGATTCACCCCCCTCTCTCAGTATTATTTCCAACAGTCCTCCTATCTAATGGACTCCCTGCCTAATCTGCATCTGTGAAGCTTTGGAGATTCACTCGATCAATCCTCCTGTACCATAAACCAAAATCCACTATGCCTCTTAGGTATCTAAAAACATGTTTTTCTACTTTCTCGTGAAGCTTGGTAGGCTCCACCATAAATTGACTAGTTGATTAACTGCAAAGAAAATATCAAGCCTTGTGTTCACAAAGTACATCAAGGACCCCACCTACTGTCTGTAGATAGTTCATCTACTCCGTCTTGCAGTATATATTGACATATTCTTCACTCTTAGTGAAGCCCAACCCACTGAGATATGAATCTATGCAAGTGTACCAAGCATGAGGTGCCTGCTTGAGACCATAGAGGGCTCTCCTTAGTCTACACACATGTGTCTCCCTACCAAATGTATCAAATCCCTCATGATACTCAATGTAGATTTGTTCCTCAACCACTCCATTGAAGAAGGCAGTATTAATATCCATTTGGTGGATCTTCCACCTAAACTATGTTGTTAATGCTAGTGTGGTCCTGATAGAAGAGTATCTTTCCATGGGGGAAAATGTATCCTCATAATCAACTCCCTCTACCTGTGAGAAGCCTTTGGCCACAAATATGGCCTTGTAATTCTCAACACTACCATCAGCTACATGTTTCACCTTATACACCCACTTGTAGCCAATAACATATTTTCCCTCAGGCCTAGCCACAACATCTCAAGAATCATTCTTCATGATGGATTCATACTCCTCCACCATGGCACCTACCCACACCTACTCAGAAACTACCTCATCAAATGAAGAAGGATCAAAATCAACCAGTTCTATCATGAGTGTCATATATCTAGTATATTTCTCTGGTGATCTCCTCTATCTGTGCAAGGAGCGAGGAGCTCCAACATTCTCCTAAGCATGTTGCACCAATCTGTTTTCATTCCTAGTTCTCTTCCTCCCTTCTCTAGAAGGATCTATGTGAGTGGGTACCTCCACTTAACTTCCTCTCTTCTCCTCCACATGTGGTTATTCGACAACATCTTATGGATCTAACTAAGGCTCATTCTTTGGAGGTAGAAGCTCCTCCTCTAGTGGAATTCTCATCTCTCACTCTGGAGAGCTTCTCATGGCCTTCTCCTCATCAAATCTGACATCTCTCCTCATCAAAGTCACAAGTGAAGGAACATACACATGTAAATCTAAGGTGTCTCTTTATATCCTACAAATATCCCCCTCTCTGTAGTAGGCTCCAACTTTTTCCTGCTATCTTTGGAGACATGACAATAGACCATGGATTCAAAAATGAGAAATTAGGAGACATATGGCTTCCTCCCAAAGAAAGCCTATTTAGGTGTGATCATTCCAAGAACTTTTTGAGGGATCCTTTTCAGCAAATAAACAATTATGTTGCATGCTTTTACCCACAGTTATAGTGGCAGTCCTTGATCATGTAATATTGATCTTTCAACCCCTACAATGCTTTTATTTTTCCTCTATGCCACCCCATTTTGTTGTGGGTTGTGAGGTGTAGTCAAATCCCTTCTAATACATTCCTTGGAACATGATTCTTTGAAGGAATTAGACACATACCATCTTCCATTATCACTTCTTGGGATTTAATTTTATGTCCAGTCTCATTTTCCACTAAGGATTTGAATTCAACAAACTTTGAATAAACCTCATTTTTCTTCTTCATAAAATAGATCCAACATTTCCAGGAAAAATCATCTACAAGGATCACATAATACATGTGCTTTGCAACTGAGACTATAAAAAAAGGTCCACATACATTTAATTAAACTCACTCTAAGATAGATCTAGCACTACTATCGCAGCCCTGGAAGGAGGATTTAACATATTTGCCAAGAGTGCATGCCTTGCAAACATCATGTTGATCAAGGGTGCATTTCAGAAGTCCAATGGTGATTTGTTGCATTATTTTTAAAGCTCCATGGCGTAGGTGTCCCATGCACCTATGCTAGAGCTCTCCAACATCTCGTCCCTAAACATGTTATGCCTTACTGCTCAATGTATGCATGCATCAACCTCTAACTTTTAGAGATTATTAACCTGAACACCAATTTTTTTTACTTGTCCAGTAGAAAAATGATTCAAATAAGCTTTCCCTTTATTGAACACCACATCATATCCACAATATTCAAGTACATCTACATAAACTAAATTTTTCTTCAGACCAACCACATACATTACATTCTTTAGGTGAAGATAAGAACATGACTTCCTCTTAAATGTTAGAATTGTAGCAAGAAAAGGCTTCATTTTACTAGTTCCTTAGTTAAATGGAGAAAATTTGATTTTCCACATCAATGGGATGACTTGGATTGCAATTAGCTAGAGTGACATGGCCTTGTCTCCTAGTTAAGTCACTAAATTTGATTTTGTAGGCTAGAAGTAGAGTTGTGCATGAGTTGATTGCTAAGATCTAGCAATCTAGTCGAGTTATTGTTCGTTGAACTCGGTTAACTGAGTTGTAGTCATTATTTGAGCCAGTTGAAGTCATTTGAGTAGTTATGACTATTGTTAACTCAATGATATCCCAGTTAGCTAATCAATGAGCTAAAAATAGATCCAGTCATACATGGAATTTGAATTTCCTAGTTTAGTGGATGGAAAAGGCACATTTGTGTTTATAATTGTATATTGTTGAGTGTACATTGGGTGATCAATTACACTTGGATTTGTGTAAGGAAATAGGTAATTTCTGTATTATTTAGGAGTTAATTTCCTCCAGGATTGTGCAAGGAAATAGGAGGTTGGTCGAGGCTTGAATTGGCTAAGTATTTTCCAAAGTAGGTGAGGAAGAAAGAGAATAAGTTTACAGTGCAGGGTGTGCTTTAGAGTTGAAGCAAGGCATTGTAATTGTTTCTCTTTCTAATATGAATTAATGCAAAGAAGCAGAGGGGTTTTCCCCAGTAAGGTTCCCCTGTAAAATCATTGTGTTCCTTGTGTTTTAATGGTTTCATGTTATTTCACGTGTTTCTATCATGTGTTTTCCTTTCTATAAAATAATAGAAGAAATTTATGTTCTTAATTTCAGTTCAATTTCATTAGCAATAGAAAATTTCTTGCAATTTATACATCATATCAGAGCCTTCAAAGACTACATAGAAACCTTGCTCCAGACCTTCTCTCAGAGAAATTTTTATTTGCAAAGTTTTTGGTGTTGGTTCTCTTTAGTGCAGGAAAAATTCCTTTCAATG
This sequence comes from Pinus tabuliformis, assembly GCA_031772625.1. Lineage (NCBI taxonomy): Eukaryota > Viridiplantae > Streptophyta > Pinopsida > Pinales > Pinaceae > Pinus > Pinus tabuliformis. Next base: position 484,571,188 of record CM062811.1, on the reverse strand, counting down.
AATTGAGGCTGGAGTATGCATTAAAGGGCACCTCAAATTTTTGTGCTTGGAATGAAAAGATGGAAGTTTTACTGGATTACAATGGAGTATGGAAATATACACAAATTGGTATTCCAAAACCAACAACATCAGATGCACAAGCACTTGCTCAGTGGAAGAAAGACACAACAAGGTCCAAGAGGATTGTTCTGGAGGGTGTCAGAGATCATTTAGTTTCAAACTTGCATGGAAAGGAGATTCTTTTGCAATGTGGAAAACTCTCATAGATCTCTTCCAGAGCAGCAATGATGCAAGGAAATTGGCATTGAGAGATAAAGTAAAGAAAATTCAAATGCAAAAAAATGAAACCATTCCTCAGTACCTTTCCAGATTCACTCAGGTTTGAGATGACAAATAGGATTTATATGTCTCAACCAGAAGGATTTTTTGTGAATGGAAAAGAGCACAAAGTCTGTAAGCTTATCAAATCCTTTTATGGCCTCAAATAAGCACCACGAGCCTGGTGTGAAAAAATTGACTTAGCATCTTCTAAAAATAAATTTCAAACACTATGATCTTGATGATGCAACTTTATTTGTTAAGAAAGTTGGTAAAATAGTTGTTTACCTTTTGGTGTATGTATATGATATACTGATGATAGGGAGAAATGAAATGTATAAATTTGATAGAAATTGCAATTGCTCAAGGTTTCAAACTGAAAAACAAGAAGCACAATTCAACTCTACTAATTTGTGGAATGGAAATCACAATTTAGAACAACATGCATAGACATGCAACAAGTAAAACCACAAGTACATAGTGATTTCTAGGGGAACCCAACTGGGAAAACCCCTCAAGCCTATTTTCATTAATCAGTTGAATAGAGAAACTATTACAATTGCTTTCTCCAGTTATGTGCACAACCTACAAAAGAATAATTGTTCTCTCTGCTAAATGAGAAACTCTAGCCAACACTTACCCAATTATCTGCTCATATAGCCTCCTATTTCCTTGCGCAATTCCTGAGGAAATTAGCTCCTAAAAGATAGGAATTTACTCCTATTTTCTTGCACAATTACCAAGGATTGATCTCCTAAATGCATGCAACAATTGTACACTCAAACTAGTATACAACTCATGTTATAATGTCCTTGTCTCTTCCACTTCAACTAAGAAATTCGAATTACATGCATGCATTAACTATTTTGGGCCAATTGATCAGTTAAGTAATAGATCTCTTAGTTACAATGTTGTCCCACTCCACAATTGACCTTCAACTAACTCTATCAATAGTTAGAGGTTGGTTAATTGAATACAACTAAAAATAATTGAACTAGATTGCTAAAATTTAGCAATCAACACAATCATAACCAAAATCCAAGCCCCTAACTCGAATTTACTAAGCTAAGAGACAAGATCTATGTCACATTATTTAACTGCCTCCAAGTTGTCCTACTGATGTGGAAATTCGATTTACTCCATTTGACAAAGGCTAAATTCAAATTGAGCATTTCTTTCAACATTTTTTAACACTCCCTCTTAGCAAGAAAGGGATTTTTCACCACCCTTGTCCTGCAGCTATGGAATTCGAATTTACCTCTTAACAATGCCTTTGTCAATATGTTAGCATCTTTCTCCTTAGTTGGAATGTATTGTAGAAATATAATTCTCCTTTCCACATAGTCCTGCAAATGATGATACTAGATATCAATGTGCTTCGACCTATCATGAAATTCTAGATTCTCAGAGAGCTTAATGCAACTCTGATTATCACAATATATCACTATCAAATCCATCTCTTGACTGAAAATACCCACAAGTATTTTCCTCATCCATATGGCCTCACATGTTTCTTGACTTGCAGCCATCTATTCAGCCTCTACTAAGATGAGTCCATAGACCTTTCCTTCCTATTGTACCAAGAAATAGTTGCGTACCCAACACTAAATATAGCACCTGAAGTACTTTTCTTGTATGATGGACTCACTACCCAATCTACATCGATGAATCCTTGGAGCTTCACTCCCTCTATCCTCTTGTACCATAATCCATACTCGATAGTGCCTCTAAGGTACTGTAACACATGCTTTGTTTCCTTCCAATACAGCCTAGGAGGCCTCCCCATAGCTTTACTAAGTTGGTTTACTGCATAGCACATGTCGAGTCTTGTGTTTAAGAGATACATCAAAGATACCACAAGCTACATGTAAATGGTAGCATCAACCTCTTCACCTAAAGTGGCATTCTCCTTCCTCCATTTTTTAGCTATAGGTGTGTCCATAGGTTTACAACTCTCCATGTGAAATCTTTGAACTATTTCATAGGCATACTTCCCCTCAGAGACAAAAATTTCACCATCACGTTTCCATACTTCCAGCCCAAGGAAGTAAGGCATTAAGCCCATGTATTTCATCTAAAATTCCCTACCAAGATCCTATTTGCAAGAGTGAATCAGCTTCTCATCACCTGTCAATATTAAATCATCAACATACAAAACAAAAATAACCAACTTACTATCTACCACAATGTGATGCGGGTTTGCATCTGCTTCACTTTTGGTGAAGCCCAATCCACTGAGATAATGTTTATATGTGAGTGTACCATGCTCAGGGAATCTATTTTAGACCATAAAATTCTCTCTTGAGTATGCACACATGTGACTCTCGATCATACGTCTCAAATCCTTTTGACTGCTCTATGTAAATTTCCTCCTCGACAACACCATTGAGAAAGGCAACCTTCACAACCATCTCGTGTATTTTCCACTCCATCTATGCAACCAATTCTAGAATGGATATGATTCAGGAATATCTTGAAATTGGTGAAAATTTTTCCTCATAGTCCACTCCCTCTACCTAAGAGAAATCTTTGGCCACAAATTTGGCCTTATACTTCCCAAGGCTACCATCAGTTGCATGCTTCACTTTGTAGATCCATCCATAACCAACCACTGATTTCCCTTTTGATCTCAGAACCACCTCCCATACACAATTCTTCATGATGGATTCATATTCTTCCACCATGGCATCAACCCAAACTAGTTGAGAAACTACTTCCTCAAATGAAGAAGGCTTTGTCTCAATGAGCTCTGTCATGAGAGCCATGTAACTAGTGTACCTATCAGGTGACCTCCTCTACTTGTGTTGTGATGTAGGTGCTCCCACATTCTCCCTAGCATCCTACAATAATCTATCAACTTCTTTGGTTCTCTTTATCCCCACTTTGGAAGATTTTGGTTGAGTGGGTGCCTCCACTCTGCCTCATATCTTATATGTTGCATGCGGCTTCTCCAGAACCTCCTAAAGCTCATTCTGAGGCTCCTTCTTTGGAGCTAGAAGCACTTGCTCTGGTGGGATACTCATTTCTTGCTCCATGGAGAATCTCATAGACTTCTCCTCATTGAACTTGACATCTCTCCTCACAATTTTCATTCTTGGTGAAGATAAATACACCTGGTAATTGTGTGGAGTTTTGATGTATCCTACAAAAACTCCCAACTCTGTTGTAGGCTCAAGTTTCTTCCTCAAATCCTTTGAGACATGACAATAAACTGAAGCTCCAAAAATTCTGAAATGAGACACATCAACCTTTCTCCCTGTGAAATCTTCCTATAGTGTGATCATACCAAATATTTTATGAGGACTCTGGTTTTGCAAGTATACTACGGTGTTGCATGCTTCTTCCCATAGATGTAATGGTAACCCCTGATCATGCAACATGGATCTTGTTTCTACCAATATGATTTTTTTTGTCCTTTCATCTACCCCATTCTATTGTTGGTTGTGGGGTGTTGTCAGTTCTCTTTGAGTACCTTCTTTGAAACATAAATCCTTGAAGGAACTCAAAACAATTTCACCACCATTATCGCTCCTGAGATCCTTCACCTTCTCCCGAGTCTCCTCAACCAACGCTTTGAATTCAAAAAATTTTGAGAAAACTTCATCCTTCTTCTGCATGAAGAAGATCCAACATTTTCTAGAGAAATCATAATTAAATTAACATAGTACTTATGTTTTGTTGTGGAGGCTGTAGAAAAGGGTCCACAAATATCACAGTGGACTTTCTCCAAGATTACATATGTTCTGCTATCTCACCCATGGAAATTGGATTTGACATATTTCCCCAATGTGCAACCCTTGCATACATCATGCTAGTCAAGGGATCCTTTAGGGAGACCAATGGTAATTTGATGCATGATTTTTAAGACGCCATGGTGTATATGACCCAATCTCATGTGCCATAGCTCTCCAACATATCAAATTTACACCTTTTAAACCTTGTTGCTCAATGTAGTGAAATCTCCCAACTCAAATTTGTATAGGTTCTTCACTCGAACTATAATTTTCTTCACTTTCCCTGTAGTTATGTGTCTCAGAAAGGATTTCCCTTTACTGAAAATGACATCATAACCCCTATCCTTCGATACTGTGACAGTGATTAGGTTCTTCTTTAGCCCAAGTTCAATCATAACATCTTTAAGGTGAAAAGGAGGGGCTTTCTCCCTCTCATAGGTGAATGTACCAATTCCTACAGCATTGTACCTCCCGCCATCCCCCATTTCGATATGCATCTGGAGATCCTTCTCATCTAGGCTACTGAAAAACTCCTTGCACCTTGTCAAATGGAACAAGGCACTGGAATCAAGTACGACACATTCCCCATAATAGTGTTGGCCATGCATTTTATTAGGATGAATTCTAATTCAAATTTTGAATCCAACGCTTCACCTTCTGCTCCTCCTCAAGGCTTTTTGTTAGACTTATTGTGGGGACATTTTGTTGCATAGTTCCTATATTTGTGGCAGTGGAAGAATTCTATCTTTCTCAAGTCTTTCTTCTTGCCGTTATTTTGACTGGATTAAACTTTTCTTTGGGTCTTCTTTCATTTTCCCTTCTTCCACTTTCCAAACAATGAAAAATTTTATTAATCCTCTACTCTAGATGATGTTCCATCTCTGGTATTTCTCCTAAAATCTTATTGAACAAAATCGGACCACAACCTTTCCCAATTCGGTAATTTTTACCTTCCATTCACAAATTCCTCCATTCATCTTCTGCAACATTCACCCCAAGCCCTCTCAGCTCATCTCGAACCTGTGTGAACCTGGAGAGATATTGTGGACTAGTATCATTATATTGCATTCTTATGTTTTAAATTTTGTCTTTAAGGGTCAATTTTTTTCTAGTAACTACTATTTTTTAATAGCTCATACAGTTTATTCCACATATCAAATGATGTCCCTTTTCAATGGATATTTGAGATCACATCGTCTCTCACACCTTCCAGAAGAATTCTCCTGGCCTTTGCAACATCCTTGTTCCATTAGGCTAATTGTTGTTCATCATACTATTAGGGTTTTGCAATGTCACTTTTAACACATTCTAACACACCATTATCATGAAGCACTACGTCCATTCTATCCTTCCAGGCTATGAAATTTGAGCTACCCTCCAGGGCATACTCCAATCTGAATTTGTTAAAAGACATTCTCTTAATCCTGAAGAAAAAATTGTTGCAATGAAGCTACAAATTCGAAATTCGTGAGAGACAAGTTTGAAATACTAGTTATAATGTGATTTCAGAGCTCTGATGCCATGTATAAATTTCATAGAAATTGAAATTGCTTAAGATTTCAAAATAAAAAACAAGAGACATAATTCTACTCTACAGATTTGCGAAATGGAGATCAAAATTTAGAACAACATGCATAAACATGAAACAATCAAAACCACAAGTACACAATGATTTATAAGGGAACCCAACTGGGAAAAAACCCTCAAGCCTCTTTATATTAATAAATAGAATAGAGAAACTATTACAATTGCTTGCTCCAGTTATGAGCATAACCTGCAAAATCATAATTGTTCTCTCTGCTGAGTGAGAAACTTTAGCCAACACTTTTCCAATTATTTGCTCATCTAGCCTCCTATTTCCTTGCATAATTCCTAAGGATATTAACTCCTAAAAGATATGAATTTCCTCCTATTTTCTTGTGCAATTTCTAAGGATTGATCTCCTGACTACATGAAATAATTGTGCACTCAAACTTGTATACAAATCATGTTACATTGGCCTTATCACATCCACTTCAGCTAAGCAATTCGAATTCCATGCATGCATTAGCTATTTTGGGTTGATTGATCAGTTAAATGACAAATCTCTGAATTATAATGTTGTCCCACTACACAACTGGCCTTCAACTAACTCTATCAATAGTTAGAGGTCAATTAACTGAATAGAGCTGAGAATAATTGAACTATATTGCTAAAATTTAGCAATCAACACATGCATAACTGAACTTTGAGCCCCTAACTCGAATTTACAAAGCTAACTGAGTGACAAGAGCCATGTCACACTAGTTAACTGCATCCAAGTTATCCTATTGATGTCGAAATTTGATTTACTCAATTTGACTAAGGCTAAAGTCAAATTGAGCCTTTCTTGCTACATTTTTTAATAGAAAATTCTATTGCACCCATAGAGAAAAAAATCATAGGAAAGGTTTTGTGATTACAGGTTTGGGATATGTTCACTACTATCTAAATATTAAAGTAACCCAACATCAGAAGTTTATATTCCTCTTCCAAAATAAGTACATTGGATATTTTTGGAGCAAATTTGGCATAGTTGAGTGCAATCCTTTGACCACTCCAACGAAACAAAATTTAAAGCTCACATCCAAAGAACGAAATGAATTTGAGGATGCAACTAAGTATAGATAACTCATAGGAATTCTTAGTTATCTCACTGCTACCAAACCAAACATTTGATTTATTTTTGGAATCCTTTCAAGGGTTTATGAAAAAACCTTGTGAGGATCATTGGTCTGCTACAAAAAGAGTTCTAAGGTACTTGAAGGGAACTCAATAATTTGAACTCAAATATACACAAGTGGATGACTTCAACTTGACTGGATACTCTGTTTCATATTTTTATGTAGATAAAGAAAATGAAGTATCTACTTTAGGTATGTTATGAGTCTTGGATCAAGAGTTGTCTCATGTAGGTTAGACAAACAATCAGTTCCAGCAAATTCCACTACAGAGGCAGAATATGTGACAGTTGTAGAAGCAATGAAGGAAATTGTGAGGGTCAGGAAAATTCTTGAATATTTACAAGAGAAACAAGTGCATTCTAATCCTCTTCTATTTGACGATACTTTTGCAATAAAATTGGCTAATAATCAAAAGTTACATGATCAAATCAAGCATATCAATACAAAAATCCTCCGACATTGGGAAAATATTGTAAATAAGAAAATGAGAACATGAAGAGACATTGGAATATGAATTCCAAGGGTATACCTCTCCAATGTATATATTAATGACTCTTCATAATAAGAAATTCAACTATTTATGAAGTTACCAATACCTGGCCTAACACAATGTATGGATTCATAAATGTTTTAATAAATAATGCAAGTCTACAGGATTATGTTGAACTGAATTCAACTCATAATATGAACTTACAGAAATAAAAATAATCTTACTTTATTTATTCATCATACATCTATGAAACTATAAGTGCATCCCATATCAAGAGGCCCTACATGACTAGGAGCATTGCATGTGAAAATAAGCTCTACATGATAATGGAAACCAACAACAGTGTCTTAGTATTAAATCATAAAAAAGATTACGAAGTTCCAGAATATGAAATTGGACGGATGCAACAACAAATCAAACTAACAATATGGATAAACTCATTTATCCATTTACATAGGTATATAAAGTCTGATATAGCTCATCTCATCCCCAGAAAAATGAATTGGTTATTATAACTATGCCACCATTCATTACAAAAATACAAGAAAGGACACAACCATTGAACCAACATCATTTATATGATAAATATCTTCTTAAATAAGGAGACTGTCTGGTACACAAAATATATCCTAAATGGAAACAATTGCCTTGGTTGGATTAATCATGTGTGCACATATTCATGTTGGAATTTGGTTGAGAGATCATTCTAGATTCTAGTAACTACTTTGATGGCCTCTTCCGATAACTCTAACTTGATTTGCCTGGCCTATACATTTTGGTAACCAAAAACTAGTGTTCTTGTGAACTATGAAAAATAGCTGCAATGCCCGAAGTGATTAGGTACAGTAAATACACTAAAATACAAACCAAATAAAATGAAGAAATGCATAAAATAGTGTATAATCACCTTAGTATTCGTGGCTTGCTAAAAACATGATATTTATAGGAAAAACAACAATGTATAGCGAAATGAAAGACGAAATAGAGGAAAATGGGTCACTAAAGGTGTTTTAGAGGTACTATGGATGGGTCGAAGTTGAGACTTGTCATCTCCCCCACGTCGATACTATTGCGCGTCCTTGTGCTCAACACCTGATGCAGCCTTAACTAAGTGGTTAGGTTTTTATATACCTCTCATCTATTTCTCTTGAGAATATTTATACTCCATTACCTTATAACACTACAGCACATGGTACAACTTAGCATGCCAGGGTTCACCTTTCTTGACTATGAATCGATTCTAAGAATCTACCCGATCTCTAGACATCCGTAGTCGCTCATTATTCTTAATAAACATTTGATTTTCCATCTTCAATCGTGTGCACTTCTCCTTAAATTTTCTAGCTTTACTTCGAAGGCTCTTTATCTTTAATTGTTTTCTAGAATATGGTTTGTCTATTGATTCTTCATTCGTCATCAATTCTCCAGCATCAGGAATCTGTTGTACCTCTATTGGTCCTAGTAATCCCTCAAGTCCCTTAGGTGACTTACATTCTTTTATCTCTGGAACAGTTAACAATTCCCCTTTCTCAATAGGTTTTGCTTTGTCTAGTTGTGATAGCATACTCATCACTACTGGTTTTGTAATCAACATTACATTTTCACTCTTGGAGACACCTATCTCTAAGGTGGGAACTACATCTCCATCCTTTAAAACATTAGCTCTTGAATTCTATCATATTTCCCAATTTCATAAATATCAACAATCCTAACTTTAGGGTCATTTGACGCCTAAACTACCCCAACTAATTCAATCTCAAGAACACTTGGCACCTAGACTTCCTTACTCGATATAATTTCAAGGTTATTGAGTACTAAAACATCTCCAATAGGCTTACACTAAGGAACATTCACCATAGATTCATTCTCAACCTTATTATGTTTAGGAATACTTATTGATTCAGACTTCGTAACAATATTTTTAGCTCCTTCTTCCTCTGAATCAAAATAAGGGGTTTTGAACAGATTTTGACAAATATCTTGATATACCTGGGATACCATGCTTTTCACCATGTGTGGTCTTACAACCGGGCTCAAAGGGACCATTAAATTTATAAATGTTCCTTCATATTCATGTTCGAATTGTCTAATGATTATGTATGGGGATGGCAAGGCATGGTCTTCACGATGAGCACCTCATATTAATCTTCATCTGTCTCAATTATATTCTTGGTTTCCTGACTTTTTCTTTTCTTTATCATGGACCTTGTCTTCTTCTTCTAATGACAGTCCTTTTTCTTATGTTTTTTCTCTTCGTTAGCTGAAACTTCCTCATCTATAGCTACAGGCTCCTTCCCTTTACCAACTAAGTTTTCTTCTTCTTTAGCCAAGTAGGTTTTAACCTCATACATAAATTACCTACATACGAATTCTAAAACACAGAAAATAAACAATAGCGAGAGCATAACAAATAAAACAAATATACACAGAGATTTTCCCCTAGATCCCAAAACTGAGACTACCATATTGATTTTTCATTATGTTCCTTTCAATGTTACAATACATATATATACATGCCAAAGAATCCAATACCATGGACCGAAAACCATCGCGCCCAAAACCATGTGGGAAAACCATGCACAAAACCAAAGGTAGGTTCGCCCACCTAATATGGTCGTGGAAAGAATATAACACAACCCAACATTCTCCCACTTTTTGTTTTCTTTCCACAAGGGGCCACAGGAGAGCTTAGTCATTTATCCAACCCTGCGACACCCATTGTTTCTCTACACCAAGAGAACTTCTCAGAGCTCACATATTTTTTCAATGCATCTATGGTATTCTTCAAAGTGTCCAACTTTACCAGCAACACCTTTTTGTCTTCTATCATATCCCTCACAAAGTGATAATGAACATCAATATGATTTGTCTTTGAATGATAAGCAGGGTTTTTTGCCAAGAAAATTGCATTTTGGTTGTCGCAGTCTATCCTTATAGCTCCCTGTACTAATGCCATACTTGAACAAAATCTCTTCAACCAAATTGCTTCCTTCCTTGCATGAGTGGCTGCCATGTATTCTGCCTCTGTAGTTGATAGTGCCACTACAGATTGTTTCTTACTCATTCAACTGATTGCACCTCCAAATAGGTTAAACACATACCCACTTGTAGATCTTCTCTGATCTAGATCTCTAGCCCAGTCTGCATCAACAAAGCCATGAATATCCAACACTCTTTCCAATCCTAGTCTTCCTTGGTAGCACAAACCATAATCACTAGTGCCACGCAAATACCTGAAAACTCGCTTCACTGCTATCCAATGCTCCTTCTATGGTTTTGACATAAACCTGCTCAATACTCCCTTTTCATGTGTAATTTCTGGTCTAGTACAGACCATCGCATACATCAAGTTGCCGACTGCACTTGCATATGGAACATGGGACATGTCCTCTTCCTCTTCTTGTGTCTTGGGACAATGTTCAGCAGATAACTTCAAACCTACAGGAATAGGAACCTTCACCAGTTTACTATCCTGCATATTAAACCTTTGCAGTATTGTCTCGACATACTTCCTTTGGTATAACCAAAGCTTCCTCTTTGTCCGATCTCTTTTCATTTCTATGCCCAAAATATAGTTTGCAGCACCAAGATCTTTCATGTCAAATTTGGAGGACAATGGGGTGTTCAAATCCTGGATAATTTCTTTGTCATTTCCAACTAGCAACATATCGTCCACATACAAGACCAGATAAATAACACGGTCACCAATTAATTTAAAATACACACAGTGATCTGCTTTGCTTCTGGTGAAGCCAAGTCCCCGTATAAATGTATCAAATTTCTGATACCACATCCTTGGTGACTGTTTTAACCCATACAAAGACTTTTTTAACTTGCATACCAGTTCTTTCTTACCCTTCACCGCAAAGCCTTCAGGTTGCTTCATGTAGATCTCTTCTTCTAGATCCTCATGAAGAAATGTTGTATTCACATCCATCTGTTCTACCTCAAAATCAAAAGCAGCAACAATAGATAAAAGTAATCTAATAGAAGCTACCTTGGCAACCGAAGAAAAATTATCACCAAAATCAATTCCTGGCACCTGGGAATAACCTTTTTCTACCAACCGAGCTTTGTATTTCTCCACCTTTCCTTCTGCATTTGTCTTCTTCTTGAACACCCATTTGCTGCCAATGGGTTTCCTTCCAGCCGACAACTCCACTAGATCCCAAGCATCATTTTTGTGCAAAGATGTCATTTCATCAACCATGGCCTCTTTCCAGAGTTTTCCATCCTGTCAATATACTGCTTCCTTCACAATTTTGGGATCATCATCAGTAATAGATAAAGAAAAATTTGAACAGAAAGTAGATGGATTGTACCTTTCTAGCTACCTTGTTTCTCAAACTGATCTTCTCACAACCAGAGTTTGTGGATGTTCATCTTCTGACTCATCTTCTACTGTAGAGTCTGATTCTTCCTCCTTTAGCTCAAACTCTATCTTCTCAAGTTCCTTTGGTTGGACTTCATGTTTAATAACATCTTTCACCTCTCTAAACACCACATCTCAGCTATACATAACCTTCCTTGTTACTGGGTTCCAAAGTTTATAACCCTTTAAACCATCCTTATAGCCAATAAAGATGCACTTTTTAGATTTATTATCCAACTTTGTTCTTTTCTCCTTTAGAACATGTACATATGCATCACATCCAAATACCCTCAAATGTGAAAGAGAGGGTTTCTTACCAGTCCATAACTCTTGTGGATTCTTATCCTCCAACGCTGATGAAGGTGATCTGTTGACCAGGTAACATGCAGTCTCCACCGCCTCTGCCCAGAATTTTTGTCCTAACCCGGCACCACTGAGCATGATTCTTGCCCTTTCCATCAACTTCTTGTTCATTCTTTCTGCAACTCCATTTTGCTTAGGTGTGTATGGAGTAGTCTTCTATCGTGCTATACCACACTTCTTACAAAATTCTTCAAATGCATTCTTACAAAACTCTCCACCATTATCTGTCCTCAGCACCTTTATCTTCTTCTCTATCTGGTTTTCCACCATAGCCATAAATTCTTTAAACCTATCAAAGACTTAATATTTCTTATTAATGAAATATATCCATGTATTCCTTGAGAATTCATCTATAAATGATACATAGTACACAGAATTACCCAGTGATGGAACCTTCACAGGTCCAAACACATCACTGTGCACAAGCTCTAATATATGTTTTGCCCTCTTACAACCAGAGGGGAAACTCACCCGATTCTTCTTCTCATATACACAATTTTCACAGAAATCAAAATCCAAAGAGCTATTAGTTATACCTTCTACCATACCTTTACCATGAAGTATTCAAAGGCCCTTCTCTCCAATATTTCCAAGCCTTTGATTGGATAGCATGGTATTTTCTATAGAGACCACTAGATTTTTTGTTCCACTTTCAGGAACCACAGAACTGTTGCACCCATCAATAATAGTGCTACCTTACAGCTTATGTAGAGTTCCAATTCGAACTCCCCACATCAACACTAGTGCTCCTCAAGCCATCTTGCAGGTATCCTTCTCGAACATTGTTTTTACACCTGCATCATCCAACTTTCTTACAGAAATCATATTTCTGGCCAATGCAGGAATATACAGAACACCTGGAAGTGTGCAAATTCAACTAATCCTTCATCCCCCAAGAAGACATCACCACCATCATATTTCTCATACTCACAGAACCACTCTCTATGGGGAGTGAAGTGAAAGGATGCATCTGATTCAATCAACCATGCCTCATGATCTACATGTGTACTTGAAGAAGCCAAGTACACATCCCCACCTTCATCTAAGGTGGCTTTCACCTCTGCAAAAGGAGCATCATCAGATCCCTTTCCTTTATCAAGAGCTTTAGATTTACAGTCCCTTTTGTAGTGCCCTTCCTTTCCTCATTTATGCACGTCTTTACAGGTTTTCCTGGAGATTTAGATCTCCCTCTAGATTTAGATATCCCACTCGATGACTTATTTTTGTTTATGTTCTGGGACCGTCCTCATACAGACAAGGCATCACCATTTTGTCTCTCCATATTTTTGTCTCATCTCCTCCGTCAGTAAGGATGAGACTATTTCATCAAACTGTAAGGCAGTTGCATTGCTACCTATTGCAATAACCAGACTATCCCACGAATCTAGTTGAGAACACAACAAATTGATGCACTTATCTTCATCTGAAATTTTAATATCAACAGATAATAACTGACTTACCACAGTATTAAATGCATTCAGATGCTTTTTCACCGAGTCTCCATTTTCATCCTCAGGTTGTACGGTTTTTTCCGTAGGAACATTTTATTCACCAGAGACTTAGATTGGTACAAACTCCCTACCTTGTCCCACAAAGCCCTAGTCATAGCTTCCCCTGATACATTTAGCAATACTGAATCTGAGACACACAATCGTACTGTGCTCTTAGCCTTCTGATCCAACTTCTTCCATTCTTCATTAGACACTCCCCTTGGTTTACTACCTGGATCTACCACAATCCATTGATATTTATCCATTACAGATCCTCCATTTTGAGTTTCCACAACTCAAAATTCTTACCATTAAATTTATCAATCTCTATCTTTCCACTACTCGCCATCTTCTTACACCACTAGAATCGATCTCGCATATCTCCCATTGAACAGGGTCTACCACAGGCTCAAGAAAAACCCCTCGCAATGAAGGCATCCCCTTGAAGCCAAAATAGCTCGGTGATCCGGATTTAAACAGGAACGCAAAAAATTACAGAGATAACCATATACACAAAGATGCAGCGGAAATAATACTTCATTTCATTAATGGAAAATACTGAAATATGCTTACAACCAGAAATGGAAATAAACCAGCTAGGGCAATGGTAGCTTATCTCTGAGAAGAGATGTGGTGGCTACATGCCTCTGAACTGTGTTACAATGAGGCTCGAAGGCCTATTTATTGTTGAGAAACAATGGAAAACCCTTAACATTCCAAAACCTAACCCTAGGAGATGAAACGCCAAACTGTGGGCCCCGTTTGGGTAAATTGGTACATCAACTTCCTGGGGTCATAACTTTGGCATACGATCTCCGTTTGACGCGTATAATAGCTCGTTAGAAAGATCTATCCGAGCACTACCACTTTGGGAAGGGCAACATCAATCCTTGGACCCATGCTGCCCCCAGATTTCCCAAAAAACGTTGTTTAGGGCCTCAAAATGGCTCCAGAAGTTCAGGACCCGAAAAACTGCTAAAAATAGTAAGTTGTGCTACAATTAAGGAAACTGAAAATGCTGAGAGAAACAATGGTGGGGGTCCAGGTGGACTTGGCAGGTGGCCACCAATATCCACCTGGATCATTCCTCCCCCGTTAGGAAGCAATGGTCCCCATTGCGTTGAGTTCCTCCATGAGATGAGGAAACTTTTGCTGAACTTGTTCTCTGGTGAGCCACTTGCCCTGCTGAAGGAGTGGGCCTGCTTTGACAACTCGATACAGTTGGATATTCTGTTGGCGAGTGTTCTTGATCTGTGTGTCCATGATCCGATCAGTTGCAGCTTGTTCCATGCAATCTGGATTTAATTCTGTGGGTTTGAGTTGTTCTGCAATGTCGGATGTGTCTAGCAATGGTGGAAAGTATGGCCGAAGGCGGTCCACATTGAACACTGGGTGCAGGCCAAGGAATGGGGGAATGCTGAGCTCAAATGCATTGTCTCCCATAGCCTTAGTAATGGTGTAAGGACCATATCGGAGTGGTCTCAATTTCTGATAGGCTCCAGTAAGGCGTTCCTTTTGCAAATGCAACCAGACTTTGTTGCCCACCTGAAACTTGCGTGGCACCCGATGTTGATCATGTCGCTGCTTGTACTTGGCATTTGATTTCTCAAGAATGTCATGGACCTGCTGGCGAATATGTTGGATGTGCTCAATGAAGCTGGTGGCCTTATCTATTTCGGACTGGACATGAGCTGAATTTATGTGAGTAGCTGCAAGTGGCATGGCCACATCAATGGGGCATAGTGGCTGGAATCCCAAACCCACCTGAAAAGGGCTATGGCCAGTGGAGCTGTGAAGATCTCAGTTGTAGCTGTGCTGAACATAGGGGAGGCTCTCGTCCCATGTGCGTGGATGCTTTGAGTTATACATGCGCAGAATGTGCACAATCATCTTATTGACAACCTCTGTCTGGCCATCAGTTTGAGGATGGAAGGCTGTGGACTTCGTGAGCTTGGTGTCCAGCATTGACCAGAGACTGGACCAAAATGTGCTGAGAAACCGACTGTCTCGATCTGAGATGATAGACTGTGGGATCCCAAAGTGCACCCACACTCGTTCAAAGAAGAGTTTAGTAGTGGCTTCTATTGTGATATTCTTCTTGCAGGCCGCCATAATGGCCATCTTCGAGAACCTGTCGACGACCAAAAAAACACAGTCATTTCCATGCTTAGTGGAAGGAAGGCCTGACATGTAATCCATGGAGATGGATTCCCAAGGTCGACTAGGGGTAGGCAACGGGGTATAGAGGTTGTGCTTCTTAATGGTCGGTTTGGCAATGGCACAAGCAATACATGATCTGATGTACTTCCCAACATCCTGTCAAAGATTTGGCCAATAGAAATAATTTTGCAGTACTGCCACAGTTCTCTCGACCCCGAAATGCCCAGCAGCCCGACTGTAGTGTGCTTCCCAAATCATCTTGGCACGCTCGCTTGAAGGAACGCAAAGGTGACCCAGGTGGCATAACATGGCATCCTGGAGGTGAAAATCTGGAACATGCCGACCCTCCAAGAGTGTCTGGTATGTGTGGCCGAATTCTGGGTCGCTTTTGTAGAGAAGTGGCCAATCAGAAGTCTCATGCCCACAAGAGTTGAGCACGGTGGTTAACGCCATGATCGGTGGTTGACTGAGGCAATCTGCAACATTATTGGTGCTGCCCTTCTTATACTTGATATTCAAGTGGAACTGTTGCAGGTATGTAGACCACTTCTGATGGCGATCATTCTGCAATTTCCCTTGGGTCTGTATGAACTGCAGGGGTCGGTGGTCTGTGTGGATGACCGTTTCCTTCCCCAAAATATAATGCTTCCATTGTCAGCAGGCTTGTACAATGGAATACATCTCTTTATCATAAGTGGGGTACTTCCGGGCTGTGTCTGAAAGTGTTTCACTGCGATATGCCACTAGATGTCCATGTTGAGTAAGGACTGCCCCAATAGCATAGTCAGATGCATCTGTCTTGACCTCAAATGGTTGTTGTAAATCTGGTAACGCGAGCAGGTGCCATGCAGAGGCGATCCTTCAACTCCATGAATTCCTTCTGTTGAGATTCAGACCAAAAGAATTTTGGTTTTGCCCCTCCCTTGGTGACTTGACTCAAGGGCCAAGTAATATGAGAAAACCCCAACACGAACCTGCGGTAGAAGTTGGCAAGACCTAGAAAGTTGCGGAGCTCTATTAGAGTGGTTGGAGATGGCCAATCCTGAATGACTTGGATCTTGGCTGGATCGACATGCACCCCCTGTTCATCAATGATGTATCCCAGATACTGAACCTGGGTCATGCCAAAAGTACATTTCTCCAAATTGGCACATAGCTTGTGTTGCCGCAGTGTTTGGAGAACCTGTCGGATGTGGTGGAGGTGATCTTCCCAACTCCGGATGAAGATCAGAATGTCATCCAAGTATACTACTACAAAGGAGTTGGTGAATGGCCGCAAGATGTCATCCATTAGCCTCATGAAGGTTGCTGGAGCATTCGTCAATCCGAAAGTCATAACCAACCATTCGAAAAGGCCCTCCTTGGATTTGAAGGCAGTCTTCCACACATCAGAGGGTTCGATTGGTACCTGGTGATATCCTGACTTCAAATCGATCTTGCTGAAATATTTCGCCCCCTTTAGTTGGTCCAGGAGGTCATCAATCCGCGGGATCGGGTACCTATTACGGACAGTGATCTTGTTCAGCACCCGATAGTCAATACAGAGTCTCCACGTCCCATCCTTCTTCTGTACCAACACGATCGAGCTCCCACAAGGCGATGAACTTGGACGGATGTGACCTTTCTGCAGGAGCTCCTAAATCTGCCTCTTGATTTCATTGTTCTCCAGAATGGAGTGCCGATAAATTGGTCCATTGGGTAGCGGCGCACCTGGGGTCAAATCGATGGAGTGCTTAACCTGACAGTGCAGAGGAACCCTGCAGGGGAGGTGAAGATGTCCTCGTACTCCTCCACAACCTTGTCCATCTGTAGTTGTCGTGCAGAGGGACCTCGTCTGGAGGCCGCGACCACCGTCTTCTTCTTTCCTTGAGGGCGTATCATCAGGAAAACAAATTTCCTGGTTTTGGAAATGATCTTACTGCATTGTTTTGCAGTAATCAAAGAGATGGCGGTAGGTGGTGCTACCTCTGGTATCCTGTACAATTTATTTCCCAATGTAATAATAACAGCACAGGGCCTTGATTCATACACAGCATGTCGCTTCCACAAGTATGGCTATCCTAATAATACATCACAAACTTCAAGGGGAGCAATGTCACACAATACCTTATCCGTGAAGGGCTTGATGTTGTATGGAAGGCGACATTGCTGGCTCACGCGAAGATCTCGTCCTTGGTGAAGCCACCCAATGGTGTATGGTTGTGGATGTGCTGTGGTCGGTAAGCCCAACCGCTTCACGACCTCTGCCGAAATGAGGTTCTTTTGACTCCCGCTATCAACAATGAACTGTATCGGGGAGCCCTTTACCCACATCTCGGAGTGGAAGAGACGCTCCTCCTCCTCTGGATCTTCGGGTTCATTTTTCTGGATCTTGGCGGTAGCAACAGTGGCGTTGGGATCCGCATCAATGATCTGCTTCCTTTTTTCATTCCCCTTATCGGGTTTTGACTCAGAGTCGGAACATGCATCTGATTCTGAAACCTTCAGCTCAGCCACCGATGACTATTTGGCCGGACACTCACTTGTGTTGTGAGTGGATCTCTTATGGAACTCACACCATTTTCCAGTGTCCTTTTTTGGCTTCGCGGCGTTGTTCTTTGCTTGCAACTTCGGCGGGTTGTCTTGGGTTGTCTCGCCTTGGCTTTGTCCTTTGTTCTGTGGTTTAGGGGCACCTTTCCCCTGCTTTGGATTCGCAGATCCAAAGTCTCGCTTCTTTTGTTTAAGCTTCTGCTCGAACTTGACGGCATATCGGTATGTTGTGCCGAGCGAGGAGATGTTCAGGAATTGTATTTCTTCCTGGATGTTCTTGTGCAGGCAGCCACGGTATTTTAGTACCAAATGTTGCTCTGAATCCTTGATACCCAACTTTGTGCGAAGGGTATGAAAAATATTGGTGAACTGGGTCCCTTCCCTACCGCAGCGTGGTCTACTTTATGTATTCATCCTCATAGCTTCCGACAGGGTAGTACTGCTCCTTGATGGCATCCCGGAATGAATTCCAGGTGGGTGCGGCTGAAAATAGTGAGCCAATACTTTCATCTTTCTACTCACATTAGGTTTCCCACCAGTCCTTGACGTGGGGGGCTAGTTTGAGAAGAGCGAAAACAATCTTTTCCCGACTCGAAAATTCATGAACAGAAAAATAACCCTCTAGCAGATTTAACCATTCATCTACGGCATCTGCGTCTATCTGACCCTCGAATATGGGGATTTCAAAATTAACTTGTACCTTAAAGGGTGTGGCATTTCCAGAGTAGCTGCTGGAAGCCGATGCGTCGCTTCTGGGTAGCCGCTGAAGGATCTCGGAAAAGTTGTCCATCATCGCGTTCCGTTGTCGCTCGAGGGCTTATTCGAGCAAGATTTTGATGGGATCTCCTGCCCCCTCTTCTTTCTTCTCATCTTCCATAGGAGGCCGTCGGGATTTGCGAGGCTGGTCTTGCAAAGGTTCAACCAGTTCAAGCCCTAACTCCTTATATCCCGACCTTGTTGGGGACATGCAAAGAAAAACAGAGAAAAAGCAGACCGCTCTGATACCACTGATCTGGATTTAAACAGGAACGCAACAAATTACAGAGATAACCATATACACAAAGATGCAGCGGAAATAATACTTCATTTCATTAATGGAAAATACTGAAATATGCTTACAACCAGAAATGGAAATAAACCAGCTAGGGCGATGGTAGCTTATCTCTGAGAAGAGATGTGGTGGCTACATGCCTCTGAACTGTGTTACAATGAGGCTCGAAGGGCTATTTATTGTTGAGAAACAATGGAAAACCCTTAACATTCCAAAACCTAACCCTAGGAGATGAAACGCCACACTGTGGGCCCTGTTTGGGTAAATTGGTACATCAACTTCCCGGGGTTGTAACTTTGGCATACGATCTCCGTTTGACGCGTATAATAGCTCCTTAGAAAGATCTATCCAAGCACTACCACTTTGGGAAGGGCAACATCGGTCCATGGAACCATGTTGCCCCCATATTTCCAAAAAAAATCGTTTAGGGCCTCAAAACGGCTCCAGAATTTCAGGACCCGAAAAACTACTATAAATAGTAAGTTGTGCTACAATTAAGGAAACTGAAAATGTTGAGAGAAACAATGGTGGGGGTCCAGGTGGACTTGGCAGGTGGCCACCAATATCCACCTGGATCACTCGGATACCAAATGTAGGTTTTAACCTCATACAGAAATTATCTGCATACAAATTCTAAAACATAGAAATAAACAATAGTGAGAGCATAACACATAAAACAAATATACACAGTTATTTTCCCCTGGATCCCAAAACCGGGACTACCATATTGATTTTTCATTATGTTCCTTTCAATGTTACAATACATATATATACATGCCAAAGCATCCAATACCATGGACCAAAAACCATCGTGCCCAAAACCATGTGTGAAAACCATGCACAAAACCATAGGTAGGTTCACCCACCTAATATAGTTGTGGAAAAAATATAACACAACCCAACAGGCCAGGGGATCTCTCTCCTTACTGACTACGGTTTCTTCCTCTTATGAGTGTTTGACTTTATTTGAGACAAGGGTTTCTTCAGCTTCACCAGATCCCTTCTCATTTTCCTCTAATACTAAGTCTTCATATGAGCTTTCATCCTTTGAAACCCTCCTCTTCCTTTTATACATAGGGGCTTGCCCCCTTTTTGAAGGAGATGACAGGGATTCATTTCCAAATCCTCCCCAGAAGAGGAAAACATCCCAAGTCTAACCCTTTTTCTTCAATTCAGCCTCCATCGAGATCTTAATGAGTCTGTGATGATACACATTAGTCTTTGCATATTCAAGCCATGCTTGAACATTCCTAGCCATTTTAGTCAGAATTTTCAACAAATAAAAAGGAATATTCATCCTTTGTTTGTCCTTAAAAAAATACAAAAATCTCATATGATACCTAAAAGTTACAGTGTACCTGCCCTTGCATGTGATATAATTTTGTACTAAATATAAAGCTTCATGTCACTCCTCCTTTACCCATGTGCATGGAATACACTTACTCCAATTTGGATTCTGCTTCCTTAGTATCAGGAACTTATTATAATCGAAATCCTTCATGGCACTATTAAACTGGCATTCTCCTCCCTGAGGAAGGTTTGTGATTTATGAAATTGACTCCTCTAATACAAACAACTCCAATTGATTAAAGTAGGTCACAACACCATTAAACTTTTCTGTGAAGGCTCTTGTAAATCTGAACTTGTGTCCCTAAAACTTCTCACAAAACAGAGACCAACTAGGCTCCTCAAAATACTTGTGACCTTGTGGATATTCATTAAGAAATTCAACGTTGTTGGGCTCAAACCATGGTACTGGATCTTTCAGCATATCATCTGCTGCAAGGGGGAGAATGAATAATTGTTTACTTATTGTCCTTGTATAAGGTAAATGCAAAGGGTGGTGAATGATGAATGGAGTAGTATGTTTATGTTATGGTGATATGAGTTCAGGGTTACAAAAATTAGACTATGTTCAAAGCATTCCAATGCATGGGAAAGGTTTCACATGCATGATCTATAGTGATTGGATAGGGTGGCAGTGAAAAAAATTGAGAGGTATGAGTATGGTGATCATTATTAATTAGTGCACCTTTCATGAATTAGTCATCTATTAAAGCACAATTATCTTACCATAATTACTTTGAGTCACAATTACCAAAATGCATTACCTAGATTCCCATGCAGTATTAACTATTGTCGCAACATGTGTAACTTCGTCTATCTCTCCAATGTGTACTCAAAAGTTAGAGGAATAGAACACCTCATTTTACCTTATTCTAGATCCTAGTTATGAGAAGGTATATTCTACTGAAATGGATCTTTGCATCTGGTAACCACTATAATACTAGAAGGAAATTATCCTATATGACTCCAAACAATATTCTTGCACTGTGTTGGATCGCATTTTTCTACTCTATTAATGCTCTTTGTTCATTTTTTGCTCATTTTTCTACAAAATAGGTTGTTGTTCTCAAGTAGGGGCTAGTTATAGATCTTGCAATAAGTTCCAGTGGTTCCTGTCACTATACCTGAATCTAGTAGAAGTTATATCACAAGTGAAATCATAATTCTTCACATGTCCTATCCATCTTAGGCACAATCTCTCATTATGTGAATAAAGTTGGTGAATTTGAGCATATGAGAGAGTCATCAGATTACCAACCATTTATGTATGTCATTAACCAACATGAGGCTACTCACCTTTAATGTTAATGAGAACCATAGTACCTTAGTACATTTTGCAAGGTATGAATGAATGTGTTGAAGTCGAGTCACCTACACGATCTAGTGACTATGATACATTAATGTATTCGCATCGATCATTGCCAAGAGAACCTTGCATTAATGTATGCAAGACTCATGGTACTGCAAATAATATCTAGCCTTTTGTCCCTAATTATGTGCTGAGGTCGATGGGAAAAAGGTTGTTAGAAGGAGGGCCTTAAGGAATCCCTATCAACTCACCAGAGAATAAATAAAAATTTGAAGATTCATGATTAGATAAAGAAAACAACAACAACAACTTATTGACCTAAGCATGCCACAAGGTGATTTTCATAATTAGGCCCCATTAAGTTTTTATTATATATTTTTTATTTGATTGATTTATTTATTTATTTATTATTATTATTACCATGATTTTTTTTAAAGAAAGAAGAATTCAAGAAGAGGAAATATGGGCAGGAAATGGATATCGGTTCTTTACTACCTCCATCCCACTATCGTTATAAATTTATGCTATGAATTTTGCATTGGACATCAGATTTTGGTAGAGCTTCAGCCAATTTCCATTCACAAGAAAAGATTCCTGACTTTCATCAATAGTCTTAATTTGAACTGACTCATTCTCAAAAATTGTCTCCACACATATGGTCCCAGTTATTGGGTTGTGAATTTCCCTTCAAAATCTTTAAACCTTGAGTAAAAAATGAGAACCCAATCCCCATGTTGCAGTTGTTTTCATTGAATAAAGCGGTCATGCCACTTCTTTCTATGTTTCTATACTATTATAGTTTTGTTGAATCGCGTCATGTTTGATTTCGTCAAGTTGATTAAACTATAGCAATCTCTTCTCTTATGCTTCACTCAAATACATTTCTAGCTTAGCAGTAGCTCAAAAAGTATGAACTTGAAACTCAATTGGGAGAAGGACTTGTTTCTCGTAAACCAAATCATATGGTGTGCAACCTATAGTACTCCTCCATGCCATCTTGTAAGCCCAGCGAGATTCATTTAGCTAGTTTGCCCAGTCGTTATGATGAATCTGAATGGTCTTGATGAGGATGGCCTCGAGTACCTTATTGGTAAACTCAACTTTCCTATTTATTTACAGATGGTACGAGGTATAAGTCTTATGCCTAATTTGATACTACTCCATGGTAGGTTTGATAAGTTTATATCTGAATTTTGTTCCCTGCTCCATAATGATCTCTTGATGCACGCCAAATCTGCTAAATATATCTTCATAAAGGAAATCGACAACTACTTGCTTGTTAGCTCAAACTAGTGACTTGGCCTCAACCCATTTTGTGACGTAATCAGTGCACACCATAATATATTTATCCTTCTGTGAAATTGGTGTGATTAGGCCTACAAAATCCAAAGCCTATTTTTCAAATGGTTCAATCAATACCTACGGGTGTAATGGAATTTCATTTTCTTGAACCGGACTCCACATCCTCTAACAACTATCACATTGGCACACATACTTCTTGGAATCTTTGAACAAGTTGGGCTTATAATACTAGAATTGTAGTAGCTTATAGGTAGTTCGTTTATCAAATAAATGGCCTTCAGTGGACTTGTTGTGGCAAGCCTTTAGGATGTTTGGTACTTCATCCTCTTGAATTCACCTTCTAATGATAAGCTCCACACCTGTATAAAAAATTTCATCACTTATCAAGGAATAATAGGAAATTTTGTTTATAATATTTTTCTTCTCGCAAGCAAATATCTTTTAAGGTAGTTTTCCTATATCTAAATAATTTGCAATGTTTTCAAACTAAGGTAGGTGAGTAGAAACTGCAAATAATTGTTCATCAGGAAAATATACGTGTACATGAATATAATTATTTTCATGTTGCAACCTAGAAAAGAAATCAAAAATTGGATTATCTTTACTAGGCCGATCCACAATCATAACATTGAATTCCTACAATAATAAAATCCATCTCATGATTCGACCATTTATTATTGGTTTATTCATGAGGTACCAAATAGTTGCATAGTCTATATGGACAAAAACCTCATAACCCATAATATAATGCTTGAACTTGTTTATGGAATGCACGCTGCTAAGAATTCCTTCTTTGTCACAAAATAATTCATCTCAGCAGGGGTCATATTTTCACTAGTGTAATAAATGGCATAACAACACAAGCCATCCTTTTATCCAAAGACAACCCCCAAAGTTGTGTTTGAGGCATCCATGGAGATATGGAAAGGGAGAGCCCAATTGGGCCCCCTCAAAATTGGTGCAACCTGAATTTTTTCTTTTAAGGTCTCAAATGCATACTAACATTGGTCATTCCACATGAAAACAACATATTTATATAATAATTTTAACAATGGAATGGCGATTTTTGTAAAATATTCAATAAAGTGACAATAATCTCCTACAAAACCAAGGAAACTTCTTACTTTCTTTTGTGTTTTAGGAATGGGTAGCTGGGGTAGTACCTTGATCTTAGCGGGGTCAACCTCAATACCTATAACAAAAACTATGTGACCAAGTATTACTCCCATAGTTAGCATCATTCGAAATTTTATATTGCTCAGGGAAAGGTGTGCTTCTTGACATCTAATAAATATTTTCTTAAGGTTTTCCAAAGTTTCTTTGAAGGATTCCCTATAAACAGAAAATTTGTCTATGTATACTTCCACATAATCATGGATCAAGTCTAAGAAAAATCCTAACACTACCCTTTGAAACACGAAAGGGGCATTATACAACCCAAAAGGCGAAACCTAATAGAAAAAGTTTCCAAAGGACAAGTAAATGTTATTTTCTCTTGGTCCTACAGACCTATTTGGATCTAGTTATACCCACTAAACCCATCTAAGAAAAAGAAATATTTCTTTCCTACTAAGGTATCTAAGACTTAGTCTATAAAAGGAAGGGGAAAATAGTCCTTCATAGTAGCTTTGTTTAATTCATGGAAATCCACACACATCC
The DNA here is from genome assembly GCA_031772625.1 of Pinus tabuliformis. Taxonomy (NCBI): domain Eukaryota; kingdom Viridiplantae; phylum Streptophyta; class Pinopsida; order Pinales; family Pinaceae; genus Pinus; species Pinus tabuliformis. Next base: position 484,546,362 of record CM062811.1, on the reverse strand, counting down.
ACCACTTTCCTGAAGTTTTTGGCACTACAACTAAGGGGGAAACCCACTTACTATCAAATATTGGGTAAATTAGATTACCATCAATGAGATTTTGTAATTCCCCCTTTACAACTTCCTTCAGTGTTGGGTTCATATGCCTCTGAGGTTATTGGATGGGATGAGCATCAATTTTCATATAACTATGGTGTGAACAAACAACATGATCAATTCCCTCTAGGTCACGGTAACCCCATGCGAAGTATTTTTATCTCTTCTTGTAAAACATGGATCAATTCTTTTTATCAGTTAGTAATTTCATTACTAATATTTAAAAACTTACCAGAACTACCTTCAGCGGGAATGTAGTATGGTTCCATTTCTTGTGGTGAAACTTTAGCAATGTTATAAAATTAAGACAAAGTTATTCGATCATTAGTTTCCTATACATCATTCTTTAAAACTTGTTCTTATGGGCGATCATCATAACCATAAAAAATAAAATTCAACATAAAGGAACTAAGGTACTTCTCTTTAGAACATTATTGAAAATTATTTACCTGATCTATCGTGCACATTCCTTGAACCATTTTTTCATCCCTCATTGAATCATCAAACCAAGGGAATCCCTTTGATTCTATTAGGGATTTTGCAGGAGGGTAAAACATGATTTTTTTTACAATTCCTCCATGTGAAATAAACATACTACTATATCTGTATCATATAAATGCATATGCAGTAGGAAGCCATGGCCTCCCTAAAATTACAGGATGTCCTCCATTTGTTGATTTTGTCTACAAAACCATGAAATCCACTAGATCCTCCCATGAATTGATGGATACAATCACACCATCTAGAACTCCTTCCAACTTGACTCTAGATCTATCAGAAAACTCAATAAAAGTCGAGGTAGGATGAAGATCTGTCAACTCAAGTTGTTTCATGGTTTGTGTAGTCATAATGTTAATGGCCACTCCAATGTCAATTAAAGTATTCAGAATACATGCTTTTTTAATGTATACATAAACAATAGGAATTCTAGGATCAATATATTTTTTTGGCTAAACTCTTTCCAATGATTAAGTCAACACTTTTCCTCGACAAGATGAATAGTAGGTGGATCCTTCTGCTTTCTCCCCATTTTTTAGACACATATCCCTTACTATTTTAGCATAAATAGGTATATCTATAATGACCTACAGTAATGGGATCCTAACACAAATATTCCTCAATTCACTAACCACATCATACTTATGGGGTTTTATTGGTATACTTATTTTCAGCCTCTCTGGATAAGGGGGATTTACTAGTATCGAAGGTTGTTCTGAAGGTCTATCATCTCATTGAGGTGTTGTAAGGATATTGGTTCCAATTACAAGAGGAGAGACTTCTTCCCTTCTCTCTCTCTTCTTCTATGATAATGGGGCTGGAACCTTGGATCACCTTCCCAAACCATAAATGTATATCCTATATTTCTATAGGAGTAATGGTATAAGTCAAGAAGGGTTGTAACTCAAGTTGGAAGACAAGTTGTGCCACTTTATTTTTTGGGTTATTGAATGGTTGAATAAGTAATTGATTCGGCCTAGGAGGCTGACTAGAAGGTAATTATAGTTTTTTATTTGGACATTGATGTTTAATATATATTTATGACTAATAATTCTATGAAAATTGTTGTGATTACAAGGAATACTAGGGCTATAGCGAGTAAGGATACAGAGTTGTAGGCCCATAACCCAATCCCTGCTAACCTTGTTTCCAAGGTTATTTCTTAATTGGATTTCAAGGCCACATCTACCATGGTGTTGTAACATTCCAAGGTGTATATTGTGTATTATATAAATATAACAAATTTACAATAACGAAATCAAAAGGCCTACCTTGAGGTTGAGGTTTCCACAACTTCTTAGTCACTAATGAATAAATTTTCTCCATTATTTTTTCATCTCCCCAGTACAATACTTTAAGACCTAGAAAAGAAGGACCACGGGCAGTTGAATGTTCTTTTGCGCATATGGAAAAAATGGTGGTACTATGGAGATGGAAATCTTTCCTAGGGTGCTTCTTTCAACATATCAGGAAGAAAATAGAAAGAGTGATGTGCTATTCTTCTTGTTTCTTATTAAAACTCAATGTATCAAGTTGTAAACTGAGAATCCTCAATATGCCAATTCTAAAATCTTCTAGTAGATTCGCCAATTTTGTTCTTGTTACCCCATTAGAGGTTGTTTTAGGATTTTTAGGGAAATCCCAAAAGATCTTCCCAATTTTTCCTTACCACGAGAATATCTCGTACAAATATCATCGATTTCATCAAAAGTAAATGTAGAGATAACACATTCTCCCATCAAATTAAACATGTTCATTAATTCTTATAAAATTCCCTTCAAGAAAAGAATTTTTTTCATGTCAGTATACAATTTATGTTGCCTAGCACACTGAAGATTGTATAAGAATATTTCCAAGTAATCCTCCAATATTTTCTCTTTCCTTTGCAACATCCTAAATATTTCCTTTTGTAATTCTCGAGCCTTGTATTAACCTGGATACTTTTTAAGGAATGCCTTCCTCATGCCCTCCCAAGGCGCAATGTTATTTTCTAGTAATCCCATAAACCATTGCAGGGAAGATTCTTTAAGAGTACTTGGAAATAATTTCAAATTTTGAGTGTCAGTCAAATAATCCATGATATGGCATAAAACATCAAATTAAAAATAAAAAAGTGCCAAGGTCTTCACTCATCAGTTCTCGAAATCGGGGAAGTATCAAGGGAGAAATATTCTTCATATGAAAATTAGAGGTTGCATCAATAATTGGGAAACCAAAGGTCATGTCATCCTCATTTCTCATCTTATTTCCTCCCATGTTCATTTCATCGTCACCCTTAGTCATCTTCTTTCCCCGGAAATATATAAATTCAGTGTCCAACGATGGAAGTTCAATAGCTAGGTTATTCTAAAATGATGATTTTTCTCCTCCCCCAAACAGTTTTTCAACCTTAAAACCCATGGAAGAGGTAGCAGTGCCAACTACCACCCCTGCTACATATGCTTCCTTCGATGTCACTCAATTTTCTAGTGCTCCATTTGTGTTTCTCCTTTCCAAACCATTACCTATCAAGAAGTAAGTATTGGGGGGTTTCTTCATTTTTACTTCACTATTTGGAGTATTCAAATTTCCTTTACCCCTACCCTTCTTACCTTTTCCCCTAATCATACAGTACCAACCTCATCTAAATCCGGTGAGGCAAGAGAACCCACAAAAATGGACGTGTAGGTTCTTACCTCTCGTGTTACCATTCTTTCCACTCTTTGTTTTAGAATGCTCAGATGTTATAGGAAAGAGGACCTATTCATACATCAAACCAATCAAGACATAATTCCTTGGCACCTACCCGAAAAAATTGCCAAAAATGATGGGTGATTTAATTGTTTAAATTGTTGTACATAAATTATCAACCAGGGGATCATAAACTGACGAGGTGCCAACAAAATATATGTAGAAGTAGGCTCAATTGGTTAATAATCAATTAAATATTACTACATCCTATCACTAATATATCTTTACTAAACATGGATTCATAACTCGCATGTCATATAAATAGAATTAAAGAATGTGTTTAAAGAATGATCCCATTCATTAACATCACAAATATGTCCATCAAATCCAATAACTTATGCAATTAGCTCACAAATACAATAAATCACACCATGCTAGAAATAAAAACAAACCAATCATTTGAGGAACGTAAATTTGAGTCCTCGGGTTTTCCACAACTCTTGATGGATCCCTGGGTCATTATTTATCCACACAAGTGTTGAATTTGGAGTTTGATTATCTCCCTGATGGTTCAAAGGTTTTTGTTTCAGTAGTGTTGGATCCTTGTTCCTAATGGGGTAGGAACGTCGCCCATTTAATCGTCGTCAGGGGGGTCCAAGGGGGGCGACGATGAATTTTATCAGCCCCCCTAGTAGGCCTTTGGGGGAAACGACCCTAAAGTTAAAAATAGATGAAAAGTTTCCTTCTAAAATATTGTAATTTCATAATCAATCTGGTTCGTTCATTAGGCAAATGATATGATGGTAGAATTTATGTTAATTTAGGGTTTTTTCCCTAGAAAACACCCCTTCGATTTATATGAGGGAATTCTATTATGGTTGTGGATTATTATTCTAAGAGAGGGAGAGAGAGAGAAGGAAGTGTCAGAGTGAAGAGGAAATTACAACAGATCTGATGTAGGTTGTATCTCTTCATTTTGATGGATAATATAAAAGGAAGGACCTGTTGTTTCTCTGTGGATGTAGCCCAAATTGGGTGAACCACGTATATCTATGTCTGTCTTATTTTATGCGTTTCTGTATTTGTTTTTATGCAATATTGTAAGTGTTTCATTGCTCCATTAATTAATTTCTAACAACAAGGCCCTCACTCCACACAAAAAACAATTCAATTCACAAAAATGAAAATGCTTTAAGAAATAACACAAGTCTACAGGATTATGTTGAAATTTATTCCACTCATAATATGAACTTGCAAAAATAAAAATAATCTTGCACTATGCATTCATCACAAATCTAAAAATCTACAAGTGTGACTTCTATCATGGGGTCATTTCTTAATGGTAGCATTGCATGCGGAAATAAGGTCTACATGGTAATGGAAACCAACAATAGTGTCTTAATATCAAATCCTCAAAAATATTCTAGAGTTCCAGAATAATAAAACTGACCCAACAACAAATCAAACTAACATTACATCTGTCCTCATTCAGCTATTTACATAGGCATATAAATTCTAATACAACTCATATTAGGCCAAGAAACATGAATTAGTCATTGTAACCATGCGAACATTCATTACAAAAATACAACAAAGGACACAACCATCCAACCAACATCATGTATATATGAGAAATATCTTCTTAAATAGGAAAATTTTTTGGTACGTAAAATATATCCTAAATGGAAAAAAAATCCCTTGGTTGGACTGATAGGGAGTGTGAATATTCATGTTGGACTCTCTTTGTCAAATCATTATAGCTTTTGGTAACTACTTTTACGGCCTATTCCAATGAATCTAAATTTATTTTCCTAGCCTATGCATTCTAGTAACTAGCAACTACTCTTCATGTGATTTATGCAAAAGAGTTGCAATGCCCAAAGTGATTAGGTAGAGTAAATACACTAAAATATAGACCAAACTAAATGAGGAAATGTGAAAATAGTGTATAATCACCTCAGTACTTGTGAATTGCTAAAATCATGATATTGATAGGAAAAACAACAATGTATGGGGAAATGTAATATGAGATTGAGGAAAATGGGTCACAAAAGGTGTTTGAGAGGTACTTTGGATGGGTTGAAGTTTAGACTCGTCACAAATAAAAACATAAATTTGTGAAAATTATTGCTTCAACAAATATAAGGGACTATGCTACTTCACTAAATAGAAATGCTTAATAAGCAAGAAGCAAATTCAATTCCTCACTTCTAGGTTTCATATGTATAAGTTCAAGCTTTTATTTAGACGCTAATACTTAACAATGCCCATATCAATCCCTTCGCAAATATTATATTTTTATACATATACAAAAATACTTTATCAAAACATCATGGATAAAATAACAATGAGGTCAAAGGAATTAGACAAATGACTAGGTTACAATATAACCAAGGTGTTGATTTATAAGGTGATCTATTATAAGACAATTACAAATAATGCCAAAAGATGTTGAAGAATGGAAGGTCCAAATAATTTACACCATAAAATGAAAAACATTGAGAGGACCATAATAATCATGCATGTTAACTATTCACTTAACAAATAGATTCCCCATTTAGCACATAACCCAACACCATATAAATGTAACCCAAGAAGATGAGGACAATACTTCAATGGCTATGTACAACCTCATGGAAGTCTAGCAACAAGGTACAACTATGTGGAATGAAGAATATCATTTGACCCTCATATAAGGTGATTGGAAATGTGCAAGCCTCCCTCAATCACTATATGACACATTTGAATGCCAATTTGATCCCTCTAAACTTAAAATGTTAGTATTGAAAGAAAAAATTAGAAACTTGGTCACACAATTACAAGAAACATCTTCTTACATCCTTATGTTTCAATACTTTGAGTGTAATGAATAGTAAGTATTTCTTAGTTAGTGGTATTCCTAAATTTTAAATAAAATCCATAAAACTCCCATTGGAATAGACTCACACACCACTAAATAAAATCCATAAAACTCCCATTGGAATAGATTCATACACCACTAAAAGAAATATATGCCACAATTAACTAGAAATAACAACAATATATGAAACACTTATGAAATATCTTCATTATAGATCAAATCAATCTTATATAAAAACAAGTATTTGCATTAGAAAGCTAAAAAAAATAAATAAATAAAAAACTAATATTCAAATAGGTTTTTAGTTCTCATTTGAGCAATATTTGGTTGCAATGTAACTTTGATTATCTATTCATCCTCTTACTTGGTTAGCCTAAAAGTAAAATTTCTTTGATAACCTGGGTAATGGGAAGGTGATATGTGTTTGTCCTTTCATTTCCCGTTATACAACTTTCTTTCCTTTTTTAATTCATTTTTTTCTTCTTTTAATTTTACATTGTTTGATTTGTATTTTATTATTTCAACTTTCATTATTATCAAATTGCACTTAGCTATGGAAATTAAAAATAGTTAGCTTGTGTTTAGATCCATGTTGGATCACGATTGAACTTACAAGTTGGAACCTTTATTTATCTTAACCTTTGAAAAAAGTTGTTTCATTGCATTATGTTTACATTATTGTTCATCATCATATGCCCATATTTGGAAATTAAATACTATAATTTCATTAGTTTTAATCTTCTTTTTCAAAATATTTTGAATTTTGAATGGTGTGGCATTTTCACACAATAATGTTAGTCATGTGTTAGGTAACCATAAGACGAGGCTTTAGATTGTAACACTTAAATACCATATTTCTACGAAAACAAGAGATAAATCCTCATAGTGAGGATTATAATTAAAATAAATGCATATTAAGGTGAATAACTAATATGCAATGAAAATAAACAAATATGAATTAATAAATTTGACTACAATCTCTGACTAGATTTAAACATAATCATATGTAATGTGCCAACTACACAAATTTTCATAGCATAAAATATTAACATTAATTTTCTGTATTTATTAACTATGATAAGACACTTATTATTTAATAGAAAAAAGTGTAAGAAAATAATTGCATAAAGAAATTTTGCACCCAACATTAGATGCCCAATTTAAATACCACACCGCATTAGTTGGATTATGACACCACCTAGTATAGGCTTCTAGATCACTCAACCCAACCTATTTGCTTCAATACTTACTCTATTCGCTAAAAAAAAATTATGGACATGTCATCCAACCATTAAACAATCAAGACACGTTCTTTCATTGTCCCATACAACAAAAAGAAAATATTCCCTTTCTCTATGCAAAAATAACCCTCAAATATATTTTTTCCTCCAATAATCTTTAAAAGAACCAAACATCAAATAACTTTTTTAAGACATTGTTGTAACATAACCAATACAAGATTTTTAGAGTTTCTATAAAACTACTTAAAAACTTGTCACCACACAATTCCTATATGCATTTAATATAATGAATGATTTTACAAATTAATATAAACAAATAACTTCATTTAAAACAAATAACAAAAATTACATTTAAATAAATAAATAACCAACTTATTTATATTCTCATAAATTTCAATATCTTCTTTATAATCATCCATTTTAATTCATTTAAAACAAATAACAAAAATTACATTTAAATAAATAAATAACCAACTTATTTATATTCTCATGAATTTCAATATATTCTTTATAATCATCCTTTTTAAATTATTATTATATTTTAATTTTAAAAGTGATATTATAATTTATATTTCCATGAATCTATTCTCATATTCTTTATAATTATGTGCATATGTGTGGTCTATTTTAGAATATCTCTTGAGAAATTTATGTTTTTTATTAAAGGGATGGTTAAGATTTGATTTTGAGTGAATATTCATTTTCATATTGCAGATCAACAGATGACATCCACCTAAAGCCCTAATATTGAATGTTACATTATTATTTACTAAAATGTGAAACCATTTGTCTGTAGGTTTTATCCGTTCACCTCCTCCATCGCCTAGCTTGGCCACATTACACCAAACGATTTACACAATAGGCCTATTTCAATGTTCAATAGTTTCAGTAGATGCACAAGGAACTGTGGTGGGATTCTATAGGCAGCCTTGTGGAAATGCAAAGAACTTTGTATGCAGAAAATTGTGGACCGATAACCATCGTGCGTGCTCTTCTTCCGATTCATTTTCATGACTACTTGGTCAAAGTAGAGTAGGAATAAAGAACTCGAAATCACGAGTAGACCGTAAGAATTCGTGTTATGGGCACTCGTGGTGATGATCATTGTATTAACCGTAGCAGTGGACCTTGAAGCTTACTGGTCTACGGGATTGATCAAGATCAATGAGGAAAATGTCAAGCGCCCTCAAATTATTCCAGGGTTTAATCTCTACAATGTGTTTCTCCTTTACTTTATTCAGTGTTCTTACGATTCAACAATTTAGTCTCAGCGATGTGTTCAAGTGTTATTTTATTTTATTCTCTGCTTTGTGCTTCTCATTTATTTTATTCAGTGTTATTATTATTTTTTCTCGGTTCCAAATATGGTCGCCCTTTTTCAAGGATTAAAAAGCCTACGTGTTGGCTGCAACACTCATTACAAAACCAAAATCAGACCGAAACCATAAAATGAAACCTTGATTTTCTACAAAAATTCATCTGAGGATATCCACATATCTTGTTTAAATTTTAACATGATTATAAGTTTGGAGGTTCCACATGCAATAACACAAGTTATGCAATTGTCAACTGAGTTGCATAACCGACCATGGGATGTTTCAGAAGTTTGATGGATTCATATATATGTTATACGAAATGTTTTGGGCATGTTTGGAGGTGGCACATGTAATAGTACAAGTTATGCAAGAGTCTATGGAGTTGCAGTACAACCTTTCAGAAGTGGGATGCTTTAACCTATTGGTAAGTTTAGACTTATGCCATGTTAGATATGTGTCATTTACACTGTCAGACTAAATTTAGGATTTCAATTCAACTATATGTCAATGAAACAAAGAGTTGTCACTTTTGAAATACATTGTTATCAAGAGTGATGAAATTTGTTGTCATTTTCCATCTACTATGATTTTCATTATTCTAATGATATTTCTCTCTACTTTATTGTGAAGGAATATTCAACATTTCCTATAATTTTATTGTGAAGGAATATTCAGCTATGATGATTATATTATAAGATTTCTAGTCTTCATATGGGGCTTTCATCTCTTTCATCTGTGTAGAATTATAAACTATAGTTTGTGTATGGTTGTACCAAATTAGTTGCAGCTCACTATTATTTCATGTGCAATGTTATATACTTTAAATATTATATTGAGAATTGTATGCATGAATGAAGCCCTAAATGAATAGAATAAGTGTATGAAATCCTAAATATTAAATATTCATTTACCTTAATGGATGAAGAACACATGTGAAGAAACCCTAGCATGAAATTTTTTCTAGCAAGACAATGTCATAAAGAATATATAAGAAGCATTAAAATTTTCCAAGGCATGTCAATATGATGGAAAAACCCTAGCTAAGTGATGCCCTTGATCCATGAAAGAAAACCCTAAAATAAGGTTGTTATGGAAAACACTCATATGATGAAAAGAAAATCAATTCTAACTATAGAAATCATTTCTTGGAAAAAATATTAGACCAACTTGTAGAGGACATTATGACACCTTTCCAACGAGTATATTTTTTCCTCCAAACTCCTCATAAGCTGATAGAAAATGAATTTACAAGTCAGAAAAATATAATTTTGAGCTAGCCTACCTAAGCCTACATTAGTCTGCCCTCTTTAGTGGACGTGTCTCTTCATTGAGGGAAATTCATATAAATATAAAGTTTGAATACTTGACATTTCAACGATGAATCCAATTGTAAAAATAAAAATAAAAAATAAAAGATTGAGTAGCAAGAAGTAGAATAATCCACATCTTGTGAACTAGAAAAGTCTAAGAAAGAAAGAGAGTAAAGGTTCTTGGTGGAATTTTTCTATGGTTATACTTTTATAAGGGCTATTTTATTTTATTAATGTAGATCCAATTTTGGTGGTGGAAAACTACCTTATTTGGTGGAGAATACAATATGGACTTGTAGGAGATCTCCATCTAACTTGAAACATCTGAAAAGTCATTGAATTTCGAACTATAGTATTCCTCTACAATTTTGAACTGTCCCTCTGAAATTTTGGACTGTGGTATCTCTTTGTAACCTCATTCATCTCAACACACTTTTGACCTATGAAAAAATAAACCTTTGTACCCTCGGATCTATGGAACATTGGGTGTTGGAATTTTTGTGATAGAGCTAACCTCTAGAGTAGTTTAAATTTTAACATGTTGATAAGTTTGGAGGTTCCACATGCAATAGCACAAGTTATGCAATTGTCGGCCAAGCTTCATAACCAACCATGGGATGTTTCATAAGTTTTATGGATTCATATATATGTTATACAGAATTTTTTCATTATGTTTGGAGGTGGCACATGTAACATTACAAGTTATGTAAGTGTCTATGGAGTTGCAGTGTAACATTTCAGAAGTTGGATGCTTTAACTTGTTGGTAAGTTTGGAATTACGCCATGTTATATTTGTTTCATTTACATTGTCAAATTAAATTCAATATTTCAATTCATCTATACGTGTTATCAGGAAATCTAGTGTCAACTCGGAGCTGCTAGTCCCACTAAGACGGGTAGCTATCTTAGAAACAAACAAACCAGAGCTACTTTCGTTTTCCTTTATGAGAAGTAGATAAGAGGGGAACAAAAGATACCAAGCTCAATCTTGCGCTTGGTTCCTCTCCCTTCTGACAGATCTTTGCCGCTCCTTCTTCGATTACCCAGCTTCAAAGAGAACCTGTAGAGTCAAAGCAACATAATACTATCGAAGAACAGAGATATACAATCATAAACAATATAGGACCAGATATATATTGATCACACAAATGCACATATCATCAAACATACAAGAATGTGGAGAAAAAATTGAATAGCTTTATTAATATCAAGAATAGCAAAGAGGATTACAACCCATTGTTCTAACCCAACGTCATCCTCCCAGCATGAAAGCCCTTCTTCACCTCATGAAAAGCTTAGATCACCCAACACTATGATTTTCACCAGGAAACCAACAGCACTTCCTTACAAAATACAAGATTCCGGCCTCTGGATCCCTGTGATGAGGGATCCATATATAGATGTTTGCAAGGGGGTGAGTCAACTGCTGGGTTTTTTATTAGTGTCCTCTCTCTGATAGTTCTTGGTTCCACTTGGAGATTCATGATATCTTACTCATCCCTGGGTGAATTTAGAGAGGCAAGTGTCACAGGAGAAGTTTCTGGAATATTCCATGATCCTCCACCTCGCAAACTGTCTATGCCATTTGTCCACTCTCGCCCATCGCACCCTACAGAAGGGTTATCCAGTATGCATCGCACTTTTTGCACTGAGCAGGTGAGATGCATCGCACCCCTAGCACTGAGCAGTCTGTATGGTCCAATTTTTACCAGTTCTGAGCAGTTTTCCATGGAGAACTTCTGGGAGAAGATGTAATTTGCTGGGGTATGAAGCAACACTTTTAGGGACTTAGAAGTCCTCAGTTTATGGACATTTATGATTGGGGTTGCAGTGCCCAAAAATTTCTATAACAGTTGCCCCCTAAAGCATGAGGTCGTTAATCTTTTGATGTCGGGTGAAATGCTTTATCATGAGGATCCGAAGTTTTTCAAACTGGAAAGCGACCTATAATAAGATACAATACAATACATTATCTTCATATAATTTTCATCATCTAGCTTAGGCGAGCATTCCCATGATAAGCTTTATAAATTCATTTCATGTACATAGGACAGACAACTGTCTGTGTAGCAGACTAATGATTCGGACACAGTCATCATCCTTTGATTCGGATGATCATCTGTTCGGCAATGATGTACATTTGATGTCTTTATTTTCCTGAATATATCACAGCCTAGATGGATGAAACTAGATCCGGGGTCTTCAAACTCGTTCAATCTTCGCCCGGAGTACAAGTCTATCCATGTGAAAGATGTTCTGGAGTTGAACATGGAAAGACATCACCTGATTACCAGCCAATGACATAAGTTGTTAACAGGTGCAAGAGGAATGACCGATAATGATGATGACCCTCAAGGTACGATAGTACAATTCACATGGTGTGAAAAGGGACTTGGCGTCGAACACCACATAAAATCTTTCAGTCTAAGGCCATTGATGTAAACATGTCGCTGGAAGTGAGAAACTTGCCATTGAGGCATGCAAGCTTCAAAGTACTGAAAGGGTTGTTCCTAGGTCGACTTCTTGGATAATGAGCTGATGTCGACAAGAAGCAACCTGTCGTAGGAGGGCCTTAATGAATCCCACATCTACGACACAGAATGGAGCAAATGATTTTGTAGGTGAAAACGATCTGATGATACAAGGTTTAGGGTGGCGGTCATGAAAGGATGGAGCGTGAATGTATTGCAGTGGATGAGACACAGGTGAATTCTCTGAGCGACTTCTCTTGAACATACCGGCGACACTTAAAATGGATTGGTAGCGTTAACCCCAAAGATGGATGGTGTGATGGACCATTGGCAATATGACCAGTGAACGAAATAACCCAACCAGACTTAGACGTGGAGTGAAAGTGTCATGTTCAAGAGCGACTTACTACGAATAAAGTTTCTTCAAGTTTTCTTCCCAATTTTCCCCAGTCATTGTTGACCAGTACCTCTTTATTTTTATCAAGCTTGAGGAGGATAACATATGCTTCTTCTATAATTCGCCCTTCGGGCGAACCCATCGCTATGTTTTAACGAGCCTAGCGACAATGAAACTTGTTCCTATCTATATGGACAAGTTTGTCGATATTGATTTTAATGAGTTTAACGACAATGATAACTCAGTCCTTTTTCAATTTTAGAGAGTCTAAAAAGGGACGGAAAGGAAATTCCAATAATCCTTTTTCTCCATATAATCCCTTAAGTCTGAAAAAGTATAAAATAATACGAAAGGGATGAATTTTCGATAGTTTTAATGAGCCGAACAAGACAAGCGCTCGATCTTTTTGTATAATAATCCCTCAGGTCCAAAAAGATTAAAATCTAGAGGAGGGATAGCACCTCCGGTAGTTTTAACGAGCTGGAGAGGCCAATCGCTCGGTAATATTTTCATATTTTACAAGTCAGATGAAAAGAGCTTAAAGGAGACTCGTTTTTCGAGGATCGAGTGATAATTTCGAGTAGCAGTTGATTCCAGGTAAGGTTCGGAATTTTCCAATCACGACAGTGTCACAAGGATGGCTAACAGAATCACTCGTCGCAAATGTTCCTCAAAAAGGGTAAAGAATCAAATGGAGGCATATGATCGGCCAAAACAAAGTGGAGGTGATGATGAGAACACGACCAAGGCTCAAAAACTGATGATAATGCATTCATAATGGTTATTTACCGGAAATTGGTTCATTTTTTAATGAGCTTAAACTCTATGGGAAACATTTGCTCATTGCTTAGGTTTAATTTTTAATGAGCTTGAACTTCACATAAAAACTACTCGTGCCAGTCATATAATAAGGACATCTCATCGATAGATTCCATTTTTATGGATCTTACACCTTTCAAAGCTTTGCTCTGCATCCTTTCGCATGCAAGTTAAGAATGACCAACTATTGTCCTGCTTACTCTTAACTGCTAAGGTTAGGTAGGAAAACTCTTCCTTTACTTTTCCAGTGCCATTTGGCCCCTACAAAGGTGAACGGTCGACCCGACCATTCACCCGACTTAATCAGCTGAAGTTAACGGAACTATAGAGGTCACTCTTCACTTACTCACAAAAGGTTTGCATGCCTCCAGGTATAGCGAAAAATTTCCAGGCTACCATATAGAATTTCTCGCATTTGCAAGATAGTTTCCATCAACATAGCAAACAAAAACACTTCCTCGACTTAGTCCATTTGGACAAAAGTGATTCTAGCTCCAACCACCTAACCTTGACGAGGGAATCTTATTCCGGTCTAATCCCATTTTCCTAAATGGACGGGTGTCGGACCAGTCATATATCCTTCGCGGAAAACTACCCTATATCCAGAGTTTTCCTGCTGAAGCAGGCCAGGGTGCATGCCCCCTGGGTTTCAGTCATGACTCCTGAATTACTCACGTTCTCCAGGTGATCAGACTGGAGATTGATGAGACATTCCTTGCATGAAAAGACCATTTAAGGATGGCATCTGACTATTTGCTATGTGTGAGCCGGGGAACGAAAGCTGGTCTATGACCTGGACCATTCTGCATTCATGCAGAAAACACATTACTCGAAAGAGTGAGGAGACAATGGCTCCCCTGAAATAAGTATAGTCACGCCCAAGGAGTAGATTATAATCTAGCAGTCCTTGGACTACCATTACATTCATATAAACAGTTTTCCTTCTCAACGTTATCGGCACATTGGGAAGGATCCCTAACAGTCAACTGGTTCCTTTGTCGAAGACTGTCAGATTTCTTGTCTCGGGCAGAAGCGATGGCGAGACAAGCGCTTTCCAAGCAGTCGAGGAAAGGATGCTCACAGAAGCCCCTTCATCAATGATGGTACCGACCATGACCATTATGTAAGCTTGTACAATGATCCAGAATGGTACACTGGCCGGTAAATGGGGTCTGCCTAGTAGATTCCAATCGAAGGAAACAACTAGGTTGCTTGGAGGTGGGACTGAATAGACGGCCGGATATGACTCTGACGAACTTCCTTCCTGCAGTAAAGGAATCAGTAGATTGCCCCCATGTTCATCAGAGTCTATGTTTACGAAAATAATTTGAACGGTGTCGCTCTCATTATCTTCGGTGACTGTGTCATCTGAAGATGGACCTTCCGAAGGCAAGACTAGGTCAACTACCACCTCAACCTTTTGACTTTCGTCTGCTGTGGAATCAGAGGGTTTATCTTTAATGATAGATGCTTAGACTGACCACAATGGCGTGTCAGTCGGATTTTCAACTAGTGATGGACTTGGCAAGAGTTTCTTATATCCAGGAGGAAGCCGTAGCGGTGAAGCAGGACGGTTATCCAATAACTCTTTTAGCTTCATCTAGGAAAGGACAACGGTGGACAAAGTGATCGCCTTCACCCAATTTGCAAGGAAATTTACATTTCCTTTTCTGTCCAGATACTTCACTTTCACTAGTTGACAGTGTACTTTCAACATGATCTTCAGAGGTTGACGACACCGGATTGTGTAAACGAGGAGACCAGTCCCTTAAGATCTGAGGGATGCAAGGAAAATCTCGATCATAGTGGTATCCTTTGCAAATGACACATGGAGATTTAGGCTTGGATGGTGCAGTGTGTGGATTTTCACTAGACGATGCATGGTTGCCCCCTTTCGCTTTTAGCTTCTTCTTCTTCTTTTCTTTCTTCTCCTTCCGCTTCTTCTTCTTCTCAGTTACTTGATTTTTAGCTTTACCAGCTTCATCAAGCGAAGAAGAAGGAGGGGAGAGAGAAGCGGACGAAGTAGAAGGTTGGGGGGTAACTCTAGTATCATCTAGTTGTTGACTTGATTATTCAGGAATCACAGTTTTCTGAACGACGGAGGTCGAGAAGAGCCATATTGGCAAGCCAATCGTCAATCCTGGAAGTGACAATGTGGCCATATGAGGTGCACCAACATCTCCCCAAGAGGAGAAAGGACTAGTATTTCCTCCATGGGGAAATCCTTGGTTGGTGGACTCCATTTTCCTCAACCTAATACCAATGTGGGAATAGTGATATTATTCCGATTAAAGTAAATTTTAGACGCTTTGATACAACTTGTTTTTTCAATTTTTAAGAGTCAAGAAAAAACAAAAGATGACTCTAGTCGCCTTCGATTTTTAATGAGCCTGAAGTGACAAGTGCTCAGATGGACCTTTTCCTTTAAGGAGTCTGAAAAGGAATGAAATAGACTACTCTGGAAATCTAGACAGAGGGATTACCAAACCAATCGTAAAACTGCAGAATACTTTTTATGGTACAGCAGTCAATCTTCCCGAATGTTTTGTTCAATGCATTGCGATCGACAGGGCGGCAGACACGGCTTCCTCAAAATAAAGGATATAGCCTATTGTGATATCCCAATATATACTCGACGGTACGTGGGAGCACAAGTCCTTACTGGAACTTATCGTCTCAAAGAGGAGGAATCACCCAACCAGCGATGAAAGCGATAGTTACCAGGCTTTACGATGCCGGAATACGTCTCTAGCCTAGACATCTAAATGTTGTGCATTAGGTTCCAAAGCATTTTTATGTTCATTGAATTTATTTTATAGTTGATCTTGCTCAAGAAATTTGCCTTTCAGGTTCACCGCGTGATGTAGATATACAATTCCTAAAATGCAATCTAAGATGACAAACAATCGTTTAATCTTCTTTTTGCAATGAAAATCCTAGCTACTAAGGAAAAAGAAATGAGATTCTTTCAACATAGAGCACAGAGCACACACTAGATGCACTGTCCTAAATCAAACCAACAAGCAGTCTAAATGCAAATGCACATGCATGTATTTGTTTTTCGCTTTCTTAATGTGTGAATGACAAAAAGAACGCTGAGTACAAATCTGAATTATCTTTTCAAAGCGACAGTACTAACAAATTTCTCTTCAAAACAAAACGACATTTTGCGATTTTGAATTGAAAACTTGTTTTTGACACTTGAAAAACTACTAATTCAAATCAAATACAAGAGTAACAGTATAATCAACCATCAAAAACAATATGGTTCTCTTCTATGACTGAAAACGACACTTCCAGATCAAGAAACGACAGTTTGATTACGCTACTTCTTTGTAAAAGAGAACTGAAAATGGCACACAATACACAAAAACATTCACAACCCTTTGCACAATGGAGGCGGAATAATGGAAAGGAAGAGAGTTTCCACAGAGGTATACTGATCACAGACAGCAAAACTCCTGAATAGAGCTGAAGAGAGTGAAGAAAAAACCAAAATTTGAAGGCAAACTTAGCCTTCTCTGATCATTGCACCTATTACACAAGGAAAAAGGTATGCATCCCACCTACTGCACACAGGAGGTGCGATGCATACTGATTTCCTTGAAGAGAGGGTGCGATGGTACCAGTACGAGACTACAACTTGATCTTTGGTCACATTTTGCAGCTCAGTTCAGGGATTTAAGTCGAGCAAGTGATGTTCAGTAAATACAAATCACGGGGGTTGATTT
Source organism: Pinus tabuliformis (assembly GCA_031772625.1). NCBI lineage: Eukaryota > Viridiplantae > Streptophyta > Pinopsida > Pinales > Pinaceae > Pinus > Pinus tabuliformis. The sequence continues at coordinate 484,528,962 of CM062811.1, read as the reverse complement.
AAAGAGGTCACTAGAACTACCACCAAGGCAATTAGAATGTTTGCAAATCGATTGTTCAGTTTATAAACAAAACCTGGAGATAGACTAAAGCAGCATTGATCTACTTTGCACTTGCATAGAAAATGAAATTCGAAGGCTAGCTAGCTTGACTTCAGGCTCCATCTGTAAGTTTATAAAACAAAAAATATAGACAAGCAAACAAGCTATTCGCTCCCCAGTGGATTCGCCATTTTGTTATCGGGAAATCTAGTGTCCACTCGGAGCTGTTAGTCCCACTAAGACGGGTAGCTATCTTAGAAACAAACAAACCAAAGCTACTTTCGTTTTCCTTTATGAGAAGTAGATAAGAGGGGAACAAAAGATACTAATCTCGGTCTTGCGCTTGGTTCCTTGCTTGGTTCCTCTCCCTTCTGACAGATCTTTGCCGCTCCTTCGTCGATTACCTAGCTTCAAATAGCACCTGTAGAGTCAAAGCGGCATAATACTATCGAAGAACGGAGATCTACAATCATAAACAATATAGGACCAGATATATATTGATCACACAAATGCATATATCATCAAACATACAAGAATGTGGAGGAAAACTTGAATAGATTTATTAATATCAAGAATAGCAAAGAGGATTACAACCCATTGTTCTCACCCAGCGTCATCCTCCCAGCATGAAAGCCCTTCTTCACCTCATGAAAATCTTAGATCACCCAACACTATGATTTTCACCAGGAAACCAACAGTACTTCCTTATAAAGTACAAGATTCCAACCTCTGGATCTTTGTGATGAGGGATCCATATATAGATGTTTGCAGGGGGGTGAGTCAGCTACTGGGTTTTTTATTAGTGTCCTCTCTCTGATATTTCTTGGTTCCACTTGGAGATTCATGATCTCTTACTCATCCCTGGGCGAATTTAGAGAGGCAAGTGTCACAGGGGAAGTTTCTGAAAGATTCCATGACCCTCCACCTCGCAAACTGTCTCTGCCATTTGTCCACTCCTGCCCATCGCACCCTACAGAAGGGTTATCCAGTGTTCATCACACTTTTTTCACTTAGCAGGTGAGATGCATCGCACCCCTAGCATTGAGCAGACTGTATGGTCTAGTTTTGACTAGTTCTGAGCAGTTTTCCATGGAGAACTTCTGGGAGAAGATGTAATCAGATGACCTTGCTTCTTTAGGGTATGAAGAAACACTTTAGGGACTTAGAAGCCCTCAATTTATGGACATCTATGAGTGGGGTTGTAGTGCCCAAAAATGTCTATAACAATACGTCAATGACAAAAAGAGTTGTCATCTTTGAAATACACTGTTATCAAGCGTGTTGGAATTTGTTTCCATTTTCCATCTACTATGATTTTCATTATTCTAATGATATTTCTCTCCACTTTGTTGTGAATGAATATTGAAAATCTCATATAATTTTTTGTGAAGGAATATTCATCTGGTATGATCATTACAGTATGAGCTTTCTCGCTTCCATCTAGGGCTTTCATCTATGTAGAACTATAAACAATAGTTTTTGTATGGTTGTACCAAATTAGTTGAATCTCATTGTTATTCAATGTGCCATGTTATATACTTTAAATATTATATTGAGCAATGTATGTATGAATGATTCCCTAAATGAATATGATAAGTGCATGAAATCTTAAGTAATAAAGATTCCCTTACTCTAATGGATGAAGAACACATGTGAAGAAACCCTAGCATGAAGGTTGTACTAGAAAGACAATGTCATAAAGCATATATAAGAAGTGTAAACATTATCCAAGGAATGTCAATATGATGTAAAAACACTAGCTACATTATGACCTTGATCATGAAAGAAAACCCTAAAATAGGGTTGTTATGGAAAACACTCATATGATGAAAAAAAAAAATCCAACTATAGAGATCATTTCCTGGAAAAACAATTAGACCAACTTGTAGGGGACATTATGACCTTTCAAATGAGTATACTCTTGCCTCCAAACTCCTCATAAAAAATGAAAGTGAATTTACAAGTCAAAAAAATATAACTTTGAGCTAGCCAACTTGAGCCTACATAAGTCGGCCCTCTTCAGCACACATGTCTCTTCATTGAGGGAAATTCATATAAATATAAAGTGTGAATACTCATTTTAACGATCAATCCAACTGTAGATAAAATAAAATAAAATATTTTATTTTTTTAAAGGAGAAAGGAGTAGAATATTTCACATCTCATGAACTAGAAAAGTCTGAGAAAGAAAGAGAGTAAAGGTTCTTGGTGGAATTTCTCTATGGTTATACTTATGTAAGGGCTATTTGGTTGTATTATTGCATATCCAGTTTTTTTGGTGGACAACAATACCTTGTTCTGTGGAGAAGAAAATCTATACATTTATAATACATCCATCTAACTTGAAAACAAGACATTTCAAAAGTCACTGAATTTTGGACTGTAGTATTCCTCTACAATTTTGGACTATCTCTCTGAAATTTCAGATTTTGGTATCTATTTGCAACATCAGTTGTCTCAGCATACTTTGAACCTGTGCAAAAATAAACCTTTGTACCCTCATATCTGTGAAACTTTGGGTGAAAACACTTACATTAAATCTTTTTAGATTTTGTTGAAACTACATTGCATCAACTCACTATTACAGTGATGGAAACTCTTTGTTACAGTGGTGGCAACTCATGAGGGAAATGGACACATCGATATGAAAATACATAAAAGATATTTTCATATTTTTAATCAAATCATATATTAATGAACTAGAATCTTAAAACATTGGAAGGCATGTTAACTTCCTAAGTTTCCAAATTCAAGGAATGTTAATAGACAAGCATCCACATTGTTCGACACTACATCACATTTTGACAATTGAAATGCATATTGAAAAAATAGCTCATTGCCTTAAAACATTTGTTAATAATTGTGTGCATGTCCTTATACATCAATCACAACAGTTCTAAGGAAATCATGGAAAAAAAGTAGGCATGAAAAACTTGAAGGACAATGCTAAGCAGAGTATATATAATGTGCATTATGGGATTTACAACTCTAGATTTTCATATCAGAATAAGGTCTTGTTCTCAAATATATGTGTATTTTGATTAAGTTGTGACATAGGCAATAGAATATATATTAGAAGGCGACTTATGAAAGTGTTACAATATTGGCATTAGATTTTCATTGACAACAAGCTTATAGACATTATTTATTCATGATTTTTTTACATTACTGGTTTTAGATATATCATAGTAATAAGTTTGTAAATATTGTATTTAGGCTTTTGTGATCCATAATGAATTAAGAGAAGTCTTTCAGTCGAAATCACATATGAGAGACGCGTTTCGAACCAACAAGTGTGATTCATCATCTGGTCCTGATGACGAACCACACTTGTTGGTTTGAAACGCGTCTCTCTTATGTGATTTCTACCGAAAGACGTTGCGTAAGTTTGTAAATGTCTATTATGGTATAATTTTTCCACCATTGTAGTTCCTTTTGGAATAAAGACAGGTGAACTAACTTTTTGAATAAAGACAGTTTGTGGGAAAAAATGAGTAAGGGGAACGGTTTTGTCAGGGATTTTCCCATGGGAACCCTCTTTAATTGATTTTTCTAACCTCGAGAAGACTCCCTCAACACACCCTATTAATTCTTCATGGTTTTTAGAAGCAGTACCCTTTTCTTCAACCACCCGATCTTTGGCTTCTTCTAAACTTTCTTCTTTTTTTTTGTAAGCTGTGGTGTTTCTCTTTCTATTACTCAATCAAAAGAACATTACATCATATCATAATCAGTCTTTGCCCGCCCTCTATGGGAAACCAGGTCGTAACTCCATCTATAGTTTTTAAAAGCAGCCCAAAAATAGAAGGCTCGCAGTCTGGTTGTCTGAGCTAGATAAACTATACAATCATGAGCCTTACTAAAACTATGTCTAAAACTACTACTTTGTACTGCATGCTTTTTCCTATCTATAACAGGTGCAAAGCCAAAACCACAAAAATTACTACAGTTACTAAACATATCTCATATCATTCTCTGTCGCCATCAGGTTGCTGAGCTGCTTCTTCCGCAGGGGATGTCGGGACCCCCCTTAGCCAGATTGACCATTTCTTTTGCCACCTGCTCCATCGCTTTGGCCATGAGGCCCTTCATGACCCAGTAGATGTGGAGCGACTGCTTAAATAAGGACATGCGCCCTTTTGTGTGCCCCGGGTCAGGGATAAGGAATTCCCATTCCCCCATCTCCTCGTCAGATTGTTCCTGGATCGATTCTTCTTCCAGGTGCTATATGAGTCTGCGGACTGCAGGTTTGGCGTTGCGGTTGAAAGCCTTTTCGGCCCTGCAAATTCGATGAATGACAGTTTCTTTTTGCTTCCGTCTCTTCCCCTGGTCACATCTGGAAGTCTCCCCTTCCACCTTGCCTTTACCCTTATGGCTTTTTGGCCGTTTTCCATCCCAGACTGGTTCCTTATCGGTTGGCGGGCTGCGCTTCCTCATGCCATAGCGACGGACCTTCGAGTCCTGTAGACCAGTCAAATCCGCCTCCATCTGCTCCTTTCTTTCCTCCGTCGAGTTTTTGCGGTGGTATCTGCGTTCGCTTCCAACATCCAGGGTTGGGTCTTCATCCGAATCATCCTCAATTTCCCAAACTGAAAAAGGAGGGTCCTGCTGCATAATGATTTTGCCTTTACGGCATCTGCTATCCTCCCCGACACTCTGGTTTTCTTCCACCTGCCTTAGCTTCTGTCTGGTTTCCATGGTAATCGACGGTCGGACGCCCCTTGCTCTCTGATTACTTGGTATGTTCTCTGCTCTCTGGTGATGCTCGAAGGAAGCCTCCACCCTTACCCAATTTGGAAATGCGCATAATGTTTTGTCATTCGGCGGCTTCTTCTAAACTTTCTTTAACACTTTCTACCTTTTCATTCAAAGTGTTCATAAATGTAGAAATATCATTTGCAAATACTTGAAGAGTATCAATATTTATATTCCTTGCATAATCATTAGTAAAAAAAAGTGTGTACATCCATACCTGTAAGAGCTATGTTTGTCCAATTTAGCTATTCTGACACTAGATTTACTAGGTTCACCAAGGTTTATTTGTTTACTAGGTTGACTTAGGTTTAAGGTTAACGTAGGTTTACTAGGTTTACTAGGTCAACAATAGTCAACCATGGTTAAACATGGTCAATTAGGTTTACTAGTTTGACGTAAGTTTAGTAGGTTTACCAAGTTGATCTAGGTTTACTAGGTTCATATGGGTTTACTAGGTTTACGTAAGCTTGCCAGGTTTAATAATTTTAGTAGGTTAACCTAGGTTTATTAGGTCTATCTACATTTATTAGGTTTAATAGATTTACTAGGTTGACTTAAGTTTACTAGTTTAACCATGGTTTATTAAGTTGACCTAATTTTACTAGGTTTACCAAGTTTACCTAAGTTTACTAGGTTAACGCGGGTTGACCTAAGTTGACATAGGTTTACTAGGTTTACCTAGGTTTACTAGATTTACCTAGGTTTACTAGATTTACTAGATTCGTTTCTGCAATCAAATCTTCGTTGCACGTAGAAAATAATACTTTGCCACATATGTCAAATTCCACGCCCAATTCTTTCATATTGAGTCTACTACACAGATCATCTAGAATAAGAAGAAATTTCTTCGTCTTGAGATGGGTAGACAACACAATCTCCTCATCAACATTGGAATTGCTTGCAAGCTCTAACTTGATTTTCTGAGCAATATCTTGAAATTCTGAAATGGGAAACTGGGTAATTGTAACCCAAATTACAACATCGAAGACGCTACCAACCTTGAAAGTATTGTAGATTTTTTGGAGCAATGTCATTTCTCCAACCCCACACATGCCATATATACCAATGGCATTAACGTGAGGATTTTCATTTAGCCACATCTCTAGTTGCATCTGGGTAGAGGTAATCCCCAAACCTAACAGTGCTGGCTGCTCATGTGCCGAGGAGACACCATAATCTGTTCAGAATTTCAAAATGTTGTGAAGTCTCTTTCAAGTTGGTGAAAGAGCTCGTCAAATGCTTTTTTGTTTTGCTTGGAGATTTTCGGCCGGCAAAGGAGGCAATCAAGACATGGTTGTTGCCATTGCCATCTATCAAAAAATTGTCTGGCCTCATCAACTGCACCTTATATCCTTTGCAAGCGTATATTTCATTGTGTCTGGCAACCTGTTTTCCTGGTCTTGGAATTGGTTGTTTATATCATGTACACGCCCCTTCATTTCAAGTAGCTCAGCATGTTTGAAAAGTTGATTGTTTACATTCAAAAGACGGCATAGGCAGGGACTTGCTACTTCGTAGCCTTCTTTTTTAATTTTGATACCATTGAAGATATATTAATATTATTGTTCATAATTGTGCAAAGTTTAAAGTAAAGGTTTCATAATATGCTGATTTTTTTTTATAAAATTACTCTTTGTTGAGATTCTTTATGAACAACGAAATATATTTCATTTTTATTTATGAATGTCAAGGTAGGATGCCATTATTTAATTTTGGTACAGTCAAAAATATATCAATATTATTGTTGATAATTGTGTAGAGTTTAAAGTGAAGGTTTGACTAGTGAATGACTATGGATATAAATTTGAAAATATTTTTAATATATATGCATGGAATTTTCATATTACATGAAAAATAGTATAAATATTGTTTTTGAAAATAAATTAATGTTTAATTAGCATACGAAGAGGCATGTAATTGTGGGAATTACTTATTTTATGTATCATATGACATAAATTTTCGTAGTATATTCAAGATATGTAAATGTTGTTATTGAAAATTAATATAAAGGTGCGAGATGGTTATGAGAAGTGCAATAATGGCTATGGTTTCACTAGACGGGAAGGGAAAACAAGACTTCAGGGAAATTTGACCCTATGACCTTATGTTTCCTAGGAACTCCTACATTTTCATCATGTGTCTTATTTAAATTTTATGAACCACCATTTCTTAGAAGTCAATTATTGAATACATGTGGTAGTTGATGAGGAAGGTTATCTCACATAGTTATGGAGGCATGGCATTGGGTACAACTACCATGGGAAAATGTAATGATCCTCCATCCTCATGGAAATTAGTGCCTCCACCTTCATTGAGAATTGTTCCTCTCTATGCTCATCGGCATCATTGGCATTCTCATCATTCATACTTTCACATTAATCATTATAATCCTCATGTTTAATGTGAATATATGACGCAAGGTTACCCCTGCTTTACCCACAGTATGCATAAACCTATACAATAAACCATTTTCCCCAGGAATTTATATGACCTTTCGGTCAAAGTTTCATTATAAATGAACAATGTTTTATGGCACCTTTAATTAGAACTCATGTGGAAACATTTTAATAGACTAAACCAAAGTATAAAACTTTGTTAACCTTTCCATCGGGACTCGATCACCCCTCATAAACCTTTGTAAATCCTTATGTCGCACATGTAACCAACCCCACTTTATAACTTTGGGTCATAATTGGACTTAACCGTAAAACCCTCTATCAGCGCTTTAATCCATTATAAACCCTTTATGATAGATAACACATAAAACCACATAAATTACACCTTTTCTGCCAATCCTCGGCCTTTGCACAGTTACCGATGTTACCTTCATTGAATCAATTCTCCACCGTTGATTTTATTGTTTAATCTGACGGTTAATGTTACATCCTATCAACGAAACCAATTGTTGATCCTATGTTGTAGATCTTCACCTCATTTGATCCAACACCTCACAACGATATCGGTCAGACAACTAGTACGAGGATCACCTGCCCGATAAAGCAGTTTCCTCTCTCTCCTCGGCTGCTACGTGCCAAATGGTTAATGGAATCAGGTGCTTGCCCTTCAATACCATTTATGGTTTTGAGGCCGCCCGAAAATCTGCTTTCACTTGTAAACCTGCTTTCATTCTTTAATTAACTCCTGATCTATTTAACACCCGATGACCGTAGATATTATACCATCGACGACTGTGACGGCTCCTTCAGGTTCCTCATACGTTAACTCTTACATTGATCTCTGTCGTTCATTTCTTTGACTTTACCCTGCGCGATTTAATCTTGGCTGCTTATCTCCTTCAATTTCATCCGTTGATCTCCAAGATCCAACAGTTTCAGTGCATCAACTCTTCACCTTCCCGCTCTTCTCTTTGCTTATGTTCTACGTTATTTCTTCAGCGTTTCTGTGGTTTTGGGTTTTCTTCAGGTTCTGGTCCTTCGTCTGTTTCACTGCGCACTCTGCCTGCAACTATGATATGCAGAATACACTAACTCACTCATCATTTGCCATTGTTGCTTAACAACACACTTATGCAAATGGAAATTGAATATATATATATATATATATATATATATATATATATATATATATATATATATATATATATATATCAACAAACAATTATATGATGAGAATCTCTGTCTCTCCTCAGCCTAATCTTCTAATTAATGGCCTTTGTTAAACAAACAATTATATGATGAGACTCTCTGTCTCTCCCCAGCCTAATCTTCTAATTAATGGCCTCAGTTTCATCATCTGCCCGTAGGCTTACAATTACATCAACTAGCTAATTATCTAACTCTCTATCTCTCTCTCCAACCTCTGTCTATGCCTTTTTGGCTTACATTTATACAAAAGGGATTCTAAAACCAATTCCTGGTTTAGATCCATAGGCTTCTCAATAAAATCCTAAAATCTCTTTCTCATCCCTAAGGATCCTCTCAAATCCACAAAATCATGAACTAACTCCTAATCTAGATTTTACAATCAATTCTCAAATCCCTCAGTTCTCTCAACTATCCAAAATCTCTCATATTCTCCTACATTCGAGAATATTTACAAATATGCCTCACTATATTCAATTAAATCCTATTCTAGCTTCTCTCATTAAAATCACTCAAAACTCCTAATAATTACATTAATTCAATACTTAGGAAACCAACTTCCTTGAAACACAAGACCCCCTATGTCTACTAAAATACAATGATTTTCCTTGAGTTGAATGCTCCTGCATCAAACTCCCCAAGTAAGAAAATTTATGACCTCCTGGTCATAAGTCTGGATAATTGATTCCTCCAGGATCCCAAACTTTATTTTGTAACCTGTCTTTGCTTGTCCATTGTTCTATTATTGTTGTTGTCTACTATTGTTCTCCAGGTCTCCATACCTTATGCTGTAATGCGCCACTTGCCCTGCTTTCATAGTCTGTCGATGTCTTCCTCTTGTTTTTACTCCTTTCCTTTCTTGTTGTTGTCTTCTTCTAAGACACTTTCATCATTAACCTTCTTATCAGTTCAATTTCTCTGTCCAGTATATCCTCAGTTTGCTGACTGTTTTCATCTCTTGATTGATAAACTCTCCTTTTTTCTTGTTCTTCACTTATCTTGATCGCCTCCTTTTCATCCTTACCTTCTTCTTTACTGTTATTTTGCACCTTTTCAGTTACTGCTATATTGTCTTTCAAAACAATTTCCTGCTTCTGTTGTCTGCACTTGTCAACTTCTTCTTGATTATTATTTATGACAACTTCTTTTTCATCCTTCTTAAGCAATTTATCCTAAACATTTATCCTCTTCTCTTCTAACTTCCTTATTTGAAAGTCTAATTCTCTATATAACTCAATGATTTTTCTTGGAGTAAACTTTGGAAATTTTACACAATCTCATATTTATTCATTTGTGATTGACCCATCATCACATGGCCCTTCTTTCTCTGCTAAATCTTTCTTAACATCCTTAAGTGGACGTTCTTCCTCTTCTTCTTTAATTTGGTTGTCCTCCTGTGCCAAATATGTTCCAGTTTCTGCAACAAAATATTCAATTATAAGACAATCATCATAATCAAAAATATAAGGCTTTTGTACCTCTTCTTCCTTTGGCAACACTTCAGTATGTTGCTTTGATATCTCTTCATCTGTCATCATATTAGTATGCTGATTCAAACTCAAAGAATTCTTGGGACTGTCAGCTAGTCACTCCTTCTCATCATCTGTTTCAATGATATCTTTCAGCACTTGTCCACTGTAGTGAACTGATTCTTTTATAGTCTCCTTGTCGTATTCTGCTTCAAAACTTTCATCTTTTGGAAGGTTTTCTTCCACATTTTTGACAGCTTTAAAAGACTGCCTATCTTCTTCCAAACCTGAAATCATACACAAATCATTAATTTTAAAAATACAAGACCTTTCAGTGTCATTTGATGCTTCAGTCATCAAGTCTTCTGGCTGCTTTGAATCATTCATATGATTCAACTCCTCTGGCTCTTCATCACTTTCAAAAAGTAATGGTCCACATTCTGGTTTTCATATCGAAACTTCACCATCTTCTTCAGCATCTCCCTTTTGTTGTAGCTCAACTCTTTCGAGCTTCTTTGTCTTCGATTTGGAATCTATAATATGTTCAAGTTCCCTTAGCTCCTTTATTATTTTCATATTCACCTGTTGTTCCCTCTTCTCTTGTAGCCTCTGCCACTTCACTTTCTTTCTCATGACATAACCATATTTCTAGTCTGTTTCATTTCTCTGCAACATTTCCATTAATACTTCAAGCTGAACTGCTATCTCAGCCTTCTCCCTCTCATATTCTTCTTTACTTAACTGTCTTTGTATGCCATTTGCCTTGGCATCTCTTTTCTTCTGTCCTTGGCTGTGGTTTCTTTCAGAACCTATGTTATGACTGTCACTAGTCATCATCCTCTCCATCTCTAGGAGTTCCTCATTCACTCACTATGAGCTGCAATAAAGCCTCTACAACAGCAAGTCTATCCTGCTGCCACTTACCTCACCAAGCTCTCCTTTGTACTTGGTCTTTTAGCAATCAATTGGTTCTCTATCTCTGGAACCTCCTTTGAGCAATTCTCTTTGCTCCTTCTAGGCTTCAACTCATCGGTACTTTCCAAAAACAAAATTGTCCTGTTTATCCAATATCTGTTGGAATTCCTCAAGGTTCTACCACATTTTTTCTTTCACTTAGAAACTCTTACCAGCTTCCTTTATCTCTTAGCAATTCTACCCACATCCTTAGTGGAATTACCTTTGGGTGTTGCAACAATACTTTTGCATCAATACAAAGACCACAACTTTTGTTCGGTTCCTATAATACTAGTGATTACCCCATTACTATTGTAGTTGTATCCCTTATTAATATTGTTGTGGCCCTATTGTCCCCATATTGTTATTATTGTGCCCCATAGAATCCCTCTATTGTTATTTTTGTGGCTTTATATTATTATTGTTAGGTCAGTTAGGTTATATTGTGACTCCTTAGACTCCTATATATAGAAAGGAGGTTTTGTCATTTGAATCATCCAAGAATTGTTCATTTATGTAATGTAAAGGAGGTTTCCCCCTCTAAGAGGCTGAATTCTAAGGCGTTGATCTATCTTTTCTATCTTTTTCTTGAGCTGGTTTCGTAACATTTGGTATCAGAGCTTTGGATTCTAGGGTTTCGTTGCTCCAAATAGGTCATCGTGGCATTTTCGCTATAACTTTTCTTCTGCGACGTTTCAGAAGCTAAAAAAAACCCATTTGAGAGGAAATCGCGCTAAACCTCAGGTCTAAATTTCAGAGTTTTTTGCGCTATATTTGCGGATATATGATCTGAGGAAGTTGGTATTTTTGCAGACTCCTGAATTACATTCCAAACAGGTGACCTAGGGAAAATCATCATAACTTTATCTCTGAGCATCAAATTGAAATTTCGTCAGAAGGTGTAGAAAGAGGACGGACTGTAGTTTCTTGTATATATTTTTCAGAGCCAAAGGTCGAAACAGTGACTCGTGGCACGTCGTACAAGTTCGCTCTACTGAACTAGTCTATAATCATGTCACTGTGGGAGATTTCACATAACTCTTCCTTGGAGAATCCAATTTGGATCAAACTGGTGGCATTGGAAAGAGTACACAAAGGGCTACTGTAGGTCGCAATTTCAGAACTAGATGATCCGAAAGTATGGAGATACATCAGAGGCAATATTGAGCTCCTACAAAGTGAAAAAAGGTGTGTATATTTTTTTAAATTTTTGCTTAAGCTTGGTTTGAAAATTTATTTTGAAGGAATTCAAAGGGCATAGTAGAGCATTATTATCGGTAACTTATGCCCCGAGGAAAGAAAATGCAAACACCTAGTAAGCAACCTAAAAGCTCTAGCATGACTCATGAATAAGAGGAAGAAATACTACATGATATATCAAAATTACAAGACCAAGTGCAACAAGTGTCACTTGAAAAAAAGCTAACAAAGGCTAAGATAAATGGAGTGGAATCTAAGATAAAGGGCGTAGAAGCTAAGATGGACGATTTGAAGATAGATTTGAAGACAGATTTGAAGACAGACATGACATATTTGAAGACAGATTTGACAAATTTTCTACAAGAAATACTTACTAATGGTGAAAAGGTAGTAAAGGAAACTCATGATGCGAACAAAAGAAATGTTAATCATGATTTCATAGACTATAATGTGGGATCAAAGACCCACCATATTCCAAAAATCGATATGAGAAATTTTGATGGCAAGGATCCCGCAACATGGATATTACAAATGGAGCAATTTTTCGATCTCAATAATGTGCAAAACACACAAAAGGTACGTATTGCAACTTTATATTTGGAACCAAATTAGTTTGTATGGTATCAATGGCTTTGCTCTCGTAAAAAAGTTATCACTTGGGAAATTTTTACAAAATAATTGATAGCACATTATGAGGATACAAAAAGCAACACTTCTTTTAGCCAATTGATAACTCTCAAACAAAAGGGTTCAATAATGGAGCACAATGAGGAGTTCCAAAAATTGAACATAAGGGTAAAAAATATTCCAGAGGAGCATAGGCTTGATGTGTTCATAGGGACTTTAAAGGATAATATCCAACATGATGTTCACCTTTGGGAACCTGATTCATTAGAGAAGGCATTCAGGTTAGCAAGAAAAATGGAAAGCAAAATTATGGCAACCAGGAAGCATACCACTCACAACTATAAAGATGGAAGTGTTGTTGCTCCTAGTCTTCCACAACCTATAAGGTTGACACCACAACAATTGGAAGAAAAAAGAGCAAAAGGGCTTTGTTACAGTTGTGATAACAAATACACTAAAGGTCATAAGGGTGCTGAGAAGAAATTGTTCTACATAGATTGTGAAGAGGAAGAAGAAAAGGAGCAAGAAAGGTCAAAAGAAGAGGATATACTCCAGGAACAAAGCCTAGATAAAGAAGAAATGAATCCGACCATATCTTGTAATGCATTGGTGGGAATTACCACTCCTCAAACAATTAATATAGAAGGACAAATCAAGAAGAAAAAGGTAATAGTGTTGATTGATTCAGGAAGTACCCACAATTTTATTCATTGTAAGGTAGCAAAAGAATTGAATTGCTTCTTATATCCAGCACCAGAGTGTCAAGTGATGGTTGCAAATGGAGGAACAATAAATTGCTTTGGAAAGTGACATAATATCAAGCTATCCATGGGAGAATATGTATTGACTAGCCCAATGCTTTCCATTCCAATGGGAGGTGCTGATGTTGTACTAGGAGTCCAATGGCTACAATCCTTGGGTACAATAGCTTTTAATTTTCAAGAACTTTTCATGAAATTTTTTGTGGAAGGAAAGGAAGTTGAATAAGGGGTATTGCAGGGAAACCAGGAAAGATAATCAGCTCTAACGATATGAAAAAACTTCTAAAAAAGGAACAAAGAGGTGTAATTGCACAATTATGTTCGCTAGATGTTTCCACATTGGAATCATATATTTCTCCAGATCTCCAAAAAGTCTTGGACAATCATTCCAAGGTATTTGAGACTCCCAAAGGTCTCCCACCTATTCGTGATCATGATCATGCTATTCATCTGATTCCAGGAAGTGTTCCTCCAAACATCAGGCCGTACAGATATCCCTATGCCCAAAAGAGTGAAATTGAATGTATGGCTGTAGAAATGCTAAAGGCTGGTATAATTCAACCAAGTCAAAGTTCTTTCTCTGCTTCAGTAGTATTGGTACACAAGAATGATGGATCATGGTGCATGTGTCCAGATTATAGGGAGCTCAACAAGGTCACTATTAAAGATAAGTTTCCCATTCCTGCCATTGATGAATTACTGGATGAATTGCATGGATCAATTTACTTCACCAAGTTGGATCTTCGTTTAGGATATCATCAAATCAAAATGAAGACTGAAGACATTCCGAAAACGACATCTAGAACTCATGAGGGTCATTATGAATTTTTGGTCATGCCTTTTGGCCTTACCAATGCACCTTCAACATTTCAAGGTTTGATGAATTCCATTTTCAAACCATTCCTTAGAAAATTTGTGTTAGTATTTTTTGATGATATACTAATCTACAGCAATTCTTGGAAGGATTATGTTGAACACGTTGACAGGGTGCTACAATTATTGGAGGAGAAACAATTATATGAAAAAAGATCCAAATGTTTCTTTGGAGTACAAGAGGTGGAATATTTGGGTCATATTGTATCTCATGAAGGAGTTAAGGTAGACCCTAACAAAATTAAAGCCATTAAGGAATGGAAAATCCCCACATCCATAAAGCATCTGCAAGGATTTCTTGGGTTGACAGGGTATTATCACAAGTTTGTTAAGAATTATGGTAGAATAGCAGCACCTCTAACAACATTATTGAAGAAAGAAGCATTTTCATGGACTCCAGAAGCAACAAAGGCCTTCAAACATCTTAAAGAGGCAATGTGCCAAGCACCGGTCTTAGCTACACCAGACTTCACAAAAACCTTTATTGTGCAATGTGATGCTTCAGGAAATGGAATTGGTGTTGTTTTAATGCAAGATGAAAGACCCATTGCTTTTGAAAGTCGTCCAATCAAGGGAAAGTTTTTACACAAAGCTATTTATGAGAAGGAAATGTTGGCAATACTCCATGCACTTAAGAAATGGCGACCCTACCTAATGGGAAGACACTTCAAGGTAAAAACGGATCATGGTAGCCTTAAATACTTTTTAGAACAAAGATTATCCTTTGAAGAGCAACAAAAGTGGGTCACAAAGATGTTGGGTTATTACTTTGAAATCTTCTACAAAAAAGGGAAGCAAAATGTGGTGGCAGATGCACTCTCAAGAAAGGATGAGGATGTGGAAGCATTGTTGTGCGCCATTTCTATTATCCAACCAGATTGGATAAACGAAGCAAGGGAGGAATGGAAGAATGACGAAGAAGTGTGGTCACTTATTCGAAAGTTACAACAAGATTCCAGTACGTCTGATACATTTAGCTGGCAAAATGACTCATTATGGTACAAAGATCGCTTATACCTTTGTAATAATTCACAGCTAAAACAAAAGATTCTTATGGAATTGCACACTTCTCCCTTAGGAGGGCACTCAGAATTTTTAAAAACTTACCACAGGGTTAAGAAGGATTTTTTTGGGATGGCCTTAAATCAGGTATATTCAAAATTTTGTGGTGGAATGTTTGGTTTGCCAACAAAATAAAGTTGAAACAATTAAGACACCGAGTCTATTACAACCTTTATCCATTCCAAGCCAACGTTGGGAGGAGGTTTCAATGGATTTTATCACAGGTTTACCCAAGTCTAAGGGAAAGAGTGTCATCATGGTGGTAGTTGACAGACTTACCAAGTATGCACACTTTTGTGCATTATCACATCCATTTAAATCCAGTACAGTTTCTACTGCATTTATGGAGACAATTCAAAAGCTACATGGAAACCCAAAGATTATTGTAAGTGACAGAGATCCCGTTTTCACTAGAAATTTTTGGACAGAATTATTTTCTTGTCTTGGTACTCAATTAGCTCATAGCTCATCTTATTATCCTCAATCTGATGGGCAAACTGAGATAGTAAACAAATGTTTGGAAGGATATCTTCGTTGCTTTGTATCTGATAAATAGACACAATGGGTCAAATGGTTGCCTCTGGCTGAATGGTGGTATAACACTTCCTTCCATATGGCAACAAAAATGACCCCATTATTGGCACTTTATGGATATCAACCACCATCCATCACATCATATTTAAGAGAAATTTCTAAGGTTCAAGCAGTGGAACATCACATCGAACATCAACAACAAGTCCTCCAACTCTTAAAGGATAACCTCGTGTTGGCACAGAATAGAATGAAACAACAAGCAGATCAACATCGCAGTGAAAGAAGTTTTGATGTAGGTGATTGGGTATTCCTACGACTACAACCATATAAGCAAATGTCCCTCAAGCAAGCTAAGAAGGATAAAAAATTATCACCAAAGTATTATGGTATGTACAAGGTGTTGCAAAAGATTGGTACTATGGCATACAAATTGGAGCTTCCTGCAGCTTCTCGATTGAACCCAGTTTTCCATGTTTCATGTTTAAAGAAGGTTATAGGCGACAAGCTCCCGGTTCAAACAACATTGCCAGAACTTGACGAGGAAGGAAAAATTATATTGGAACCAGAAGCAGTCATAGAAAAAAGAACTCGACGGCTACAAAATCGATCAATTTCGGAGTATCTTATCAAGTGGAAGAACTTATCCGCTGAAGATTCCACATGGGAGGATGATAATTTTATACAGAAGCATCCAGAACTACTCAAGTGTTGAGGACAACACTTTTTTGAAGGAGAGGGGCATGTTGGGTCCCTATAATACTAGTGATTACCTCATTACTATTGAAGTTGTATCCCTTATTAATATTGTTGTGGCCCTATTGTCCCCATATTTTTATTACTGTGCCCCATAGAATCCCTCTATTGTTATTTTTGTGGCTTTATATTATTATTGTTAGGTCGGCTAGGTTATATTGTGACTCCTTAGACTCCTATATATAGAAAGGAGGTTTTCTCATTCGAATCATCCAAGAATTGTTCATTTATGTAATGTAAAGGAGGTTTCCCCCTCGAAGAGGTTGAATTCTAAGGCGTTGATCTATCTTTTCTATCTTTTTCTTGAGCTGGTTTCATAACAACTTTCCAATCCTCAAATCCAATTAAAATAAAACCATATCATCTTATCTTCAAGATCTTCGTTTGATATTGTCTTCCCATTCACCTGCACTTTTGAATGGACTGTTCTTTTCACTGGCCTTCAGCTGTATCTTCAAGCTTTGTTACTTCAAGAACTTACAAAGTCCCTCTTATGCTTTAACTACCGTAATCTTGCTCTAAAATTTCACTCATTCAATATTTGTTAATCATTAGACAAATTTGCATACCTTAACCTACCTTCAAGATCTCACCACTCCTGAAAATCGATTTCAGCAGATCTTTATGCTTCCACTACACAAATTTTCAACATTCAACTACTATTAATCAGATTTAGAATCTAGTTCTTTCTTTCAATCTTCTGGCTTTATCTTGGCAAAGCTTAACTATCGGCAACAATTTCTCCTTCGTTGAGTTTTCTTCTGCTTAGAGATGCTTACCATTTTCTTCCATTACTGCTTCTTAAGACTTGATCTTCTTTTGCTGAGATATTTCATTAGCTGCAACTATCAATCTTCAATCTATTTCTTTATCCAACAAAACTCAAATCAGAGTTAAATAAAACAATACCTTCATGGTTTCTCCACCCACTCTTCACATCCGAGTGAATCTCCATTCTTCAAAACATCATTGTATATTCTTTATGTTTCTGCAGTCTCTTCTTATTTCTTACTCACCTGCCTCTAAGAACTTAACAATCTCCCAGCTTTACTCTGGTTGCTTCACTGTCAAATTAGAATCTGATCTCCCTTGCCTGCATACACATATTTCCACATGTCTCTGTTCTAAATTCTTTCAAAAAAAAATTCATACATAATTTCTTTGTTCTGTTGTGATACCAAATGACGCAAGGTTATCCCTACTTTACCCACAGTATGCATAAACCTATGCAATAAAACATTTTCCCCAGGAATTTATATGAACTTCCAGTCCAAGGTTCATTATAAATGAACAATTTTTTATGGCACCTTTAATTAGAACTCATGCGGAAACATTTTAATAGACTAACCCAAAGTCTAAACCTTTGTTAACCTTTCCATCAAGACTCGATAACCCCTCATAAACCTTTGTAAATCCTTATGCCGCACAAGTATCCAACCCCACTTTATAACTTTGGGTCATAATTGGACTTAACTGTAAAACCCTCTATCCGCGCTTTAGTCCATTATAAACCCTTTATAATAGATAACACATAAAACCACATAAATCATACCTTTTCCGCCAATCCTCGGCCTTTGCATAGTTACCGATGTTACCTTTATCGGATCAATTCTCCATCGTTGATTTCATTGTTTAATCTGATGGTTGATGTTACATCCTATCAATGAAACCAATCGTTGATCCTGCGCCATAGATCTTCACCTCATTTGATCCAACACCTCACAACAATATCGACCGGACAACTAGTATGAGGATTACAGGCCTGATAAAGCAGTTTCCTCTCTCTCCTCGCCTGCTACGTGTCAAACAGTTAATGGAATCAGGTGCTCACCCTTCAATACCATTTATGGTTTTGAGGCCACCCGAAAATCCACTTTCACTTGTAAACCCGCTTTCCTTCTTTGATTAACCCCCGATCTATTTAACACCCGATGACCGTAGATATTATACCATCGACGGTGGCAACGGCTCCTCCAGGCTCCTCATCTGTTAATTCTTACATTGATCTTCGTCGCTCATTTCTTTGACTTTACGCTACACGGTTTAATTTTGGACGCTTATCTCCTTCAATCTCGTTCGTTGATCTCCAAGATCCAATGGTTGTGGTACATCTACTCTTCACCTTCCCGCTCTTCTCTTTGCTTATGTTTTACGCTATTTCTTCAGCGTTTTTGTGGTTTTGGGTTTTCTTCAGGTTCTGGTCCTTCGGCTGTTTCACTGTGCACTCCGCCTGCAACTATGATATGCAGAATACACTAACTCACTCATCATTCACCATTGATGCTTAACAACACACTTATACAAATGGAAATTGAATCTTTATATATATATATATATATATATATATATATATATATATATATATATATATATAGATATATATATATATATATATATATATATATATATATATATATATATATATATATATATATATATATATATATATATATCTATATCTATATATATATATATATATAAACAATTACATGATGAGACTCTTTGTCTCTCCTTAGCATGATCTTCTAATTAATGGCCTTTGTTTCATCATCTGCCCGTAGGCTTACAATTACATCAACTATCTAATTATCTAACTCTCTATCTCTCTCTCCAACCTCTATCTATGCCTTTTTGGCTTACATTTATACAAAAGGGATTCTAAAATCAATTCCTGGTTTAGATCCATAAGCTTCTCAACAAAATCCTAAAATCTCTTTCTCATCCCTAAGGATTCTCTCAAATCCACAAAATCATGAACTAAGTCATAATCTGGATTTTACAATTAATTCTCAATCCCTCAGTTCTCTCAACTATCTCAAATCTCTCATATTCTCCTACATTCAAGAATATTTACAAATATGCCTCACTATATTCAATTAAATCCTATTCTAACTTCTCTCATTAAAATCACTCAAAAATCCTAATAATTACATTAATTCAATACTTAGGAAACCAACTTCCTTGAAAAACAAGACCCCCTATGTCTACTAAAATACAATTATTTTCCTTGAGCTAAATGCTCCTGCATCAATATACAAACTTAGAAATGACCAACTTGATTGTGGGGTAGTAATTCATGGACTTGGAAATAGAGATGGATGGCTTTAAAGAAGTATAGATGTTGATTTTTCTATTAAACTTATACTTCCCTTATTAATTGATGCTCATTGGTTATGTTGAAATATAACTTTTATTAAGAGTTAGTTTGTCCTCCGCCATGGGTGGCAAATCATGGGAATGGTAGTGGTCATAATGAAAAGTATTCACCTGTTGAAGTAGTGGCAGTTGGCTCAAGGTGAGGTTCATGCAAGTAGGCTTATGGTTTTATTCACATTGGAATTTCTCCATAGACATGGTTTAGTGACCTCTCCCTTAATGAAAAATCATAACCACAATGGCCGAGTTCTCATGGTGAAGAATGGGGAGAGCATCTAGGAAGTTGGAAACTTTGCAAGCGTATATTTCATTGTGTCTGGAAGCCTGTTTTCCTGGTGTTGGAATTGGTTGTCTATATCATGTACAAGCCTCTTCATTTGAAGTAGCTCAGCATGTTTGAAAAGCTGATTATTTACATTCAAAAGAATTTTTGCATTGGCAGGGACTTGCTGCTTCACAACCTTCGTTTAATTTTGATACCATTGAAGATATATCAATATTATTGTTGATAATTGTGTAGAGTTTAAAGTAAAGGTTTCATAATATGCTGATTTTTTCTAAAATTACTCTTTGTTGAGATTCTTTATGAACAACGAAATATATTTCATTTTTATTTATGAATGTCAAGGTAGGATGCCATTATTGTAAATATATGACATGTGTTTATTATTTAATTTTGGTACAGTCAAAGATATATCAATATTATTTCCGATAATAGTGTAGAGTTTAAAGTGAAGGTTTGACTAGTGAATGACTATGGATATAAATTTGAAAATATTTTTAATATATATGCATAGAATTTTCATAAAAAAAAATAGTATAAATGTTGTTTTTGAAAATTATGTAGAGTCTAAAGTTAATGTTTAATTAGGATACGAAGAGGCATGTAATTGTGGGAATTACTTATTTTATGTATCATATGACATAAACTTTTGTAGTACATTCAAGATATGTAAATATTGCTATTGAAAATTAATATAAAGGTGCAAGATGGTTATGGGAAGTGCAAGAATGGCTATGGTTTCACTAGACGGAAGGGAAAACAAGACTTAAGGGAAAATTGACCCTATGACCCTATATTTCCTAGGAACTCCTACATTTTCATCATGTGCTTTATTTAAATTTCATGAACCACCATTTCTTAGAAGCCAATTATCGAATACATGTGGTAGTTGGTGAGGAAGTCTATCTCACATAGTTATGGAGGCATGGCATTGGGTACAACTACTGTGGGAAAATGTAATGATCCTCCATCCTCATGGAAATTAGTGCCTCCACCTTTGTTGAGAATTGCTCCTCTCTATGCTCATCAGCATCATTGTCATTCTCATCATTCATATTTTCACATAAATCATTATAATCCTCATGTTTAATGTGAATATACAAACTTTAAAATGACTAACTTGACTATGGGACGATAATTCATGGACTTGGAAAGAGAGTTGGATGGATTTAAAGAAGTATAGATATTGATTTTTCTAACTTATACTTCCCTTATTAATTGATTCTCATTGGTTATGATGAATTATAAATTTTATTAAGAGTTTGTTGAAAATGGCAACAAGAAATGCTAAAAATAGAAGTGCTAAAAATAGCATACTATAAATAGCAGTTTGGGTACCAGTGCTGGATTGATCAACAGGGAATGAAAAATGGAAGTGCTAAAATATCATTCTATTTTTAGCAGTTCGGGATGGATTCCTATTTTTAGTCAGTCCCTGGACTAAAATAGGAAGTAAAATTCGAATTTGAACTTAACAATTGTTTGAAAATAAATTAATTAATTCACCATGAGTTAATTAGTTGTGAAAAATCAAACATGAAGTCTATGTGAGGACATGCAACAATTTCTCTATTAATTGAGGAATTTATCCATCAGTTAAAGAAATAAGGATGAGTTCTAATTTGAGTTGTAACTAGTTGGCTCAGTTAACTAAGTCAAGTCCAGTTAAATTGATTTAAATAGTTTGTTTAAATTAATGTGAGTTCAGTTAGTTAATGCTTGCATGCATTTAACTGTTGCTCTCCAGATAACTGAATATTCTCTCATAAATAACTCATGCATGTCAATTCAGACAGAGACCCAATTGAGATCAAAGGAGGGACAGTGTACTATCAGTTGGATGGATTTTTCCTATAAAGGAAACTCATCCATGGAGAAGGATTTATCTCGTTCAGGACTGCGCAGTTAGATCAGAGGTTAGTGAGTTTGTGAAGAGGCCAATTCACACATGTGGCTTCACTAGACCCCAAGAAAAATTTCGCAAATAAATAGGAGGCTTAGAGGGCAGAGGAGAAGGTTTGAGAGAGGCCTTCAACTATCTATGAGCAACAGAGGGATTGCAGAGAGAGCATGATAGCTTGTGAGCTAATTCTCTTTGTAATCCGGACTATATTTCCACTTGTATGATAATACAGAGTTGGGGTTTTAGGCTGAGGCTTTCCCCGGGTTATTTCTTCTGTGTTATGTGTGATTGCTTCTCATTCTCAGTTATATCTGTTCTTGGTTGATACTACTCATATGTGATTAAGCTTCCGCAAAGTTTATGGTAGAAGTAGATCTTGTATTGTGTTTTAGTATATTGCATAATCTGTTGATCTACAGTGGGAATTTCTACATGGTATCAGAGCAAAGGTGATCAGAGCTATGAATATACGAAGAAGAGAAATTGAAGTAAAAAAATAAATAAACAAACAAATAAATAAATTGGGCCGCAAGTTTTCAGAGCAGATCTGAAAATTTTTGTGAAAAATTTTCAGAAACAAATAGCAGATCTAAATTCCTTGCGGAAAAATACCCAAATGCAAAAAAAAAAAAATCGGTTGAATCGAAGCTCAGATGAGGGAGATATCGCTGATTTAAAATCAGCTCTCTTTCAAAAAAAAATCGTGACAGCGAGAAAGATGAAATAGATTGGTGTGCTAGCCAAGAACCTGTATGCACTTGAGGTACAAGATGCATGCAAAGCCTTGAGGAGCAAGGAAAAGGTTAGATACTTGGTGGTTGAGAGGGAGGGTAAATTACCTCTCAACATGCAACCACAGAAGAAGTCTTAGACAATTGTGGAAGAACCACAATTGGTGAAGCAGCTTCAGGAGGTTGTGGAGCAGCCACAACTGGAGAATCCGAGAGGAGACAAAGTGGAGGCATCCACTCATGCAGAGACCTCCAATAGGGGGGAATTTCGAGCCAGGTGGGCAGAAGGATCACATGCATCCATACCTCCAGGTAGGAGATGGGGCGATGTGGAGTGACAGTCCCAAGAAGGTTAAAATAGGGGCAGGATCATTGGGGTACCCAACCTCTTTGATTAGGCCTTGCTATGGGAACTCCAATGAGGAGTAGCAGGTATGGCGAAGTGGGTAGAGATAGATGCGGATGGAGCAGAAGAGAGAGCTACAATGTAGGAATCCCAATATAGTGTAGAGCTAGCAAGTTGCAACAACGCGAGAGGCACAAGAGTGTTGCACCATTGCAGGATGGCACAAAGAGGTGTGCAACGGTGAAAGATGCATGGAGTGTTGTAGAAGCTCAGAGGTCACAGAGGGAGCACTTGTCAGCGGCAGATGGAGCTTCAACATTAGAGTATGTTTCTAGCCCAACAAAGAGGTCAGTTGGGAGTTTTTTTTGTTTCTAAGTTGTTGGAGCAACCACACTTGGTAGAAGTGTTGCATGTAGAACATTCCAAAGGTACAGAATTGGGTTCGAGTTGAAGCCTTTCTTGTTGAGAGGGAGTGTTGAAAATGGCAACAAGAAATGCTAAAAATAGCACTGCTATAAATAGCAGTTTGGGTACCAGTGCTAGTTTGAGCAACAGGGAATGAAAAATGGAAGTGCTAAAAATAGCATTCTATTTTAAGCAGTTCAGGATGGATTCCTATTTTTAGTCAGTCCCTGGACTAAAATAGGAAGTAAAATTCAGATTTGAACTTAACAGCTATTTGAAAATAGATTAATTAATTCACCATGAGTTAATTAGTTGTGAAAAATCAAACATGAAGTCTATGTGAGGACATGCAACAGTCTCTCTATTAATTGAGGAATTTATCCATCAGTTAAAGAAATAAGGATGAATTCTAATTTGATTTGTAATTAGTTGGCTCTGTTAACTGAGTCAAGTCTAGTTAGATTAATTTAAATAGTTTGTTTAAATTGATGTGAGTTCAATTAGTTAATGCTTGCATGCATGTAACTGTTGCTCTCTAGATAACTGAATATTCTCTCATAAATAACTCATGCATGTCAATTCAGACAGAGACCCAGTTGAGATCAGAGGAGGGACAGTGTACTATCAGTTGGATGGATTTTTCCTATGAAGGAAACTCATCCATGGAGAAGGATTTATCTCCTTCAGGACTACACAATTAGATCAGATGTTAGTGAGTGTGTGAAGAGGGTAATTCACACATGTGGCTTCACTGGACTCCAAGAAAAAATGCACAAAGAAATAGGAGGCTTGGAGGGTAGAGGAGAAAGTTTGAGAGAGGTTGTTGACTGTCTATGAGTAGCAGAGGCATTGCAGAGAGAGCATGATAGCTTGTGAGCTGATTCTTTTTGCAATCCAGACTATTTTTCCACTTGTATGATAATACAGAGTTGGGGTTTTAGGCTGAGGCTTTCCCTGAGTTATTTCTTCTCTGTTATGTGTGATTGCTTTTCATTCTCAGTTATATCTGTTCTTGGTTGATACTTCTCATATGTGATTAAGCTTTTGCAAAGTTTATGGTAGAAGTAGATCTTGTATTTTGTTTTAATATATTGCATAATCTATTGATCTACAGTGGGAATTTCTACAGAGTTAGTTTTTCCTCCACCATGGATGGAAAATCATGGGAATGGTAGTGATCATAATGAAAGGTATTCACCTGTTGAAGTAGTGGCAGTTGGCTCAATGTGAGGTTCATGCAAGTAGGATTATGGTTTTATTCACATTGGAATTTCTCCATAGACATGGTTTAGTGACCTCTCCCTCAATGAACAATCATAACCACAATGGCCTAGTTCTCATGGTGAAGAATAGAGAGAGAATCTAGGAAGTTGGAAACTTTAAGAGGGTTCTAATAAAATAGCATTCATATGTTTGGTATTATTTCCATTTTGTTGCCTAGTATTACTGCTTTTTTGGATCCTAGTTTAATTGTGTGCCAAGAAATCAAACCTTATCCTAAATGGTTACAAAGATAGAATTTTTACTTGTATCTTTCTTTTTTATGGTTTGTCTATTGTATGTCTCTCTCTTGGTTGTTCTCATAGTGTCAGTTCCTATGTGGGTTTTAGAATTGAATTTGTTAATGTGTTGGTGTGTGTTAGCAACCTTCTCTACTAAAGAAAATGTTTCTTCCATTTCCCATCCACTTTTCATTTTAGGGGTATCTAGGTTTTAATCCTCTCTTTGGTATTTTATCGTTTTCATGTTATCTATCAACACTTTACAACTCCTTTGTGGTGGTTATCTACATTTAATTGTTACATCTTATCCTATAAGCAAGTAACTTTATTCCTTATTAATCCCTCTCCTTCTATATTGACCTTGTCTCTCTTTCCTTGTTGCTCAATGTTGAGAGTTAGCATCTACGTAATACATCAAGTTCAATATGGAAATAGGAAACGTCCTTATCCAAAACCCAAACAGGTGGCAGAATAGTCTACGACGACTTATATGGAAAATATTCTTGTTGTACATGTTTCTCATAGGCAGTTCTTGGCTACAAAAACCACGTCGAGAAACCAACTCAACCAGCATTTAGGTTTAAGTTGGCCCTTGAACGGAGGGGGCTCCCTCAGTTGTTACGAGGCCTTATTTAACATTGTTCACTATAACTGAACAATAGCCTATGAATAACAGTGGCCAGATTTATGATTAAATTTGGGTGGTTGTTGATGATTAACCAATCTTTGTTCATGAATAAATACCCCTCTTATAGAGTTCTTGCTAAATGTGTCAGCCTCCAGCCTGACAAAATAACATGACTTATATCGAATTTTGACAGAAGAATATAAGGGAATTCTGATAATTAAGCTATCATACTGAATACTTAATCAATCAGGAAAATTTGGATGTGTATAGAAAACTTCTACATCCCAACAAAACACATTGCAGAGGATGACAGGAGGCAATAATTAGTAAATATGTAGAGGAGTTATCTCAAACAAACTGCCCAATAAACTGATCTCTTTAAATTATTATAATTTTGCAGGGGATTTCAAAAAGATTGATACTCAATCTATTCTTACCCAGAATCGTCTATGCAATCTTGAACATGTGTAGAAAGAGAGTATGAAAGTATTGGGAAAACAACAGGAAACACAAGTTCTGCCATAAACTGGAGCCGGAAGGCTTTGATTAGGAATTCTGTAATAAAAGTTTCACAAAGATGACAGGTTCTTGGCATCAAAATCCAACCCTTGTTTATTACAAATGGAATAATATATAGTCAAAATATCTCCTAACTGTTACAATAATTCTGGAATAAAATCCTGAATAATATACTAAAAATAAAACAATCTCTGAATACTCTGCAAGAAATTTGGAACTGTTTGAAAATTCTATGCCTTAGAATCTGGAAAGTTGTTGCAAAGTGTCTCAAGTTGTAGGCATTGTTGGAGTGGTTAGAATCATCTTCAGAATCTATTAGCTTCCAAGTGTTCATTAGAATTTTAGCTATGGTCCTTTGGATGCTAAAAAAAATCAAAATATCTGACACTAAATGCTGTAACTAATTTTGAGCTTAAAAAATCTCAATCTCTACCTGTTTATTTGGTCATTGTTTGACCTGTTGATTGGATGCCTAAGGATACTCATTGTGACCAAGAGTAAGTGTAGATAGATGGCTAGTTAGTGATGCCTCCGCGGTTGATCTGAAAATCACTCGTGAGTGATCTCAGTTAATTAAATTAATGAATGAAGGTATTACAGACTCATGTGCTAGTGTGTGTCTATGTTATCTTAGGCAACGGATCGATAAGATTGCAAAATACACAGACACTGGAAAATAGTAAGAGAAACACAGCAAGCAAAATAGAACACGACAAAATTTAATAAGGAGTTCACCCAATCCTCGTGGGCTACGTCTTCGATCCAGCTTTCAATGGTGGCCTTCCTTTATTGTGTCTTTGAACAGAGCTTTTACAACGAGGAGCTCGAATTGAGTCTCTTGGAACAGATGATGCTTGGTAGGGTGGTTCTTGGATTCCCCAAGCCACCAGAGTGCACAAACTCCCCCCTTACTGAGTCTCGACCTCAACTAGTCTTAGTGGGATGAGCCCAATTTGGTACTCAGTTCCCGACAAATATCCTCTCTGGGATTGCTTGAACCTCTCAAGCCTGGTTCTGTCTACTCGATGCTGCCTTAACTCTACAGGTCAGCTCGGCTCTCTGTTCTCTGCTTCTGTCTCTCTGTTTTCTCTGTCTTCTGTCTCCTTCTTGACTGTCTTCTCTTTTTCACTGTCTTCTCGCTTTTTCCTTGTTTTCTGTTCATGGTTTAAAGCCAATCCGTCCCTTGACTATTTGCTTCCTCTTCTGCCTCTTCGGATCACCTGCTGCTGTCTGCTTGGAATTCCCTACCTCTACAGCACCGCCACTATGTAACATCTCACTGGGAGGTGGCCACTTGTCCCTTCACGAACTGAGTGCCAGCTCTTCCTCGACGGTTCGTTATTTTGGTTACATTGTGAAATGATTCATCCGCCAACTCAACGGTCAAATCAGAGTTCAACCCTTATGCGTTGTATCTTATTTTCTCCCTCCGAATCCAATTTCCCATCGGGCACAATCTCTGTCATTAGATCTTGGGCCTCCATATCCTACGGTTATTGCTCTTATCGCGCAGTTGACTTCCTTAGACGTTAGCCCGCGATGAGAGTGGTTTTCTCTCTCATCAGCTGGACACGCGTCATCCAACGTAATGAATCACTGGGTCTCCTGACAAACCCGCTTACCACCCATAACACCTCTGATATTCTGCCGGTTTTTGGAGCGCCGATTTTGGAGCGCGGGACCCGCCTTTCAGTTTAGCGCTTTTCCCACGGTTTTTCAGGTTTCCCAATTGCTAGTTTTGCACCACTGCGCGGTCTCCATGGGCCTCGGTTAGTGCGCTTTGACCGAGGTCCTCATTGTTTCGTGCTGGCTACAAACTGCCATTGTCCAGAGGTCCTTCCTGATAGCTCTTGTTCACAAGTTTTTGAAGTTTTTCATGATTTGATATAGCCAACGAACTCTGATAATTTTTCATGGATTCAATTCAAATCACGGCCTTCCCACTGAAAAAGCTTTTGGACCACCAAAAGTTGGTTTCCAAGCATCGACTAAGTGAGGATACAATTGTCTCACTTGTCCAATCTCTATCCATCTTGCACTGCTTAGCTTTGAACCCTTGAGCCCAACTATGAGGTACTCAACATCTCCCCTGCATGTCGTTCTCACCTTCCTGTCCAGAATTGTGTCTTCCAGCAATTGATTAAGATATTCAGGTAACAGATCATCAATAGAAGGCAATTGACTCTGCTCTTCGGGATCCTCAATTAATGAAAGTTTAAATAGTCTCAAGCTGTCTGCATTTACGACTGAGTAGATGTGCATGTAAACTGGTAAATCAAGGCGAAAAGCATTCTCACCAATTTTCTCAAGTATCTTGAAAGGTCCATACCTGATAGGTTTTAGCTTTTTACCTTCACCTTGCATTTTGTCCTTGCTAATATACACCCAGACTTGGTCACCAACTTGGAAACTATGCTCCATCTGATGCTTTTCATGCCTTGCCTTGTATTTGGCTTGGCTCTTTTCCAGCTGTTCCTGTACTGCCTGGTGAATCTCTTGGATTTTTTCAATGAACCTAGTTGCCTTGTCCACATCATTGTGTCCATCAACTGTTGTGTCCTTACCAAAGACAAAATCCAAAGGAGACCTTGGTGTGAAACCAAAACAGGTCTCAAAAGGAGATCTCTGTGTAAAAGAATGTTTTGCTCAGTTGTAAGCATGCTGCACATAACACAAATGTTTATCCCAAAGCTTGGGATGCTTACTACAATATCCTCTGAGCAACTGGATCACTTTCTTGTTGACTACTTATGTCTGGCCATCATTTTGTGGATGGAAAGATGTGCTTTTCTTCAGTTTGGTGTCCATTAGTTCCCACAGACTTGACCAACACTTCCCCACAAATCGGGTGTCTTGATCAGATACAATGGAAGTGGGTAATCCAAAATGAACCCATACATGTTGAAAGAACAGTTTTTCAGTTTGTTCAGCTGTATTCTGTTTACTACAAGGTGTCAAAATACACATTTTGTTGAACCTATCCACAACAACATACAGATAATCATGACCTTTCCTATATTTAGGCAGTCCACCAACAAAATCCATAGAAACACTTTCCCAAGGATGAGAAGGAACTGGCAATGGAGTGTACAAGCCTAGTTTTCTATTGTTGGGCTTTCTTTTAGCACACGTAGTACACCCTCTTACATATCTAGAAACTCTCTCGTTCATTTTCGTCCAATAACAAAATCTTTGCAGCTGTGCAACTGTTTTACTTACCCCAAAGTGACATGATATTAGATAAGTGTGTGCTTCTCGAATTATCTTTACTCTTTCAGCTTGTGGAATGCATAACTTCCCACAATGATATAAGAGTCATTCCTTTACATGATAATCCAATTCTTCTATTCGTTTGCCTTGACTCAAAGTTGCATATACATCTTTAAAGTCTATATCTTGAGCATATTGTTCAATGTAGCTCTCATGTAACACAGAATTATGCTTGAGTATAGTAGATGCATTTATAATGGGTCTAGATAACATATCTGCAACTTTATTGTGTATGCCCTTTTTATATCTGATGACTAAATGAAACTGTTGTAGAAAACCCATCCATCTATAGTGTCTTGATTGCTGCAACTTAGTTTGGGAGTGTAGATATTGAAGTGGTTGATGATCAGTATGTATTACTGTCTCTTTGCCCATTAAGTAATGTTTCCACTTTTTCACACTTTGTACTAGTGCATACAATTCTTTATCATATGTAGGATAGTTAACTACTGCAAAATTAAAAGTCTCGGAATGATAACATGTGGGTTTACTGTGTTGTGTCAACACTGCTCTCATGGCATAGTCACTGGCATCCGTTTGGATCTCAAATGGTCTTTGAAGATCAGGTGGTGCTAGTACTGGTGTTGTACTAATCTTTTCTTTCAAGGTGTCGAAGGCTTTCTGCTGTTTGCCTCCCCACTGAAACACCTTGTTCAATCCTGTCAAAGCATGTAAGGGAGCTGCAATTAAGGAAAAGTTAGAAATGAACTTTCTCCAATATTGTGTTGCTCCTAAGAAGCTCCTAACTTCTGTAGCAGATTTGGGTTTAGGCTAGTTTACATTGACTGCCACCTTAGAGGGATCTATCTTCAATTCACCACCCCCTACTATATGTCCAAAATAATTCAAAGATGTTTTAACAAATTCACATTTTGAGAGTTTAACATAAAGTTTTTCTCTTTTCAAAACATCTAATGTCTACTTAACATGCTTTAAATGTTCTTCCCATGTTTTTTTAAATATCATAATGTCATCCAAACACACAATAACAAAATCATCAAGAAAAGGTCTGAGTACATCATTCATTATTCTCATGAAAGTAGCAGGAGCATTAGTCAAGCCAAAAGGCATAACCAGCCATTCATACAATCCCTGCTTTGTTTTGAAAGCAGTATTACATGCATCTTGTTCTGCAACTCTTACCTGATGATATCCACTATGCAAGTCTAACTTGGAAAAATAAACAGCTTCTTTCAATTGATCCAAGAGATCATCTATGTGAGGAAGGGGATAACGATTTTTTATTGTTATCTTATTCAGTGCTCAGTAATCAATGCACATTCTCCATGAGCCATCTTTCTTTCTCACCAAAATGATTGGAGATCCACATGGTGATGTGCTAGGTCTGATGAACCCCTTCTCGAGCAACTCCTGCACCTACTTCTTGATTTCAGCATTCTCTAAAGCGGACAACCTGTACATTCCAAAGTTAGGCAATGGAGCATCTTGCTGCAATTTAATTTCATGCACTATTTCCTTTTTGGGTGGCAGACCTTTAGGTTCTTGAAACAAGATATCATACTCTGAAACAACTTTTTCTAAATCAGCTTGCTATTTAGCATCACAGCCCTCAAATACATTGGTTTTATCAGGTTTCTTTTCCTTTAAAACCATCAGTAAGAATTGTTTGCATGAATTTATTATTCATTTCATCTGCCCTGAGTTTATGGGAGTATAACTATTCTTGAGCTTATGAGCTCTTAAAAAGTATTTGATTCCATCTTTAACAAGTAGATACTTGTTCTCAGCTCTATAGAAGATAGCTTTTCTGTCATACAAGTAAGGAATTCCTAAAACAATTCCACATAGATCCAAAGGAATTATGCCTAACTCAACCTCATCTACAAATCCTGACCTAAAAGAAAACTTGAGTTTGCATTGTCTAGTCACTTGTAGTTGTGCTTTATCATTTAACCATCCTAATGGGTATGGTTTCTTGTGAGGTGTGGTCAGTAATCCCAAATTCTTTACAATTGCTTCAGAAATTAAATTTACTTGTGAGCCACTATCAAACAAAGTATCAATCTTTTGATATTTGGACATAACTCGAATATGGAAAAGCTCATGTCTTTTTCTCTCATTTTCTTCATCAATAGTAGATTGTGCAGAATTACTAGTAGGTGCTTCAGAATTCTTACTTTTTATACCTGTGGCTGCAATAGTTGTTTCATCTCCTAACTCTAACCCCAAATCTTTCTGAATAGTTGCACCAATCTTCTTCTTCTTGCCCTCGAACTTCTTAGGCCTCAGCTCCGGACGCAGAATCCAACAGTGCTCATCATCATGCCCATCCTTCTTACAGTGAGTGCATGAAGACTTGCTCTTTTGTGCAGTGTTAGCCTTCCTTGCTTTCCATTTCTGTTTTATTTCTCCTTACTCTTACTTGCAGTGGGTTGGGACGATCCCCCAACTTCTGGATTTCCATTCTTTCCTCTAGCTTCTAGATGAGTAGCTTGTACAAATACCTCATCTATACTAGTGGGATTAAACATGAGGATAATGTGCCTCATGTAGCTGTGTAGACCATTGATGTACTTCAACAGAGTCTCAGGTGAGTCTAATGAGATTCCTAGAATCAATGCTCTCTTCCTAAATTCTTGGGTGTATCCTTGTACACTTTGCCCTTTCAACTGTCGAAGAGTTTGCCAGCTCATCATGGCTTGTTGCATGTAGGCCAATGGATAGAACTGCTTTTTTATTGCAGAAACAAATTCACTCCAGACAGAAATAGTTTTACCATGTCTCTTCATGTCAACTTGGGTCCTACCTTCCCACCAAACCAAGGTAGTGCCTCCAAGACGTAGGCTTGCAAGCTGAATCTTGCTCTTGTCTGAATCGATACTCTACACTCTACAATAAACATCAATTTGTCTAATCCAATTGTCCAGCTTTTCTGCATTCAACTCTCCATCATATATAGGTAAATCAAATTTAACATCTAACCTAATCAAAGATGCCTTCTTTTTATGTTCAGGGCTATTAGGAGGTGTGAGAAAGCTTTCTTCTTTCCCTTTTCCTTTTGAGTGGTCATGGAGGAAAGACTCTTCTTATCTTTTGTCTTGTTTAGAGCCTGATGAGTCTTCATCCTTATGTTTTTTAAAATCCTTATACATTTCCTCTACCATGGACCTTATGGCTAGGAAACTATCTATGAATTGAGGGTCTAGCTCTGAGGGTAGACTCTCCCAATTTCAGGATTAGTTTCGACCAACTCTCCTTCTCCTAATTTGAGCTTTGACCTAGTTAGCATTCAACAGCTAAATCTAGCACAAGCTTGTCTAACCTTAACAACCTAGAGCTCTGATACCACTTGATCTGAAAATCACTTGTGAGTGATCTCAGTTAATTAAATTAATGAATAAACGTATTACAGACTCATGTGCTGGTGTGTGTCTATATTATCTTAGGCAACGGATCGATAAGATTGCAAAATACACAGACACTGGAAAACAATAAGATAAACACAGCAAGCAAAACAGAACACAACAAAATTTTTGTATAGATTCTCTTCCGGATCCATCGCATAAGGATTCTTTTCCATCGACGTTTCGAACCAGCAACGATGGTTCATCTTCAGGATGTGAGAAATTATTGAAAGACTGGTCTTATTTTTTCTATATATATAGAGATGCTTAGCCGACAGATATGATTAATTTAATAATTATTATTATTTATTTATTTTATTTATTTAATTAATTTTTCTTCATTATATTTGTTTTCAATTTTTTTTTTCTTCTTAATATTAATTGTTATTTATTTTAATTAGTTTTAATTTTAGTTATTATAATTATTATAATTATTAATTTTAATTTTGATAATATAATTATTTTAGTTATTAATTTTTAATTGTTATAATTATATAGATTTCATAATTGTTTTATGCAAATTTTAATTATTTGTTTATTTTAATTGCTATTTTAATTAATTATAATTGTATTGATTGTATTTATTTTGATTATTTATTTATTTTAATTATTATTCTCATTAATTTTTAATTTTTAATTTTTAATTTTTAATTGTTAATTGTTATAATTATATTGGTTCTAGTTTATTTATTAATTGTAATTTTAGTTAAGGCAGCATCGAGCAGACAGAACCAGGCTTGAGAGGTTCAAGTAATCTCAAGCCTGGTTTTGTCTGCTCGATGCTGCCTTAACTCTGCACGTCAGCTCGACTCTCTGTTCTCTGCTTCTACCTCTTCATTTTCTCTGTCTCCTGTCTCCTTCTCAATTGTCTTCTCTTTTTCATTGTCTTCTCGCTTTTTCCTTGTTTTATGTTCATGGCTTAAAGCCAATCCGTCCCTTGAGT
This sequence comes from Pinus tabuliformis, assembly GCA_031772625.1. Classification (NCBI taxonomy): domain Eukaryota; kingdom Viridiplantae; phylum Streptophyta; class Pinopsida; order Pinales; family Pinaceae; genus Pinus; species Pinus tabuliformis. Next base: position 484,495,282 of record CM062811.1, on the reverse strand, counting down.
GTTCACTTCCTCTTCTGCCTCTTCGGATCGCCTGCTGCTATCCACTTGGAATTCCCTACCTTTGTGGCATCGCCACTGTGTAACGTCTCACAGGGAGGTGGCCACTTGTCCCTTCACGAACTAAGCGCCACCTCTTCCTCGACGGTTCATTATTTCGGTTACGTTGTGAAGTGATTCATCCTCCAACTTAGTGGTCAAATCGGACTTCAACCCTTATGCTCTATAGCTTATTTTCTCCCTCTGAATCCGGTTTCCCATCAGGCGCAATCTCCGTCGTTAGATCTGGGGCCTCCAGGTCCTACGATTATCGCTCTTACTCCGCAGTTGACTTCCTCAGACGTTAGCCCACGATGAGAGCGGTTTTCTCTCTCATCTACCGAAAACGCATCATTCAACGTATGGAATCACTGGGTCTCCTGACAAACCTACTTACCGCCCATAACGCCTCTGATATTCTGGCGGTTTTTGGAGCGTCGGTTTTGGAGCGCAGGACCCTCCTTTTAGTTTAGTTATTTTCCCATGGTTTTTTGGGTTTCCCAATTGCTAGCTTTGCGCCACTGCGCAGTCTCCATGGGCCTCGATCAGTGCACTTTGACCGAGGTCCTCGTTGTTCCGTGCTGGCTACAAACAACCATTTTCCATAGGTCCTTCCTGATAGCTCATGTTCACAAGTTTTTGAAGTCTGTCATGATTTGATACAGCCATCGAACTCTGATAATTTTTCATGGATCCAATTTGGATCAGCAATCCATCCATGTGCATCTCGGAATTTAATCCCAACACCAGCATTTAATATTAGAGTTATTGCCCATTCATAACCTAGTGTGGATGTTATGTGTAAGACACATTTCTCATGCTTGTTAAGAACTGAGGCACCCTTTTCCCCTTCATTATTTTTGTACCTAAGCCATTGCCATAGTTTCTCCGTTAGGAAAGTTTGAAGAAGCCATTCTTTTGTATATGCAAGAGGCTCATTGCCATCTCCAACTACACACTCAATTTGTTCCCACTGATCGTCACTTACTGCTTCCAACCAAAAAAATAACATCTTTGAATTCTGCAACACCTTCTTTCACAGTATTTTCTAATGATGAACTTGGTTTTATTTTAGAGAGAAGCATGCGAGCAAATCTAACTTGCAATAGAAGTTCCTCATGGCCTTGGTTTGCATCTATAGATTCTGGGACACTCTCACTAGCATAACTGTGAGGCTTTACACGGTATTCAAACTCTCTTATTTCACTGCAAGATTTTCGATTACTGCATGTTACACAGAATGGTAATTTTCCAGGCGCATGAGGAGGGGCCTTACAGGAAAGAACACCTTCACGAATTATCTTTGCAGGAACTTCAATATCATCAAACATACAACACCATGTATGTTCCAATGGATTCCCTATGAAGTTTCCAATTACTAAGACCTTTGATCCTTCACTTGAGTAGGCATAGTCGGGGTAAAATTCAAGAATGTTAAATCTTTGTACTTGATCCAGTGTCACACTGGAAATATTCTGCCAATTCTTGACCTCCTATATTACACTGCTGCTCAAATAATACTCCATGGTAGTCAGGTTAGAGATTGACATTATTTTTTTATATTTCTTGGTCTTCTAACCATGCAAAACTATCAGATTTCTTGAATTTCTCAAATCCCTCCTTTAGAAAATTGACTATAGTGACCAGACGTGGATCATGTCCTTCACATTATTGAGAAAAGAGTGTACTTGTTGAAGATGAGGAATGGCCAGTACCATCTCTTGGATACTCTTCACTTTGATAAAGTTGTTTGTGTTCAAAATTTTCAATTTCATTGTATTTTCTTTCTTGTGGTTGTTCTTAAAAGCATGTTTTGTGAATCATTCTATTATCCCCAGAAGAAAATAACATATCCTTGTATATCTTTGAAAATATGATAAGGAGCACAATCCTCAATATTTGTTGTTTTGTCAGTTTCCCATGGAAATCAACTAATTTCCCCCAAAACTATTCTAGAATAGAGGCAAATGGGCGCTTTCTGCACAGCCCAATCTAGACGACTTTGAAAGGCTTCCACTTCCACTGCCTCTGAAATAACTTTAGAATCTAAGCCATATGTGACTCAACATTGGCAATACAGGATGAGAAGAGTTCCTAGAATCTAGAGATGTGAAACTTGAAGGTTCAACAGTTTCTACTCCCACAAGTTCATTCTCTATGTACCGCACAACTTCAATCATGAAATCATAACCAAGTTGGTGCCTTAATGGCCTAGATTCACTAGCAGAACCAAAGGGAAGGTGACTAAAACCTCTTCATATACAACATGACAACAACATCTTGATAACCACTTGCCAAAGATTCTGCTTCTTCTAAAGAAACTGAAAACCATGGATATGAACCTTAATAAGGGCACCAATTAATCAGATCAATATGATCATATGAAAATACTAATTCAGAAACACCATAAACGTCATAGTCGTCTTCATAAATTATGTTTTCAAATGGAATGTCTTCATGTGAATTACACCCATTTGCGTAAAGCCACTACCCCTCTTCAATATCTCTGTAATTTGGGCACTGCATTATTCCCTTTAAACACATTTATTGAAGATGATAGCTTGAAACATAAAATGTTTTCAATAATGTCAACAGTAGGATCATCTTCAATGTTTCTAGGAGTGCCAAAAACCTTAGATTTTGTTTTAGCATGGTTCTTCTCTTGCAAAGCCATAGATCCCTTTTCTTGGAAGAGGTCTGGCCTGGTTACATGAACGTAGCAGCAAATTGCTACTGCCACCACAGTTACTACCACCAAAATAATAGAGATTTTAGGCACCAAATGAGAAAACCAGTGGTGGTGTGAGATGGGCCTGCAAAATTATCCATTGGCCTCCGTTACATAATGTGGATCAACAACTTCATTATCTAGACTCTCTGGATCAGCACCTTCAGCTTCTCAATCCTTTGTTCTCTTGAAGTTCCTAGCCTCCATGATATGTCCCCTTTCCCCATGTGTACACTTGGTTCACCATTACTACACGTAGTGACAATATTCACAGCATCTAGTGGACTAACAAAATTTAAAAATTAGGGGTAGAAACAGAACTTTTTAACATTGCACTCTTTGCATTCTCCAAACATCCATTTTGATCATCCTTGAAAGCAATGTCATTTTCACAAAGCCTTACTCTGAACAAAATTGTCCCTTGGTATCACTCACATCTGCCTGAGGAGCCATACGAATTATTCCCACATTTCATATTCTTGAGTTTCTGAATCAATACATGGAGCAAGAACACCCACTAGAGTGAAATGATCAGGTTCTATCCAGGAATCCTCAAACCATTGAAAGTGCTAATATAAACCATTTAAAAGTGCTCGATATTTATCCCATGCACTGACCTTGACTTGCCCAAGATATTTTAACTTTGATTTGATATGCTAATTTTACTCGGAGGTTTTGGCTTCTTATGAGTGTTTTCTTTGACTGCTGCCTTTATGATTAAACTTGAACCAAATTTTTATAATATAATTTGAATTTTAAATAAATATTTTCTTTAAAATATACAATTATATTTTTATAAAAATACATTTTATTTTTAAATTAAAATTATTATATAAACAATAATAATAAACCATTCAAAAGCATACTAAATATATATCTCAGCATTTAGCCTAGAATGAAATTGGCAATTTCTAAAAAAACATTGTAGCTTTCTTTAGTGAAAGAAATTGCTACAACAATTCCAACTAAGATTAATAGGGAAATCCATAATGTAGAATGGGAAGCAAGGGTGGAGTAGAGACTTGTCTTGGATGTTGAAGTGGAGAAAGAGGTTGAGAATTGGATTACTAAAACAAAGAATACTTGCACTAGACAAACCAACTATATTCATAATGTAGATATGTATTGGCAGATAAAAACAGTAATGGAGTACTAGTGGAAAGGTCGGAAACACAATAGGAAATCTTTCTCAGTATCGATGATGTTCAGATGTCATTGAGGAAACACAATGACAAGGTCTTAATCCTCATTAAGAAGATGGATGATTTGGAATTCTCGAACTCTAAGGAGGATATAAGGGAACCTAATACTATTTTGTTATATTCTCCATCCAGTTAAATGATTTCTCTTATTATTTATGTCTTCAATACTAGAAGAATCAACTCTACTATCATACGTCCACGGGTGGTAGCACAATTCGCAAAAAAACATGTTGGCAAACCCTTCTATATCCAGATAATTGGAAGCTCAACTCGCCAAACATGTCTCACCAGCTGAACCAAAAAAAAAAATATATCGTAATAGGATATGATAAGACTTAGTTTCATAGTAGATTTCTAGAATTTTTCAAACTCTCTTATTTACATGTGTGTATGACATCATATGCATGACTTACTTGGCCAAAGAAATCTTTGCGTGCCACTAGTATGGTTCTGCAAGCCAGTAGTCATAAAAGGATTATTGTGTATTGTGTATTTAAAAAGAAAAAAAGAGTTAGGTCTTCTTATATTTTGTTGATACCAAACGGCCATGGTTATCTATGGTTAATCATAACTAAGAAGAGTCATATTTGATTATGGATGAATGTGGTTGACCATGATGACCAAGGTTGACCATGACGAATATGGTTGACCATCATTAACCATAGTGAACAATGGTAGATCATGTTTGATTTGAATGTTTTTGACCTCAACAACCATGGTTGATGATGCTTTACCATAATTGACAATGGTTGAGCATGTTTGAGAGTAAACCTCAACATGATTATGCATCTCTATTAATGAATGCACAAGTAACAAAGTTAACACTTCCGTTAATAAAAAGTTTTATTTTATAATGATTTATATTAGAAAATATTTAATTTAGCCAAGAGGCTCAATATGATGTGTAACTTTTTCCATCTGTCATCAAAGTTGAAATTTTTCTCATGTCGGCCAAAATAAAAAAATAAAAATAAATAAATAAAACTACACAAAACATTTAGATAATGTCGGCTCATAAAAAAAATTACATGTGAAAAAATTGTATCCCTCTCAATACATGTTATATCGGTATTTAAAATGAATCTATACGGGTTATATTTAATTATAAGTAATTATAATTAACCCTATCTTATTATGTTTAAATATAATTAACCAATTTCAAATTCAATTATGATTAATCAATTTTAAATTGGATTAACATTGTTGCTGAGGATCATGATGAGTTTCTATATTCAATATTGCCATGTTTAATAAATGGTTATATCTTATTAGAACGTTTAGCTTCTTTGAACTGAAAAATGCATTCAAATCAATTTTAAATACTCTGTATACCTTCCAATTATACAAAGACAATAATAATACTTTTATTATTATCATCCATGCCATGCACCTCTTGTTGCACGTACAAAATTTTACAATCCAAATTTGGACCCCTTTGACCACAGCAAGAGGACCTTGGGGTGCCAAAACAAACAGTTACTTACAGACTCAATTCGAAAAAAATGCTTTCCTACATGCACTATATTTACAACACTACTTGTCACAGTTGTGAGTTTGTGAGCATGTCCAACATTGCCATTGTGCAAGTGATTATACTTCTCATCATTTCATTGATCTGTTTGTCAAGGGTATCCATGCTTTCTTTCTAATGATCATAAGCGCTGGTCTTCAACCATGAAATCTCTCGACTCAACTCGAATGCATCGTCTTTGCCCAAAACGACTTCTTCTTCAGGAATTTATTGAGAAGACTGTCCAAGCTCTGGGCAGCGTTGTACACCATGCCCATTTCTAGTAATATCGTAGAGGCGCCGCTCTTCAATTCCCTATACTCCATCTCTTCCTTCATCCCACAATGCACATTCAAAAATGTCGAGAGCCAAGATCCATATTGGCCCATGTACTTGTTCTCAAGAACTGGGAGCGATCTTTCCGTGGGTTCAAATGATAACACGACCATCTTCATAGACGAAAGTCCAAATGACAACGATCCGGTCATCTTTGCTTTTCAGGGTTCTGTTGTGGCCACAACTACCACCCTAATAAAACATGCTCTGATAGCAAATTTTCAATGGGTCCCCTATAAGTTTGATCATTCATCTTTCAGAATGATCTGCTTTATCACACGGATGTTAACTCTTTGCCGAGTCAAATTTTCAATGCCTGATGGCTAAGCCATTGAATAACTCTCTGCTACATGGTTCATTCATGACCCAACCTTCATTCCCTTCGTCGGGACTTCTCAAATCCTCATAAGCATCCATAGTATATTTATGCCTGCACACATAATTACCCCCACCCTCACTATAGTCGTTTGTGTACTTAAGACACAAAACCTTCTATCGCGCCTCATTTCCATTTTAACTCTTTGCAATGAAAGACTTCACAAACATGCATAAACCATCCCTCTTTCGCTTATCGCACTCAATCTTGGCACACAACGCATGCCATAAGGCATCGGACCTGACGGCACTATAAACCACAATATACATATATGTCGAGTCCAAAACCCCGTCGCATATCGCAATCGGCCTAGGTCTAAGGCTTATGCATATAAGGCGCGCCACTATGCTCCCGACCCGACAGCAATTTTAACCATACTTCATACATATGTCGAGTCTGGGGCCATATCTCATATTGCATATTGTTGGAGCCCAGTCCTTATACACAATGTGTGCGGCGATATGGCGGACCCGCCGAGCTGTCAAATATGATATATATATTTTCGGGTCCAAAACCCCGTCTCATATCGCAATCGGCGGAGCCCCAGGCTTGTGCATATTGCAATATGCGATATGCCCGACCCAACGATATTTATAGGCTCCGATACATTAAATTTGAAGTACAACCTGAGTGATTGGGGCGGGATTTTCTTTGTTTTCCCATGTTTTCTAAAATTCCCTATATAACAAAGGGAGCAGGTTTTTAGTGTAAAAGGCGGGCCTGTGAAGTCTCGATAGTGTAATCGCACATCGGGGAAGTGCAAGGCATGGGTACTTCTACCCGCGTAGGGGTCGCTACCTGATTGAAATTAAGTGAAGCCCTCGAAAACCATGCCAATCCTATGGATTGAGCGGGAAATTGTGTGTTGCCTGTGTTTTACGCGCAAATCCCTTTTCACACTTGTTCCTGTAGTTTTATAAAAGTTAGTGAAGGAAGCACTTATGTTTTTCTTGAACATTTCTGTTATATTGTTCACAATCATGAAGCTAATGATAACTATCTCTGCAGGCAAGAAATAAAGGATGCAGGAGTCGATTCGAAGAATCATGTATGCGGAAGTATTGTATTTAGACGTTCGGCCTCAAGCGTTCAAGGTCGGAACCCCATGCGTTGCCTATACATTCCGAAAGCAAATTTGTCATGGTTTTCATCATGGGAAGGCGACACACAGTCACCCTTTTTACCAACATTTGTTCACTTCCTCAGGAAATGAATCGCTCCAGCTGATATGCTTTCTACATGTCAACGGTTACGCTGACGATCCTATCTCTGTATACTCGATTTGCATATCGAAAACAGTGGGGAAGATGAAGAGGCAGGGTAGACCTAAAGTCAAGGGCTTTTGTATAAGTATTACCTCCGAAGAGGAGAAGAGGCTTGAGGTTTTGAGAGGAACAGTTTTGATTTATTGTGAATAAGGAAGACTGTTTGGTCAAAGAAGGAGCCTGTAGTTTTTTATTTATTTTCCTTCGCTTTGAGGTGTTTTGAAGTAGGGTGCTGCTACTAGCATGAATATAAATGTGATTTGTGTTTATGTATATTGATGGCATATTGTTCATGATTAGTCTTGTTTATTTGAATATTATTCAATTACATGGTTAACTCATGAGCGATCTCTGATTCAAAACTGTATTAAACACCAGTCGCTAGTTTATTTGTACGGAAAGGAATGTGTATTCCTGTATGAGTAATCTGATTGCAATCAAGCTCTAATACAGGCTTGTTCATCTGTGAACTCAGTAATTTATTCTTTTGGACTTGGAATGTATTTATGGTGTTTAATCTCTTTCATCATGCTCGTGCAAGATAGATTAGGATAGCTAGAACTAGATTAGAGTAGTTAGAAGTAGTGTAGATAGGATTTAATACATAAAGGTTAGTTGTTTTATTTTGTTGATTTAATTGAAATCTTCCTCCCTGAAGCAATCTATCAACACATTTAATAGTTTATGGTGTCCCTTAAAACCCGTCGGAACTAGTCATTCCAAACGAAAGTAGGTCTAATTGGGGCTTGCAATCGGGTTAGTTCCCCTTGCTGGTATAGTGAACATTTGCCATGTCAACAAATTGGCGCTAGAAAGAGGACCAGAACCTCCGTCCACATCGTTTCAAGATTTCATCTATAAGTGCCACCCATGGATTCAAAAATATTAATACATGGATTGTGAAGGTCAAAAAGGCCCCTCTTCTCATTTGGAAAAGCCTCATTTCGAAGAAGAGACACTGTAGGAGTATCATGTCACACAGGAACAACTGGTTAGAAGACTTACTTGGGCTTACGCTCGTTCCTTATCACAACTCCCAATCTTTTAGTCATTACCTCCGATAGAAAAAAGAAAGCCAAGGGTCTATCACATAAACGAAGAGACATTTGTAGCCCCTTATCTTGAAGATATTGTGCTTGATTCCTTACAGAGCATCGACTCTTCTTGGGAATAAATTCCTAAGGATTCCCCTTCTGAAAGCAATCCATGGCCTGATTTGGAAAATCCTAACGGATAAAACCTCAACCAGAACATCCCTATGCTCGACATGGCTAATATTCTTCCACTGGGTGGAAACCAACTCCCACCTCCTCTGGGAGCACTGCCTCCCTGGCTCGGTCAGGATGTCGTGGCCATACCTGGGCAGCAGCATCCCTTACCCAAGAATGCAAAAAAGGTACTACCTAAATTCGACCCTGAGCGGGGAGACACTGCTGGAAACCATATCAATTCGTTCTTCCTAGTCGTGCGCATGTTGGGGGTAGCTGATGAAGAGATATTCTGTCGCCTATTCCCTTTTACCTTGACTGGTGCAGCTTCCACATGGTACTTTAGCTTGAGAACTGGATCAATCACTTCGTGAGTTGCCTTTCAACAAACCTTTCTAGACAATTATGGTGATGACAAAACCCCTGTTGCCTTAGTCCTAGAACTATCCTGTTTGAAAATCGAAACCAAAGAAAAGGTTAAGGATTTTAATATCCGGTTCAACACCTTGTTCAACAAAATCCCAGCCACTACCAGACCTATAGAAGAGGTGCTCATGAAATTCTACATCACTGATCTCCCTGTCCCTACTGTGATGTGGGTCAAAAGGAGTAACGTGCAGACCTTACAAGGTGCTATTGATGAAGCAGTAAAAGTCGAGAATGAAATGCTCAGTCTCATAGCATGCCACCATACAACCGGAGAAAAGAAAGCCTCTCAAGCATCCAAGAAGAATAATGGGAGTGATAACAAAGGGGCTAAAACCAAAGAAAAGGACACCACAGATGTGGAAGGTTTGCATCGGATCATTAAGAAACTAACAAACACAGTCATTGATATGAAAAGGAATCATGGAGAGAGTACTAGTGGTAGTGGAGGAGACTATAACAACATAAAGCCCTTCAAGCCTTTCTATCGTAAGAAAACAGAAGGTGGTCATGGTCAACTTGCGCTGCCTGCTCCACCCAATGAAGGGAATTTAAACACAAAAGAGCTAGCTCTTATCGGATCTCTCCTCAACCAAGAAGAACCTATAGTGGAGCTAGAGCTAGAACAAGAAGATGAGGAAGAATACCAAGTAGAATATCCCTTGGAAGAAGAATCCCAAATCAACGTACTGTTGGATTTCTATACAAATGAGAACGATGATGACCAAGGAGACAGTATCACAGAAATCCACACTAATGAAATCCACACACGAAGCAAAGGGTCACTTGCAGGTGTGATGAAGCCTGTAGATCAGACCAAGAAAGATATCCGCCCTGTGAAAGCACCTGCTCCCAAAGTTCCTGTTGAGAAGAGTAGACCTGGTGGTCAATCCAAGAATACCCCTGTTGCAAACCATCCAGAAAAAGAAAATGCATCTCCCACTGCAACGAAGGCTACTCAAGATGGTAAACTCCCACCTAAGAATGGCAAAATAGGTATGTTTACTCTGCCCTATCCTGTTTATAACATTGATTACAATATTGTGGATGATCTTAAGAAATCTAGGGCTAATATCACATACTTTGATTTGCTGAAATTAACGCAACAAAGAGATTTGCTCTTGAAAGCTATGAATGAGAGAAACTCCAAAGCTCCCACCATCCCAAGCAACCAAACCAAGAAGTCAGTGTCCAGACCTTTCAACACCTTCATTGCAGCCCAAATGCCATTAGCTATGTAAGCCACTATGTCCAAAATGAATCAAAAACCCCAAGATGTCAGTGTAGCCATGATAGGGAGAAAGTCAAAATCCATGACCCCACCTTTCCTTATCACATTTGAAATCCTCAACATGAATGTGCACAATTTCCTGGTAGATTCTGGTGCCTCGTCCACTGTGATGCCTTATGTTGTTGCTAAAAGACTACATGCAATACCTGAGAAAACTAGGACCCGAATTATGCAATTGGACAGGAAAAATGTGAAAGTAATTAGAGAATTGAAAGATGTGTTGATTCGGATGGTTGCTAAACCATAGTACATACAAGTCATTGATATAGTGGTAGTCGATATACCCGAGGCCTATGGAATGCTGCTTAGTAGGGATTGGTCAGAAAAACTCAATGGATATTTCTCAACTGATTGGTCCCACCTCTTGCTGCCTCAGAAGGGAAAAGGTGATATGCTGAGAATTGATCGTGAAAGATACATGAAGTATGTGGTAACGGAACTAAATGGTCCCAATGAACCTGTAATGTTTACCTACTCCATCCTTGGGAACTATAGTTTCAATGTTTATGCTACAGAAACCTGTTTTGGAGAATTTCATGCAGAAACAATTGAAGAAACTTTGACATACACACAATTGGAAATTCCCTTCCATAATCCAACTGACGAACTATCATGTATTTTAGTAGATGATAGGACTAATTTCTTAGACAGTAGTTCAATTGATGTAACATTAGATTTTATATTCTAGACACTTTATTTTGATGGCTCTAACTGCCTTGAAGGTGCAGGTGCTGGAAGTATTCTCATTGACCCACAAGGGACCCAACATTTGATGGCCAGTCGGTTGGAGTTTTCACGCACCAACAATACAACAGAATATGAAGGCTTGCTACAAGGCCTAAAGAAAACCATTGATATGAATATAAAAAATCTTAAAGTTTTTGGTGACTCACAAATAATCGTGGATCGGGTTAGGAAAAGGATACATTGCAATTCACCACACCTGGTAAGGTACCAGCATGAGGTATGGGACTTAATTGATAGTTTTGATTCTTTTAATATCACATACATACCTCGAGGGAAAAACCAAGATGCTGATCTGATGGCTAATATGACTGCTAAGCTTTTGCCTGATTTTAGATTGAATAAAAATAAATGTTTTGTTGAATTGATTTTCAGACCATCCATGCCTGATAACATCTCAAATTGGCAGGTGTTCGAAGATGATGAGCAAATCCTTGAGTTCTTTCACTGCGAGAAGACATTCAAGAATGCAGTCATTGACGAAAAGGAGCATGACAAGCTTATGAATGAGAGGGAAGGTGAGGAAAAGGATCAGCCCAATGTGATTCCCAAGTTGGTTGTTAGGATGGATCACTTGTATGAATTTCATGATAAATTCAAGAAGCTGACTAACTGCAAAACGCATAGCTCATCCATGAAGTATGAATTAGTAAACCTTGGGACCAAAGAAGACCCAAATAATGTCAATCTAGGCCTTGGGTGCTCTCCACAAGAAAAGTCTGCATTTGTCAAGCTATTTAAAGACTACAAGGATGAATTTGCGTGGAAATATGAAGACCTAAATACCTTCTATACCAGTGTTATGTAGCATGTAATCCTTTTGGAAAAGGATGCCAGGCCCTACCAACAAAAGCTCTGTAAGATGCATCCAAGCCTAGAACCATTGGTGAAGAAAGAACTGAACAAGATGTTGGATGCTAAAATCATCTTCCCGGTCAGACACACTCGCTGGGTAGCCAATCTCATGCCAGTGAGAAAGAAAAATGGAGATATCAGGCTGTGTATTGATTTCAGAAACCTGAACAAAGCATCTCAAAAGGATAACTATCATGTCCCTTCTATGGAACACATTCTTCAGTGCGTATTTGGGTCTGAAATGTTGTCCCTATTAGATGGGTTTTTAGGATATAATCAAGTATTGCTATCTCATGGGGATCAGCTTAAGACAACCTTCAACACCAAATGGGGCACCTACGCATATCGTAAAATGCCTTTTGGGCTCATTAACGTGGGCGCCACGTTCCAAAGAGCTATGGACATAGCTTTCCGAGGGTTGATGAACAGATCAGTAGTGGTTTACATGGATGACATCATTGTGTGTTCGTATCACGGAAGGGATCATATTTATCACCTGAGACAGATTTTCGAAAGATGTAGAAGGTACGGAATTTCATTGAATCCCAAAAAGAGCGTCTTTGCAGTCACAGAGGGAAACTACTGGGTCATATCCTCTCTAAAGAAGGGATTGTTATTGATCCTGAAAGAATAGAGACCATCATGAGAAAACAACCCCCTGCCAATAAAAAATCCTTGCAATCTTTCTTCGGGAGGAGTAATTTTGTTATAAAATTTGTCTCAGGCTTCGCAGAAATAGTGCGCCCCTTGCAGCTGATGATGAAGAAAGACGTTGTGTATAAATGGAGAGATGAAGCCAAGGAAGCGTTTCAGCGAATCAAGGAAGCCATTGCTGAAGCTCCTGCATTGGTCAGCCCCGAATTCAGCAAGGAGTTCTTCTTGTACATTTTTTCCTCTGATGTTTCATATGTCGCAATACTCACTCAGAAAAACAACAAAGGCAATGAATTCCCTATTTCCTATATGAGCTCTAATCTCCAAGGGGCAGGACTCAACTACCCAGACATGGAGAAATAGGGTTATGCAGTTTTCAAGGCCGTAAAACATTTCCACCCTTATTTACTAAAGGCCAAGAAAAGAGTCATCATTCCCCATCCTACTGTAAGAGCCCTCTTCATGCAGAAAGAAATGGGTGAATGAAGAGGTAACTAGATAACCGCCCTTCAAGAGTTTGACCTGGAGATAAAGCTAACATAGATAGTTCGAGGGTAGGGACTTTGCAGGCTAGCAGCATAAGCCTTGGCGGACAGGAAAGGGGCATCTGAAGAATCAGGAACGTTGAGCATGCAATATGCACAAATGGAACTCGGGGAGGAGCCCTTATGGAGTAACAAAGCGTTGATGTATGAGCGGGAAGCATCATAAGCCTTTTTGGACCCTGAGTCGTGGTACTACAACATACGCTTCTATCTAGTGCAGGGATCATGTCCTGAACACATGGATGCATCACAAAGGAGAGCACTCAGATTGAAATCCAATCTGTATCATTTGGCCAACGGTGTCTTATACAGAAAAAATCATGATGGAATCTGGTTGAGGTGTTTGGAGAAGGATGATGCCAACCATGTATTGAAAGAAATGCACGACGGCCCAATGGGTGGTCACTATGGCGAAGAGACCACTACTCACAAAATATTAAGAGCCGGATATTATTGGCCCACGGTGTTCACAGACTCGCATCCCTATGCTTGCAAATGCAAGGTGTGCCAAACCGCCACAAGACGAGAAAGAAAGCCCGTTGTTCCCCTTAGGTCTGTTATGATTTATCGACCATTCCAGCAATGGGGCCTAGATGTCATAGGCGAGATCACTCCAAACTCTTCACAGAAACATAAGTGTATACTCATAGCGACTGATTACTTCACCATATGGACCAACGCCATCCCACTCTAGAAGGTGAACGAAGATGAGGTAATATCATTCATTGAGAAATTCATTATCAGTATCTATGGCATCCCTGACACCCTCATATTTGATAACGTTTCTTACTTTTCATCTCTGAAACTGAATGAGTTTTCTATTGATAAATCAATCCACATAAAGTATGCAGCAAACTATTACCCCCAGGGAAACGAAGTTGTAGAGTCTTCAAATAAAAACCTTATCCGCATAATCCGCAAGTCAGTCGCTGACAACCAGAGGAACTGGCACAATGCCCTAACAAATGCCCTTTGGGCCGATAGGGTCACCCTTAAAGTGGCCTTAGGTAACTCTCCATACTTCCTCGTCTATGGACAGGAAGCCATATTGCCCCCAAACATTACCCTTCCCTCCTTACAGCTCTCCCAAGCTTCAAGAGGAACCCCTTCAGCCTTGCTTCAAGAAAGGATCAACCAACTAGTGAGGCTGGAGGAATTAAGAGACAGAGCCAGAATTAAATTCAAAAATCACCAAATGATTGTAAAAAAATGGTTTGATCATCATCTGGTAGGAGATAAATATTTCCAAGTAGGGGAGCTAGTACTGAAATGAGACAAGTTGAGTGAGCCAAAGGGTAAACACGCAAAATTCCAACACCTATGGCTGGGCCCATTCCAAGTTGTTGAAAAAATTGGTCAAGGGACTTACAGGTTGAAAATGTTACAGGGAGAGACTTAAAAGCTCCCTATTAATGGCCAACATCTGAAGAGATACTTCCAGTAGCCACCGCATGGTGATTAACTCTTGAGTAGGTTAGAGTTCATTTCATTTTGTTGTTAGTTTAGTTGTATTTTTGTCTTTTCCTTTTGTTTTCTGCAAAGTCTATTTTCCTACTGTTTTGAATCACAATCCTTTTCAACCAGCTGATTTTGGTCCTCCAGTCTCGTTCTACCTTTCAAATTTGCCCTCATTCACCACTTTCGGTCTTTCCCTTCCTTATTTACCTGCTGATGATTTTGTGGTTCCTAAATCCATCATTTCCTTGCAAATCAAACAAACTTTCTATCAGCCCATGAGCACTTGAAAATCAGTTGTGGAATTAAAACCAAACCCCTCATTGGCATCTGTTGGGGAATATGTGAGATCTGTTGATAACTTGGATATCTGGAGCATGTAGGGGCATCTTTATAAAACAAAAAATGTGTAACTACAACTGGACTGGCATGGAGGAACGTTGCATCTTAAGTAATCCCACTCATACCTAGCCTATACTTTCCTATAAGGTTTACAGCCATTCTCCAGTGGTCCCATACACCACAGTAAATTGTCCAATACTTGTTATCTACAAGTAAACCTCCTTTCATGGGCTAAGCTCACTGTCATATACCCCGTGGCAAATCCAATTGTGCTCTAGTCCTTGTGCCTGAAACTGGAAGGACTTATTTAAAAGAAAATGAAATGTCAAGTCCTTGTGCCAATCTGGAAGGACAGGTTGTTTGGGAAGCCAGTTAGAGTAAAGACTGTTGTTGGGCTCAGAGTACCGGTTGATACAGCAAGCCCAACCTTTCTTAAGCAGTTTAAAAATATGGCATGATCCATGACTATGCCCCATTCAATCATATGAAAATATAGCACTGAAATTCTCATACAAAGTGCAGATAAACATATCTACATCAAGTTTGATGAACAATAAAGAGTTGAGGTACACACCTAAACAAGTATTAACAAACCAGTGATGGCCCCAAAAGGATTTTTGAAAGTAGGAAACAGATAAAGGAAGGTTAATAAATCCCATAACACTGCCATTGGAGGATACTTGTCAAAATCTATCAGTAAGTAGAAGCTATTTGTCTCTATCCCACCTAAAGCAACTGATGTTGAAGTGGAACCCATGCTTGTCCATCTATATAGTTTTCATTTCAAGTTTATCTTAACACCCTAATGTTTTATTGATCTGAGGATTATTTGGAAACAGAGATAACTGGTTCAACCAACGATTGTCCATTTTTTGTGGCCACAACTACCACCCTATTAAAACATTTTATGATAGCAAATTTTCAATGTGTCCCCTAGAAGTTTGATCTTTCATCTTTCAGAATGATCTATTTTATCACACGGATGTTAACTCTTTGCCGAGTTAAATTTTCAATGCCTGATGGCTAAGCCATTGAATAACTCTTTGCTGCATGGTTCATTCATGACCCAGCCTTCATTCCCTTCGTCAGGACTTCTCAAATCCTCATAAGCATCCATAGTATATTTATGCCCGCACGCATAATCACCCCCACCCTCACTATAGTCATTTGTGTACTTAAGACACAAAACCTTCTATCGCGCCTCATTTCCATTTTAACTCTTTGCAATGAAAGACTTCACAAACATGCATAAACCATCCCTCTTTCGCTTATCGCACTCAATCTTGGCACATAACGCATGCCATAAGGCACCAGACCCGACGGCACTATAAACCACAATATACATATATGTCGGGTTCGAAACCCCGTCGCATATCGCAATCGGCCTAGGTCTAAGGCTTATACATATAAGGTGCGCCACTATGCTCCGGACCCGACAACACTTTTAACCATACTTCATACATATGTCGGGTCCGGGGCCATATCGCATATCGCATATCGGTGGAGCCCGGGCCTTATACACAATGCGTGTTGTGATATGGCGGACCCGCCGAGCTATCAAATATGATATATATATTTTCGGGTCCGAAACCCTGTCGCATATCGTAATCGGCGAAGCCCCAGGCTTGTGCATATTGCGATATGCGATATTCCGGACCCAACGACATTTATAGGCTTCGATACATAAAATTTGAGGTCCGGCGTGAGTGATCGGGACGGGATTTTCTTTGTTTTCCCGTGTTTTCCAAAATTCTCGATATAACAAAGGGAGCGGGTTTTTAGTGTAAAAGGCGAGCCTGTGAAGTCCCAATAGTGTAATCGCACATCGAGGAAGTGGAAGTCATGGTACTACTACCTGCGGAGGGGCCAATACCCGATTGCGATTAAGTGAAGCCCTCGAAAATCATGCCAAGCCTATGGATTGAGCGGGAAATTGTGTGTTGCTTGTGTTTTATGCGCAAATCCTTTTTCACACTTTTTCCCGTAGTTTTATAAAAGGTAATGAAGGTAACGCTTATGTTTTGTTTGAAAATTTATGTTATATTGTTCGCAATCATGAAGCTAATGATAACTATCTCTGCAAGCGAGAAATAAAGGACGCAGGAATGGATTCGAAGAGTCATGTATGCGGAAGCATTGTATTTAGAGGTTCGGCCTCAAGCGTTCAAGGTCGGAACCCCATGCGTTGCCTATCATTCCGAAAGCAGAGTTGTCCTGGTTTTCATCATGGGAAGGCGACACACAGTCACCCTTTTTACCAACATTTGTTCACTTCCTCAGGAAATGAATTGCTCCAGCCGATATGCTTTCTACATGTCAGCGGTTACGCTGACGATCCTATCTCTGTATACTCGATTTGCATATCGAAAGCAGTGGGGAAGATGAAGAGGCAGGGTAGACCTAAAGTCAAGGGATTTTTCATAATTATTACCTCCGAAGAGGAGAAGAGGCTTGAGGCTTTGAGAGGAACAGTTTTGATTTATTGTGAATAAGGAAGACTGTTTGGTCAAAGAAGGAGCCTGTAGTTTCTGATTTATTTTCCTTTGCTTTGAGGTGTTTTGAAGCAGGGTGCTGCTGCTGGCATGAATATAAATGTGATTTGTGTTTATGTATATTGATGGCATATTGTTCATGATTAGTCTTGTTTATTTGAATATGATTCAATTACATGGTTAACTCATGAGTGATCTCTGATTCAAAACCATATTAAACACTAGTTTCTAGTTTATTTGTACCGAAAGGAATGTGTATTCTTGTATGAGTAATCTGATTGCAATCAAGCTCTAATATGGCCTTGTTCATCTATGAACTCAGTAATTGATTCTTTTGGACTTGGAATTTATTTATGGTGTTTAATCTCTTTCGTCATGCTCCTACAGGATAGATTAGCATAGCTAGAAGTAGTGTAGATAGGGTTTAATACATAGAGGTTAGCTGTTTATTGTTGATTTAATTGAAGTCTTCCTCCCGGAAGAAATCTATCAACGCATCTAACAATTTACGGGGTCCCTTAAAACCCGTCAGAACTAGCCATTCCAAACGAAAGTAGGTCTAATTGGGGCTTGCAATCGGGTTAGTTCCCCTTGCTGGTATAGTGAACATTCCCCATGTCAACAGGTTCTCACGTTCTCACAACAAAATCTTTGTCTCCTTGCTAGATGCACGAATTGTTATTGAAGGGAAAACTTGACCTGCTCTTGCTTGTTTGATTTCTAAGGGTTTCTAATGTGGTAAAATCTCAACATCTTTCCGGGCATCATAATCTTCTGGGTTATTTACATGCATATACAGACTTGTTTGCCAATTTCAATGATTTCATTAAGCGTAGAGGGAGTCAAACCGACCATAGAAAGAAGAGGGAAGGCTGCTGGGTGTTTTTTTAGTCCAAATCATTATTCTTTTTTACACTAAAAATTTCATGCTTCATAAGGATTTCCGAATTGATGTTCAGTGTGTGAAAATCCTCTACCACATATGTGTAATCTTGTATCTAAAGTAGTTCATATGTTGCGGATGTGTTGCCATAGTGACTTTTTCGATTCAATGATGAATGTAACGCCAGGTTCTTTCTCTCTCAAAAAGCTTCGTTTTAGCTACGATAACCCATCAATTTTGGGCTAGCCGAGACACCAGCTTAACATAAAACCAGTTTCCCGACGTTCTCTATTAGACTCAGATACCAAGAGCATTTTCCACTTGCAGTCACCTCTGTGGTTGTAAGATACAAGGAACGACAATGTGTGGAGCTTTAGAAGTGGATATGCTTAAAGCCATTGACATTCTCAAGCATCTTGATAGTCACTCGGAGCATTCTCCTATCATAACTTTGACTCGCTGCAAAAACGTTGTTGGCAACGTCTTGTCCATGTTGGTAAGGATTTCCAATCCCATATTTTCATCAATGCATTGTTTTGTTTTGGATCACTATTGGATCTTCAGATTTAGTCTTAATTTTCAAGGTCTACTTTTGTAATTCAATTACAGTTATTGGTTTATATAGGCCTAACTTAGCATGGGGTTTGTCTTGTGAGAACCAAGACTTTTTTGCTGTTATTTGTCATGTTCATTGTATGGTTCTTACTTTTGAAAAAGGTATATAGATATATTCCTATACAATAGGAAAGAAATTGTTTCATAGACATAGGTGAGGTCTCTACCATTCTGCTATTATAAATAGCTATCATGTCAATAACACACAAAATTTTTGGGAGTTGGCTAGAGGATACTCAAATGCAATTGATGCTTCTGCAGAGTGTTGAAATTTTTTCACTTCTTACACTTAATGTTGTATACCTAGTAGATGATGTGTGATTTCTAAGGCAATAGGTTTAGAGGCCTATATGGATGCTCTTCTATTCATAGAGTAGGTAGGAACAACTCTTGTAGTTTTTGACACAACCACAAATGGAGCTCTGGAGTTTGCATGTTTATATCGTGCACCTTGATATTCTTGAAAACAAATGAAATAGTTAATCAACTGGGATGTTCAAACAGCGTTTTGAAGTGGAGCTCTATATTTTGCATGTTTATATCTTGCACCCTAACATTCTAGAAAACACATGAAATAGTTAAACACCTCTGTGAAGAGCATCTTCATTGGTTTTTTTTTAACACTGAGAGAAAATGCTAATGTCAAGTGCAAACCTTAATTAAATGATAGAATTCTAACTCTTTAAATGAGAAAAAAGGATTCTTCTAACAAAAATGATAGTACTAAGTAACATAGTTTCAATTATGGGTTCCCTAAAACACAAAACTTTCGCTTATGTAAAGGATTGTCATTCAAAAATTCCTTATGGAATACAACGATCTTATCTCTCAACTTACCAGCCTGGTTTTTATTTTCCCAATTGGAAACTTTCTTTTTTATTTTATTTAAAAATAATTAATTAATATTATATATATATAATACTCAAATTCCTACTTATATAATAAGATGCAAGGCAATAAACAATCACATTTGATCCTTGGAGAATGTACTACATGTAGGGTATAAAAAAGCACATAGTGGAAACAAATAAAATCATATTAACGTAAATTCAAATTAATGTAGAGGTTTTGTCTGTGCATGGGTACATAATATTGCCGTACGCATACGGCATAATATATACAAAACAGAAAGTTTCTCTCTTTCTTTTATTTATCGTCATATGGATACGTCCATGATATATCTAAATTTGGTTTCTTTCATATTTGTGTGCTAGCAAAATTTTGGTGAGAAATACACTTTTAGTGTACGGCAGCTATACGAGTTGTTCTTGAGCTGGGCAGCACTACACTTCCTGTACCTATTTACTGAATTTCTTATGGTAAGAATTTCTATATTTAGTCAGAACTTTCTAAATTGCTTTCTTTTGAAGTGGAAGTTTATTTTTGCGGTGCATTATTCCACCTGCTACTAAATTGGTGCAAGTATCTATTTACTGAATTTTTTGTTGTAAGAATTTCTATTTTAAGTTAGTGCATTTTAAATTTATTTTTTTTGAAGTGAAAGTTTATTTTTGCCATACATTATTCTATTTGGTAGCAAATTGGTGTCTCAACTATTTTTGAATCAAACTCTATTGGGCTTTGATACCTCCAGTGATTTGGTCATTTGCGTTGTTCCTAACCTTGCCATTTAATTAGGTAATAAGATTGTGTTGATCGATGGTCACATTCCAATCAACCCCCACAGGCTATAACTTGTGTTTAGGAATCAAGTGCACTTATGCCATTGAAGCTCTTATATCATCTACCTATCAGGTCATTTAGTTTCTTTATAAGGGATGCATCATCACCAGTACACAAGACTTATAAGACCAGCATGCCTCATGCGTCCATTTTTGTATATACCATCATAAACAAATTCACTAAATGAAAATCGGTTGAACCAATTTCATTTGCAAAAATTTGACCTGAAATATATGTTGGTTATAAATTAATAGGTACAAGCCACAGAAATAAGAAAGACGGAATTTGAAGAAAGATGCATCTCTCTAGTGATATAATCGCTCACTCAAGGGACTGCACCACAACACTCTATTGCTTCACTAGGCCAGCAAACCATTACATATATAGGATTATATTATTTATGAATTGATTCCTAGAATATAGGAATTTCCAACCAAGTAAGTCTAAATAAGGAAGATAGATCAACAACACACAAATGGTTTTATTTATAGGAGAAACTTCTAGAGATTTCTCCATTATTCCAACACTCCCCCTTAATGGAGAAATGTGTTTTCTACCACACCCAACTGATTCCTATATACTTCAATTTTTTCCTTTCCAAGAGGCTCAGTGAATATGTCAACCACATTTTCATTGGTATTACAATAAACTAACTCAATTTCCTTGGAAAGCATTTTATCCCTAACAAAATGAAAATGTGTCTCAATATGTTTTGATCTTACATGGTACACAGGATTGTTAGCTAACTTCATGGTGCTTTGATGATCAAACTTGATAATAGTTAGTTTTTCCTATACTTCTCCCACATCTTCGAGAATTCCTCTCAACCAAATTGCTTTACAAGTAGCACTACACAAAGCTTTATACTCATCTTTAGTGGATGACAAAGAAATAGTTGGTTGTTTCTTAATACTCCAAGCCACAATCCCAGATCCAAGATTGAATGTATAAATTGAATTTGATTTTCTGTCATCAGGATTTTGAGCCCAATCTAAATCAGAATAGCATGTCAGCTCAACATGGAAATCATCAGTATATTTAATATCAAAGTTAATTGTTCCTTTTAGATACCGATGAATTCACTTCGTTACTCCCCAATGGCTTTCTGGAGATTTGGTCATGAATTGACTTATAATGCTAAGTAAATATGTTATATTTGGTATGGTTGTAGTGAGATAGTTTAAACTTACCATTGGCCAATTGACAATACAGTGTACTATCCACCTCTTTTGTCTTATCATTATTGCATAGTTTGGCATTATGTTCTAATGGTATTGATACTTACTTACACTGGTCCATTTTGAATCATTTTAGTAACTCCCTAGTATACTTACTTTGTTTAACCAATGTTTGTCCACCTTCTCTCCATATCTCAAGACCTAAGAAATAATGCAATTCGCCAAGGATTTTCATTTCAAACTCCCGTGACAGTTTTCATTTAACTCCATCAATTAACTTAGAAGCATTGCATGTTATAATAAGATCATCAACAAATAGAGAAATTATAATAACATTCCCCTTTTGATCTGAGTTGATATACATATTAGGGTCACTTTCATTTTTCATAAAACCTTTCTCAAGAAAGAAAGAATCAATGTTCACATACCATGATCTTGGTGCATGTTCAATCCATATAATGCTTTATTTAACTTACAAACAAGGTGGTATTGACCCTTTTTAACAAAAACTTCTAGTTGAATAAGATATACTTCTTCTTTTAATTCCCCATTCAAGAAAGAAGATTTAGCATCTAGCCTATGTAGTTTCCATTTATATTTCATATCTAAAGCAATCATTAATTTAATTGTATTTAACTTAGCTACAAGTGCAAAAGTTTCTTCATAATCAAATCCCTCTTGCTGTGAGTATCCTTTAGCAACTAACCTAGCCTTATATTTATCTATACTTCCATCAACTTTAAATTTAGGTTTGAACAACCATTTGGATCCTATGGATGCCTTATTTTCCTGTTAGTTCCTAAGTATCATTCCTCATTATAAAATCATATTCTTCATTCATTGCATCTCTCCACTCTTTATGTTCATTATCTTATTTAAAATTCAAAGGTTCTACAACATTCATAACTTTATTCATTAAGGCATAATATTTAAATCTTGTTGGTGGTTGAGTTTGACGAGATGACCTTCTTGGTACTTCATTTCTTTCATCTTTTCTCCTAATTTGTGGTGAATCATCTCTTCCTCTTAGTGTCATTGTGGTTGCTAGAGGTGTTCATGTTGTTGGATTCTTCCTCCTCTTCTTGTTCCTACTTATCATGTGCTTCCTCTGTGACATAATTATACTCATTAGGGATATGTCATGCATCATTCTTATCATTCTTATGGCCTTCATCTGCAAGCTCATGAAATAATACATCTCTAGTTGCAAAGATTTTATGAGTGTAGGGATCAAACAACTTATTTGTTGGGTTTGTTATATTCTTTCCATGGCTAGCCCCACGTGCGAAGTAGGGGGGTTAGAGGGGGGCAGTAGACCCCCCTTCGTTGCACGGAGGGGGCGCAGCAGTGGGGGTGGCAAACCCCCCTTTGTTGCATGAGGTGCAACAGAGGGGCGGTAGACCCCCCTTCATTGCGCGGGGCGCAGCAGTGGGGGTGGCAGACCCCCCTTCATTGCACGAGGCACAACATGGGGGTGGTAGCCCCCTACATGGGGTTCGTGGCAGCGCCCCAAGAAAAAAACATGGACCCTATATTAGGTGGGCGAACCTACCTATGGTTTTGCGCATGGGTTTCGCACATGGTTTTGGGCAAAATGGTTTCTACCCAGGGTAATTTGTAGATCCGGTCAAGGGAACTACGGTTATGTTATAACCTAGGGTTACTGGATTTAGGTTTATGAATGCTTCAGCATGTATATATATGTATTGTAACATTGCAAGGAACATAATGAAAAATCGATCTGGTACTCCCAGTTTTGGGATCCAGGGGAAATCTTTGTGTATTTGTTCTATATTCTCGTCATTGTTTATTTTCTATTTTTTAAGAATTCATTTGCACATAATTTATGTACAAGGTTAAAACCTACACTTATAAGTTTTATGATAAGAACAATAACGTATGAAGATGCACTTTATAGTTTTCGCATCAATTTTCCTATTGTCTTCTTTCAGAACATGAGAGAATTATTTGCTACCGAAGTTGCAATGTCTTACAGTTGGTTTATAACCATAAAAGGCTTCAAAATGGGTCTTATAATCTAAAATTTTAGTCAAACTTCTATTTTTCAAGTAAGCAACATTATTAATAGCTTCGGCCCAAAAAGAATTGGTAATATTCTTATCTTTCAACATGCTTCATGCACATTCTACTAGGGTTTTGCTCTTCCTTTCAGCTACTCCATTTTGTTGTGGATTATATGGTATTGTGGATTGTTGTACAATTCCATAGGATTTGCAGTACTTAATGAATTCATTTGAAATGTATTTCCCCCTTGATATGATTGGAGGATCTTGATGTATTTTCTTTTTTACTTTTCCACCATAGTTTTGAATTCCTTAAAATATTCAAAGATGGCACTATTTTTCCTCATGAAGTATACCGTGTATATTTTTTACAATCATCAGTAAAGATCAAGAAGCAATATGCTCCACATAATGTTCTAGTCTGCATAGTACCACATACATATTTATGCATGATTTATAGAACATCCCTTTTCCTTTTATCTATATGAGTAGGGAACTCTTCCATGTGCATCTTCCCTAATGCACACCCTTCACATGAAGAATGTTCATTCTTAAGTATTGGAAGCCCTTCTACCATTCCTCATTTTTGTAGCAGTAATAGATCACAAAAATTAATATGGTCATACCTTTGACGCCAAAGATATTATGTTATCATTGTTGTGGATGTCAATGCTTGATGAATTTTAGTTGACACATTGAGATTATACAAACCTCCAATTCTAAATCTTATTGCAATGCCCTTGACATGATCCTGCATGTTTTTCACCACACATTGTGAATTTACAAATTCAACCTTTAAGCCCTGATCAGTTATAATGGAGACATAAAATAGATTCTTCTTAATGTCATGCACATACATCAAATTGTGGATTAGTTTAACATGACCATTTGGTAATATCACTGGCACATCACCATACCCTCTAATTTCATGTGCACGATCATCTCCAAGATATACATTTGTACCATTGTTAGTTTCATGAAAGTTCTCAAACCAATGCCTATTACAAGGCATATGTATGGAGGCTATAGAATCAACAAACCAAGTATTTGGATCATCTATTTCAACAGATAGTGTAGCATATGTAACAAATAGTCTAATTTTTTTTATGCCATAATTCATTGTTTCTCCTCTATCAATAAAATTACCATTGTGCTTTTTTCTATGTTTGGACTCATGGTATTTTCTTTTCATGCAATCTCTACAATAGTGTCCAAACTTTCCACAATAATAACATTTAAGATCAACCTTTAGAGATTTCATACCTGATACTGCTTCACCTATGTCTCCATGTTTATCTTTAAATTCCTCAATTCTTGAAATAAAATTATTGATACTTTCATCTTCTTCCATTTTAATAGACATAATATTACTCTTCAAGGACATGAGTCAATTTGTATTCTTTGATTCATACAAGTCCTTGAGTGTCATCCAGGTCTCTTTCGACGTCTTGGAGTCTCGTATATGAGATATAATGTTATCTTTTATGAACATTCGTAACAACACTTTTGCCTTAGTCTCTCACTTCTCCCAATATTGAATTGATGTAGTTGTAGCTCATGTAGTTGCTTCTAGCTTCACTTCATCAAAACCCATTATTGATTACACATTGTATCCCTCCATTAATGTATGCATTTTAAACTTCCAATTCACATAATTAGAACCATCCAACTTGTTTGCTTCATTCAAGTATGTTTTTGCTAGAGGATTAGCCATCTTTAAGTAAAACTTTCTCCAAATTCCAAATCAATCAGCAATTTTAAGCCCATACACAATAATTCACTATTTAAAAGAATGCATATATATCTTAAGATAAAATCAAACCAGGTTTACATAGTTTCGTAGCAATTTAGTTCATAATAGGTTTCACATTCGTAGCAGATTTCACAATTTCGTAGCATCTAATTTTGTAGCAGAATTTGCAATTTTGTAGCAGCTCCAATTCATCATTTGATGACTTTTAATATCGACAACAACGACTATAGAATTCTCAACCCATTTTCATTAAATATAACTCATATTATGCACTCCTCCAACGTTGATATATTTTATTACAAATAAAATAATGATCCTTCCTTCGCAATCTTCCATAGTTATGCAATAGAAGCAGTGATCCCTTCCAATTTTCCACAAATCACACAACTCAAAAGATTTTTTCTCTTAAAGCACACTTAACAGCTTCAGTGCTCCTTTCCACTTGTAGGATCATATGCATAAGTAACCAAGCTTGGTCTTTAAACTCATCCTCCACCAAATGCACGTCAAGAAACTCCTCCACGTAAGCTGACAAAACATAAAAATAGCTCCACACTCATGCATTTCCAACCTAACTATGTCACACAGTAGCTACACATACTTTTGACTCTCACACCAGTCACACTCAACATAAGCCTCACGACCCTGAACTCAAACAACCCTCTACTCTAATACCAACACAGAAATGAGAAAGATAGAATTTGAAGAAGGCAACAACTCTCTAGTGAGATAAACACTCAATAAGGGGACTACACAACAACACTCTATTGCTTCACCAGGGTAGAAAATCATTACATATATAGGATTAGATTATTGTTGAACAGATTCCTAGTGTAACACCCTCCTCCCACATCTACCCAAGCAACTGGCTAGTCGAGTAAACATGCGATGAGACGCCACTATGATATGATTCGACCTCCTAAGCCACATTAAGGAAGTGGAACCAACAGAAACACACCATACAGACATCCAATATCATCAACAGAACCCTCAAAGGACAAGTCAGCCACTCAGACAGCCTGTCCCTGGGTCTCACTGTTGTTTTAGGTCTCTTGGGCCATAGTCGCTCTCTCTCATGCTATGGGCAGAGGAGCGACCAGCATCCTAAATTCGCTTTCACAGGCCTGCCTACTAGCGATTATGGACCACAATTGTTAGTGTTGTGCCATTGACCCCAAGATTTAAGCCACTTTTTAAGGCTCATAGCCCAAGTCACTGTCCAGAATTGATCCATCTCTTCAAATTAGTAAGATAACATGGATATGACAGTACTAAAGAAAATACTTGTTCAAGACCTTGATTAGACCCCTACTAGCCATGACAAGCATTTCATCAAACATATTGCAAATGTCTAATCTACAGGTGTAATTCACATTTCTGAGCATAGGGGTCTCATAGTTAGCTGAGAATTGCTAAGAACCATTGATGCCTTAATGCATCAAATACCATGCCATCCATTAGGTCATAGAAACATTGATCATTCAACTATAAGTAAAAACATGATGAGAACCACACATGGTTCCTGTCATAAAACACATACATAACAAGCATAATAGCAGCAGAAAATACTCATGAAAGTAAAGTCATATAGACCACATATATTCTATCAAAATTCTCATTGAAATACAAGGAGAAATAACCTTTCATTAGTGATACAAAATCCAAACCCGGGATGGGACTTCCACATTCCACCTGACTGTAGAATGGTTTTTCCAAATCTCTCTTCAGTCATTCACCCATTTTCCATATTCCAAGCATGAATGTGGGATCTCATAGAACACGTCAATCAAAACTCATTCAAGGCTTCCAGAGGTCATCCACCTCAAATCATCAAATAGTGATTGCACCTCACAGTCGTACATCACAAAACCATTATTAGATTGGTCTCCATCCAAGCCTTCTAGAGCATTTTTCCAACCAAGTCTTCCAAAACTAGTAACTCAACGCACAGCTTATATAGGGATTCCAAAGCGTTTGTCCAACCAAGGCTTCCAAGACTAGTAACTCAACCCACCAAGGGCTTCCAGATCGTTTTTCCAACCAAGGCTTCCAGGACTAGTAACTCAACCCAAATTGTTATAGCGCTTCCAAAGCATTTGTTCAACCAAGGGCTTCGAGGACTAATAACTCAACCCAAGATAATGAAACATGAGAACCAACCAGAAAACAAAAAAAAGAAATGAAAGTAAACCCACAATCACCATGGCTATCTATGAAATGCCAGGGCTAGGCAATCCATTGTTGATCCAGGTAATCCTCCATGCTAATGATAGATCACAACCAAGAAACCACATGCATGTGTCATGCATGCCAAAACTAGTGAAAAAATCATACATGCAACTCAATACCTGCAATCAAATATGATGCAGTTGCTAATCTCGATGCCTCCTTGTGCTTTTCTACCTTTCCTTTGCTTTCTTGCTCCAACAATCCAAGTATGCCACACCCTCCGAGAGTGCTCCAAGAAAACTCTAAGTATCCAAAAGTATGAGAGAGAGCTCCAACGTTGAACTGACAAAAGGTTACCAGCTGATCCTCATAAACCTTTTTATGGATGAGGCATTATTTTCTTCATTTTCCTCCTCACAGCAACATGTGACCTTTCACCTCCCTTTTCTCCTAATTTCCATAATTTTCATAAATAAATATGCAAAAAATACCTTTTTACTTCTTTAATGCCTTATCCATTGCCTTTGCCAATTTCCTTAGCCATAAACAACCATATGAACACCCACTAGGATGTCCTGCCCACCATTTAGCTTGGAATAAGTGTCCCATCGACCGTGGTTATTACTTTTAAATTTATTACATGGAATTTTCAATAGGACTATTTCAGAACCCTCCCCCTTGCGGGACACCATCCTTGATGTTCAATCACACATATACCTCAGCACCCTGCTGAAAGAAAACATACTGCTCATGGATCTTTATAACACAGCTCGATGTAGTATTTACAATGAAAGATCTTCTCAAGAGAAATACATCATGACAACATGACAACATACCGCACAGTGAAGATTTATAACACAGCTCATTACGGTATTTACAATTATCATCCTACTGAGTGCCAACTCATATAACATCATAACATCATGATAACATAACCACATGATATCATAATAACATGACACACATATCACATAGTGGAGCTTTATAACATAGCTCGTTACAGTATTTACATCCATACACCGGTGTACATATAGCAACATCATCAAAATATAGATATCAAAACATATGCCAAATCATAAACTAAAGCATATATCAAAACATATACTAAACACCATGTCTAATCATATATCAAAACATCATATATCATATATCAAACCATCATAAAGCAAATATCAACAACCATAAAGCAAATACCAAACCACCATAAAGAAACTATCAAACCAACATAAGAAAATACCAAACCACCATAAGAAAATATCAAATCACCATAAGCAAATATCAAACCACCATATCAAGTTGCTTTGCCTCAATTGTCAAACAAGGAAGGATACATGGCCCGCATCTGATCTGCCATCTCCCATGTAGCTTCACCAAGCCCAAAGTGCTTCCAATGCGCTTTAACTTGCTCGATTGCTTGGTTACGTAGTATGAGCACCTTTTTATACATTATACATTGAGGCTCCAACTGGAATTCTCCATCTGGTTCCACATACAATACAGACCATTCAATCACATGATCAGCATCTTTAACATACTTCTTAAGTAATGGGACATAGAAAACACCATGGACTTTCATTGTAAAATGTAGTGCAAGTTGATAGGCTACTAGCCTAATTCTCTCAATAATACTGAAGGGTCCACAAAACCGTGGTGCCAGCTTGGCACATGATCCAATCTGCAAGAATATCTTCTTCGATTTCATGCGCAAGTACATATGTTCTCCAACCTAGAACTCCTTGAACAACTGGTTCCTACCTGCATAACTCTTTTGCGTATCCTGTGTTGCCTTTTGTTGGGTGTGGAGCCTGATTATATTCTGTATTTAGAGGTCTTTGTTTTAGCCAAATGTATACCCAAGGAATATTGTACACCCCTCCACGTGGGGGGTTAGTCCCCCTCGGTTGAGGGGGTCTCGGGGCAGCACCCCCGAAGCTAAAAATAAATGTAAAATTTCCTTGTAAAATATTGTAATTTCATAGTCAATCTGGATCATTCATTAGGCAGGTTATTTGTTGGTAGAAGTTATATTTAATTTAGGGTATTTTTCCCTATAAGGAAACCCCTCACTATATATGAGGGAATTGTATTGCAGTTGTGTATATGTGTACTTTGAGCGAGGAAGAGAGAGGAGATAGTGTGAGAACGAAGAGGGAATTACAACGGATCTATAGTAGGTTGTATCTCTTCATTTTGCTAGATAATATAAAAGGAAGGACTGGTTGTTTCTCCGTGGACGTAGCCCAAATTGGGTGAACCACGTATATCTATGTCTCTCTTGTTTTATGTGTTTTATGTGTTTATGTTTCTGCAATATTTTGTGTTCCATTTTTTTTTAATATATAATTTTCTAAAAACTGGTATCAAAGTCGAAGGTCTATTTGGCTAATAAACTCGCAGGAGAGAAGGGTTCTTGGTTCGAGTGGGAGAAATGGTGGAAGATGGTAGGTTTAGGGTCGAAAAATATAACAGCCAAAACTACCAGCTATGGAAGATGCAGATGGAAGATTATTTGTATCAAAAAGGTTTGTACCTACCATTAAGAGAAAAGAAAAATAAGTCGAAGAGTATGACAGACACAGAATGGGATATTCTTAACATAAAGGCACTTGGAATAATACGACTATGCCTAGCAGTGTCGGTAACCTTTAATATTTCAAATGAAATGACAACAGAGGGTTTAATGTTGGCATTGGCCAAATTATATGAAAAACCCTCAGCCTCAAATAAGGTATTTCTTATGAAGCGTTTATTTAATATGAAGATGTCAAAAGGTGGATCTGTTCCTGATCATTTAAATGAATTTAATACGGTTACCAGTCTATTAAGTTCAGTAGAGGTAACTTTTGACGATGAAGTTAGGGCTCTGTTATGTCTGTTCTCATTTCCAAAAAGTTGAAATGGTTTAGTTATGGCCATTAGTAACTATGTCTCTGGAACTAGTGCTTTAAAGTTTGATGATGTTGTTGGTGCAATCCTTAGAGAGGAAATGCAACGGAAAAAATATGGTGAGACATAACGTAATGTTTGGCTACTGATCCAGGTGAATGTTGGTGGCCACTTGCCTATCCCACTTGGACCCCCACCATGTTTTTTTTAAGTTTTTCAATTTCCTAAATTGTAGCACAGTTTACTATTTTCAGCGGTTTTTCGAGTCCTAAACTTCTAGAGCCGTTTTGAGGTCCTAAACGACGTTTTTTGGAAAAATGGGAGGCAACATGGGTTGTGGTTCATCATTGGCCACTCAAAATTTGTATTCCTCAGATAGATATTTCTAATGAGGTATTGTGCGCGTCAAATGAAGATCGTATGCCAAAGTTACGACCCCGGGAAGTTGATGTACCAACTTACCCAAACGGGGCCCACAGTTTGGCACTTCATCTCCTAGGGTTAGGTTTTTGGATGTTTAGGTTTTTTCATTGTTTCTCAATAATAAATAGGTCTTTGAGCCTCATTGTAACTCAGTTGAGAGGCATGTAGCCGCCATATCTCTTCTCAGAGATAAGATACCATCGTCTGAACTAGTCTTACTTCCATTCTATTTGTAAGCATGTTTCAGTATTTCATATTAATGAAATGAGGTGTTATTTCTATTGCATCTATATATTTATGGTTATGTCTATAATTTGTAGCATTCATGTTTAAATCCGAATCAATAGTATCATATCGTTCTGTTCTTTCTCTATTTTTCTTTGCATGTCCCCAATGAGGTCGGGATATAAGGAATTAGGGCTTGAACTGGTTGAACCTTTGCAAGACCAACCTCGCAAATGTCAACGTCCTCCCATGGAGGATGAAAAAAATATGAGGGGGCATGAAATCCTATCAAAATATTGCTCGAAGAAGCCCTCGAGCAACAAAGGAACATGATGATGGACAACTTTGCCCAGATCCTTCAGTGGCTACCCATGGGCGATGCATCTACTTCCAGTAGCTACTTTGGAAGTGTCACACCCTTTAAGGTAGAATTTAACTTTGACATTCCCATATTTGAGGGTAAAATAGATGCGGATGTCGTAGATAAATGGTTAAATCTGATAGAAGAATATTTTTCTGTTCATGATTTTTCCAGCCGGGAAAAGATCACTTTTGCACTTCTCAAAGTCGCCCCCCACGTCAAGGACTAGTGGGAAACCTACTACGAGCAGAAGGATGAAAATAAGGCCTCACTATTTTCAGCCACACCCACTTGGAATTCATTTTGGGATGCCATTAAGGAGTAGTACTACCCTATCGGAAGCTATGAGGATAAATACATAAGTGGACCATGCTGCGGCAAGGAAGAGACCAAGACATGCCGGAGTTTACCAATATTTTTCATATCCTTCGCACAAAGTTGGGTATCAAGGATTCTGAGTGGAATTTGGTACTCAAATACCACAGCTGCCTACACCAATACATCTAGGACAAGATGGAGTTCCTGGACATCTCCTTGCTTGGCACGCTACCAAGATGGAGCAAAAGTTTAAACAAAAGAAGCAAGACTTTCGATCTGTGAATCTGAAGAAAAAATGACAAATCCAAGGTAGGGTGACCCAAGACAACCCATCGAAGCTGCAAAAAAATAACACCACCATGAAGTCAAAGGGCACAGGAAAGTGGTGTGAGTTCCATAAGAGCCCCACTCACAACACAAGTGAGTGTCATGCCAAGTAGTTGTTGGTGGCCGAGTTGAAGGCTTCAGAATCAGATGCATGTTCCGACCCTCAGTCAGAACCTGACAAGAGGAACGACAAAGGGAAACAAATTATTGATTGGGAGCCCATTGCCACTATTTCCACCGCCAAGATCCAGAAGAATGAACCCAAAGATCCAGAGGAGGGGAGGGTCTTTTCCACTCACAAAATGTGGGTGAAGGGTTCATCGCTACAATTCATTGTTGGCAGTGGTAGCCAAAAGAACCTCATTTCAACAGAGGTCGTGAAGCGGTTGAGCCTACCGACCATACCACGTCCACAGTCGTACAGTATCAGGTGGCTTCACCAAGGACGAGATCTTAGAGTTAGCCAGCAATATCACCTTCCTTACAGCATCAAGCCCTTCACAAATGAGGTATTGTGTGATGTTTCTCCTCTCGACGTTTGTGATGTATTACTAGGACAACTATACTTGTGGAAGCGACATGTTGTATATGAGTCTAGACCTCGCTCTGTGATTATTTATTTTGGGTAATACGTTATACAGGATACTAGAGGTAGCCCCACCTACCACCATCTCTTTCATATCTGCTAAGAAATGCAGTAAGATCATCTCCCATACTAGGAAATTCATTTTCTTTCTGATTTGCTCTCAAAGTAAGGGGAAGATCATAGCCACATCCATGGCCCCTAGGAATGGTTCCTCCATGCAATAGAAGCAAGTGGATACGGTCATGAAAGAATATAGGACATCTTCTCCTCACCCATAGGGGTACCATTGCACTGTCAGGGCAAGCATTCATTCGATCTGACTCCTGGAGAACCTCTACCCAATGGACCAATATACCGTTGCTCCATTATGGAAAATTCCAAGGGCAAGCAGCAACATGATCAACATCGAGTGTCACACAAGTTTCATGTGGGCGACAAAGTTTGGTTGCATTTGCAGAAAGAGAACCTTACCAGAGCCCATTAGAAGCTCAAACCACTCCGATATGGTCCTTACACCATTACCAAAGATGTCAGAGACAATGCTTTGAAGCACAAAATTCCCTCATTCCTTGGCTTCCACCATTGTTCAATGTGGAACACCTTCGACCATGCTTCCCACCATTACTGGACACCTCAAATATTGCAGAACAACTCACCAGGGATCAAGTTCAACAGAAGTTTCCCCATCTCATGGAGGCACTCAACACAATGGGGACCATTGCTTCCTAAGGGGGGAGGAATGATCTAGGTGGATGTTGGTGGCCACCCGCCTATCTCACTTGGACCCCCACCATTGTTTCTTTCAGTTTTTCAATTTCCTAAATTGTAGCACAGTTTACTATTTTCAGTAGTTTTTCGAGTCTTGAACTTCTGCAGTCATTTTGAGGCCCTAAATGACGTTTTTTGGGGAAAACAGGGGCCAACGTGGATTTAGGATCAATGTTGGACACTTGAAAGTTATGGCTCTCAGATAGATCTTTCTAATGAGGTATTGTGAGCATCAAACAAAGATCGTATGCAAAACTTACGACCTCGGGAAGTTGATGTACCAACTTACCCAAACGGGGCCCATAGTTTGGCACTTCATCTCATAGGGTTAGGTTTTTGGATGTTTAGGGTTTTACATTGTTTCTCAATAATAAATAGGCCTTTGAGCCACATTTTAACTCAGTTGAGAGGCATGTAGTGGCTACATCTCTTCTCAGAGATAAGCTACCATCGTCCGAGCTAGTCTTACTTCCATTTTGTTTATAAGCATATTTCAGTATTTCATATTAATGAAATGAAGTGTTATTTCTGTTGCATCTCTTTATTTATGGTTATTTCTGTAATTTTTTACGTTCCTTTTTAAATCCGGATCAACTGCAGAGACTAGGGGAAGAAAAATGGAAAGAGGAAAGAGCTCAGGATATCACAATAAGTTAAGGAAAGGCAAATCCAAGTCCAGATTGGGGATAGTGTGCTGGAAATCCGAGAAGAAAGGACACCTAAAGAAATACTCCAAGTCTTGGAAGGGAAAACAAGGAGACGTTCAGTAAGAAAACAATCATGAAGCGAATGTGACAAGTGATGTGTTGCAAGATTCTTTGATTCTTTATTTAGAAAATATTATTGATGCCTAGATGGTAGATTCATGGGCCTCATTCCATGCCACACCTAATAGGAAAATATTTCATGATTATGTTCAAGGAGATTTTGGACAGGTTCATTTGGGTGATGATAAACCTTGTAAAATCATTGGAATGGGTAAAGTTTTTATAAAACAACAGAATGGAAACCAATGGCTATTGAAGGAGATAAGGAATGTTCCAAATCTGAAGAAAAATCTAATTCCAACAGGGCAGTTGGGAGGTGAAGGTTGTGTAACTACTTTTACAGATAAAACTTGGAAGGCCACTAAAGGAGCCCTGGTAATAGCAAAAGGAGAAAAGGTTGGTACATTGTATTTACGCAATGGAATTTCTAATTCTTTTAATGATTTAACACATCATTATGGCATCATAGGCTCAGGCACATGAGTGAGAAGGGGATGCAGATTCTTCACTCAAGAAAATTGTTGCGAGGTTTGAAGCGTGTTGATTTGGAATTTTGTGAGAATTGTATTTATGGAAAATAGAAGAGAGTCAGATTCCTAAGAGTTAGGAAAGAAAATAAGAGCGAAAAATTAGAGCTTGTGCATACAGATGTATGGGGACTTGCTTAGGTGTCATCTCTTGGTGGCTCTCGTTATTATGTTACTTTTATTGATGATGCAACCAGAAAAAACTGGATTTATTGTATTCAAAATATATCTGATGTATTTGATACTTTCAAGAAATGGAAAGATTTGGTTGAAAATCAAACAGGAAAAAGGTTGAAGTGTATCAGATTAGACAATGGAGGTGAATATTGCAGCAAATAATTTGATAAGTACTGTTCAGAGCATGAAATTCACAGAGAGAAGACAGTTTAGAGAACACCGTAAGAAAACAGTGTGTTAGAAAGGATGAACAGGACAATCATGGAGCGTGCAAGGTCCATGAGATTGCGTGCAGAATTGCCTTTACAATTTTGGGCAGATGTTTTAGATATTATTTTTTATTTAATAAACAGAGGGCCTTCGAGTTCCTTGGATGGAGGTATTCCAGAGAAGGCATGGATAGGTAAAAAGGTAAACTACTCATTTTTAAAGACTTTTGGTTGTGAAGCCTTTGTCCACATTAATAAAGAAAATAGAACAAAGATTGAGGAAAAATCAAAGAAATGTACCTTTATTAGATATGGTGTTAATAATTTTGGTTATCGCTTATATGATTATGAAAAACACAAAATCATTAGGAGTAGAGATGTCATATTCAATGAAAAGGTTTTGTATAAGGATCAGATGTAGGAAAAAGAAAACAAAGAATACACAGTGCTTCATGAGATCATAAAAAGAAGAAAAAAGGTGCTTCGAAATCATAATGATCATCAACCAGAACCACAACAACAACAGACACCTTAAACACCTGAAAGTGGTGTTAGAAGATCTACCAAGATAAGTAGACCCACTGAACGATACTCTCCTTCATTATATTATGTATTGTTGATTGATTCTGGTGAACCAGAATGTTACGAAGAACCAGTGCAGGTAGAAACCAGGAATAAGTGGGTGCTATCCATGAAAGTAGAGATGGAATCCTTGGTACATAACCAGACTTGGGACTTATTTAGGTTTCCTGTAGGTAAAACATCATTGTAGAATAAATGGGTTTACAAGTTGAAGGAAGAATATGGAGGTAGAAAAATATATAAAGCTAGACTTGTGGTGAAGGGTTTTGCACACAAAAAAGGTATAGACTTTGATGAGATATTTTCTCCTATTTTTAAAATGACTTCGATCATAACTATTTTAAGTCTCGTAGCAACAAAATATTTTCATCTTGAGAAGTTAGATGTAAAGGCAGCCTTTCTCCATGGGGATTCGGAGGAAGAGATCTATATGCAGGAGCCACAAGGATATGAGGTCAAAGGGAAGGAGAAACTAGTGTGCAGGTTGAAGAAGAGCTTGTATGGCTTAAAACGGGCTCCAAGGGAGTGGTATCTAAAATTTGACAAGTTTATGCCTGAACAAGGTTATACTAGATGTCACTCTGATCATTGTGTTTATTTCAAAATGAAAAATGATCGCAGATATATTATATTATTATTGTATGTAAATGACATGCTTGTTGCATGATCTAACGTGCAGGAAATAAATGTGCTCAAAGGAAAATTGGAAAATTCATTTGCAATAAATGATTTGGGTGTTGCAAAACAAATCCTTGGTATCAGAATAACTAGAGACAGGAAAAATCACATATTAACATTGTCTTAGAGTGAGTACATACAAAAGGTGTTGGAAAGATTTAAAATGCAGAACGTAAAACCAATTATTACATCTTTGGCTATCCATTTCAAACTAAGTAAGGAGATGTGTCCCAAGACTCGGGAAGAGATAGATTATATGTCTAAAGTTATCTATGCATCAGCAATTGGAATCTTAATGTATGCAATGGTTTGCATAAGGCCTGATATTGCACATCTAGTGGGAGTTGTAAGCAAGTACATGAACAATCCAAGAAAAGAACGTTGGATGGAAATGAAGTGGATTCTCGAGTATTTTAGAGGTACCAAAGATCAAGCATTATGCTTTGGTGGTTCAAACATTTCTCTACAAGGATATGTTGATGCAAATATGGAAGGTGACAGAGATAACAGGAGGAGCACCATAGAGTATGTGTTTACTGTAGGTGGAACAACTCTCAATTGGGTTTCAAAATTTCATAGTGTTGTTGCACTCTCAACGACGAAAGCAAAGTATGTTGCTACTATAGAGGCTAGTAAAGAAATGATTTGGTTACAAATGTTTCTGAATGAAATAGGTAAGAAGTAGGAGTTGGGTAGGTTATATAGTGACATCCAAAGTGCCATTCATCTTGCAAATAACTCTGCATTTCATTCCAAGACTAAACATATACAGCTCAAGTACCATTTCATACGGTCAGTGTTGGAAGATGGACAGTTGAAGCTAGAAAAGATACACACTAGCCAAAATCCTGCAGATATGTTAACAAAATTTGTAACCAGGGATAAACTAAGATTCTCCTCGGTTTCAATTGGTCTACAAGTATGATGATGAAGATGAGAAACAATCAGGTCCAAAGTGGAGTCATTGTCCATCAAATGAAGCAGTGATGGAGTTGTTATCATCAGTCTCCAAGAGGGAGATTGTTGGGTGTGGAGCCTGGTTACCTTCTTTATTTAGAGGTATTAGTTTTAGCCAGATGTATACCCCAGGAAGACTGTACGCCCCTTCACGCAGGGGGATTAGTCCCCCCCCCCAACCGGCTGGGGGGGTTCGGGGGCAATGCCCCCGAAGCTAAAAATAGATGTAAAATTTCCTTGTAAAATATTGTAATTTCGTAGTCAATCTGGACTGTTCATTAGGTGGATGATCTAACAATAGAAGTTATGTTTAATTTAGGGTTTTTTTCCCTAGAAGGCAACCCCTCGCTATATATTGGGAATTTTATTGTGGCTATGTATATGCGTACTTTGAGCGAGGAAGAGAGAGGATATTGTGTGAGAGCGAAGAGGGAATTACAGCAAATCTGTTGTATGTTGTATCTCTTCATTTTGTTGGATAATATAAAAGGAAGGAATGGATGTTTCTCCATGGACATAGCCCAAATTTGGTGAACCACGTATATCTATGTCTCTCTTGTTTTATGTGTTTGTGTTTCTACAATATTTTATGTGTTCCATTTTTTTGTAATATATAATTTTCTAACACCTTTAGATTTTTCTTGATCACCTGCATTTCTTGTTCCATGTCTTCCAATATATATGGTCCAATCAATACCCTGCTAACCATATCACTCCAACTAACATGAGTGTTACAACTCCGCCCATACAATGCCTCAAAAGGACTCATCCTCAATGACTTGATAACCGTTTTTGTATGCAAACTCGACCAAATGGAGATACTCTTCCCATTTCCATTGTTGATGCATCACATATATCCTCAACATGTCCTCCAATATCCTTTTGACCCTCTTTGTCTACCCATCTGTCTGCGGATGATAAGTTGTGTTGAAGGCAAACTCTGTGCTCAAACCTGCAAATAACTCCTTCCAAAACTTAGAAGTGAACTCCGCATCCCTATCTGACACAATCTTCTTCAGGACACCATGTAGTCTAACCACATCTCTGATGAAAACATGTGCCACATCACTGGATTAGAACATAGACTTCACTGGAATGAAGTGTGAAACATTTTTCAACTTGTCCACAATGACCATGATGGAATCATGTTGCTTCACTGTCTTTGGCAACCTTGTGATGAATTCCATGGAAATGACCTCCCATTTCCATTCCAGAATCGTGATCAGCTATAGCAGTCCACCTGGATGCTTACACTCTATTGTCACTCACTGACAATCAAAACATCTAGCCACAAACTCTGCTACATCTCTCTTCAAGTTCGGCCAATAGTAAGATCTCTTCACTATTGTCAGTGTCTTCTGGTAACCTGGGTGACCTGAATACAGTTTCGCATGAAACTGCCTCAAGATCACCTTCTTGAGATCACTATCATTTGGCACATATATCCTGTCTTAGAACCTGACCAATCCATCTGTTGCAAGACAACATTCCAAGTCCTATGCACTTGCACATGTACCTATACCACTACCTGTACCATCACTTTTACTTGTACCTATAAATGTACCATGACATGTACCTGTATCATGACCTATACCTGTACCTGTACTATCACCCTGCTGCAATCTGTGCACAATCTCCATGTATCTAACATCCTATTGTCCGACCCCCAAGATTATGTCTTATAAATTTGTCCCATAAGAGCTCATAGTTGTTAAGCGATTCACATGTACCCACCTGCTAAGATCATCTACCACTTTGTTCTCTTTACCTTTGATGTATCTGATCTCAAATTCGAATTCGATGATTGTGGCCAACCACCAAGCCTGCCTACCATTCAAATTTGGTTGGTCAAATAGATACCGCAAACCACTGTGATCACTCATCAATGTGAACCTCCTACCCAGAAGATAGTGTCTCCACATCTTCAATGCATGTATAATTGCCTCCAACTCAAGATCATGCGTGGGATAGTTTTGTTTGTGCTCATTCAGTTTCCACAATTCATAGCATACTACCTATCCATCTTTCATAAGGACTACACCAAGTCCTCTCTTGCACGCATCTGTGCACAAACAAAATCTTTGTTTGGATCTGCAATCTTTAACACTGGTGCATGTGTTAACAACTGCTTGAGCTGCTCAAAACTAGCCTCACATTCCCCTATCAATTCAAACTTTTTACCTTTTATTTTCAAAGATGTGATAGGATAAGCAATCTGTGAAAATTTATTTATGAACCTCCTGTAGTAACATACCAAACCCATCAATGATCTCGCCTCATCCACATTCTTAGGAGCTACCCACTCCATGATGGCTCTTATCTTTTCTGGATCTACTGCAATGCCTTCCTTGAAGACAACATGCCCCAAGTAATGTACCTTCGTATAAAAGAAACTACATTTTCTAAGCTTAGCATATAAATGATTCTCTCTCAACAATTTCAACACTACTGTTAGATTTTTGGCATGCTCTTTTTTGTTTTTAGAATATACCAGTATATCATCAATGAACACAATAACGAACTTATCCAAATATGTACGCAATACATTATTCATCAAGAACATGAATGTAGTGGGAGCATTAGTTAAGTCAAATGGAAATACAACAAACTCATAATTCCCATACCTGGTCATGAATGCAGTCTTGTGAATGTCTTCTTCCTTGATGTGTACCTGGTGATATTCGGATCTCAAGTCAATCTTTGAGAACATTTTTTCTCCCTTCAGCTGATCAAACAAGTCATCAATCCTCGGAAAAGGGTACATGTTCTTGATAGTCACTTTGTTCAACTGCATGTAATCAATGCATAATCTAAGAGTACCATCTTTCTTCCTCACAAACAAGACCAGTGTGCCCCATGGTGATACACTTGGCCTAATGTATCCTTTTTCCAACATTTCCTTCAGTTGTAGATTCAGTTCTACCAACTCAGGTGTGCTCATCCTATAAGGTGCTTTCGATGTTGGAGCTGCCCCTGGCACTAACTCAATAGAAAATTCTACCTCCCTGTGAGGTGGAAAATTTGTAATTTTCTCAGGGAATACATCGTAAAACTACTGCAAGATTGGATACCTGTTCAACACATCTGCATCCTCAACCTCCTTACCCTTATCACAAGAAATGTGCACTATGAATAGCTTGCACCCTGTCCTGCGGCTACGCTTTGCTTGCATAGTTTTCATCATCCTAACTGATGTGGCCTTCTTCTTACCTTGTAAGACTCTTCGTTCTCCATTGTCATCAACACACTCAATAGCTTTGTCATAGCAGTCAACCTTGATTCTATGTAGATACAATCAATCCATGCCCAATAACATATTGTATGAACCCAACTGTAATGCATTTAAATGTGTTGTCATAGGCATACCATTTAAGTCAAATGTGAAATCTCTTACCCAATGATGCACTCACTTCTTTGTACCTATACCCAGTTGCACTAACCAAGACTCTACATGCAACTCCTTATTCAAACCACACTTATCCACCAAGTCAGGACAGACATAGCTATAATTAGATCCAGGGTCAATCAAAATAGAAATAACTTGATCACAAAGATTACCATCCATCTTGATGATAGATTCCTGATGCTCTGCTTGTTTGTTATCCAAGGCTGCATAGATACAGGGAATACTTTGACCAACGTCTCCAATAGTTTGTGCCTCCTGTGCACTGTATATCTGAGGTCTACCACCCTGATTCTACAGACAATCTCTTCTGCGATGATCTTTGCCACAAGTCCAACACTCTATAGGCTTCCATCCTCCATCCTTATTCTTTTATTTAGATCGATGTCCCTATTCTCTATCTAATGCATTGAACCTCTTAGGTGATGCAACATTCTCCTTGTTATTTGTACCCTGTGTCATTTCTCGCTTTTTATCCCATTTTCCTTTGTTCTTTACATTACCTCTCCAGCTTGACTTAGTCTCATTGTTGTGCCTTGATTGTTCATAGCAATTCTTCAGATTTCGAATGGCCTCCTCCAATGATCTAGGCTCATCGAATTCAATCC
Organism: Pinus tabuliformis; assembly: GCA_031772625.1. Classification (NCBI taxonomy): domain Eukaryota; kingdom Viridiplantae; phylum Streptophyta; class Pinopsida; order Pinales; family Pinaceae; genus Pinus; species Pinus tabuliformis. The sequence continues at coordinate 484,453,710 of CM062811.1, read as the reverse complement.
TATCTCTGAATGCAATCGGTTTTCCACTAATGAATCTCTAAATCTTAGCCTTCTCCTCCTTGAAGTATAGGCACATACCTCAACAGTTACAAGAACTTATTGGTGTATTCATCATCTGTCATGGATCACATCTTTAGTCCATAGAATTCTTTTGCCTTGTCATCAAAGTATCTCTCTCACAAATACTTTTTCTTGAATAGTCGCTCAAATTCACTCCAAGTCAGATCTTCCTCATTTATGTCCCTCACATTCTGTTAATCAAGGTTGTCATTGATTTCAATATGACATTATTGGTATGGAAAATATTCTTGTGATGCATAACATGATGATGTCCTCGCTCATGATGACAAGTCCCTCTTGTTTGATAAGGATGTCATTAATAAATATGTCAAGCTATTAATGATTCCATTATGATGTCAAGCCACTAAGAATATGTCTTGTCCTAGATGCTTGAACTAACCATGAAGACACCATAACCTCATGTATCCTTTCTCTTGATGAAGAAGCCCTAGAAAGCATGATGATGTTCTTACTCTTGAAGAAGAAGCCTAGAACCAGGATGATGTCCTTACCCTTGATATTGAAGGACTACACATGAATGACTTACTTGATAATATGAACTTGATGTTATGAATGATGGTTGGAGACCACTCTTGAAGTCCTAATAAAATTACCATAACCCTCATTCTAGTCCCATTGACCTTATACATGAAAAATCCAAATAACTCCAAGGACTATACTAAAAATTCCAAACAGTCATAAAGAAAATTATTTTTTTGACCTCTTAAAGACATCATTTTACAATGATTCCTTGACTATCTTGTAGAGGAATTCTTCCTCTTTCCAACGAGCTATTATTTGTCTTCTAACTCTTTCTAGATTGGGAGAAATTGAATTTTTAAGTTAAGAAAATTATTACTTCTAGTGAGCGTACTTGTGTAGGCTCATACCCCTTCACCCAATAGACGTGTCTATTCGTCATAAGTCAAAACCTGTATAAATATGATGTCCAACACTCCATTTTCATCATCAATTTGGTTCAAATTTCAGAGAACATTTTTGGGACCGAGGAAGAAGATAGATGCACAGTTTGAAGAGTGTTTTTATTTCTGTTTTGGATCAAGTAAAGAAGAAAAAACTTGCAGATATGTGGAAGGAATCAAACGAGGATACATAAAGCACTCATCTCAGCTCTGACCTGTGGTTTAGACCTATTCCTAGAATTTCGGACCTATGCCTAAAGTTTCAGACATGTTCCTAAAATTTTAGACTTGTGCCATCTAAATGATTGGACCTATGGCAGAGGATCTATGACATGTAAACCTTGAAACAGTGACAAATTCAGACTTGTTTGAAGTGACAAATCACCTTGTGCTTGTAAGAAGACTTATGGCAGCTTTTTAAGCATTGTTTGAAGCAAATTAGTGATAGGTCTGAAGGAGCCTTTTGGTTGTTTTTGGCATCATTTGAGGACATCGTTGGAGCAGAAACAAAAGTATCGAAGAGAAGATTTAAAGGAGTTCTTGATCCTTTAGTATGGTTGTTGAAGAAGACATTTTGGAGCAGCATAGTGACATATTTTGAAACAATCCTACAATCATTTTAGAGCGGCCTAACGACATCTTTTGGAGCATCCCACTAACATCTTTAGAGCAGAATAAAGACAATTTTTTGGAGCAATATAAAGACATTTGTTGAAGACATCTTACAGCAGTGTTGAATTCATATTATGGACCTATTTTAAAGGCATCGTGTGAAGAAATCATTGAAGAATTTTTGTGTTGACTTGAATACTGTGTTGGAGCAGATTTGTTGAAGATTTATTGCGCTGATATAGAGCAGGCATCTTTGTCTACATTTGGAACACTATTGGATATAGTCTTGAAATCATTATTGGAGTTAATTTGGAAGAAACTTGGAGCATTATTAAAGGGTGTTTTGGAAGCACTATCGAAGATATCCTTCGAGTCAATCTCTTGGACTTTTGAGCATTCTTAAATACTTGGAGACACCCTTGGAGACCTGATGCACTAGCAATCATGAAGTGACCTTGGAGAAATTGTTTGGGTATGATGAAGAGCAGTGGTGACACCTTCTAAGAGAACAAGGTTTTCATTAATGACTAGATGTGGAGACTAAAGTGAAGGCATTGTTGAAGATTGATAGGGCTCGGTGAAGAAGACATTGGGAGCCGTGAAGTACAACTAAAAACATCTTGATGAAGTAAATCAAGGTTTGGAGCCCAAGAGGTTGGAGCCTCGAAAATATAAGGTTGGTGCCTTGGAAGGTAGGGTTGGAGCCTTAGAGGATCAGAGTCCTCAAGAAACCAGGTCAGAGCCTGAACCAGATATAGGGTTGGAGCCCTTGAGTTTGATGCCTCAAAATTGACAAGGTTGGTGCCTTGGAAAGTCCAAGTCGGTGCTTGGCACATTACAAGTTGGAGCCTGGGGAATTGAAGATCAGTGTATTCATCTAGGGTTGGAGCCCTACATATATTGTACTTGATTTATTGTAAAGAAGAAATTAATAAAAGAATTTATTCTTATTTTTCATTTTGTATTCTAAATATAAGTGATCTAACTGGTAAAAGTAACAATTGAAAACGAATACTGATTCAGCCCCCCGCCTAGTATTTCCAACACATTCTTCACATCTTCCCACTAGATGTATGCTTTACCTTTAAGACTGAAAGTAGCCACTCTAGCTTTCATGTTCTCTTAGTACTCATGCAACCTAAAGAACTTCTTCATACCGAGTAACCAAGCCTCTCCATAATGTGATCTCTTTACCTCTCCATAGAAAGCAGGTGGCTTTGATTTTTTAAACTCGTTCGGCAAGTATCCCCTATCGCTCCTCCTATAAGGGTGATAACGGTGACGATTATAGTGCTTATCTAAATCATAACTATAATCATACCTATGTCTATCCCTTCTCCTCTCCAGATTGTCCAACAATATGCCATCTCGAATTATGTCATCTATATCTGATTGGTGACCTCCATGTGATCTACTTCCATATGTCCCATTCATTTTTTTCCCCTGCTCATGACTAATCCAAAGTGTCCCCTATCACTGCAAATCCAAAAATATTTGAAGTATGACTACATTTACCTCTGCTAGCTTTTCCTGTGATTGTATGATTCTGCCATTATCTACCTTACAACTCTTTATCTCTTCCTTTAAGCTTCTCAATGTCACTACCAAATCGGAAGAGTTCCCAACACCATATTGCTCTTCATATTCATAGGGAGAGTCTCTGTAGTCAACCATCTTGCTAGCCATTTCATGTTTCTTCCTGCAAGGTATATCATGTCAGCTAAACCAAAACACAATAAACCAACATACCTTAGTATAGCTCGAGGAGGATACCTTTTCTGCAAGATCAACATATCAGCATGATACATGCATAACATAATCATAAAAATATATAAAAATGGTACATAAGAAATAACCATACAATTGTCACTCTAGCTAGGGTCCAGTCATCAATGCATGACATTAACACAACACACACTACAACCTCATGCATGACAACATCCACTCCATCACGGTACACTTGACCACATGAAAACATGAAAATGCATAAGTATTACATAACCCTACATACCATGACCTTATGCATGACGACATAAACCGTACCATTTTATGTGGACCATGCACAACCACAATGTAGACAATACACCAGCCTACATGTGGATAGCACTCAAGCACAAGTACGAACCATTCCCACACATAACGCATATAATCAAGCATAAATGAACAACACTCATATGTAGCATCATGTAACCCAATACAAAAGAATGATACATATGACCAAACATACAAGAATGTAACCAAGCAACCACGTGATACATGTAAGCAATATATAACAACACATAACTAGTCATATACTGATAGTGATGCATCCCACAAAATCACATTAAGTTCCACATGACTACATCACCACAACAATGATCAACACCATGCAATTGTAACAACATATGGAATGCAAGTGAGATACATACATGCAACCGACTAGCACGCATGCCCAACACATAACCCATCCAGTCTGAGGGGTGAACCATGCTCTAATACCACTCTATAACACACTCCTCCCACATCTACCCAAGAAACCAGCTAACCGGGGTAAACATGCGACGAGAGGTCACTATGATATGATTCGACCTCCTAAGTCACATTAAGGAAGTGGAACCAACAAAAACACATCATATAGACATCCAATATCATCAATAGAACTCTCAGAGGACAAGTTAGCCACTCAGACAACTTGTCCCTAGATCCCACTGTTGTTTTAGGTCTCTTGGGCCATAGTCACTCTCATGCTATGGGTAGGGAAGTGACCAACAACCTAAAGTTTCTCTCACAGGCCTGCCTACCTGCGATTGTGGACCAGAATTGTCAGTGCTTTGCCAGCTACCCCGATATTTAAGCCACTTTTCCAAGCTCAAAGCCTAGGTCACTACCCAGAATTGATCCATCTCTTCAAATCAGTAAAATAACATGGAAATGACAATACCAAATAAACTACTTGTTCAAGACCTTGACTGAACCCCTACTAGTCATGATAGGAATTTCGTCAAACATATTGCAAATGTGTAATCTATAGGTGTAATTCACACTTCTGAGCATAGGTTTCTCATACTTAGCTCAGAATCGCTAAGAACCATTGATGCCGCAATGCATCAACTACCATTCCATCCATTAGGTCATAGAAACATTGATCATTCAATTATAAGTAAAAACATGATGAGAGCCACACATGGTTGTTGTCATAAAACACATAAATAACCAGCATAATAGCAGCAGAAAATACTCATGAAAGTACAGCCATATAGACCACATATAATCCATCAAAATGCTCATTGAAATACAAGGAGAAATAACCTTTCATTAATGATGCAAAATCCAAACTCAAGATGGGACTTCCACGTTCCACCCGACTGTAGAATGGCTGAGCCAAATCTCTCTTCATCCATTCACCCCTGTAGAAATTCCCACCGTAGATTAACCTGATAATGCAATATACTAAAGCAAAATACTTAATCTACTTCTACAATCAAACTTGCGGAAGCTTAATCGATTTGAGCAAGATCAAACAAAACACATATAACAGAGAATAAGAATCAATACACATGAAACACAGAAGAATACTTTAGGGAAAGTCTCGGTTAAAAACCCCACTATCTATATTATCATTAAAATGGAAATATCTCAGGATTACACAAAGATTTAGCTCTCACAGTTGTCTATCTCTCAATACAATCCCTCACTCTGCTCATAGACAGACTAGACAACTCATATGTCTTCTCCTCTGTCCTCCAAGCCTCCTATTTCCTTGTGTTGTTTTCCTTGGGTATTCCAGTTGTAACCTTGTGTGACACTGATCTCACACACTGCTCCAACACACTATAAAATACTTGCAACTGATAGTACATTGTCCCTGCCTTTAATATCAACTGGGCATTTGTCTGAACTGACATGCATGAGTTATTTATGAGAGAATATTCGGTTATCTGGAGTACACTAGTTTCATGCATGCATGCATTAACTGACTGAACTCACAATTAGTTCCTCATTTTGTTTGGAAGTAATTTAACTAGACTTAACTAAGTTAACTAAGCTAACTAATTACAACTCATCCTTACCTCCTTCATTAAGGGATAACTTCCTCAATCAAAGGGATAACTGTTGCATGACTTCACAAAGACTTCTAGCTTGAATTTCTCCAACTAATTAACTCAAGATGAATTAATTGATTATTTTTCAAACAGCTGGTAAGACTAAATTCGAATTTTAATTCAAGGAAAAATTAAATTTGGAATATTCTTGTTGCCACATTTCAACAACCCCCGTGCCATATTCCAAGCATGAATGTGGGATCTCATAGAACACGTCAATCAAAACTCATCCAAGGCTTCCAGAGGCCATCCACCTCAACCCATCAAATAGTGATTCCACCTCACAGTCAGACATCACAAAACCATCATTATATTGGTCTCCATCCAAGCCTTCCAGGGCTTCCAGAGCATTTGTCCAACCAAGGCTTCCAAAACTAGTAACTCAACCCACAACTTATACATGGCATCCAAAGCGTTTTTCCAACCAAGGCTTCCAAGACTAGTAACTGAACCCACAACTTATACAGGACTTCCAGAGAGTTTGTCCAACCAAGGCTTCCAGGACTAAAAACTCAACCCAAGTTGTTACATGGCTTCCAGATCTTTTGTTCAACCGGTGTTTCCAGGACTAATAGCTCAACCCAAGCTAAGGAAACATGAGAACCAACCAGAAACAAACAATGAAATCAAACCCACAATCACCATGGCTATCCAGGAAATGGCAAGGCTAGGAAATACACTATCGATCTAGGCAATCCTCCATGTCAATGAAAGATCACAACCAAGAAACCACATGCATGTGTCATGCATGCCAAAACTAGTGAAGAAATCATACATGCAACTCAGTACCTGCAAGAAAATATAATGTAGTTGCTGATCCTGATGCCTCCTTGCGCTTTCATGCCTTTCCTTTGCTTTCTTGCTCAAAGAATCCAAGTATGTCACACCCTCCAAGAGTGCTGCAAGAAAACTCTAAGTATACAAGAGTATGGGAGAGAGAATAATGAGAGAGAGTTCCAACACTGAACTGATAAAAGGTTACCAACTGACCCTCAGAAGCCTTTTTATGGATGAGGCCTATATTTTCTTCATTTTCCTTTATTTTCCTTTATTTTCCTTTGCTTTCCTCCTCACAAACAACATGTGACCTTTCACCTCCATTTTCTCCTAATTTCCATTATTTTCATAAATTGTTGGACACCTAATCCTAATGGGTTAGCGTGGAAGTTGAATGGACAAAGCAGTCCAAGAGACCTTGGGATCTGAATCCCAAGAGTCACAATATGTACTATAAATGTAAATCAGTTGTTAATAAAAATTGTACTGAATGATTTATCTTTCCATCTGTCTCGCTGTCCATGTGAGTTTAACATGGTATCAGAGCCGCTTGTTTTTCTGTGGCCTGTTATGTGCATGTCAGTCCTGCACCTCTGCCCATAATTCTGTGTCTGAGCTCCCGTGAATAGTGCTGGCCTTGTCTTCATTACCTGTAACGCTCCATTAATTGTGCCTGCTTGTTCTTCTGAATACAGAGCGTCATTACACACACCTGCGCCTCACTGTCTGACAATTTCACCAGCGCTGCATACGCTCTCTGCTCTCTATCCTGACATATCTGCTCCCTGGAATTTCACCAGCGCTGCATACGCTCTCTGCTCTCTATCCTGACATATCTGCTCCCTGGAATTTCACCAGCGCTGCATACGCTCTCTTCTCTCTCGCTTACGATTTGCTTCTCATTTGAATGCTAGATGTGCACCTGTTGAAGCTTTGGCTGCTATGGAAGACGCAGCAGAAGATGTGCCCAAACGAGCCAGCTGCAGTATTGGAGAAAGAACGAACATGTTTACATGTTAAAATACAATCGGCTCGGTGCTTGCTACGCTGAGCGTTGGCTTACGAGACTGTTGTATGGTGTGGTGTACTCGTCCGCGGCTACAGTAGCTTGATGTTTGCTACAATCTGAAGAGCCTGCTCCCTTTGGTAGTTTAGGGAATCTCCAACGCATCGATCTGCGGAGGTGCCAAAAGTTAAAGAGGCTCTCTGGGCACTGTGTGAAGAGCGCACCACTGACGCATCCATTTCCTGAAGACAAACTCCAAAGAATTTGGCTCCAGTTTGCTGCGGCTTGCACCCTCCTTTGTACTCTTCATCGTCGTGATGTTGAGTGTTTCTTAATGTTTGGGACAAATCGAGGTTGCAATCAGATTGTGCTAAATGCATTGTATATAGATTTAGTTTTTTATTGAGTATTTTTCATTCTAACGCAAGGGAGATAACGCATTGTGAAGTTGATTTCTATTCATTTAAAAGCAGTCCTCTCATCCTTCGGTGATTTAAGCAAGGGAGATAACGCATTGCGCTGTTGTTTTTTAAATGACGGTTCTGGTAATGTAATGTATGAAATTTCACTGCATGAAACAACCACTATAGAACATGGTTCAAATTGGGACGATGCCAGTGATTCGGCCTTCAATTTTTGTCTACCGGATCGCCTGTTGGATCTCTTTGTCTCATTGCTTGCACTATGCTTTCAAGAAGGCGGTTCGCTTCGTTCAAAATGATGTGGATAACAGGTTCTCTGATTGAAAACCCTATGTTGAAAAGCCTCTATAAAATATGTACTTGTAAATACTAGGTATTGATATTGGCTGTATGCTTTCTTTTGACAAGATGGTCATTGTTATAATGATGCGGAAATCATGCCGCCCTCCATCTGGGAATATTATAATGCAGAGTAGTCAGCTTACAACCTTCAAGAAAGATCCTTTTAACCTGCCGGTGGGGAGATCTATTCCCTGTAGCTATTGGAAATTTGAAAATTGAAATTGATCAAATTCTTCTAACCCCATACAAGGGTATGTGTATATTTGGGGAGCTTACGCAGGCCACCATTCTCTTGATTTCGCTGACAGAATCCAGGTGCTCTAAAGCCCAAATGGAGAGGTGTTCATAACCTAAGCATGATCTTTGCCTATCAATTGTTTTTCAGGACAGCCCCGTGTTTGAAGAAGACCATCATTTCCATCAAAAGATTGTGTACTTCTTTCTGTAGGCCTGATCTGCGACAAATCCTGATCAAATATTCATAGTTACTTGAATCTAAATTGGGATCAGTTCCACTCTACTGGATAAGGAATAAATGTGCTTCATCAAAACCTCTAGCTTCGAAGATACAGTCGAGAAGATAACCATAGCCGTTATCAATCATGCTCCGAAGCACTTCAACTGCCTCTGCGAATCGTTTTCGATAACAAAGATTGCTTAAAATGAGATTATAGGTGACTGAATCAGGAGGACAGCCTTTCATTTTCATCATTTCAAATACAAGCTTTACCTTATCCAGCTGGTCGTTCAGGCAGAAAAGTGTTATAAGTGGACGAAAAGTCACTGCTCTGGGAGCACAATCAGAACTTGACATCTTATCCAATATCCCTAAAGCTGCATTGGCGCGATTTTTTTCACAGAGAGCCGCAATAAGCATTTCATAAGCGTTTCGTCTGGGAGAAAGTTCTAACTTCTCAATGATTTGAGTGAGATTCTTCAGCATATCTGAATCATCATGCCAGACGGTCGCAAAGGAAAATGTTTTCGCAGAATAACTGCAAGGTGCAGATGACATCTCTGCCAAAATCATCTGCAGGGTTTCAAAATCCTTAGAGCGGCCAAGAAGATTCACAAGCTCGTCATAGGTTGAAGTGTTATGCTTGAACCCTGGTTGCAGTTTGAGTGAATAAATGCCCACACTTTTAAAACTTCAATCCTGTTGTTGTATTATTTTCTTTCCAGATCCATCTCTATTTCCACTCCACTCTTTGCTGCGCGATCTTATCCTTATCTCTAGTGACCCATTCGTGTATTGTTCGGTAGAGTGGTCTGGGTTAAACTTTGGCTGCCATGTGAAGAGTTTTGCTGTTGACAGAGAAAACCTATTGATTTTGTAAATTTGAAGGGAAGGAAGAAGCTTTTGTTCTGCTTGGGCTAATTTTTAGAGAGAGATTTGCTGAACTTTTGCATCTAGATATATTTTTTCTGTTTAGTAAAGATATCAAGAAATGACTCAAATTACTGAAATATTAGAGTTCTTAAAAACTCTCATACATTCCTCAGATCATGATACAGTGAAGATAAGCAAAGTTTCTCTGGTTGATATTAGAACCTGTCTGTATAATGTACAAGAAGATATTGAGTTTTTGCAGCTTGAGACAAAGCTACAGCAGGAAGAATTACAGCAGTGGAGTCATCATTCTGAACCTGTTTCTGTTCAGAAGATTGAAACAGATTCCCATAAACAGCAAAACAATAATGTTACAGTTCATTCAGATTTAATACCCCATAAAGCAGCAGTCGTACATGCAGATGCAGAAATTCAGTCTGCACTTCCCAAGCCCATCATCAGACCTTGGGAACAGCTTGTCCACAACAAGCACAGAACTGGTCTTGGATATGACAAGGACTTGTCCTTTCATATTCCAGACTACGCAAAGCCCATTCAGTTTCAGAGTGCTGGATTCATTGATGATAGTTCACCTGCTCCTCATGACAGCTCACCTCCAGCTGTTCCAGACTCTGCCCCTCTTCTACAGCAACAACAACAACAACAACAAAAAAAACAACAGATCGTGAAATGCCAACACTGTGATCGAGTTGGCCATCTGAAAGATCACTGTTTTGATCTTCATCCATGTGAGCACTGTCATAAAACCAGCCATTCTTCACACAGATGCTTCAGAAACAAACGTCCTGCAAGAACAAAGATTCATCTTGGATGGATCGCTTCTTGGCAATGGGCATCAACAGCCAAGAAGATATTCCAAACACATGTCAAAACTTGTTCCAGAGTATTGAACAGTCTTGCAGTTGAGTTTTCTCCATCTTCTCACCTTGTATCTGACAGGGGGGGAAATGATGGTCATCTACAAGCTTCAAAGTCACATCAAGCGAGCCTGAGCCACAACCTGCCACACCAGTTTCAGAGTTGCAGCCAGAGACAAAGATGCCTGAACATGCCTTCAGTTGGCAATCTGAGACACTTCCTCTAGCAGAGGACTCCAGCTTCTTGCCAGTTTTGGAAGAGTTCCAGGTATTACAGAGTTGTTGGTCATCCTTAAACCATCACAGATTGAGAACACTTCCTCTAGAAAAAGACACCAGCTTCTTTCCAGTTTTGGAAGAGTTCCAGGAATTGCATTAAGCATTCCAGCGTTGTTGGTCATCCTTAAACCATCACAGATTGAGAACACTTCCTCTAGCAGAAAACTTCAGTTTCTTGCCAGTTTTGGAAGAGTTCCGGGAACTGCACTAAGCGTTCCAGTGTTGGTGGTCATCCTTAAACCACCGCCCTTTATACCAACATTTCATAGAGCACATTCAGCCTAGTGCTGCCATGCATCTTTTGCACATTTTGTATTACAGCTCTCTTCTTGGACTCATACATAACCCTTCGGATTAAGGGGGGGAATGTTGGACACCTAATCCTAATGGGTTAGCGTGGAAGTTGAATGGACAAAGCAGTCCAAGAGACCTTGGGATCTGAATCCCAAGAGTCACAATATGTACTATAAATGTAAATCAGTTGTTAATAAAAATTGTACTGAATGATTTATCTTTCCATCTGTCTCGCTGTCCATGTGAGTTTAACATAAATAAATGTGCCAAAAATACATTTTTGCCTCTTTAATGCCTTTGCCAATTTCCTTAGCCATAAACAACCAAATGAACACCCACCAACATGTCTTGCCCACCATTAAGCTTGGAATAAGTGTCCCATTGACCGTGGTTATTGTTTTTAACTTTTATTATGTGGAAATTTCACCAGGGTTGGTACACCTAGAATACAAGAACTACCAACCAACCAAGTCTAAATAAGGCAAACAATTCAACAATACACAACCAGTTCTAATTATAGAAGAATCTTCTAGATATTTCTCCATTCTTCCAACATCAAGGACATTAGAAGAAACCATAGGATCATCAACCCAATTTGCTCGAATCGTTGTGAAGGGTCGAGAATTAGGATTTTCCTTTAGGACCAAATATGGAACTCCACTGGATGGATTTGGAGCTCGAGGCTAAGCTCTTAGGCCCACCATTGTATCCACACCTTTTATCATTAGAATCTCCATCAATCCATACTATTCTTTTGCAATATTCTATTTACTCTAATGCTTTTTTTTAATGTTTGGGTTGACAGCATGGCACACTCTTTATATGTCTATGTGCCCCGAAAATCTTGAGATGTGCACCCAGATTTTGGCAACAAGGTTTATGTTATTTTATAGTTTTTATTTTGCTGTAATAAGGATATGAGTGGTTAGGGTACTAAAGAAAACCAGAAAGGTAAAACATCAACTTTGCATCCTAAAAATCCAAGAAAGTATCAATGTACTATAATAATAATGTTGTCCCTTGTCATCACAATCTCGCAACACCAGTGCATCACACATGTTGTGGTGCATTGAAATAGCATTCTTTTTCTTCTATATCATATCAGTATATATCTTATTTGTCCATACAAAATGATAGTCGTTACATGTAAAAAAGGCACAAAAATGAAAATTGAATTAGTATTTTATATTTTGCGGAAAAACTTATCAAAATCCAGTTGTCAAAGCAGTGGTGGGGACAATCATCATTGGATGTTATCCACGAATGTAGGTTGGCTCATCATTTCTATTCAAGGAAAACTTGAATTACCTATTGGTGGTCCATAAAGGGACAACCTTTCACACCTTTCAGAAGTCTCTAAGTCTTGGACCGTTAACCTATTTCCTTACCTTTGAGGAAGATGAACTCTTAGCCAAGTAGAATAAATTTTAAAGCATGCTCCAAGCCCAACTATCATACATTAAGTACATAAAATATTGATTTTGAATTATAAATTGTAAATTTATGCTTAATATTGTTATAACGGTGGTGTTTTATTTGAATTTAAATAAACGTTTTTTCCTTAGATGATGTAAATATATTTGTTATAAAGTTGGTGTTTTATTTGAATTTAAATAAAAGATTTTTCCTTAAATGATGTAAATATATTTGTTAAGATGGTTTAGTTTAAGTGTTTAGAAAAAGAAACTAATAATATTTTCAGCTAGCTTTAAATTTTGTTTTTAATATGCATGATTCTTCATAAAATGACTCTTTATTTGAATTTAAATAAACATTTTTTCCTTAAATGATGTAAATATATTTGTTAGGATGGTTTAGTTTAAGTGTTTAGAAAAAGAAACTAATATTATTTTCACTTAGCGTTAAATTTTGTTTTTAATATGCATGATTCTTCATAAAATGACTCTCTTATTTGATTATTTATGAGTAATAAGATATGTCTCTTTATAGATCAAGTTAGATGATAACAACAACCCCTCTCCAAATCATGGCGGAGCTGTGTTGCTGAAACTCCCCGCTCTGCATCTACTGCGCGCGAGATCCTGCTGAGGTTCTGGTCTGCATTGCAAGCCGAGGTCGTCTTGCCTTGGTTGGGTCTTCCAAGGCTGTCTGATCTCATGGAGGCACTGGGTACTCCTCAGGGGCCTCCCATCTCTCCCCCTCCGCCCTCTGCCTCTAATGCATTCAAATCCTTGCTAGCTTCCTTGCCTAAGAAGAAGAAAGTGGAAGCTACAAAGTTCGTGAAGAAACTGGATGATATCCCTGAGATTTCTCTCCCGCCAGAAGGGCCAATCCAAGTTGCCCTGTCTCTTGCAGATTTTGCCCTCGTCGGCCAGTTCACAGGGCTCTAGCTCTCCCCAAAATCCACAGAGAACTGGGTCACCAAGAACTGGGCACCCTTGATAAAAGACAAGGTAACCTCTTACTTTCTCGGGAGAGGCTACTTTTTGTTTGAGTTCACTGCAAAAGAGGACAAGGATCTGATTTTCTGAAATAGACCTTACTTCATGGATCCTGAAGGACTGTATTTGAATAAATGGATGCCAAATTTCGATCCAGCAGTGGTTGTGCCCTCAGTGGTCCCAATGTGGGTGAGACTGCCTAACCTTCCAATGCACTGTTGGAATTGGGATTCTCTGAAGCACATAGGCAACACCCTAGGCAAATTTATAGACAGGACTAACAACAAAGATCAGTATGACTGCGCCAGAATTTGTGTGGAGGTAGATCTAGAGGTCGGGCCACCGGAAGCCATCAAAATAACAGTAGGTCCCTGGACTCATGTGCAGAAACTTGATTATGAGCAGCTACCTTCAAATGCCGGAAATGCCACGTATATGATCATTTTGCCATAGACTGTCCGTCTAACGGTGTGGAAGAAAAAGGGAAAGAAGAGGGCTGGAACCAGGTAAAACCCACCAAAATCTCTCATAAGAAGATTGCAAATGCAAATGCTAAAGCCCCGCAGACGGTTCCTGCTCAGAGACCAACCATGGAAGTTCAAGGGAACAAATTCGAGCTCCTAGGATCTGAAATCATGACCTCCCAAGAGGTAGAGATCCCAAAGGAAATTTCTCCCTCCAAATCTTCCCCCTCCATCAAAGGTGGAAGTGCAGCAAAGAGATCCAAAGGAAAGATCTTAGAAGAGGAGGAGGAAACCCAAGAATCTAAGGAATCAGAAGAAGAAGGAGAAATAGGTGACTCCAATCCTCTACCGGAAGATCCACAAGAGGACGCAAGTATGCAAGGGGAAAAAGAGAACAAGAAACCTACAAGGACAAGCTTCAGGGCAGCCAACCAACTCTAGAGAAGCTATTGGCAAAAACCTCGAAGACAACGAGGAACCAACATCAGGGCTCCAAGGGAGCCCATCACAACAAAAATAAATGATGAAGATAGTCTCCTGGAATTGTAGGGGTATGGGCACTAGAGCTAAGGAAGAAGCAATGAAAAGTTTAATGAGATTGGAAGCCCCGGATATCCTCCTCATCTAGGAGACCAAAATGGAGGATGCAGCTTTCCTCCAAGCAAGTAAAAAAAATTGGAATAAAAGTGGAGCGCAAGAAATTTTTGCCTATGTAGCCTCGAGAGGGCTTGGGTCACTCTGGAATTCTAATAAGTTCTCATTAATCTCTGAGACTTTGAATACTCATTGGATTTTCTTAAAAATGCAGCAGTTAGAAACCAAGGAGATCATTTGTCTATTCAATGTGTATTTTCCTAACAATGCAGGTGAGAAAACAAAATTGTTGGGACTCCATAAAAAGCCTAGCAGATCTAAAGAATCTGGAAAATATCATCATAGTCGGAGATCTCAATCTCATCCTTCTCTCGTCAGAAAAAAGAGGAGGTAGCATTGTAAGGGATCCGCCAAGAGAATGGGCGGAGGATCTCATGCAAGACTGGGACCTGCTAGACATCAAGCCTGTTACTGGTAAGTTTACTCGGTTAAATAAGAGAGCTGGTCCTAGACATATAGCAGCAAGACTTGATAGATTTTTTGTTCAAAGCTCCTTCCTGCTTCTTGGGCTAGAGGCTAAAATGCACATCCTACACAGCAGTGTATCGGATCACAAGCCCATAAGTCTTGTGCTGCTGGCTCCCAAGGACCTGGGTCCTATCCCTTTCAAATTCAGTTCTCTTTGGACTAAAGAGCCAAAATTCATGCAGAAGGTCAGAGACTGTTGGAAAGACCCAGACAAGGGTTCCCCATTTTTTGTTTGGGGGGGAAAAACTTAGATGAGTAAAAGCAATGTTGAAAAAATGGGCCAAGACCTTGCCCAATCCTACAGCTGAAAGGAAAAAAAGTCAAAAATCCCTAGAAATGTAGCATCTCCATCTAGAAGCAACTGAAATCACCAAAGAAGATCTGGACAAGGAGACGCGGCTTCAGCAGAAATTCTGGAGGCTCAAATCCAGGAGTCTTTGGCTCAAAGCATGTGATAGAAACTCCTCCTTTTTTCATAAGCAAGCCCAAGCCAGGAAATGTTGTAACTCCATCTCTGAAATCAAAGAACAAAGCTGCACATTAAAGGATTTTTCCAGCATCAAAAAGGCAGCTTCCGAACATTTCAAGAAGTTGTATAGTAAGGACGTGGAGGCTGGCCAAAGCTCTAAACTCCTAGATGTTGTTCCTCGTCTTATCACTACCAGAATGAATCAACTGCTTGAAACCAAAATCAACAAAAATGAAGTTAGCAACACCCTCTTTGCAATGGACCACGACAAAGCCCCGGGACCGGACGGCTTTACAACCAGATTTCTTCAGACTTGTTAGCAGATTGTGGAGGAGTTCTTTAAAATGATTCAAAAGTCTCAAGATTGCCAGAGAATTGGAGGTTGCACAAATTCAACATTTCTTGCCCTCATCCCCAAGGAAAAAGGAGCAAACTCATTCAATAGATTCCGTCCAATTTCCTTATGTAACATTGGATACAAAGTGATAACCAAGGTTATAGCGAATAGGCTAAGAAGCATTCTCCCTAAAATCATCTCAGAGAACCAAGGAGGATTCATTCATGGCAGACAGCTAGTGGACAACTTCATTATGGTCCAAGAGGCGATCCAATCCAGTCTACATCAAAAATAAAAAGGTATGGTCATCAAACTAGATCTAGAAAATGAATTTGATGGAGTAAGGCATAGATTCTTGATAGATGTTCTGCACAAGTTGGGTTTTGGTCAAAATATTATAAACTGGATCCGAGCTTGCATCTCGGAGCCCTGGATTGTTCCCTTGGTAAATGGTAGGGCTGTTGATTTCTTCAAAGCCTCTAGAGGGCTGAGGCAGGGGTGTCCCCTCTCACCCCTCCTCTTTGTGCTGCAGGTTTCTATCCTCAACTTTTATCCAGATAAGAAACAACAAGATCAAGAAATAGCTGGCCTGAGCATAGCAAGAGGGGTAAAAAACATCAACCACACCCTTTTCGCTGACGATACCTTGCTGCTAGGGGCTGCAACTTCACTTTCAGCTGCTAGATTTAAAGAAGTGTTGGAAGATTTCTGTGAAGCCTCGGGCAGCAAATTAAATAATGGAAAATGTCATATCTACAGCTGGAATACCCCTCCCTCTTCCGCAAACTCCATTGCCAGATGTCTAGGCTTTGCAGCCGCTTCAAATTGGACCTATTTCAAATATCTTGGCCTCCCCATCTTCCTCAAGAGGGCCTTGAGCAAAGACTGGACCCCTCAGATCGAGAAATTCAAATCAAAAATGCAGGCCTGGGGATCCTCCTGGCTCAATATTGCTAGAAAATCAATGCTTATCAAAGCAGTTCTCAATAACCTTCCTTTATTCCAATTCTCTGTCCTCTTGGCACCAGTGGGTATCCTCAAGAAGATGGAGGAGCTAATTAGAAAATTTTTCTGGAAAGGAGGCAAGAAAAATGAAAAGAAGATCCCTCTAGTTAACTGGGGAATAGTCACCAAGCCGCTTCAGGAGGGAGGGCTGAATTTCAAATATCTCTGTGCTCAAAACTTAGCCATGGGAGCAAAGCTGATTTGGAGAATCATAGCTCCCAATCCAGGTTGGGTGCATTTAGCTTTATGGAAAAAATACTTCAGAGGTCAGAGACTCCGATGCTTGGATCGGCCCAAATCCCATCTCAAAACCCCCTTCAATATGCTCAGTAACAAAGCAGCCTCGCTAGTAAATGCTCACGCCTTCTGGATACCTGGGAATGGTCAATACATCAACCTATGGGATGACTACATCATGAATAGGCCCCCGCTACCTGAATTGAACTCCATGATCGAACTGAGGAATTGGATGAAGGATGCCAATATCAAATCGTTGTGGGATATTTCAAGTTGGAGCGGTAACTGCTGGTCTGGTTGGAAACAGCTCCCGGTTCCACTCGCACTACATAATGACTACGCAGCTTTCTTTAACATTCTGCATGGGTTGGCTCCTATCCACGCTCGGAGGAAGGACGTCCGAGGCTGGGGTCAGCATCGGGAAGGTTTCACGGTTGCATTGGGCTACTCCAAGTGCGTGGAAAGACCCCACATTCCTCCTAACCCTGCTCCTTGGATGGGCACCTGGAATTTCCCCTCTATTCCAAAAATTGATCATTTCTATTGGCTGCTCTGCCACAGAAAAATCCTTACAGATGACAGGTTACAGAAGAGGGGCTTTCTCAGTCCTTCAAGATGCACGTTATGCAAAGAAAACCCGAAAACCGCCCCTCATATCATGATAAAGTGTAGATTCGCAGGCCTTAGAGCTTCTTGGAACCTGGAACTTTAACTTCATCTTCCCCTATTCTGTCCGGACCTGTTTGCTAGATGGCTAGCCAGATACCCAAGTCCAACTCCTGAAAATAAAATAATCATAGCAGCTTGGACTGCCCTTCCTAAATTCATCAGTTGGAAAATCTGGTTAGAGAGGAATAGAAGGATATTCAAAAATAAAGAACAGGATTTCAAACTCGTTGCAAATACAGTAAAATGCCAGTTCAACGAATGTCTGAGAGACAAAAGGGATGATACAAATCTATGCCAGCAAGATATCAAGTTGGGAGCTGCACTCAATCTCCAAGTCCAAAAATCGACCACCATACCTATCTTTCCCAAAGATTGGCAAATCAGAAAAAATGAAGAAGAATTTCAGTCCTGGATTTCCAAGCAAACACTTCCTTCTCTCTTCTTTGACGAGGCAGCCAAGGGAAATCCAGGAATTGTTAGCGCATAAACTCAAAACAAACTTCTATTCAAAGATATGCTTGGGGACTGGGTCACTCCTCAAGCATGCAAGTTGAAGCGATGGCCCTTCTTCAAGGGATCAAACTACTTAAAGAGTTGGGCCACAAGGAGGCAAATGTCTTTGGCGACTCGTAGGTCATTATCAAAACAATGGCGACATATTCTACTCCAGCATATCTACGTCTTGCAAGGACGATTACAAGGATCAAAGACATGACAAAGCCCCTGAATTTGAAATTCTTCCATGTATTGAGAGTAAACAACAAAGTGGCAGACATTGAGGCAAAC
This sequence comes from Pinus tabuliformis, assembly GCA_031772625.1. Lineage (NCBI taxonomy): Eukaryota > Viridiplantae > Streptophyta > Pinopsida > Pinales > Pinaceae > Pinus > Pinus tabuliformis. The sequence goes on along the minus strand of CM062811.1, from coordinate 484,435,214 downwards.
AAGGCAGCCCAGTTATCTGCTAGGATTATTCTTGAATACAAAGAAACCTCATGGGATCCAATCCCCTAATCTTCCATGTTTTATTGCATTTTATTGAAGCGGTTTGTATGCATTCATAAGCTCGGGAAAGCAACAGCAATAGATCACATTATAAAATGTAAAAAGAGGAGATTCATAAGCATATGTGCTATGATCCTCTTGTTGGAGAGGCGCTCAGAAAGAAGCTCCACTGTCTGTAATCTGAATTGTGGCTTTTTGCCAAAAATCTAATGAAATTCCATAATCGATTCTGTTAAAAAAAAAATGAGATATGTCTCTTTATGATGTCATTGTAAATATGAGATCCGGGTCTTTCTACAGTCAAAGATATGTTAATATTATTTTTTATAATTTTGTGGAGTTCAAAGTGAAGGTTTGACTAGTGAATGAATATTCATATCAATTTGGAAAACATTTTATATATGCATGCATAGAATTTTCACATCACATTAAATATATGTAAATATTGTTTTTGAAAATTATGTAGAGTTTAAATGGATAGGCATATAATTGTGGGAAATATTTATTCTATGCATCATATAATATGACTTTTCATAGTACACTCAAGATATGTAAATATTGTTATTGAAAATTAATATAAAGGTGAAATATGGTTATGAGAAGCTCAAGAATGGCTACAAGTGCAGGAGAAGAAGAAAGGAGACTTAGGAAAATGAATCCTATATTTCCTAGGAACTCCTACTTTTTCATCATGTGCCTTATTTAAATTTCATGAACCACCATTTCTTAGAAGCCAACTATTGAATAAATGTGGTGGTTGGTGAGGAAGTCTACCTCACATGGTTATGGAGGCATGGCATTGGGTACAACCATCATGGGAAATGTAAGGATCCTCCATCCTCATGGAGATTAGTGCCTCCACCTCCATTGAGAATTTTTTCCTCTCCTCTGTGCTCATGGGAATCATTGTCATCTCACCATTCATACTCTCACTTAAATTATTATAATCCTCATGGTTAATGCAAATATGAAAACTTAAAAATGGCCAAATTGACTATGGGATAGTAATTCATGGACTTGGGAAAAGATATGTATGGATTTAGGTATAGATGTTGAGTTTTCTATTAACTTATATTTCCATTATTAATTGATGCCCATTGGTTATGTTACATTATAAAGTTTATTAAGAGTTAGTTTGTCCTCCACCATGGATGTCAAATCATGGGAATGATAATTATCATAATGAAAGGTAGTCACCCAATGAAGTAGTGGATTAATAATCAACACACTTGGCAATTGGTTCAATGTGAGGTTCATGCAAGTGGGTTCATGGTTTTATTCACGTTGGAATTTTTCCATATAGACATGGTTTGGTGACCTCTCTCTCAATTAATAGTCATAGCGCTCATTACAATCATATTGGTCTACTTCTCATGGTGAAGAATGGGGAGAGCATCTAGGAAGTTGGAAACTTTAAGGGATTTCTAATAAGAGAAAAATCATTTCTTTGGTATTAAACCTTATCCTAAATGGTTACAAGGATACAGTATTTATTCGTATCTTTCTTTCTACTATAGTTTTTCTATGATATGTCTCTCACTAGGTTGTTCTCATAGTCTTGGTTCCTGCATGGGTTAAGAGTATGAATTTCTTATTTTGTTAGTGTGTGTTAGCAGCCTTCTCTACTAAAGAAAACATTTCTTCCATTTCCCATCTACTTTTCATTTTGGGGGTGTATGGGTTTTAATCCTCTCTTTAGTATTTTACTTTGTTCCTATGATCTCTCAATACTTTACAGCTCCTTTGTGGTGGATATATACATTTAATGAGTACATATTATCCTATAAATATGTGACTCTATTCCTTATTACTCCCTCTCCTTCTATCTTGACCATGTCTCTCTTCCCTTATTCCTCAATGTTGAGAGTTATCCTCTTTGCAAGATATCAAGGCCAATGTGGCAATAGGAACCCTCCCTATCTAAAATCCCAATAGTTGGAAAAGCAGTCTACAATGACCTATATGGAAAATATTCCAACAATAAGCAAATACATAAAGTATAATGGGAAGCAAGGGTGGAGCTAAGATTTCTTTTGGATGTTGAAGTGGAGGAAGAGGTTGGCAGTTGGATAACTAAAACAAAGAATACTTGCACTAGAAAAACTAGATACATCCATACTATAGACATGTATTGGTAGATAAAAACAATAATGGGGTAAAGTACTAGTGTAAAGTTACAAAGCTCAATAGGAAATCTTACTCAGTATTGATGATGCGCAGATGTCGCTGAGGAAACACATTGAGAAGGTCTTAGTCCTCATTAAGAAGATAGATTATTTAGAATTCCCCAACTCTAAGGAGGATATAGAAGCACTTGATACTATGTATGTTTATACTACAACCATTTAAATCATTTCTCTTATTATTTTTGTCTTCAATACTAGAAGCAGCAATGTTACTATCTTAGGATATGATAAGACTTCGTTTCATGGTAGATTGCTAGAATTTTTTAGACTCTCTTATTTACATGTTTATATGACATTAGATGCATCATTTACTTGGCCAAAAGGAACCCTTTTGTGCTACTAGTGGGGTTCCCTCACTGGACTTTTCACAATCGAAGTGACCCAGGGTTTTTGAAGGTGTTGAATCCATATATGCATCGACATAACCCTATTTTTCTTCTACATTGTATTAGTATGTATCATATATCCTATACAAATGATGTCAGTTAACGGCATTCTACTGTTTGCAACTCAAGTATGCCTTGGAAGGAAGCTCGAATTTTATAGCCTGGAGGGATAGAATGGAGGTTGTGTTAGAGGATATGGCTTGAAGGAATTCATTGATCAAGAAATTCTTAAGCGATCAACGTTGGATGCACAGAATTTGGTCGAATGGAAGAAGTGTGTGGCGAAGGCGAGGCGGATAATCCTTGAGGGAGTTCGAGACCACATTGTCTCGAATCTCCATTGCAAAGAAACTTCGTATGCTATGTGGAAAGCATTGATGGACTTGTATCAAAACAGCAGTGACTGAAGGAAATTGGCACTCAAGGACAAACTTCATAAAATGAAAATGGCGAAAGGCGAGACTATTCCAAAATACTTGACCAAGCTCACTCAATGTCGTGATGAACTTGGAAGTGTTGGAATCACAGTTGTCAAAGGTGATATGGTGAGTCTTTCTCTTCTAGGACTCCCAAAAAGTTGGCATAGTTATCAGGACTCTACCAATGGTTGGGAGAAGCTTCTAGATTGGGAATGCTTGTGATCAGATTTGATGCAGGAGGAGATCAGGAGGAACACCCGGGATGGCTCTTCATCAAAGATTGGTGATGAAGAGAATTGTGCCTTAGAGATTAAGGCAAAGAAGGGGAAAGGCAAAGCTTCCCATTCCAAATCAAATTCTTATCATGGAGGTAAGAAGAAATACACGACGAAAGTTAAGTGCTTTCATTATCATGAGATGGGCCATTTTTCTACAAATTGTCCACTCAAGAAGTCCAAGAAGAAGTCCTCAGGAGGAGCGGCGGGTGAGGCTTTGGCCTCTCAATTCGAATTGGAATTTTCCCTCATTACATGCATGGTGTCATCAATGATGGGAAGTGTATGGTACTTAGATAGTGGAGCTTCGTTCCACATGAATGGAGACAAAGATTTATTCAGTGCCCTGGAGGAGAAAGATCTCCAGACGCACATCAAGATGGTTGAGGACGGGAAGTATAGTGTTATTGGATTGGGCACGATTACTTTTAAGAGGGAGCATGGGGCTCCACTCACCTTGAAGATTGTTATGTATGTGCTCGGGCTGAAGAAGAACTTGATATTTGTTTCCATGCTTGAGGATAGAGGCTATGGTTTGATCTTCTCGAAAGGAAAGGTGTTCCTTTGATACATAGCCATAGGTCAAGTAAAGAAGATAGGGTTCGAATGAAGAATCTCTATAAGTTGGAGGTAGAGGAGTGTGGTTCTTTGAGAAAAAAAGCAGAAAGGGTGCAGAGCCGAGACGTTAGCGAGTAGTGGCATAGGCAACTGGGTCACTTACATCATAGGGCTTTGAAGATATTGCAGCAGATCTCTACCAATCTTCCCAAAGGTATGCTTGAGCAAGTTGATACATGCAAGGGGTGTACTTTCGGAAAGTACACCAAGTCTTCCTTTCACGACAGAGATAGTCTAGCAATGGCTATTCTAGAGCGTGTCCATTCAGATGTGTGTGGACCATTCTCGACAGCATCCACAACCAAACATAGGTATTATGTTATATTTGTTGATGACTTTTCTCGAAAGTGTTGGATATTTTTCATGTAGAAAAAGGATCAAACTTTCAAAAAGTTTTGTGAGTTTAAAGCATTGGTGGAGAAAGAGTCAGGAAAGAAGGTTAAATCTCTATGTAGTGATAACGGTGGTGAGTATGTCTCAAACGGGTTTAAGAACTTATGTGCAGCGGAAGGGATTAAACGGGAGTTTACGACACCCCATAACCCTCAGTAGAATGGAGTGACTGAGAGGAAGAACAGAGCATAGTAGGGGCAGCGAAGGCGATGTTGCATGATCAAGGTCTCCCACTACACTTATGGGTTTAGGCATGCAACACAACGTTTTATGTTCAGAACTATAGCCCACATCGGATACTTGAGATGAAGACACCAAGGGAGGCTTATTCCGGTAAGAGGCCAGATGTTGGTCACTTCAGGATTTTTAGGCCATTGGTATATTTCCATGTGACCAAAGATGTACGGAAGAATCTTGATCCGACAACAAAGTTAGGGATATTTGTGGGGTACACTAATACACCTCACAACTATCTGGTGTACTTGTTAGCCAGCGGGATTACAGTGGTTCGCAAGGATGTCAAATTCGATGAAGAGAAGGTCATGTGAGTTTCCCTTGAGAGGGAGCTTGAGCTACATGCGGATGAGGAGCTTTTAGATCCTAAGGTTGAGGAGCCTCAAATTGATGTGGAGCAGCCACATGCAGAGGATCTGGGAGTGGAGACATCCACTCAGGCAGAGTCTTCTAGAGAGGGAAGAAAGTGCACCAGAGAGGCTAACAGATTGTTGGATGATGCACGAGAGAATGTGGGAACACCCACTTCTCAGTGCAGGTAGAGGAGGTCACCTAATAGGTACACTAGATACATGGCTCTTATGGGCGAATGTTTTGTGGCAGAGCCATCTTCCTTTAAGGAAGCAGTGCAACAACCGGTTTGGGTTGAGGCCATGGTGGAGGAGTATGATTCCATAGTTCATAACAGTGTTTGGGATGTGGTTCCGAGACCGGAAGATAATTCAGTGGTGAGATCCCGTTGGCCTTACAAAGTAAAGCAAGTTGCAGATGGTAGTGTGGAGAAGCATAACCCAAATTTGTGGCCTGTGGATTTTCACAGGTAGAGGGGATTGACTATGATAAGACCTTTGCTCTTGTTGCAAGGTACTTGTCAATCAGATCTATATTGGAACTATCAGCACAGATGGCTTGGAAGATACATCAGATGGATGTAAAGACAACCTTCCTTAATGGCGTGATTCAGGAAGAGGTGTGCATAGAGCGACTTGAAGGTTTTGAGACCTTTGACCATGAGTCACATGTGTGCCGACTCAAGAGAGCGTTGTATGGGTTGAAGCAAGCACCCCGTGCTTGGTACACCAGGATAGATAGCTATGTCACCGAGTTGGGCTTCACAAAGAGTGAAGCGGATGTGAAACTGTACCACATAGTGGTGGAAGGTAAATTGTTGATCATTGTACTAATTTATGTTAATTATCTCATACTAACAGATGATGATCAGCTAATCAAATCTTGTAAGGAGGACCTTGCAAGAGAGTTTGAGATGAAGGACATGGGGCTCATGCATTACTTTCTTTGCAGGGAGGTATGACAGGGAGATGGGGAGTTTTTTGTGTCTCAGGGAAAGTATGCCAATGAGATACTCAGGAGATTCCACATGGAAAGCAGCGAACCCATGGAGACTCCTTTAGAAGGTAATTGGAGGAAGGAGGATGCTACTTCAAGGGAAGTAGTGGAAGCTACTGTTTACAGGAAGATTGTGGGTTCACTCATGTACTTGGTGAACACATTACCGTATATGTTCTATGCAGTTAACCAGCTTAGTCAAGCGATGGTTAGACCTACCAATCTATATTGGAAGGCGACAAAGCATGTGTTGAGATACCTCAGGGGCACTGTTCAGGATGGATTATGGTACAAACAGACAGAGTGAGTGAAGCTTCAAGGTTTCACCGATGCATATTGGGCAGGGAGTCCATTCGACAGGAAGAGCACATTAGGAGGGATCTTCAGTATTGGATCAATGGTAGTTTCTTGGTACAACAGGAAATGGATATTAGTTACACTTTGTTTAGCAGAGGCAAAATACATGGTTGCGAGTCAGGGATCATGTGAGGCCATCTGGATGAGGAAGATATTGGTTGTTTTGTTTGTTCAGTGGATGGATCCAACTGTGATTTACTGCGATAATCAGAGTTGTATCAAACTCTCTGAAAATCCAGTTTTCATGATCAGTCCAAGCATATTGATATCTAATATCATCGTCTCAAAGATTATGTATTGAGGTGGATTATGTTGTTAGAGTACATTCCCATGGAGGAGCAAGATGCTAACATTTTGACAAAGGCATTATCAAGATGTAAATTCAAGTTTCACAGAGATAGGATTGGGGTAGTTGATAACTTCTTTCTTGTTGAGAGGGAGTGTTGAGAAAACAAGAAATTCTAGTTTAATTTTTCCTTGAATTAAACTGAGAATTAAAATCGAATTATATTCTCATAGCAACTTGTAAATAGTTAATTAAGTTTAATTAACTTAATTAGCTTAGAAATTTCAAGTTGGAAGTCTTTCTGAAGTCATGTATATGTTCTCCCTAAATTTTTGGGGTCCAATATGAGTTTAAATTGAGTTGGAAATTAAATCACTCAATTTACTAAGTTAAATCCAATTAAAAGAGTTCCAAACTGTTTTAGGAACTAATAGAGAGTTAGCAATCAGTTGGTGCACTAGTGCATCCACAAGTGTCACTCTAGCTAACTGAAGATTCCCTCATCAGAAACTCATGCATGTTGATTATGAAAAAGATCTAGTTGAGACTAGAGTGCAAGGATAGTGCACTATCAATTGTATTATTTACCAGAGTGTAAATATCATTCATGCATCAGAGAGTGATCATATGTTTGGATTGCACAATTTTGGAAGCGTGAATTCCCTTTAAATACGGGATATTAACCCTAGGAATTATGCAAGAGATTAAGGGCTTGGAGAGCTACGGAATAAGCTAAATATTTGGCTTGAGCTAGCTTGTGAGCTAAGAGAGTCGAGCATACTTGTTCGGAATTTTTCTAGTGAGAACAAGTTTTGTATGTTCACTCATATTTTTGATATATGCAACACAGATAGCGGGGTTTTGAACAGTGGCTTTTCCAAAATACATCTTGTGTTATGAGCCATTGATTTATCTTCTTCTTGTTCTTATTGTTTTCAATCGATCTATTGGCTTCCGCTGCTTGAAAGTAAAAGTAGATTTTTGTCCTCTGCTTTAGTACATTGCATGAGCTTGTGAATATATAGGATTTTTTACAGTTTTTACGATATCCTTTTGTTTAAGAAAGAGAAAAAAAAAAACCAAAAAAAAATCTAAGTCCTTGAGCCCAAATGAAACAACTTCTTTAGTATTATTAGTGAAGTAAAATCACTTTTATCAGTCACAAAGTTTGTGCATTGATATGAAAGAATAGTTGGTGCACCAATAGGAAATTGAAGTAGTTTGTGCATTGATATGAAATAATAGTTGGTGCACCAATAGGAAATTGAAGTCAAAAAACCAAAATTTAGTCCTTGAACCCAAATGAAATCAAGTTCTTACTATTGTTAGTGAACTTAATTCACTTGTATTGGACACAAAGAAAACTTTTTCATTATTATGAATGTAAATTTGGTGTATTGATAGGAAAGCAATTTTTTCGTCGATGGGAAAGTAGAAAAGGGTCACTAATGCATGATAGCACTCCAAAGTTTAAATGCTTTGACCAATGTGGACCCATTGGCAATCACTTTTCACTTTTGTCAAAATACAAAGTTGAAAAGGAAAGTAATGCAAAATTTTAAAATATCATGCTAATAATACTTATCACTATAGTTTTTTACTTTGTCTTTCACTATTTACAAAATTATAGTTTCTTGAATCATGACATTAATGGGAGTTCATAGATCAACTAATGTGTTAGGAATGATTGTATTATTTATTTGTCAATTGATGACCAGGTTGCAAAGGTCATAATATTTCGATGTGAGAACCCCCCAATCATTAAATATGATAGCTTGCCTAGAACATGAATAGTTTTGGGATCCTTCCTTCTTATACTAGGCCTTCATAAACAAAGTTCCCTTACCACTTTCAAATCGATGGGCACATTTCGATGGCTTGGAATAGTAGTATTTTGACACACACATTCTTGAGTTCCCCCAAGAATTCAAACTTAGGATGAGTAATAGGTTTCTCTTGGCTTAGTCTCTCTAGATAAGGTGGGTTTTTGGATTCAGGGCATTCATGATCATTCAAAGGTTCAGGGGATGGTTCTTGTTCTAGTTTTTCATTCTGGACATCCTCATTCAAATGTTCAATATTAATAGAAGGATGCTTTTGGGTTAATTTATGCATAGACCAAAGATGAATGTCCTGCCAGTCTAGGGAAGAGATAGAATATGTAGGGTAGATGGCAAGTCCAACAGCCTATGTTGGTTGAGTTTCCCTCCCATTATTAAGGTTAGGAATACTTTGTGAATTTAATTGTGGATGAGGAGGGGTTGATGTAGATGCTTTAATCTATGAAGGAGGTATATGTTGCAAGGGTGGCTATACAACAGCCTATTGAGGGCCTCCATAAGCAAGGTTTGTCCACCCTTGTTTCTAAAGTTGGTTTTGGGAGTAGGAGCCATCCATTTTTGGCTGGCATACACCATGGTTGGGAAGTATGATGTACATAAGGGTTAGTCCAATAAGAATTAGAACTTCAATATTGGCCTTGAATCATACCTTGGGGTTTATGGTTCCATGGACTTTTTTGGGCCACAAAACATAATTGTTTTGGTTATTTTGCTTCATGATAAATAACCTTCAAACCAGACAGAGATGCGTAGATGATTTTGGTGTGTTCTTTGTTGCATATGGCATAAACCTCAATTTGATCCAAGGAATGTTCCTTTGGTGGGTGTTTTCTTTTGCACTTCAAGCAAAAGATGGATAGGCCTAATTGTATTTATTCCCTCTTCTTCTTCATCTATATTGTGTCTAACTATGAGCTAAAGGAACTGAGTATATTAGTCTTGAAATATTTGAACATTTTCCCAATCTCTGTTCTTATCACCCTGCTACTAGCGACCTTTGCAATTCTTGTTTGTATGTCTCTATATACTTTACCAGTCTTCTAAGTGCCCCTGGAATATATTTAACATAATTTGGTGATGGAATTGTAAAAATATTGAGATACATCTACACCTCCTATCATATTCAGGAGTTCAATGCAATCATCTTGAGTAATTCTTCTAGTAATAAGGCATGTAGTGTCTCAGGAGCCATGCTTATTTGTCTTTCTCTATGAAGATTGTACTTGAACCTTTCGACATAGTCTTCAAGGCTCTCTTCGTCTTGGGTCATTCTAAAGACCTCTTCCCTTCTTTCCTTATCCTTACAATCATCTTGGTATTTTTCTAGGAATTCCTTCTTCATCTAGTCCCATGTGTGGATGCTACCTTTATCGAGGCTAATGAACCAATATAGTGTTGCATTCTTGAATGTGGCAAGGAATAATTTTAACTTTTGAGCATCTAACATTTAGTCGTAGCTTCAAAAAAGTACATCAAATTTGAAAAGGAAGGTACCAGGATCTTCCTTATAAACATTGTGGAAGTTGGGCAGAGTTGTGTTGGCATTATGATTCAAGTGTTGTCCTTGATGGCAACTCACTCAGAGGTTGGTACAGTTGCTCAGAGGTTGGTACAGGTGATGGCAACTTAATCAGAAGACAGATCTTAGTACAGCAGGCCAAGAAAGTTCATACACGCAGGTTCATTAAGCCCAAGTCGCGTGTACACGCAGGTTGGCTTCAGTAAAAGAGCGTGTATGTGAAAACGTACCTTTGGTCCATGGCGGTTAGTCCTTGGAAGTTGTGCCTATGGTTTTGGACCATGGCGTCTCGACGGACGTGTTGATCCCTAGTTTTGAAGTTGATGGTATTGTGTTACTATGGTTTTGGACCGTGGTATTGTAAAGGGCCTAAGGCTATATAAGGAGAAGATCATTAGGCAAATGTAGGTAAGCAAGGTGCAAGAGTGTGTGAGTGATGAAGATCTGAGGAAGTGTGAGATCCAAGTGCTGGTTATGGGTTGGTGATCTGAACCAAGGTTTCACTCATGTGGAGGATGATGAATGATGGAACGAGATCTCAAGGCTTGGAATGATTATCTTCATATGGTTTGCCTGTGGATAGATCAGATCTACTGACGCATGTTTATTATTATGATCTGGGTATGTTTTGATGTCTGATATAGCTGCAGAGTTATAAGTTAGAATTTGCAGATCTGTACGCGGGTTGGATTTGGTAAAAGAGCGTATACACGCAGGTTGGGTTCATCCAAGTAGCGTATACAATGTGAAGTATGATATTTGAAGATGAAGTTGGATCTGGTTGTTGTTATGTTGTCTGGTTGTTGTTGACAGGGTTACAGTGATTCAGAATTGGGTGTTTCAGTGATTGATGATGCAGGTTGTTCTACAATGGTGATTGTTTCATGGATCCAGTATGAAAATGTATGAAACGTGGTCCGGGAAGATCGTAGGCCGGCACCTACGTACTGGTAAACATATCAGCCAGTACAAGAGCCAAGGGGGTTGTAGCTCCCTTCCAGGAGCAGCTGGAAAACGAGTGAAGGTTGTAGCCTTCTGTAGGGTTGGCACCTACGTACTAGTAAATGGATCGGCTAGTACAAGAGCTATGAAGGTTGTAGCCTTCTGTAGGGTTAGCACCTACGTACTAGTAAATGGATCGGCTAGTACAAGAGCTATGAGGGTTGTAGCCCTCTGCAGGTTGCAGCCTGCGTGCTGGTAAATGACTGCACCAGTGCATTGTAAAAGAAGTTTCTTATTAAAGAAGAAAGAGACGAATTGCAGCAGGTGGTTTTCACCCACATTGGGTTTCCACCTTATATCTTTGTGTTCATGTGTGTGGCTCTTGTGTGATGTTCTGTTCTGTTATTCTGCACCTGTTTACTGTTAATATGCTTAATAATGATCTGATGTATTTACTGAAAACTAAGCTAACTGAATCATAAGATTTCTGGATATACGCTAGTTTCTTTAGACACAGTAGCGTGTACACGCGGGTTCACTTAACTGAAGTAGCGTATATGTTTCTGAGCATGAAATTAGAAAAAGTTTGATTGATCTGATAATACTGATTCACCCCCCCCCCCCCCCCCCCCCCCCCCTCTCAGTATTATTTCCAACAAGTTGAGTGAGGAATGTTTTCATCATTGTTTCTTCATGTGACTCAAGGATGGGGAATTCAAAGATGGTCACTTACTCCTTGACTTTGTGGGCCATCTCTAGTTGGGGCTTGTCTTCTTCCCCTAAAGATGTTGTGGGAGAGTCTAGAAAAGGTAGCTCCTGAAAGTGGAAATGCTTACTGGCTAAATCCTTAGCAAACAGAGATTTCATTGGTGCGGAGGATGAATCTTGTGTGACCTTGGGCTTCTAGCTAGATACTTCAGCCTTCTTTTTGGTAGGAGAGATTGTTGTGGGAATAAAGTAATTTGGTTGGTCATGACCCTTCCCATCTTGAGATTGTCCTACACAATTAGTTTCTAGGGGTTTTTGGTAAATCTACCTTGTTGATCTATAATTCTAGGAATGAAAGAATAAAAGTATATTCTATCTGAGGTAAGTAGCTATAAAAGGAAATTATCATATGAATATGTGGGAAAAAGGAACATTTTCTACTAAAACAAACAATCAAAGACAAAAAAACAAGCAATAAAATAATGACTATACTATTGACACTTGATGGCACTATTAATAGTTCCCTGACAATGCTGCAAAAAATGATAGAACTTTCAATTACCTTTCTAACTATTCAAAAAGACAACCAAAAGATTGTACATTCACTTGTTAATTTGAGGTTTGTATAGAACTTGGTCCATAATTAATGTTAATTTTAATGAATGAATTGTAGCAATAAACCTATGTTATAGAGTTGTAGCAGTATGAATTATCATAGTTGCCGTAATAAACCTACAATGCAAAGTTTGCAATTATATGAAATATCAAAGTTACAACAATTGAAATCTATGTTGCAACAATATGAATATCAGCGTTATAGCAATTGAACTTCATAGCAACAAAGGAAATACCATAGATACAGCAATTGAACTTCAAAGTTGCAACAACAATGTTACAGTAATTTAATTTTAACCACCCCTCCCAAATTTACCCAGTTTTGTCAACCTGCTAGGGTAAACATGAGACAGAGATCTACTATGACATGGCCCGACCTCCTAGATCCAATTAAGGAATTGGGGCCAGCAACTGACCATAGACTGATATCCTACAGGACACTCAGGGGCCCAAAGACCACCCCAGGTGGCCAATCCCTTAGATGAGGCTCAATTTCTCACACTTTAACCCCCAACCGCATGCATGACAAGGCCTCCATGTGGTTATAGGCCTCCAACTGCATGCATAAGCCTCTAAGAGTGTGATTATGGCCCAAAACTTCCAGTTCAGGGCATGCAGTCCTGGGATTAGTGCCACATTTTCAAGCCTTCCTCCATAACACTGCCCAAAATTTACTATGACTTTCCAAAGTCATGTTTAACATGGAAACAAAGTTAAACATTCAATCTCAACTCAAAAATTGATCTAGATTGACCAAAACATACTAGGCATTTCATCAAACACATGGAAAACTGTAAGCCACAGGTCATGAATGCACATCTGATCATAAAAGTCTAAGATTCATATGAGAATCATCAAGAAGGCCTTATTTCCTCTCCACATAGCTACAACAACACTTATTAGTCCATACATTCATCAACCGATCAATAGCTAAACAATTCATGACAAGATCCATAAAAGATACACATCATATGAACAACGTATAACCAGAAAATAACCAACATATAAACCATGACAAACTAGCCATAATATCACCAACATATTGTCAACATATATACATGACTTACAATAGAAAAATAGTTCTTATTAACATATGAAATTACCAACCAGGTCAAGGAATTCCACGTACCACCCGACCATAGATTGGGCTGAACCAAATCTCTCTTTCAGCCAATTACCCCCACGCCATATTCCAAGCATGAATGTGGCATGTCATGGAATAAACCAATCAAAACCAAACTAGGGTTTTCAGAGGCCAAACCACCTCAACCCTCAACCAATGATTCCACCTCACGGTCAAACATCACTAACACAAACCAGATCGGTCTCTACCCAACTTGTCCAGAGCTCCAGGAACTAAGAATTCAACCCACAACCTTCCAAGGATCTAGAGTGTTTGTCCAACCTGGCTCCAAGACTAGTAACTCAACCCACCAAGGACTCCAAAGCATTTGTCCAACCTAGGCTCCAAAACTAGTAACTCAACCCAAGTTGTTCCAAGGCTTCCAGAGTGTTTGTTCCAACCCACAACCATAATGAGTTATGAGCACCAATCCAAGAAAGGTCAAGGCAAGGCTAAAACCATTGTCAATCCAAGCAATTCTCCATGCTAATGACATAACATAACAAGATAATCACATGCATATACCATGCATCCATAAATCAACAAGTAAATCACACATGCAACATGTTACCTGCAAAGCAATCCAATTATAGCTATTGATCCACTTGTTCCCTTGCACTTTCCTTATTTTCTTTCCCTTATTTCACCAAATCCAATGTATACCAAAGTGATCCAAGAAAACTCCAAGTGTGCAAGAGAATGAGAGAATAGAAGAGGGCTCCATGCTAAAACTGACAAAAAGTTAACCAACAAAAGTTGTGAACTATACTCATAAGTCTTTTTATCATTGAGGCCTCTATTTTCTTCATTTTCCTTCATTTTTCTTTCAATTTCCATCTCATGCAACTTTGTGACCTTTCACCTTCCTTTTCTCCTATTTCCATTATTTTCATAAATAAAATGTCAATTAATGCTACTTTTTCTTTTTCAATGTCTTTGCCAATTTCGATAGCCATTAATTAATCATCAGTTATCTCCATCACTATGTTTTTCCCAACATTTAGTTTGGAATACGTGTCCTATGACGTTGGTATTATTTATTTACATAAAAAATCAACTAATCGTTGTTACAAAACTCCAGAGTTGTAGAAAAGGAAATATCAAAGTTATAACTAAGTACTAATTAGAAGAATTGTTGGAAATAAAAGAAGTATATAATAAAATACTATATTTACTCTAAAAGGTATATACAACACCTGGCTAAGGTGGGGGGCCTACCTCCTTAAAAGAGGCATTGGTTTACAATAAAATTAAGGTGCTAAATAACACATCATTGATTGAATCAAAATGAAAAGGAACTTTATATTTCAAGAAAATGAAAATACAGTAAAGAACTTAATTATAACTATGATCAACCGAATAGCTAGCTTGCTAACTACCCAACTTGAGGAGAGCATGGGTTTTTATACATGATGTTCTATATCTAAATTAATCAAAGCAATTGATGGGAATCCGTGAGAATCGTGTTGTTCCATCATGTTACATCAACTTTCCAAAAGATAGCAAAAATCAGACACATGTTGACCTAGTCAACGGTATGAGAAATGTTGGTGTCGACATGCGAGAAAATTCTTTCTTGCAACAAATAGATACCACAGGATCGGGGTCCCAATTAGACCCTTATTCGTTTGGTGTGGTGGTCACCAATATACAGGTTTGGTTGCCTGTACCTAAACTAATGGAAACCTAATTATTGTATCTCCTATTTATGATTAGTCCATTGTTTATAAAATATGAAATTAAAGAAAATGAAAATCTTGCTCAAGATAATACTTAGAGAAATGATTCCTTAAATAGTCCAAGTCTCGAGTATTTTGCTAGTATTGGCTTACTGACGCCCAAATTTGTGTTAAAAATATCATTCATCACATTTCATAGGGTGACCTAATCTAAATGTCCACACAAGGGATGGAGTTGCTATTATGAAGGATCTATTCATATATGCACACGTGGGAAGCTTCTTAGAAGCCACACATGTGGATGAGGTCGGCCATTTGCATATCTATTCATGCATCGGTTTGGTTTGTCCACATATGGAGGTCGTTACAGACATTCATTGCTACTAAGAGGGCATAGATGTGGATAGACATCTATCTTACTTTTTTTAGCATAGACAATGGCCACTCCCTCAATCAAAATAAGCACCCAACCAAGTACTTGATTGTATTTTTTAATATTGTTATACCACACATGTGGATGAGGTTGGTCATTTGCATATCTATTCATGCATCGGTTTGGTTTGTCCACATATGGAGGTCGTTACAGACATTCATTGCTACTAAGAGGGCATAGATGTGGATAGACATCTACCTTACTTTTTTTAGCATAGACAATGGCCACTCCCTCGCTCAAAATAAGCACCCAACCAAGTACTTGGTTGTATTTTTTAATATTGTTATATCTAACTCCACTATTATACTATTTGTTAACTTGTCTATTAAAGTGACTTAGATGAGAGACCCATTGTATTTGTTTTCCTCGATATTTTATGGCATCTTCAACAAAATTGTGGATTTCAACAAAAAAAAATATTACTTTTAGTGAGCAAATTGTTGAAAATATTATTTTGTAGGTATTTCTAGGAGGATGAGAGGAGCTACAAAAAAATATAATACTTTATTGTAGAGGGTAACAGAGTTGAATACTTTATATAGGTTTACTCCATTTGTAATTGGGATATTTGGTGTGAGAAAAAAAACCCAACCTTTATAAAATAAAGGTGATCTTTCTTTATGTCTAAGCTTTGTGCATTCTCCATTTGTAATTGGGATCTTACAAAGGTGATAGAATAAAGGTGATATGTCCTTTTGTCTAAGCTTTGTGCACTTACATGTATGGCTTTGTTATATGCAACATTTTGTTCTAGGCACACCATCAAAAACACTATTTTGTAGGTTGGATGGCAGCTTTATGCACCATTTTGAATTTTCGTAGTCTTCTCTACTAATAAGTAAGTCTAAAGATTTAGTTTCATTTCACATTCTTAACCATTACCCATCATTAAGCAATTACACAAAAGATATCAACAATATGACATTTATGAGATAGTTGGATTAATAACAGAACCAAACAATGAACACAAAAGTTTGCCCTGGGAAAACCCAACAACCTTTACCTTAGAGAAATTCTCCAGTTCAACAAAAGACACATGTAGATATCTTGTCATTAAAAATGTTTGGTCAAACCTGGTCCAAAACCTCCTAGTCTCATATCACTGCCCAATAACTTCAATATGGTTAGTCATGCTCATGCACTAATCAATTCAATCCTACAACTTAGTTATACTACAAAAGTTTGGTCCTACAACCCAAGATTTCAGTGATTAACTCATAACTTGGCCTTGCTATGTCTCAAAATTTCAACCTTATTTGCCTCAAAAATCCGTCCATCTTCAACAAAGATTCATCCTTTTTCCTCGTCAAAATAGTACCTCGAAACTCATCTTTCATCAGGGATGTGCCTTAGATTTTGTCTTTTCTTTTTACTTTAGGCTTTCCTTTCTCCTACCTCAGGAAGTCCAAATTTGCTTGAACCAAACAAATCCAAATTGTGCTCTTGGAGGAGGTTGAATGCTTCATATAAATAGCCTTTTCATTGGGCCGAATGGGTGCCTCATAAGGTCGAGGCCGATCCAAAATTTGCAACCAAATTAGGACTATAGGGCATGCCACCTATGACTACTTACAACCCCTAATCTTTTACAAAACACCATTTGAAGTTGCATGCATGACCTTATAGCCCAAGCAAATAGACATTAGCCTTCCCTTTCAACTACCACCCCAAAAGCACAAAAATTATTTTTTGTTTTTTTTTTTGTTACTCTCTCACTTTCCCTGCATATTACATGAATTGAGCTTAGTCATCCATAGATTGGATTCCAACTTGTTTAAAGTGAGAAAGGAAAAGATGCTAAAATGACAATAGGTAGCTTCCCCAACTTGTCTTGGGATCTCACACTTGTAATTAGAACTTTTACACTAAATGAGAACCCCAAAGGTAACCTAAACACAACCATATTATCAATTAAAAAACTTATTATACAAAAATTGAGGGAGCCCACCTTGTAAACATCCTATTGATCCCATCACCAATTTGTCCTTGGGGTTTCACACTTGTAAATAGAAATTTTACACTAAATGAGAACCCCAAAGGTAACCTAAACACAACCATATTATCGGTTAAAAGACTTACTATACAAAAATTGAGGGAGCCCACCTTGTAAACATTCTATTGATCCCATCTACTTTATTTATATTTAACAAAGAGATCAATCAAAACCAACATATTAACAAATGATCAATATACCACATAATATTGTTATTTTTCTATATATTTTGTTCTATTTGATTTATATCTAAGAGATCAATCAAAACCGACAACATATTAACAAAGGATCAATATACTACATAATATTGCTATTTTTCTATTTATTTTGTTTGATATTTCATTTTATAGCAATTTACCTCTTAATGCTTTCAAACAACTAATCAAACATCCTACAACATAATACATCATTTACCATCATGAACAAGTTAAATGATCCTCAACAAAACTCAAAATAAGTAGCTAAATCTCTTGAATTTTCTTTTTCCCCCTCTAGATCCATTAAAACTTGAACTACTCCAATGTTAACCATATCCATAACTCTTCACCTTATCTTTAACATTTTCCTGTTTTTATCCCCATAATCAAATATCCTACAACATAATACATCATTTACCATCATGAACAAGTTAAATGATCCTCAACAAAACTCGAAATAAGCAGCTAGCGCTCTTGAATTTTCTTTTTTTTCCCTCTAGATCCATTAAAACTTGAACTACTCCAATGTTAACCATATCCATAACCCTTCACCTTATTTTTAACATTTTCTTGTTTTTATCCCCATAATTATACCTTAAGCACAAAGAAAATTTCTATCACAATTCAACACATGCTTCCCATCCTTATGATGTAGAACATGCTTCCCTATCACAATTCAACACATGCTTCCCATCCTTATGATGTAGAGATTCTACTAAAAAATCAAATTCACAATAAAAACAAACGATAAAAATATAAATTATAAGTTGATTAATAAATCAATTTTGAATTGATTTATTAATCCATTCAAAACTTATGCAAATTTCTATTTCTAATTAAAAAAACATTTTCATCAAAGTTGCATTATGATTTTACAATATCATTATACTTCATAAATAGCGATTTTACAACATCATTATACTTCTTAAATAGCTCTCATCAAAGTGTTATCATTCTAAATAAAAATAGAGATTCTCCAAACAGAAATACAAAATATATCATTTTATCAATATTAACTTTGCAACTTCACTGCATTTTATAGCTCTCATCAAAGCATATCATTCACAATAAATAGGAGATTCTCCGAAAAGAAATATGAAAGATATCATTTTATCAATATATCAATATAAGCCAACTAGAATGAGTATTGTAAATTATATGTAAAAATCCTACTGACTACCTTGTGATTCACTCGATGTTGTAGATTTCACTTGATATAGTAGATTTGGTTAGACCCGCTTCATAATAATAGATCTGATTTTCAAAACGAGAGAAAGTAGCTAGAAGTTTCTCACCGATCTATATGATATTCTATTGTGTAAGATTCAACTCGTCAATCAGATTAAAAAAAATAAACGACTTCCATTTGCAGAAGATAAGCCAACTCACACAAGATCTCTGGTTAGCCAAAAAAATTAATGAAAGAACAGGGGTGTGAGACTTCACTGTAACCAATCTGCTTCCAATCGAATTTCGTCAGTAACATGAGAAAACCTCTGCGTTAATTATAACAGCTAACTATCACCACGCAAATAGAATTTTGATTATCGAATAAGAAAAATATATTAACCAAACCGTGGGTCACAAAAAGCGTGCATACTTTCGATTTAGCCCAGATATATAAAGGCAGTACTTTCCTGTTTAAACATTCACATAAATATTCGTTAGCCCAAAACAATGTCCAGAATATTATACATGGAATAGTTTAGCATGTCCTGCATCAGGGATAGAAAACCACATTATAGATTAACCAACCTCAGACACAAGAACACCTTGCCTAGAAACCTATTCTATTTCTGCTATTTTTGCCATGTGCCGTCCATAAACATTCAACTCTAATAATGTTCTATTACTGCAAGGCAAGTAATGCAGTACATAGCATCCCCTGCTAACGTGTTAATGAATAAGTGTAGTCAATGTGTTGTAAATATGCCACAGGGGTACACCCTGGCCTTAGTGGCCTACTTTCAGCGACCTGCAATGCCAACAATAAATGAAATAAGTCTACAACTTCAAATCAATTAATATTCCAATTGCCAACAATAAATGAAATAAGTCTACAACTTCAAATCAATTAATATTCCAATTAATGGGAAATAGAATAACTTACTTAATACTGGGTATTTCTTGGAGGCTGCATATTGCTATCTGCTGCTCGAGGGGATGGTGGAGGCGGCAAAGTACTATCTGCTGCTCGAGGGGGTGGTGGAGGCGGCAAAGTACTATCTGCTGCTCGAGGGGGGGGTGGTGGAGGGCGCTGGTAATTCTGCCTTGCTTGCTGCTGCATTTCTCTTCGCCTCTCGAAGTTCCTTGATCGGTCAAAGTTTCGTGGTCTATCATTGGACCGTCTTTCGTTGCATCGTGCATTGTTCCTTACCCAATCTTCATGGTACTTCGGATCATATGGAACCGCTTGTCCATTAATGAAAGGTTCCCCTGAAACAGAAGCTCAGGAAATCAGAACAAACCAAAAGTGGCACCAAAGACAATGGCACAAAATTCAAAGCTGAACCAACAATCCCAGAACAAAAACTCGACTTTTACAATAAAAAAGCTAACCCTAAATGACGGGGACAACGTTTTCAGCAAAATCTTTAACATGCACTCCGAAAAAAGAATTTGTGATCCACATTCAACTTCAGGGGCACTTGCATTCAATAATAAAAGAAAAGCCAAACTATCTTAAAAACAGTTTTTTAAAAAGAAATTAGAAGTACCAACTAAATCATTCAAACAGTGAAACAAAAATTTCCAAACACGTTTTGAGTAAAGAATATCAACATTCTACAAATATCGAAGAAAGCCCAAGGGAAAAAGGTAGTGTGTCTTCAATGTTAACGACAATAACGAGCTCTGTGGTCAAGCAGGTAGACAAATGTGCAATTCAATAACATAAGCTATTAAAAAATGAAAGTATTTTCCATTAATCAGTCCATTTCGTACAATACTTAATCTCGAATTAAATATGATTTAACTCTGATTTGGAAACCCATAAATAAAATTGCAGTTAAATCAGGAGCCAAAATCCAATGACTAGACATGATTTCAACTGGCTCCTCTGCAAGAAAGAGAAATGGATTCAAGTTGATGCAAGTTAATGTTGAGATGTTTAAAATGGCCACTCTAGTTCATTGTATAGAGGTTATGCTTAAAGAAAATAGCAGACTGAAGTTGAAGTGCAAAACCGTTAAATTCTTGGACAACATTTGTTACATCTATATGAAATGTAGCCTAATCAAAAATATCTCACAGGCTGTAAGTACCTGGTTCTGACAACATTGAGAGTGGCAATTGGAGAACAAGGTAGATAGATTACAGATGATAGAGAAGCATGGTTCAACTTCATTAGACATTTAGTGCTCTACACTGGTGCTACAGGTGTATGCCACTAACTGCAGAGTTCCAAAACTCCAAAGTGAGACTACTGTACAAGATCAATAAGGTGAGATAGTGATTTACATTTGGGCACCTTAGGGGAACTCCTGCAAAAAGCACGGAAAGAAAGGTTAGCAGGCAAAAGTCCAAAGTCTGGGATTTGCTTGCGTTCTTTTGCTTTTGGATCTTTTGCTAGATCTCTTTCGTATGTGTTAATTATTTGGGTATGTAAGTGTTCTTATCAGTGTTGTTGGAACCACACTGCAATCGGCTGATCCAACCAGTTTTGGCACCATGCTAGTCCAATTTGGCGTTTCAGACTGGTTAAGCTTTGGTTCTATACCAAATTAGCACGGTACAGCATGGCTAGGTACCACCGAAAATCAATTTAATTAAATTAAAAATAAATAAATAAATGGCAAGTAAAATACCTAACCTTAGGGCCCTACTAAAGCTATTTAAAAAGGTCACAATCCCCCACCCCTCTATTTCACTCACACAATTCATTTGAGATATTTGGAATTCTTAAGCTAAGTTTCATGAAAAGTTTTGGAGAGCTGTTTGCAAAACTGTTTCAAAGTTACTCAAGAGAATCCTTCCGAAAAATCATATTTCAAATTTTCTGTCAACGCTTTTCAAACCACTAAGTGTGGTTCATCATCAGGACTTGGATGAATGTACTGATCCAACCATATCCAACCATGTAATTATACACTGTGGAGATGCAAAGCTGGTTAAAGAGCTGAGTTGAAGAGTTTTCAATGGATTTTCTTGGGCAGTTTTGAAGCTGTTTCAGGGGACTATTTTCAAAATTCTCGGGTTGTTTTTGCACAGTTTTTGGAGCTGATTGAAGGGGTCATTTTCAGAATTTCATGGGCTGTTAGGAGTTACTTTCATATGCCTTACAAATTCGTAGAAGAGTGTGTGAAAGCTGCTCTTCTTCTTCTCTTTACAATTGCTGTTTTTTTCCTGATAATTAAGAACTCCTAAGGTTTTATTTGAATATTTTTGTTTGTTGGTGTAAAAATTGCCATGGCTCCTAAAGACGAGGGATCCAGCATGGGTTCATTACCATTTGGATGACAAGGGGATAAAGATATATGACTATGGTGAGAAAAAAATTAAAAGGGGGTATCCATAAGATGAAACAACAGTTAGCACATGCAGGAAGACAAGTAGAACCTTGCCTAAAAGTCTTTGTTGATCTAAAAGCAGAGATACAAGGTCATGTTGAATCCTTCCAAGGAGATAAAGCCAAGGCCAAGAAAAGTAATATTATAGAGAGAAATCAAATTGATGATGACTATAACAATGAACTTAAAAATCAAATGCCTAGTTTTGAAGGATCCTCCAATTTTCCTATTGAACATAGAGATGGACATGTTCTTTACCCTAGTTCATTCAATTTGAAGAGGCCACATAGAAGTGCTTGACTCTCTTTGTACCCAGCACCACTTCTAGTGCTTAGCCCACCCTTGACGCCAATTGAACAAGATGAAGGTGGCTGATTGAAAATGCATTACTAGATGGGGGCATGATGCAGACATGCCTTTCAATGATACTAATTCTGCATATTATCAACCTAAGTTAGACATTGTAGCTTTGTGTGGTCCAAAGCTTCAAAGGCCATCATTTTCATGATATCAAGGAGTCACTTAATACAAAATGAAGTCCAAAAAATAGATATATACTTGATCAAGTTCTCGTCAGGGACTCAAGAATTTCAAGCCCTAGGAGGCTTATGCCTGATTCCGAAAGTGGGAAAAAGGACAGAGATTCCTTGGGATTTCCCGGGTGTTGTGAAACTTTCAATCCCTGCTGGTTATACTAGTTCAGAAAAGGGTGTTGGGACTGTTACATGAAGTAATAAATAACAAAATAAATAAATAATTCAACTTAACTTCGGGACGAAGTTCCTTAAAGTGGGGAAGTATGTAATGTCCCTTAATAATAAATAATAAATAATATAATATTAAATAAATAATATAAATAAACAAGAAAAATAGTAATAGTAAATAAATAATAAATAATAATAAAATAAATTAATTACATGCTCTAAATAAATATAAATAAGAATAAACAGAAAAATAGTAAAAATCAGTAAAGCTATCAAAAAGTAAAAACAAGAGAAATAAAACAAGAAGCAGTAAAGTTGCATGTTGACACATGGAGTGTGTGCATATGGTTCCCCTTCCCATGTTTGCTTTATTTAATAGATGGGGAGGAAGATGAGAGGTATTCCATCATTCCATGATTCCATTATCCCTTCTCTGGGAGAATAGTGTTAGGAGACAAAGGATACCCTGGCAGTAGTACGTTGATTGAGGGCTCAGGGGTGGCTAGTTGTAGCAAGATTTTGTGCAATTGAGCCTACGGTTGGGTGGAGAGTCGTCCCCAAGACTTTGTTGCAGTTAGCAGAATTCAACCAGCATTCAACTAGCGTTCCACAAGTAAGTTGTCTCTACTCACATTTTTTTTGGAATTTAATGTTAACTAGTTGATAAATTGCGTGTTGATTATAAATCGCTTGATTAATCTAATTAATTACATCATGTTATTTCGGGGTTGTTACAAATCTATCAAGTGCCTATACATAATTGGATCCATTCACTTTGAATTTTACATTGTCACCTTCTTGAAATTAATGATCATGGGTGTGGTCATAGGTTTGCAATCCTCCATCCAAAACATCTTCAAGATTTGAACTACATACTTACCCTTCCCAAGGGAAAACTCCCCTAGTCTCTACCAAACGTCCAACCCCAATATATAATACATAAAGCCTATATTCTTCATCTCGAACTAAACTACCATGTCTACTTTGTACTATGTAATCAACTTCTCATCACCTATCAAAAACAAGTCATGTAAGCAACACCAAAATAAGTAGATCAACCAAAACAAATATATAATATAATTTATAATCTTGTTTGCTTTTGGTGAGACCCATACGCTATATATACCCATCAATCCTAGAATACCATGCCCCTAATCCCCGCTTCAGTCCATATAAGTCTTTTTTAACCCTACACACGGAACTCATTCCCATTTACCTCAAATCCCTAAGCTTGCTCTATGTACACTTCTTCCTCAATGATCCCATTAAGTAAAGTTGTCTTCACATCCATTTGATGTATGCTCCATCCCATATATGAAACCAAAGACACTCCTCATAGACCACTCCCTATCTTTCGGTAAACCCTCTTGCTACAAACCTCATTTTGAACTTCTCAATATTATCATCTGTCTACAGCACTCTTGATCTTATATAACCTATAACTCACAACAAACTTCCCTTTCGATCTTGGCACTATGTCCCAAACATCATTCTTCACAATGGAAGTGTACTCATCCACCATGGCATCCCACCATACCTATTGGTCTACTACATCCTAAAAATTAGGAAGGCTTGAAATCTAAAATGTTGTTCATCAATGCTATATAGTATGGAAACTTCTTCAAAGGTTGTCTCCTCTGAAAATGCTCCTAGAAGCCTCAACGTGCTCCTAAGCATCCCTCAATATCTAATTGAAGAATTAAGGTCTCTTGACAAAAGTAGAAGGGGCTCATGTCTTCCCCCGTAATGCCCAAGAAATCACTAGTAACCCTAACTCAAGCTTGAAAGCATGTTGCTACTCATCCATCATTGGAATAGCTCACAAGACTTCCTCAAACTTTACATATTGGCTCACTGTTGACTTCCTCTGCTATGGAACATAAACCATGTAAGCCTTTGAAGTTTCATTGTAACCCACAAAAGGACACTTCATGTTGGAGGTCTCCAACTTGGTCTTCTTCTCTATCAGTACATGGATATAAATTACGCAACCAAAGATGTAGAAATGACTCAACTCTAGCTTCATATTAGTGAATGCCTCCATCAGTGTCTTGTCTTCAAAAAGATCTTGTAAGGGCACTGAATCTTGATGTAGATTGTTGTGTTGCATAACTCATCCCAAAGAAACATCGCCAAGTCCTAGACATATATCATGGCTTTAACAACCACTATAACGAATCAATTATTCTGCTATGCAACTCCATTTTGTTGTGGGTTGTACAAAACTATCAACTACCCCTTGATCCCCACCTCCTTGCAAAAACCCTCAAACTCCTTGGTCCAATCTCTTGCATTGTCCAATATGATCTTCTTCGTTGTCTAGTGTCAACTAGAACTTTGAACTTCTAAAACCTGCTAAAGGCCTCATTCTTGGTCTTTAAGAAGTAGATCAAAGTCTTGCGAGAGAAATTATCAATAACGGAAACATAATACATTGTCCTTGTTATTGACACATATGACATCATACCATAAACATCTGAATGTACTAGGTCTAGAATCCACTTAGACCTATGCTCATTGCCTGGGGAAGCTACCTTGGCATGCTTGTTGTAGAAATTAATGTGTAGATTCAAAACTGCTCATGAAATTTACTAATTCACCAGACTTGAAGCTACTCTACTCATTTGTGGAAGTTAATTCACCATCTAAAACAAGAATCATTGACATGCAAAAGGAAACATCACACATACATAGAGATTTATCTAGGGGAAAGCAACTACTCAAAACCCCTTACTATCTGTATTGCATTAATCAGAGAATAGAGAAGAAATACAATGTTTGCTCAAGCCTAAGCACACCCTACACTAGTATAGTCTATCTCTTTGCCTAACTAACTGAACCTGGCCCAACATCCCAAGATCCTATTTCCTTGTGTTGTTCCCTTGGGAAATTGTCCCTATTATTTAGGAATTTGGCACCAAGGAATTGCGCAATTACCATAGGGAAATCCTCTGACTGCATGCACCACATGTACAACTTGGATTAGTTTACAACTGATAGTACACTGCCCTTGAACTCCAATCTCAACTGGGTAACTCAAATTCTCTATGTGTAACTTTTATTTTGGGTTGATTGATCAGTTAACTGGATGATCACTCAGTGTTGAAAAAGTTACACACACACAACTTGACTTCCACTAGTTCTTTTGACAATGAGAACTAGTTAAACTGACAATGACTATTAACTTAAATAGATTGCTACAAATTAGCAATCAATAATGTAGAACTGAACTCAAGTGTCTCCAACTCAAATTTATTGAGTTAACTAAGTGATAAAAGCCATGTCAACTCAGTTAACTACCTCCAAGTATTCTGCTGAAATTGAAATTCGAATTTTAATCTAATTTGACCAAGGCAAAGTCAAAATTAGAAACTAGATTTTCTTATTGCATTTTCAACCCTTGTCAAGCATGCACCCTCTACATTCACCATGTTGCTCAGTATTGAACTCTGGAAGACTCACTCAAAATAGGCAACACCCAATGAAGCAGGTGCCCTTTCTTCTTATGCCACAACTCACACAAGTTGTCGCATTTATGTACCAAACGCTCAAATAGGTTCACCCTCCAACCGACACAAATTAGCTTCTCTAACCCCCCTTACCTGAGTTGTATATATGCTAAAATCCTTTGGCCTACTGAGGACTTGCCAATTCTTTAACTCCATTGCAAATCCCTTATCCTCCATGAGTTAAACTAAACATAAATTCTTCCTAAGACATGGAACAAACAAGACATCGTTAAAATCTAAATAAGTACCTGACTAAAGTCGAAAGGGGTACCAACTCCTCTTATTGGGCGTTAGAACCATCACCAAGCTCACCCTATACTCCTGAATCTTGTTTCTTTGAACTAGAAAACAACAGTTGGGTCGATGCCATACATCAAAATGCCCAATTTTCCACATACAACACATCCCTTGAAAACACACTAGTAGAAAGGCAAGAAATAATCAAGAAATCCTTCTTGAAGTTGGCAGCACACTCATTCATTTGATTTTCTGCAAAGACTACTACCTAATACCAACTTATGCTTTGTTTCCCTTTATCCTCCTTATTCAAACACTGTGATGCGTAATGACTATGTTTATGACAACTAAAGTACTTGATTTTACTCTAGTCCCTTTTGCCTAGCTATGACGTTGACTCCTCACTCTTTCCCTTACCCTTACTAGGTCCTTTACCTCTACCCACATCTAACTAACCACGTAGAGCTAGTTCTTGTCACTACCATTATTACTGGCCTTTGACTCCATTCGAGTCTCTCCTCTTGGATACAATCATCTCAAAGTCTTTCAAAGTCAAGAAGGTTTCGCGAGCGCAAATCCCTTTGACAAATGGTTCCCAAAAGCTGGGAAAACATTTAGTGTCATGTTCACTAGCTCGGCACTTGCAACCTTCTTCCCAACCACTGCAAGTTGATCATAAATCTATGTGATTTTCGTAGAGTGACCAATGATTGTGTCTAATTTGGTCATCTCTACATATTTGGCTTTATTTTTCAATATCATACTAACCAAGACATCCAACATCTCCTTCATCTTATTATCCTTAAATACATGAGGGACCAAATGGCCCTTTATAAAATCCAAGATCATTCGCTTAGACTTCATTTCCTTTTTGTTGTGAGCTACCAAGTCCCGTGGATCCATAAATAGAATCATGATGTTCTTGACAAAATCCTAGAGATCATTTTCAAGGAACCATCCAATTTGTCCTTAAACTAGAGGCTCATTTCTACCATCTTTGAGATCTTTTGCACAAACACACAAATCATATATAACTTTGAAATTCTCTAACCACTTGTCCCTGTAATATTTTATTGCCATGAAATCCTGAGAATCTAAATCAATCAAGCTATGATGCCATGTGAGAATTTCAAGAACTAGGCGACTAATGTCTTTCTGATATCAATCAAAGTAGAATGTTGATTTTAATTAATGTTGAATTAACCTTCAAACCATAGCATCAATCACACAATAGCTAAAAATTAAACAAATGCATAAAAATTAATTCACACACATGCAAGTAGTTACTGCCCAAAAAAATAGAGCAACAAGATTATCAAAATCACATTGAACTTGAGCTTCTACAAGTTGTTTGAAAGAAGCTCCACACACAACCCAAAAAAACAAAGCTACATGATTATCAAAGTCACCTTGAATTTGAGCTTTTACAACTTGTTTGAAAGGTACAACTGCTGAAAAATAGCAACATCAATTCTCTTTTGTACATCGTTGTTGTACCGGTTACATGACTATTGTACAACATTGTTGTACAAATTTCATACTACTACACGGATTCATACAATAATGTTCATACAATTGTATGGATGTCTATATGAGACTGCATGCTGCTAGAAAAACCTCTTTCCTCATTGTGCCCTCTCTCCCTCTCTATCGCTCAATTTGCTCAACTACTCAAGTGTGCATTAGAAGCCTCTACCTACTTTTAGCCAAGAATCTATTTTTAATATAGTCATGAAGGAAATAAAATTTTAGACTTGTTTGCTATATATCAGACTAACTTCTTTAATTTAATTGAATTACAAAATAGATACTTTTTCCAAAACTAAAGCTACTTTTCGAAAATATCTCAAACTACTTCCTGCATGTTCACATTGAAATTTGAATATGTGAGGAAGTTCTTGTCCGCGCTATAACTCTCAACATGACTAAAATAGGATGCACAATCATTTTGATGGATGAACTTAGAGAATATCTCACACTCACCTTGAATTTGAGCTTCTACAAGTTGTTTAAGAGGTACAACTAATGAAAAATAGCAACATCAATTCTCTATTGTACACCATTGTTGTACAGGTTGCATGACTGTTGTACAACATTGTTGTACAAATTTCATACTACTACACGGATTCATAAAATAATGTTCATAAAATTGTTTGGATGTCTATATGAGACTGCATGCTACTGGAAAAACCTCTTTCCTCATTGTGCACTCTCTCCCTCTCTATCGCTCAATTTGCTCAACTACTCAAGTGTGCATTAGAAGCCTCTACCTACTTTTAGTCAAGAATCTATTTTTAATATAGTCATGAAGGAAATAAAATTTTAGACTTGATTGTTATATATAAGACTAACTTTTTTAATTTAAGTGAATTACAAAATAGATACTTTTTCCAAAACTAGAACTACTTTTCGAAAATATCTCAAACTACTTCCCACATGTTCACATTGAAATTTGAATATGTGAGGAAGTTCTTGTCCTCACTATAACTCTCAACATGACTAAAATAAGATGCACAATCATTTCGATGGATGAACTTAGATAAGATCTCACACCATTATCAATTTCCTAATTGCTTGCCCAAAAGAAATCATGTTTCTTAAATTTGTGGATGCATCTAATCAAGTGAATGATGCACAATTATAATTTCATATTTTGGATTTAGTAGTTGTGGGGGTGGGGTGGGGAATGTTGTATAGGTCATCAGAGGCAACACATCCAATTGTGTTGCAAAAAAAAGGATGTTGGTGGAAAAACACCCAACCATTTCTTGGACTCCATGTGAAGCCCATTGTTTGGACCTCATGCTTGATGGTATCAAAAAATTGAGAGGATGAAGTGTGTGAACCAAGCAAAATCCATAACTAAGTATATCTACAAACACACATGGGTTTTGAACCTTATGAGGAAAAACACCAAGGGTAGAGAACTTATCCGAACATCAAGTTGTAACAAACTTTCTTTTGTCACAATCCATGGTTCCAAAAAAGGCCAACTTGATGTTCTCTTGTAATGAGTGGAATGAATCTGAGTGGAGCAAAAAGGCCGAAAGGAAAGAGGCAATTGACAAAGTGTGAAAAGAGAAAGGAAAAAGACAGCATTATTCAATTAACCTCTTATGAAAGTGTTGCAAATGGTGGATGATGATAAACCCACAATGAGTTTTATTTATGAGGCCATGGATCAAGCCAAAGAGACAATAAAGTCAACATAAGCTTATAGAAGACAGAAGTATCTTCCTCTATGGAAAATCACTAATGATAGATGGAACAACTCTATAGATCTTTACATGTAGCTAGCAATTACATAAACCCAAGGTATGTAATTTCAAAGATTTTAAGTTCTAGTATTCATTACACAAGCTTACCCAGAGATTCAAATTCAATTAATGAATATCTTTTATCTTCTAAACCTTGAAGGTACCATTATTTAACTAAAAATATATTAAAGCAAATGGGGAGGTATAAAAATGGATTACACAGATACATTGAGTGCATGATCCCTAATCCAAAGATACCAAATAAGACACATAGTAAGCTCTTACATTCGTGAGAGTATCAATACCTTTGGCTTGTTTATGGCTACAAAAAGTAGATCAAAGAATCCACAAGTAAGAAATGTCAAAGTCAAAACATATTATTACTTGCAGAAGTTGAGTCAAAGTTTCAAAGTCATTTGCTAAAACTTATTTTTATTTTTCCTCCAACTCTTACTGCAACCTATTGGTGAGAACAGTGACATGGCCAATGCCCTAATTTGCAAAAGTTTGCAGTTTCAATATTGAGCCACAAATGCAATGCTTCTGGGTGTGAATGCAACTGGAGCATTTTTTAGCCTATACACACCAAGAAGAAAAAGAGTTTGGAAAGAAAATGGTTAAATGGTATGCTTTTTGTTTAGTACAACCTTTAGTTGAAGCGCAATCAATTGTTGAACAACACCCCTGTATCAGGCAACATAGCCTTAGATGACTTTGATGCCTCATTAGTGTGGGTTGTGGAGAGCCATGCACCAACATTTGACAATGAAAACCCTTCTTGGATGGACTAGGACCCACTTCCACAACCAAAGGAACAGGTACCACTATCTTCAAGGCCAGAGGAGGCAAGCCAAAATCCCATTGTCGAGTCTAATCAATAATTCTACCTAGTACCATATAATCCGATTGTAAAGTCTAGAGTCTTGACTAGTTACTCATTAATACTTTGCTTATTTTTGGACTCTAGAGGCCATGCAGAGCCTCTTTGTTGATGTATTTTGGTTTAGACATGTATTTCACTCAATGCTATTTTGATTACATGCATTGTTACTTGCTATATAAATGAGGAAAATTTCATAGTGTATAATGGTTCATATTCATATGGATGCATATAAATATATGTCTTTCTTCCAAATTTGAATATTTTATGTACTTTTTGATCGAAAAATTTTATATACCAAAATTTTTACATTTTTTTTCTAGTTCCAATCTCATTCACATTTTTGGGATAAATCGATCTCGTTCTAATAACATCGGTTCTTATTCAAATAAATGGTAGGTAACGATTGATAGTTCTCTTTGTTTATGCCCTTTTTTTCTTATTTAACCTTTGGGTATTCTTGATTTGAATTGTAATCATTTACTATAATGTTTAGAAAATATTTCCTCATAGTAAATTTGGGCTTTTTGTGTTATTTTCATCATAGTTAAAAAGTTATCTTGCCATCAAAATCAACTAGAAGCATATTACAAAAACTCAAAAGTTCAATTCGAGTTAAAAAGCACACAAAACATCCAAATAATTTGGACAAAAAGTTGCAATGAATAACTAACATTTACAATAAACACACATTTTTTTATGAGAAATTGTCAACAATGTATTTGATGGTTTTAAGTAAAGTTGGTGATAATCACCCAAACAAGGTTGAAATCCTATAAGAAGTGGTTCGTATTTTATGTGCCATATTGCCTATTCAAGCCAATTGATTCAAGAGGTTGGCGCTAGATGCAAGTCAAAAGCAATATTGATGGAACAGGTACTTCCCACCCACAACCTCCCCACTAAAGAGATCTTCCTTGATATTGTACACAAGCATGAATTGATTATAATATTCTCATATTGCAGAAGGGTGTGCTTTTTGCATTGTGATAAAAGAAAGAATCTTGTCCAAACAAGAACTTTGATGAGAACTTATTTGTTAGTGAATCACAAAATAAGATCATGTCATGCAACTATATTGTCTGTTGGAATAAGATTTAGTTTGGTGGCACTACTATGGTCTCACTAAGACAAGGATAGAGCCCCATGACTCATTGTTCTTCATTGATGGAAATAGATACTTCCCACCCACAAATTCATCACTAAATGCATCTTCCTTGATATTGTATGCAAGCTTGAAATCGATTATAATATTCTCATATTAGGGAAAAGTGTGTTTTTTGCATCATCGTGATAAAAGAAAGCAGCTTGTCGAAAAAAGAACTTTGATGAAAACATATTTGTTAGTGAATTGCAAAATAAGATCAACATATCATGCAAATATATTGTTTATTAGAACCAGGCCTGGTCTAGTGGCACTATTGGGGTTTCACTGGGATAGGGATAGAGCCCCGTGACTTCATTGATCTGGAATCATCTATCCTCAGTGGCTACTTGGTACTCTAATTCAAAAGCACCATTAAAAGGAAGTAATATATTGAGTATAGGCTTAGGTCTAAAGTGGATATGGTTTAAGGATGAAAGCATCAAGACAAAGAGCCTCCTACATATAGGGCCAAGCATCTTTGGCCAAGGTACCTAAAGAATCAGCCAATTGTTTGTATCCCATCAAAAAGATAATGGAATCATCCTTGGATCTCGTAATAAAATTGGCAACAAAAGATTATATGATCTTCAATCTCTATCTCATGGAGATGGCACAGTTGACCTATCCTATCCAAGCAGCTGATTTTGTTGTCAGTCTCGAATCATAATCTATGAGACCCAACTCTGAATTGGCCCAAGGATATCTGAAGAGCTTAAAGGAGTGTGCATCCAATGGAAATATGTATAAGGGGGTTGAATAATACGTCCATATCTCAAAACCATTAAGTGTTCACCATAAAATGCCATCTTTGGACATAACCTACCATGAGGGTTGATCCAAATGACCCTCACAAACTGCTTATAGATGTCCTCTTTGATGACCATGTTTAGCTTTTATCAAGTAGGTAGGAGGTGACCAAGTGCATCCAAGGAATATCTGAAAAGGTGGAGGCAATCCATCATAATGCCAACATATGCTAAGAGATGTGAGACACCAACATACTAGAATCGAGAATGGACTAGAGAACTCACGGATACAATGAGTTCCGATGAAAAGTAAGCCAAGTAAGGGTATTGATCCCGCCCCTTTGTTGTATTACCAAAACTCTAAATCCAGTGCAAGAGTGAGATGAGGCCAAAGATTTTTTCAATCCAAAGGGAATAAGCTTCAAACTCTGCAAGGATGATGGGCTAGAGGTCTAACTGCTTGCACCTAATGATGCAACAAATGAGCATGATCTCTACTCCCTATTGAAGACCAATCTAACTCTAGTAACCCAATAACCCATATGTCTTGGAAGTGATTCCAAAAACAGTCTCTTAAGCAAGCAAATGGAACCATATCCTTTGATGACTTGAGTCTAGAGTGCATTAGAATGAAAGGAGGGCTTGTGAAGAGTACCCCCAAGTAGGTGGACATACAAGTGATCTCAATCTCCTCTCCTCTAAAAAAGAAATGGTTTTACCCAAGTTGATTGTCAACTATCAAAGGTCACAAAAGAGGACCAAGGCATCCCACTGTATCTGCAACCCCTTAAAGAATGAGGCTAGAAGGATCACATCATCAATGAAATGTAGGAAATATATAAAAACACAATGGAGTAGGCATCCATCTCCCTCCTAAATGTCATGCAAAAATAACTCTACCTTGTCAATGTAGATATCAAACAATGTGGGGGATAGATGACAACATTATTTGACCCCAATGGTACTCATGATAAAATCTGATAATCTGTTTGTTGTGCGAAGACGACCAAGAACTAATCACAAAGGTTCGTTAAGGCGCATGATAGTTGTCAACAAGGTACCAAAGATACCAATATCTCTGAGTCTTTAGAATAAAGCCTTGCAGAGAACAGAGTTAAAAGCTTTTTGAAAGCCCACAAATCAGTAATAAACTTTTGAAGAGTGAGGTTGTGCCTCCTCAATAATGGGATGGAGTGTAAGGATGTGATCAATGATTTGGTACTCATGTTGTTATCCAGTCTGTCCTCTCGTTGAGTTTCTCCCTCCCAAGGTCCCCTGAAGGCATAAAGTCGAGGGTCGTAGCATAAAGTTTATAGAATGTATCACCTACCATGATTGTCTTGTAGTTGTTGGGAACCATACTAGAACCCAATTTTTGAATTGGGTGTATAATGTGATGTGACCAAGATTGTGATAAACACTCACAGACTACATATGGTTGAACAAGTCGAATAAGTGGTTGCCCATAGCATGAAGACCTTATTTGAAGACCAAGCATTGTCAATTGGGTTGATCTCAAGTGACTAGGAGGAACAATTGTTATCCTCAACTAAGTTCAATTCTCGCAAGTAAGATGTTGAGCTCATATGTAGTATATTGTTGTAGCTTTTTTATTGAATGGCCTTGAGCCCTGAAGAATATCTTAACCTTTCCTATATGCTAGAGGGTAGGATACTTAGTTACATGAAAATAAACTAAGTAGCATACACAAGAATAATGATCTGGCCTACAAGAGCATGAACGAATGAAATGCCTTTATATCAACAAAGATATTCATGTATAAGGGAAAAAGAAGGAAGGAAAATAGTACGACCTTGAAAAAATACTTCCATCCAATAATTCAAAGTGATTTTGATGTTGAACCACTAATATATTTTCTGAAAAAAGAACACCAAGTTTAAAGATGAAAATAACCTTGAGAATTTTGAGACATCTGAATATGAGGTGATTATGTGAGAGTACTCGTAATGTTTCGCACAACTTGTGTGCATATGTTCATGGGTAAAATATAATAGGCAATAATAGGAATTTCTACCAAGCTATAACTAATGAAAAAAATGGCAACACTAACAAAAACAAAACAAAACAATTTTCTAAATAAGTAATCATGGCTTACACAAAAGTAAGGTTAGTCAATAAAGGTACATGTGTGTTGAGCTCAACTCTCTAGGCACTCATTAAAGCATCAACTATTGTACAAAGAACTTGATCACAAATTCATTGAGCAATGTGGACTACAAAATAGACCATTATGAAATATAACTTACTCAAGCATATCAAGTTAGGAAACATTACAGAGTGATTTACATGAAAAATAAAACGAGAGACATAACTCGCATATTTCTAGTTTCATAAAACATATAGAATTACAAATTAGTTCAATTATTTTTGGAAAGTTTTTGCAAATAATTTTTGGAATGATTTTGCAAATGGCATGTCAAGTGATAGCATTGAATGTAGTGGTTCCTTGGAATGTGGTCTAGTGGTTGAGATAGAAAATTCCCTTATAACTCACTAGAATTAAAGCTTTGATTATGTGTACAAATTAGCCAAGATTAAGTCAATTGGGTTTATCTCAGATGGTTGGGATTTATTGCTACAATGCAGAGTTGAACATGGAAATGATATAACTAACAATGAATGTGCTCAACTAGAGTGGAGGTGTAAGAAAGGAAATGATCATATCTTCACAAGAATTGATTAGGAGATAACAAGGAGACTTGAAGTTGAAGAATTAACAATGTGTTGAATGGTCTAGTCAAACAACGAGTTCATAGTTTAACTATAGGTCATAATAGCTAAGAGGAAGTGAAGTGAATTTGACAGCCCCATATTAAAGTGAGCTTTATCAACCCAAGGAATTGGAATTCACTGCACCTCGTAGATAAAGAAAATATTTGACCTGGCCCCAAAAAAAATTGTAGGAACAAAAAAAAGCCTCCATATACTTTCAAAAGGTAGATATGTTAAAAAGAAAACATCGAAGATATCTCCACCATACAGAGAAATTTCCAAAGTGATTACAGATTTTGCAAACCAAATATCAACGGGGACTAAAATCTCTAAACTAACTGAGATTTTATAGAGAAACATATGTATTACAAACCAACTGCGGATGCAGAATTTTCCGAGAAAAAAGAGTACTTTCCCCATAGCCTAAACTTAAGATCAAATTATTGGCACTCACACGTGAATAGATAGAGTACTTTCACCATAGCCTAAACTTAAGATCAAATTGTTGGCACTCACACGTGAATAGATATTTCCTTTAAATTCTTTGTATCGATGATCATGCCAGCATATTTCGCATTGTTGGGAAAATGGCTCCCATATCACAAGAGTAGCAGTTTCATAAAGATTATTTTTAAAAACTATACTTGCTGGTGAATAAATCAGGAACATGTCTCTATGCATCTTGACAAGTAGCATGCATGTTTCAACCTAAGGAAATCAATGGGCTGCCAAATGAATTACATCCCACGACCTGAAAAACAACTCACAAGACTCCGCTGGAACTACGAAACAAAATATAAAAAAGATAAAAATCACCCTTACCTCCATAGTCCTTAGTTCGGGGGTCCAAGTAAGAATCAGGGAGCACCCAGCGTACATTAGGCAGGGCTGCAAATTTACAGGAAAACCTTAGTAAAACCCCAGGTACCATTATCAGAAAAGAAATTATGATAGGCCTACAAAATTCATAGAGATGATTGAGAACTACTACATACGCTTAATCTTGTAAGACAGCTCTTCCGATACGAGGCAGCCAAATGCAAAGTAGTGTTTTGTAGATACAGAATAAATCTTCATCCTGGCTTCCTCCTCGCTACAAATATCAAGAGAAAACCAAAACCATTTCATTAATCAAAACCCTCAAATACAAAAACCTGAGCCAACTAACGTCTCAATAAGAAAAATCAAACAGGTGTAAAAGAACAAAAAAAAGAAAACCAAAAAACACACAGGAATGGATTCGAACCCCTCCCCTCACCTTCCTACAACCTGAGCGAGAGTCTTTATATAGCTATCAATAATTTCATCCCTGGTGGGGTTGTCTTTAGGGGGCTCCATAACAATGAGCCAATGCTCGTAATCGCAGCCATCTAGCAGAATCGTCTCCTTTGGGGGCCGGTTGCTCCAATTGGGAGAAGGATCCGTCATCGACGAATTAGTGGGTATAGCAGAAAAATATTTCAGAGGAACTCGAACAGGAGCTTGCGGGATAGAAACCGCTCCAAGAAATCGCGTGCCGCGGAACTCGATGAGGGATGTTTCTCTGCCATGGAAGGCAGTCTGAGGCGACCCAGCCCTTGTTGTAAAGGGCGCCGCTTTGCTGCTAGCAGAAGGACTGAGCTTGCTCGAAATGAAACGAAGAGTCCTACCCGCATTCATCGTCTTTTCCGGTAAACTGTCTGAGAAGCAAAAGATTAAGATGAATGAAGAATATGGCAGAGACAATCACAGAACCTGAGAAATCAAAACAAAACCCTACGTTTCTAGGGTAAGGGTTTATAAAATGACAGTAGGTACCCGCTGTTCACTAGATAGACCATGTCCAACCCAACCAGAGGCTCCCTGAATTTAGTGTAACGTCTAAACTGTAAGTTCATTTTCTTTATTTAAATTTTTTTTTTAATAAAAATATTGTTGGTTG
Source organism: Pinus tabuliformis (assembly GCA_031772625.1). Lineage (NCBI taxonomy): Eukaryota > Viridiplantae > Streptophyta > Pinopsida > Pinales > Pinaceae > Pinus > Pinus tabuliformis. The sequence goes on along the minus strand of CM062811.1, from coordinate 484,397,961 downwards.
TGATAAGGTTGTTAGTGTAAACACCCTTGGAAGAAGGTTTTGGTGGGTTTTTTTATTTTTATTATGTTGAGAGGTGTTATAGAGTTCTTTCCTTACTTGTGATAAGGTTATTGGTTTAAGGTTTCGGTGCACGTGAGTGGTGTTTTATTTGCTGGGGGCGAGTGATATTTGTTTGTTATGATAAGGTTATTAGTTTTTGTTTCGTGGGGAAGATAGTATCGATGAAAGTGTCAGTGTTTCTTTTTTATTATTTTGTTGAATTTTTGTAATTTTAATTAAAGTTTTGGAAAAATGTTGAATATTCGTAATTTTTTGTAAATTCAAAATTAATTTTCTAATTGAAATTTTATTTTTAATTTTCTATTAGTTGAACGAGCTTTGATGTGACATAATTTTCCTAGTGGAGAGCGATTTATTTTCGGTGTTTGTCAGTGTTTGACAAATCATTTTCAAATAAAAAGGTTAATTTTGTGAGTGGTCATTCTGCTAGTGAGTTCTTTGACATTGACATTGACATAGTGCTCTGAGTAGGTCCTTAACGTAGGCGAGGGGGAAGGGGGACGGGAGGGCAGAGGAGATCGGGGCATTTTGTCCGTGAGTGCTCTAAAATTATTATGCTTGACAAATCTCCATAATTGTGTGAAGTACGGAGGTGCAGAGGAAGCTTTCTTCCTCCGCACCTCTACACTCTACACAATGTATCAACATTTCCCCTCCCCCCACCGACACCCCCTTGTTTCTTCCTCTGAGCATGTGACAACCTCTGTCTACAATAATGTCAAGTCAAAAACCTTGCTTTTAGGATATGTACATAATCTTTAGAGTGAAGATTTTAAAGCAATAAATCCCCCCAAGAGAAGTCCATATACACAAGTTAAGCCACTTTTAGAGCATATCAAAGCAACCATTTGTATGTTAGACACATGTTTCTCTTGGCATCATTCAGATAGAAATGGTTCCTGAAGAGTCAAGAACGTGATTGTGACAAACTAGAGATCCATGAGAAACTTGATCGCAAAGAGATATAGGCATGTAAGTGAGAAAGCAAATGAACATTCCATATTTCACTATACTCGTCTGCATAACATAAATATATAAATTTTCAGCAACTAATGCATTATTGCGTTTGTGACCAATGATGAGAGGATTCTTCAATGAATGTTCTAGGTACAGTACCATCCCAACCGGACGAATTTTTTGCCCCATTTTTGAGTTTTGCAAATCTGTTTGTTCATCTGAAAATAGAAGAAAAAGCAGTATGCAAATGATATCATTCAAACTTGTTTAGCAAGGAATCTTGAACGTCATGTGGCAAGAATTGCCATTATGAATGTTTATGAAGGGTTACCAACAAGATTAGAACGAAAGAAATTAAGGAGTATTTCCATGGCAGTCAATCGCTACGAGGTGAGGGATGTGGATGTGGTTTTGCTTTGCGTAACTTTGATTGGATTAATTTGTTTTGCAATTTTGAACAAGGCCCAAATGGGGTTCATTAATCTTGTTGTTTTAAACTCCTTTTCACACAAATTTGCAGACCTTTTAAAAATCCTAGGATCATGCATCCCAAGATCATGCACTAAAACTACATATTACCATGTAAGCACGCAATTCCTTAGAATCCTTATACAGTCCTACGTGTTATGGTATTTATAAGGTCACTCTACTCTAATTTGTTTGTATAAATGTGTAGAATTATAATAGTACTGCAATGTTCCTTGATAAGATGGAGCTTGAATTAAGACTATCGAAGGCTGCGAACCTAGACAGAATGGTTATAATCACATTATTGAACGTAGCATGGACACATGATCTATCTCTTCTTGCAAAGTTTCTGAGAGGGCAATGGAACTGAACATTTGTTGAAGAATCTTCTCATTATTACTCGCAAATTTTTTTGTCTTACACTCTTCAACAACAACTGCTTTGTTGTGCAGAGTATGGATCTTTGCACTTTGCAAAATGACAGCCACCTTCGCACTCTGCACAATGATCCTCATTTGTGTTATGGAAGTGTTGCTAAAACACAACAACAATTTGAACAAAGCAACAATTTGATGGGTCGATGCTACATTCAATGATAAGCCTTTATCAATCGCAACCCATATTCATGAGAGGAGGACAAATAAATTTTAATTTCAAGCATCACTAGAAGTAACTAAACAGAAAACCATGGCAAGGCAAGGCATGACTATTATATTTGTTTTCCTTGTTTGGCGAGGTTTGGGATGGGGGACTGGTTTGGTTAATCTCACTTCTCTATCGGATATCTGTTAATTTTTCAGTGTTTTGTTCACAAAGAATGACAACACAAATTTTGCATTTCTTTTAGTCAGAAAGCAGCTTGTGGATGGTGTGACTAGTTAGGTGAGCAGTTCACACTCACAAGTTTGTTTCCAATTTTCAGGATTATTGTTTTTCCAATTTTGCAGGTCCTTTTGATGTTTTGTAGCAATTGTTTTGTAGATGGTTGGTTTTTTAACAACTCCTTATATTTGCAGGTGGCTCGTTCTGTAACACTTTGGTTGTGGAGTGCTTTCTTGAAGTATTAAGGGGGTTGTAACTGCACCCCTCCCACATTTACCCGCTTTTACAAGCTCTTTGGGGTAAAAATGAGTTAGGGTGTTACTATGACATAACCCAACCTCCAAGTTCAAGTTATGGAAGTGGGGTTGACGAACCAAAAACTTATCGATATCCCTTGGAAGCACTAGATCACCCAGAAATCAATTCACAACCTTTGATGACTAGATCATGAATTGGAACTGTGTTTTCTCAATCCTAAACCCCAGTCACACCCACAACACAAGATGCATGCAATTGTGAGCCTCCAACCACACACATAGGCATGCTTTCATGTGGTTATGACCCAAATCTTCCAGTTCAGTGCCAGCGATTTTGAGATCAAAACCATTTTTCCAAGCTAGCCTCTAGACCACTATCGAAAACAGCCTGTAACTTTTCAGAATCCCAAGTTACATGACGACAATGCCAATCATTAAAACTAGAAGCTAGAACTTGACCTACACTGCCTAGTACACATTAGACATTTCATCAAACACATGAGTTACAGTTCATGAATGCATATCTAGTCTTAAATCTTTGAACATCATTTGAGAATCACCTAGAAGGTATAATTTCCTCTCAAGTGGCTGCAACAACACTTGTCAGCCCATTCATTCATCAACCATTCAAATACTTATCAACTCATGAACAAGAGCCATAGCTAGAGCACCTCATTGAACCATGCTTATAACCAACATATAACCAAAATATTAACCATGAAAAATTAGTCATAAAATCCACATAATAACAAGTACAATTACTCATAAACCACAATAGGAAAATAACTTTTATTAACATATGCAAAAGTCAACCAAGTCAGGGACTTCTACATATCGTCTGACCATGGATTGGGTTGAACTAATTCTTTCTTTCATCCAATCACCCTCGTGCCATATTCCAAGCATGAATGTGAGATCTCGAGGGATAAACCAATACAAAATTAAATAGGGAATCCAAAGATTAAGCCACCTCCACCCTTAAGCTATCATGATCTCACCTAAACCGATCTCGAGATCACAAAACCAAACCAAGCTTGGATGCCTCATAACTTCTTCACCATACCTTAATGAATTTTCTTGTCTCCACCCACCTGTTGAGGGCTTCTTGGAAAAAACCATCTCCACCCCCAACCCTTGGGAATTGTAACCACCCCTCCAACATTTACCCAATTTCACTGGTTGGCTAGGGTAAATATGAGACAAAGAGTTACAATGACATGACCGGACCTCTAAGCTCTAGTTATGGAAGTGAGGTTGACAACCTGACCACGAAATGACAACTCACAACACCCCTTGGGACTACAGGACACTCAGAGGCCAAAGGACCACCCCAGGTGACCAAACATTGAGCTGGCATTGATTCTCCACAAGATCAACCCCTAACCACATGCACGACAAAGCCTCAGTGTAGTTGAAGGTCTCCAACTGCATGTACAAAAATGCCTCCATGCATTGTGAGCTAACTTGCCCAGTTCAAAGGGTGCAATCCTGAGATCTGAGCCACCCTTCCAGGCCAGCCTCCATATCACTACCCAGAACTACCTGAGACTTTCCATAATCATAATTGACATAACAACAAAGCTAAACATTCAAACTTGGAGGCGGAACTTGACCTATACTGCCTAGAACACACTAGACATTTCGTCAAACACATGGAAAGCATGTCAGCTACAAGTCATGATTGCATATTTGATCATAATAGTCTGAGATTCATCTGAGAATCACCAAGAAGGCCCTATTCCCTCTCCACTTAGCTATGACAACGTTATTAGTCCATACATTCATCAACCAATCAATAACTAAATGATTCATGATAAGAGTCGTAGATAATACACATTATTTAACTGGAAAATAACCAACATAGAGATCATGGCAACTCAACCATATTATCACCAACATAATCATTGCAAATACTTGTATATCACAATAAGGAAATATCTCATATTAACATGTGAAAATACCAACCAAGTCAGGGACTTCCATATACCACTTGACCATAGATTGGGCTGAACCAAATCTCTCTTTCAGCCAATCACCCTCATGCCATATTCCAAGCATGAATGTGGGATCTCATGGAATAAACCAAAACAAAACCAAACCAGGGCTTCCAAAGGCCAAACCACCTCAACCCTCAACCACAGTGATTCCACCTCCACAGTTAGACATCACTAACACCAACTAGATCGGTCTCTACCCAAGTTGTCTAGGGCTCCTAAAACTAGTAACTCAACCCACATCCTTCTAGAACTCCAAAGCGTTTGTTCAACCCGCATCCAGGGACTAGTAACTCAGCCCACCAAGGGCTTTAGAGCGTTTGTCCCAACCTAGGCTGCAAGACTAGTAACTCAACCCAAGTTGTTCGAAGATTTCTAAAGATTTTGTTCCAACCCACATCCATAAAGAATTATGAGCACCAATCAAGAAAAAAAAAATCAAGTGGAAAAACCCACAACACCATGGTTGTCGAGGAAATGGCAAGGCAAGGCTAAAACAACTGTCAATCTAGGCAAATTTATATGCCAATGATAACACATAACCAAAAAATCACATGCATATACCATGCATCTAAAAATCAGCAAGAAAATCACACATGTAATCTATTACCTACAAAGTAATCGAGTTGTAGTTGTTGATCCACCTATTCACTTGCTCTTTCCTGCTTTCCTTTGCCTTCTTTCTCCAAATCCAATGTTTGCCGAAGTGCTCCAAGAATACTCTAAGTGTGCAAGAGTGCGAGATAATGAGAGAATAAAAGAGAGATCCAAAACTAAACTGACAAAAGGTTCAACTAACAAAATTTGTGAACTGATCCTCATAAGCCTTTTTATTATTGAAGCCTTTATTTTCTTCATTTTCCTTCAATTTCCTTCTCATGCAAATCTGTGTCTCTTCACCTTCCTTTTCTCCTACTTTATTTTGTTTCATAAATTAAATGTCAATTATTGCCACTCTACCTTTGCTAATGCCTTTTCCAATTTCCATGGCCATTAACTAATAATTGGTGATACCCATCACTATGTTTTTCCCAACATTCAGCTTGGGATACATGTCCCACGACCTTGGTCTTATTTTATTTACATAAAAAATCAACCAGGGGTCGTTACAAACCCCTCCCCCTTGGGGGAATAACATCCTCGATGTTTTATGACACCTATGACCAACAAACCATTGAAAACAAAACATACTGCCCATGGAGCTTTATAACATAGCTCGATGTAGTATTTATAATGATCAACTACTACAAATCATGACCAACATAACAAACATGACAACCATACCATTTATTGGATCTTTATAACACAACTCACATAGGCCGCATTTGATCAGCCATCTCTAATGTAGCTTCATTGGGCCCAAAGTGCTTCCGCTACACTTTAACCTGCTCGTTTGCTCTGTTCCAGAGCATGAGTTGTTTTTGCTGCAGTATGCATTTTGGTTTTGGTTGGAATTCTCTCTTTGGTTCCACCTCAAATACAAACTAATCAATCACATGATAAACATCTTGTACATACTTCTTAAGTAATGAAACATGGAAAACATCATGGACTTTCATTGTTGGAGGCAGTGCAAGTTTGTAGGCCATTGGTCCAATCCTCTCAAGGATCTCGAAAGGTTCGCAATATTAAGGTGTCATCCTGGCACATGATCCAACCCTCAAGGAGCTCCTCTTGGGCTTGATGTGAAAATACACATGTTCCCCAACCTGAAACTCCTTAAATACTCTGTCTTGATCTGCATAACTCTTCTTTCTATCATGTGCTACCTTCAAATTCCTTTTAATAACCTGAATTTCCTGTTCAATGTTTTTCAAAATATCCGTTCCAATAAACACCTTGTTCACTAGATCACTCCAGTTGATACGAGTATTACAAATATGCCCGTAAAGAACCTCAAACAGACTCATCCTCAAGGATTCTTGATACCCATTATTATAAGAAAACTCTGCCAGTGGAATATACTCTTCCCACTTCCATTGTTGATGCATGACTTACATCCTCAACATGTCCTCAAGAATCTTGTTGGCCCTCTCTCTCTGTCCATATGTCTGTAGATGATGAGTCGTACCAAAAGCTAACTTTGTCCCCAAGCCTGCAAACAACTCTTTCCAAAACCTGGAAGTGAACTTGGTATCTCTGTCGGATACAATCTTCTTAAGAACACCATACAATCTCACTATCTCCCTAATGAAATCTGAGCTACCTCACTAGCTGAATTTGTAGACTTAACTACAATGAAGTGAGCTACCTTACTTAACCTGTCAACCACCACCATAATATAATCATGTTGCTTCGATGTCCTCGGAAAACCTATAATGAAATCCAAGGAAATGACCTCCCATTTCCACTCTAGAATCGGAATCGGCTACAATAAACCACCTGGATGCTTACACTCTACTTTTACCTTCTGATAGTCCAAACATCTCACAACAAACTCAACCACCTCTTTCTTCAAATTCAACAAATGATAAAACTTCTTATCTATTTCCAATGTCTTTTGATATTCTCGGTGACCTAAATACGACTTAACATGAAAATATCTCAAGATAAGCTCCTTGAGCTCACTATTATCCGATGCATAAATCCTATTCCTAAATGTAACCAAGTCATTTGTTGTGAGGTGATACTCCTCATCCCTATCACTTGTGCCATGTTGGTGTAACCTGTGCCTCAACAGCTGATACCTATCATCATGTTATACTGCCTACAAGATCCACTCTTGCAAGTCTATCCCATAAGAACTCACTGTTGCAATATGATTCACCTGCACTCTTCTACTAAGAGCATTAATGATCCTAGGTATTGCAACAAGAATGTTGCAACTCCCAGGGCACCAGCTTTACTTATCAACCCGGGGTTTGTATAAACTTGGAGGTGACAATGCTATATGCACACGTAGAAGTGAAGGTCCTACTTGTTGTCACTGTTTATCTGGTAAGAGACCCCAAGGGTTCCAAGCCAAACTTCTATAGGGTCAGAAGAAGCTTAATTCTTTGATGGGAGAAGAGCACACCTATTCTAAGAGAGAGCTACTCTACTGCAGTAATGAAGAAAACAACATGAAATGCTAAACTCACATCATGACCTAACTAACCAATTAAACAGTTATGCTAAGTAGAATTGCTAAAACAATCACTAACCTAAGGCTGTTATCTAAGTTGCAGAAGTAAAAAAAATTAAACTAAACTAAGGTGTAAGCAAAGAAACTTAGACTAAATCAAGTTTCAAGCGAAAGAGAAATCGGAGGTCAAAATCAACAAAAGGAGGACGCAAGGACGTAGTAGCGCATAGGGACTTTCATTGTTGGATCGATCAACGAACAGAAGATGGACGATGGAGATCTTATTGCGGGGCTTAAGCAAATAAATGGATGAATAGGGTTAATGAACAGGATGAACGACGGAGATCGTATCGCGAGGAATTAAGTGAATGGGTGGACGAACAAGGTAACAAAGCAGATGAACGGTGGAGATCGTATCGCGAGGGATTAAGCGAGTGGATGGACAAATGAGGTTAACAGGAGATGAATGGCCGAGATCTAATCACGGAGATTAAGCTAGGAGATGGACGGACGAGGTTAACACAGTGATGGACCACTGAGATCTTATCATGTGGATGAAGTCAAGAGATGGACAGCGGAGATCGTATCACGGGAAACAGAAACGTGCGGAAATGATGGAGTGGGTTTCTAAGGCAGTAAGTAGTTTCTCGTGTGCCCTAAAAGTTGTAAGCTGTATTTTAAAATTTCACGCGATTAGACTAACTGCGCGACATGTATCATGAGAAAACCACTTTTCTCGCATGCTCTCAGGCGTATAATGGTCGTGCACTAATCCGTGCAAGATTGCGCGATAGCTGTTGAATCAGGCGGGGCTAATCAACGGTGGAGATCGGCCAAGCTATTTGGTGATCGGGTGAAGCGATAATCGTCGGATCAAGTGAGGTAGATTGATGGTGGGGGTTTTAAAGCGCATGAAGTGCTGAGGTGACACGATAGTCGTCAGATCAGGCAAGGCAGATTGACGGTGGGGACTTAAAGTGCATAAAGTAAGTGGAAGACTTCACACGAGGCAGCAGTTAGAGAAAATAATGAATCGAACGGTGATTGTGAAGGTTTGTTGGGAATCAAATGGCGAGGAAGTGATGCATGAAGAACGTGTTGAAGGAGGTTTTTAAATGAAAACGACAGAAAACCCAGTGTGGGTGAACAAATAACTGCATCAAACAACGAACTCCATAGCTCATGCGAGAACTAGAAACCTGTGTTTTTGGGGTTGCTGAAGGGTCTCTTCCTCAAGTCATGGTCCCAGAGGGAGGAGATGAGGTCGAGACACTTGCGCACAACCTGATAGTGATCTTTTTCGCCTAGCTAACCTGTAAACTGAAAGAAGGCACAAATGGAAGTAAACTACAACACAACTGGCTACTGTAATGAAAATGCAGCCACCTAAGCAAATAACTAGAAAAACCATGAATCCTACTTAAGCAAATGAACACAACCAAGAAGCTACTAAGCAGATAAATAATGAAAAAACCATGAATCTATTTAAGCAAATGAACATAAATCTATGCTAACATATATGTACAACGAAGAGGAGCTTTGGCTGCTCGGGTCGGGCCCTAACCCAAGAGCTTCAACCCTCAGAGTTAACTCAGCGCTGGCTTAAAACAGAACTCATTCTCATTATGAAAACCATGGATTACAGAGCAACTTGTCACAAGTCTTGCAGCTCCGAAATGAAATAGAGTTTTTACAGTAGAAGTCTGAATCCTACTAAGGTCCTAAGCCTATCTATTTATACATTTGAAGTCTCTAACGAATTCCTTCCCACTAGGGAGGCTTGGCCTCTAACTCAAGAAAAATTGGTTTCTGTCCTTTTCACTTGCTCGGTTGTCTTCTAGTCTTCAAAGTGATAGTTGTTTACACTCAGAGCTGGTGGAGGAATATTCTAATGGAGGGGTAGTAAATGAGGAGGATTTACCATCCTATAATTACTCTCCCTTGTCCCATTCTAGTTTTACCAAGGTCTTTGCCATAGTTCCTTGCTTTTATCCTTTATACCTGCATTTTTCCTTGCTTTTATCCTTTATTCCTGCATTACATGCACATTAGAACATAAAGCCAAATATCCAACTCTAACTCATTTCATAAACAAAATATATCAAAAGTATGCAATAAGTTGTGAGAATAGTTGGTTTGACTAAGATAGGAGGTGAATTAAGGCCAATTAATGCCCATATAATTACTCAATGATGAGGCTCATCATCACCCCCCTAATGAAAGCGTTACTAATGCTCTGAGCAACTTAATCAATGTCCATGTCCTTCATGGCTCTGTAGCCTCTATGACATCCCATGCTTTAGTTGTGGTCTCTTCTTCTTGTTCATAGAAGCCTGCTTTCCTTTCTACTTCTTCCCACTGCCTTTTTTCTTCTTCTTCTTTTCTCCCTTCTAGCATCCTTAGGAGTAGTGGTGGAATGAGTTTTAGGCCTATCCAATTGACCTTCAACCTTTCCATTGATTGCTTATACATAGGTGTCCTGTCGAGTGCCTCTCTCAACCTTTGAGGGGAGTGATATTCTCTAGTCTTCAAGCTGTGTTGCAGTGTTTTCCATCTCCTTTAGCAAGCATGTATATTATTGTCTCTTAGTAGCCTAAACATATCCTCAAAATGTGAAATTGCTTGCTCTTGGGCAACAAGATATCCAAGTGTCAGTTGAGGATCATTTGCAATTAGATTATGAGTGCTGATTAGGGCCATGGGATTTCATTGTTCAGCTCTGATGAAAAGGGGTTCATTTTGCTCTCTGGTCAATATCCTTTTCATCTTTGCAGCCCTTGGCTTCTCATGGTTCATCGATGATGCCAAAGCCATTAATTGTAGATCTCTTGGCTCTGCATTAGGATCCCATATATTCATGTCTGTGAGGGCCATGTTGTGCAAGTAAAACTCAACCATTTTGGCCCTATCCTCTAATGCACTTTGATCACAAAGATCAATAAACTGTCTACAGTCCTGAAATGGCATGGTGCCCCTTTGTGCTAGTGTTTAATCTGAAATTACAACCATTGTTCTCTGAGGTAAATAGTATAGGATTTAGCTAGCATCCTACACTAGATGGCCTCCAAGGAGAGGTTGGCCATACATGCTAGCTGGTTTTCCTTTTCCTGCAGTTGTCCTCTTTGTTTTTCCTATCTTCTTGCTTTTGATGTTCTTTCTCATCTCCATCAGTTTCTTCCTCTGTTTCAGCATCATCCTCCTTGTGTTTCAGCATGTTCCTCTGTATTAGTTTCTTCTTCATCCATCTCATCCCATCTAGCTCTGTATCTTTCTCTTGTTTTGCCTCCTCCTCGCTGACAAAAGGACTAACATCATAGATGAGGGTTTTGATGTCATCCTCTGCTAGTAAGTCTCTGAAGACTGACCATTTTATAGGGATCCTGAGGTTTTGGAGGGAGTCCTCAATGAGGATTCTGATCACACCATGGTGAGCCAACTGTTTGGAATTCCCTTTCTTTACTTTATTGTTGGAGTCTATGAGTGATTGCATCAGAAAATAGGGTATGTTGAGTCTTTGGTGAACTAGTGTTTCTACCCCAAGTCTTAATTCTTCAAGTCTTCTCAAATGGTTGCCATAAAAATATTGTATCTATGGACTCTTGCATTCTCTTTTGACTTATTAAAGAATTTCCTTTTTGCCACCTTTTCACTTATAAACCAACTACCTCTTAACCTTTACAACTTTTGATCAAATGATGCATATGAGTGAGTGAGTGGGATACTTACCTATGGTCTTGATGCCATGCTACAGTTGTCAAAGATCAGAGGTGTTGTTGATGGTCATTCTTCTTCCTCCTCTGCTGTCTGCTGATGGTTTCTTGGCTTTTGGAGGTGTCTGTGACTGGAGATCTGATGCTGCTGCTGATATGGAGCTCTTGGATTACCACTTGGTAATGTTTGGTGTTTCCCTTAGAATTTCTTGATCATGTTGTTGGTTGGTGCTGTAATGAATGGACAGAGGAAGTAGGAGTGTGTGTGGATGCAGGGATGATGGTAATGGATGAGGTGATTCAGTAGAAAACACAATCTTTACCTGAATTTAAAGTAATGAAGTAAAAACAATGGAATTGGTGGAGGGATGCATGGTAAGGAGTGGAGGAGATGAAATATATGTGAGGCAAGGTTCCCTTTGGATCTTCTCTTTGCTCTTTGATTATCTTTCTCACCCACCTGCAAATAACAATTATTATTATTATTATTATTTATTTTTATTTTTAAAACACCTAGGTTGCCTCAAAGAGGTTTTCACCCTAGATATCTGCCCTGGGCGCCTCAAGGAAGGTTTTCACCCAAGGATCTTCTTACTCCTTTTCATTTTTTTCTCACCCTTGGGCCGCCTCACAAGGTTTTCAACCCAAAGATGGGACTCAGGCGCCTCATGGAGGTTTTCACCTGAATCCTTATTCTTTTTTCTTTTTCAGTGTCCTGATGAGGGAGGAGCTGGAACTTGCTCCACCATCATCATTGTCTTATTGATATTGTCTATGAACTCTTGTTTTGATAAAGGCCTCTTGTACATTTTCAATCGGTGTCCATTAACTAGCAACGGAATGGCTTCTTCATCAATAGTTCTGATTTGCACTGAACCATTGTCATGGCATCTTTCCACCACATAAGGTCTGAGCCATCTTGTCCTTGGCTTGCTCTTGAAGTCTTGATGCCTTGAATCATATAACAATGCCCAGTCTCCCTCTTGAAATTGCTTCTCCTTAATGTGTTTGTCATGTCAGATCTTCCTCTAAAGTTGAACTATCTCTGTATGTAGGAGGGCCTGCATTTTGAATTCATCCAAGCCATTCAAATGTAATAACCTTTCTTTCTGTGCATCACTGAGATCCAAATCTAGTTGGGCTGCCATCCTCAATGTGTTATATTCAAACTCAATGGAAAACAAAGCCTTTTTCCCATAAACCAGCTCATAGGGTGTAAATCCAGTGGTGGTCTTCCATGTTGTATTATAGGCCCAGGTGGCCTCAACTAGTCTCTCTGCCCAATCCTTCCTGTTGCTACTCACTATCTTGGTTAAGATGTTCTCAATGCCCTGTTGGTCACTTCCACTTGCCCATTATCTTGTGGATGATAAGGAGTGGAGGTCCTATGCTTGATTTTGTGATGGCTGAGCAGTTCTTCAATCATGTTGGAGGTAAACTGGCTGCCTTGGTCTATGACTAGCTCTCTAGGGTACCCAAACTTGTAGAATACATTCTCCCTTAGGAACTCCTTCTCTTATGTTGCTGCCTTAATTGCCTTGGTTTCAGTGCACTTAGTCAAATAATCAGTGCACACAATAATGTGTTGTTTTTGCTTTGAAGGAGGGTTGATAGGCCCAATGAAGTCCATGCCCCAATTGTCAAATGGCTTGAAATTCACTTGAGGTTGTAGGGGCATTTCATCTCTTGGAGTAGGCTTTTCCATCCTCTGGCACCCATCGCACTGACTAATATACTTTTTCACATCCTGATGAAGAGTAGGCCAATAATAACCTGCTTGCAACACTTTAAATGTTGTCCTCTTTGCTGCAAATGACCTCCACAATGCCCATCATGACAGGTTAGAAGGATGTCAAAGACTTCCTCTTCACTTACACACCTTCTTAAGATTTGATCTGGGCCAATTTTGAACAGATTGCCCCCAATCCAGTTGAAGGGGGTGCTCTTTGTGACTATCTTTCTCTTTTCTTTGGAGGGCAAGTTTGGTGGAAATTGTGTCGATACCAAATAGTTTGCTATATCAGCAAACCATGGGGAGAGAACTGAAATAGCAAACAAATGCTTATCTGGTAACTGGTCATCCACCATTCCTTCGTCACCTGTAGGTAGATTCATCCTAGATAGAAAGTCAGCAACAACATTTTCCTTACCAGGTTTATCAACAATAGTTAGATCAAACTGTTGTAACAAAAGCAACCATCTTATAATTCTAGCATTCACATCTGGTTTGTTCATTAAATATTTGATTACAGTATGATCAATATGCACAAATGCTCGATATCCTGTAATGTAATGCCTAAATTTGTTTAATGCATGCACAACAGCCAGGAGTTCCTTTTCGGTCACAATATAATTCAACTCAACCTTTGACAGGTTCTTACTAATAAAATAGATGGCATAAGGCAATTTCTCCTCTTCTTGACCTAAGGTTTCTCCTATGGCTTTGTGTGAGGCATCAACATGAATATGAAAAGGGAGGGCGCAGTTTGGGCCTCTAAGGATTGGTGCAGTGGTTAACTTACCCTTTAGAATGTCTAAGGCCTCTTGACAGCTTTTTGACCATATAAACTCAGAATCTTTGGCCAACAACCTGAACAAAGGAGAGGCCAACTTGCTGAAGTCCTTTATGAACCTCCGGTAGTATCCAACTAACCTTAAGGAACTCCTGACATCTCTCTACTTTTGTGGAGGTGGGACCCTTTGGATGATTGCTATTTTGTTTGGGTCCACCTGCAGTCCTTGTTGAGATATTGAATGACCTAACACAATCCCTTCAGTCATTAAGAATTCACATTTTTTTGGACTGAGAGACAGATTCATTTCAATGCATTTGTGTAATACTTTGCCTAGGTTAGTGAGGGCTTCTTGAAAATCACAGCCATAAGGTGTAATGTCATCCATATAGATTTCCACTGCATCATTTACTAATTCAACAAAAATACATAAGACTACTCTCTGGAAAGTGGCAGGAGCATTGCATAGGCGAAAAGGAAGGACCCTATAGGCAAAAGTACCCCAAGGGCAGGTGAATTTGGTCTTATCCTGGTCTTCTGGGCAGATTTGGATTTGGTTGTACCCACTGAATCCATCCAGGAAACAAAAGAACTTCTTCCCTGCCAAGCCATCTAGCACTTGGTCAATGAAGGGTAGGGGAAAATGATCCTTCTTTTTGGCTTTGTTCAACTCCCTATAATCAACACAAATCCTCCACTTACCATTTTTATTGGGAACTAACACTAAAGGAGAGACCCACTCACTGTCTGAGATAGGGTAAATGAATCCTGCATCTAGAAGTTTTTGCAGTTCTTCTTTGACTATGTCTTTAAGAGCTGGATTCATCCTCCTTTGTGGTTGCCTGACTGGCTTGCAACCTTCTTTGATGTATATGTGGTGAGTACACACTGAGGGGTGTACTCCCTTCATTTCCTTATAACTCCAAGCGAAGGCTTCTAGGTGTTCTCTCAACATGTTGCATAGATTTTCCTCTTCTAAAGCAGAAAGAGATGGGTTAATTTTCAAAGTTCTCTCTAGGCCAGATTCTATGGTTTTGACACGGAGTGGGTTGGAATTAGCCAAGCATAAGTCAATTGGATGATTGCTCTAGGTTTTCCTCACTTCCTCTTCTAATGGTAATGAACTAGGAGTTGGACTTTGGAGCAGGTGTTCAATTAAGTCATCCTCATCTTGCTATCCTCCTCCTATGGTTGCTTCCAAAGCATAAAGTTGGGTAGAATAAACCTCATCTTCTTCCTCCTCCTCTAACCATAAAGGTAAATCATGCTCTAGGGTAGGTTGAGCAGGAGGGTATAAGACTAACTGTTTGGACATATGCCCATTCTTGATGGTCATATTCCTAGCTCTGCAGCTAATGTAAGCATCAGTTATGGCCAACCATGGCCTCCCAAGGATGAAAGGCTAACCAGTAAGCTTAGCCTTAGGTTGGAGAACTAGAAAATCTGCAGGGTACTCCCAGGAGTCAATGGAGACCATCACATCCTCCACAATTCCCTCAGGGGTGACTATGGAACGGTCTGCAAGTTGCAGAACTGTTGTGGTCTTCCTCAATGACCCTTGGAGGTTGAGCTTGAGCATGGTGTCCTTAGTCATCACATTAATGGCAGCCCCAAGATCAATCAGAGTGTGTGGGACAATGGTGCCATTGATGTGCACATCTACTACAAGGCTTCCAGGGTCCAAATATTTTGGACATATTACCTGCCCCAACATTAAGTCAGACAATTGCCCAATGACATTAATGGTAGGGGCATCCCTTTTTCTTCTTCCTGGATGCTTGAAGCACTTCTCCTTAATCAACTTATTGTAAATGGGAACATCTTTGATTGCCTGGAGAAGGGGGATCTTTACACATAGATTTTTCAATTCTCCCAGAAGTTCAGTTTCTTCTGGGGTAGGCTGGAGTGGTTGGGTTAATCTCTTAGGAAAGGGTGGATTTACTCTAAGGTTGCTTTCCTATCTTTCTTCCTCAACCTCCCTATGTGGAGAGGGACGTTGGTTATCAGGGAGAATTCTCCCAGATCTTAGGTTGATCTCTTGGATTTCTACAGCATAAGCTGGGTATGATGTCTCTCCACTGTAGACTTGTTGAGCCTGCCTATTGTTTGGGTTCGGATTTGGCTAGGCAGGCATCTGGGGTTGCTTAGGTGGAGTAGAATGCAGGAGTTGTGGTTGGGTAGGTGGTGGAGGCAATAAGGTTGGAACATTGCTGAATTGGGGCCTCCACCCCTGGACTGGGGTATTCCACTGATGTTGTGGCTGAACATAAGGTTGAAATGATTGGTTGGCTGGCTGGAAATGATATTGAGATGTATAAGGCCAAGGAGGGCATGGAGACCAGGAAGGATGAGCAGGGGGTCCCCGAGAAGGTATAGCTGTGGTTTGGTTGGAGTTATAATATGCATGGGATGACCCTTGCATACCCTGCTGGTATGGTCTAGGACCAGGAGGTCTCCTTTGATTGATGTAGCAAAGCTGCTTAGCGACCCCTTCAGCTCCTTGATATACAACTTTAAGTCCAGGTAAAGAAGGGCACTTATCTATGGAGTGGTTTTCTTCACAGACTGAGCAAATATTAATACAGTTCAATGGACATTTGTTCCTAGGATGCCTCCTAGTGCATCTAGGACAAAAGATGGCCAAGGCTCTCTCTGCTTCCTCTCGCTTCCTTTTGATGTTCATGGTGTTCAATTTCAAGGCAAGGGTTTGCAACATATCACTTTTGAAATCTTCTAGCATATTTCCAATTTCACCCTTGATGGATAAGTTAGAGGATGATGTACTAGCCATAGGTTGACTACCCCTACCCTTTTTCCTGGTTGCCCTAGAATGGTTTATAAAGACAATCTCAATATCCTCATAAGGTAATTAGTAGATATCTCCTCTTGCTATCATATGTAAGGTATCTAGAAGATCCTCCCTTACTCCTCTAAGCAGGACCAACTTTAGTGACTCTAGGTCAAGTGTGCACCTGACCCTTTTGTAATTGAGCTGGAATCTTTCTTCATAGTCTTCTAAGGATTCATCCTGGCCTATGATCATCCTGAAAATCTCTTCTTTAGTATCCTTTGACCTATAGTAGTCCCTATATTTGTTGTTAAAAGCTTGTTTCATCTTAGCTCAATTTGTGATGCTATCTCTAGGTAAACCCATGAACTAACACAATGCTGCATCCTTGAGGGTAGATGGAAACAGTTTTTACTTTTGCTCATCATCTATAAAGTCATAGGTTCGGCATATAACAACAAACTCAAATAGGAAAGTGTCAGGGTCCTCTATGGTCAGGCCATGGAAATGAGGTAGAGCAGAGGGGCTTATATTCTTCATCTTAGTGTCCCCATTGGTCTCCCTGATGGGGAAGGCACCCTCAATTCTCTCTCTATTTCCTATGTCATTTCAGTTTTCAGCCATTGGTTCAGTAGGAATGGGTTCTTCCTCTGTAGGTTCCTCAAATAGGTAAGGTTTCTCACCTAAAGGCTCTTCCAATTCACCGTCACTGAAGAAGAGAGAAGGTTGACTGTTGGATGTAGTGGGGGTATTTGTTAGGAATTTCCCTAAATTGTCCCTATTCCTACAAGGCATGAAAGGAAATGTTTTTGGGTTGGTTTTTGTAAGATTCTTTAAAGCTAGAAAGTACTTGCAGAATGGAAAGGAAAGCAGATAATGACAAATGAAAGAAAGGAAGCTAGATTACTTTTGCGCAAATAAACTAATGGAGGAAAATTGAAGATTAGAAGTAGAAGAAAAGAAAGTTGGAGACTAGAAATAGAAGAAAGCAATAACCACATTCTACTTAGACACCTCCCACGCAATGACTCCAAAAAGTGATGAGCCTAGGTATTGCAACAAGAATGCTGCAACTCCCAGGGCTACCAACTTTAGTTATCAACCCAGGGTTCGTACAAACTTGGAAGTGACAGTGCTATATGCACAAGTAGAAGTGAAGGTCCTACTTGTTGTCACTGTTTATCTGGTAAGAGACCCCAGGGGTTCCAAGCCAGACTTCTATAGGGTCAAAAGAAGCTTAATTCTTTGATGGAAGAAGAGCACACCTATTCTAAGAGAGAGCTACTCTACTGTATTAATGAAGAAAACAACATGAAATGCTAAACTCACACCATAACCTAACTAACCAATTAAACAACTATGCTAAGCAGAATTGCTAAAACAATCACTAACCTAAGGCTGCTATCTAAGTTGCAGAAGTAAAAAAACATTAAACTAGACTAAGGTGTAAGCAAAGAAACTTAGACTAAATCAAGTTTCAAGCGGAAGAGCAATCAAAGGTCGAAATTAATCAAAGGAGGACATAAGGACGCAATAGCACATAAGGACCGTTGGATCGATCAATGAACAGAAGATGGACGATGGAGATCTTATCGCAGGGCTTAAGCGAATAAATGGATGAACGGGGTAAATAAACAGGATGAACGACGGAGATCGTATCACAAGGAATTAATTGAATGGGCGGATGAACAAGGTAACAAAGCAGATGAACGGTGGAGATCGTATTGTGAGGGATTAAGCGAGTGGATGGACAAACAAGATTAATAGGAGTTGAATGGCCGAGATCTAATCGTGAAGATTAAGTCAAGAGATGGATGAATGAGGTTAACACAACGATGAATGACTGAGATCTTATCGCGCGGATGAAGTCAAGAGATGGATGGCAGAGATCGTATCGTGGGAAATAGAAATGTGTGGAAATGATGGAGCAAGTTTCTAAGGTGGTAAGTAGTTTCTTGCGCGCCCTCAAGGCTATAAGGTATATTTTAAAATTTCATGCGATTAGCCTAACTGCGCGACACATAGCATGAGAAAACCACTTTTCTCGCGTGCTCTCGGGTTGATAACTTGGATTAAGCGGGGCTGATCAACGATGGAGATCGACCAAGCTAGTTAGTGATCAGGTGAAGCGATAGCCGTCAGATCAAGTGAGGCAGATTGATGGTGGGGGTTTTAAAGCGCATGAAATGCTAAGGTGACACGATAGTCGTCAGATTAGACGAGGCAGATCGATGATGGGGACTTAAAGTGTATAAAGTAAGTGGAAGACTTCACGTGAGGCAGCAGTTAGAGAAAATAATGAATCAGACGGTGATTGTGAAGTTTTGTTGGGGATTAGACGACGAGGAAGCGATGCATGAAGAACATGTTGAAGGAGAAATTTAAATGAAAACGATAGAAAAACCAGTGCGGGTGAACAAATAACTGCATCAAGCAACAAACTCCATAGTTCATGCGAGAAATAGAAACCTGTGTTTTTGGGGGTCTAAAGGGTCCCTTCCTCAAGTCATGGTCCCAAAGGGAGGAGATGAGGCCGAGACACCTGCGCACAACCTTGTCCAGGATAGGAACCCTCCAATCCTCACCCCTTACCCCTAGTGGATCAAGTTCGATTTTTCACTCCATCCTAGGGAAAGGGTTTTGAGGGTCACTCCTCACCTATCCATTGACATCTATGTTACAAAGTGATCCCTACACTATCGGGACTCCTCCCATTGATGAAAGTTCGTAAAGAGCAGGGAGACTTAAATATGATAACAGTAGACTAAGCCTCCACTGTTGCCCTTGACCTAGCATTTTCCCTCTTAGGAACCCCCTTTAGGTCCCCTGCTGGTTTAAGTGGTAACATTTCTTGGGTCCACTTGGCCCCGTGTGGTCCCACTTCTCAATAAAGACTATTTTTTAAAGACCATTTGGGATTCCAAGTTTCCAAGGATTATAGGGATTGAGAAACTCCTTTACAAGCGTATTCTTTCTCCCTCAACCCTTCAATCCTCACCCCTTACCCCTGGTGAATCAAGTCCCTTGCTTAAAGAGCAAGCAAGTTCCATTTTTCACTCCATCCTTGGGAAAGGGTTTTCAGAATCACTCCTCACCTATCCATTGACATCTATCTTACAAAGTGATCCCTACACTACTAGGACTCCTCTCATTGGTGAAAGTCCATGAAGAGCAGGGATACACTCCTCACCTATCCATTGACATCTATCTTACAAAGTGATCCCTACACTATCGGGACTCCTCCCATTGGTGAAAGTCCGTAAAGAGCAGGGATACTTAGCTGTGGTGACAGTGGGCTAAGCCTCCACCGTTGCCCTTGACCTAGCAGTTGCCCTCTTAGGAACCCCCTTTATGTCCCCTGTTGTTTTGAGTGGTAACAGTGACTAAGGACATGTTGCCACAAAATCTATCTAGCCTTCGAGAGGGAAACCCTACAAGGTATAAACTAGACCAAGAAGCAATAATGGCGCAATGGCCCATTATCACCATAGCTAAAACTCCCTGCTCTTTACAGATTTTCACCGATGGAGTGTTGAAATATGTAACTAGGTTAGCTCTTCATAATGACATATGTAATCATGATTTTATGTATTTAATATAATGAGAAAAATAAATTTGTTATTGTTGATCTTGAGGCATGGGTTTCATGCTCAAGAAGATTTATTTTTAGGTCAAGCTCGCATTGAGAGCTCTTAGGATTTGTCATTGAGTCATCAAGTCATTAAAAGTCATTGTCTATATGAATGACCCATGTGGGGGTGTTACATATTGTAAGAAAATTGTTTAAGTCAAAGAATGAGTCAAACAAAATCTCCAAGACCTTGTCAATATGCCACATTCAAGTTGGCCTATCAAGAGAACATGTCGGCCTTGGAGTGAAGTTAAGTCGGCCTAGAAGCATGGAGGAAAGCTATATATAGGAGTACTCATCCTCCCTCAAAATATCATCCATCAAGCATTCAAGTGAAGGAAAAAGAGCGAAGAAGGAAGAGAAAGAAGACTCTTAGATAGCAAGGATGAAAGAGAAAGAAGACGTAGAAGATTGGATCTATTTTTGGGCTGAATACTTCACATCTGCGAAGGAAATTAGGGCTCTCTCTATTGCAGAAAAAGAAAATATTACAGTCATTATAGAGGTCCGATCTTGGGTGGCAAAAAGATCATTTTGAAGGCCAAGTTATTGAAGAAGAGATATCACACCAAGCGGAGAAGAAAGGAGGATTCTTCCTCCATGCTATTGCTCACATGTGTAGCCTAGGGTTTCTGCAGTTAGACCGAATTTCAGTTAAGAATTTGCAGGTCCAAAAAAGAAGATCGAAGGAGAAGTTGCTACTACTAGAAGGTTAGTTTGACTAAGGTTGAACTAGGGGAAAAAAACCATTGACTTGGTCTTGGAGGGGTTTTGGTCAAGGGTCTAGGTCTTGGAATTCATCAATTGTAGATTGTATAAGAAGAAGAATTCATTTGGATTTTCCTCTCAAGTTGGAGAGGTTTTGGCCCTAACTGATGGCCTATATTTTGTGTCCCTTGTTTCATGATTATTTATGATTTGGAAGCTATTTGATGATAGAAAAAATTAATATAATCAAGTGAAAGAAGAAGCTAATAAAGACTCAGTAAAATTGCATCACAAATAGTTATCAAATAAAGAGAAATCACCTCATCCCTTTGTCCTAGATTTATCAACATGGTATCAGAGCTAAGGTCACAAGACAAGGAAGGGCAACTCAATAAGGGACATTCAACCTCTCAAAGATTAAGGTTCTAGAAGAATATCAAGGGCATCAAAGAATCAAGAAGATCCTCTCATCTCCAAGGCATTTTGAAGACAAAGGGTTACATCACCTTGAAGAAAAGTGTCAAAACCCTAGATCGATAAAAGGAAAGACCTACACTAGAAGCATTCTTGGGATCCTCACTCATCACATCATCACAAGGAAGGAGACCTCAAAAGAATATTATCTCTACTCAAAGAAAAGGTTTGAAGTATCTCAAAGTCTACTCATCCAAGGGAAGCAAGATCAAGAACGTTGTCATCATCATAAAAAGACCTAAGGTGATCTCCCTCTCTTTGGAGTCAAGGATCACTTTTGAAGAAAACCATCTTCATCAAGTAGAAGTTTTCTATTATCAATATCATCATCAAATTCAAGAAGGAAACAAGATGAAGGAGTGTTAAATTATGGCATGTTCTATGCTTATAGTAGTTTACTTCAAATCTTTTTATTAGCCATTGTTTAGCAATCACATAAACATAAAGTAAGGTGTAGATAGAACATTAAACGATCGATAGAAAACAAGCCAAGACAAGAGACACAAGATGTGGTGGCTAGCCAAGGACAAACCCCAATGTGGGGAAACCCTTTGATCAATTCTTTTTTAATCTTCAATAGTTCAACAGAGAGAAATGGTACAATTCAAAATTATGAAATTTTATAACAGCAGCAACAAACCCTAAATCAGCAAAGTCAAACTTGGTCAAAATAGCCCCAGATTGACTTCTAGTCAACCTTGAAGAACTAGGTCTTCAACAACCAACTTCAACAGCCCAAAACAGTCCACAATACTCAGTCAAACAACAACCAACATCTGGTCAAACTTGCGGCAGCTTCTTGACAGTCAACGCAAGTCAAAGGAGTGGTCAAACCTGGTCAAAAGAGTTGAACAAAACTGCGGCTAGCCTAGGAGAGCCTGCCCAACCCAAACCGCAGTCAAGAAGGCCTCCACATTGGTCAACGCAATCCAATCTGCCCACCTGAAGCTAGGTCAACCCAAGTCAACGTTGCCCTAACCAGAACCAGCATCTTCCTTCTTCAGCCACACGTGTGAGAGAGAGGCTCATCTAATGCGTAGGAGAGAGAGAAGATATGAGATGAGATGAGTTGATAATGACCCAACCTCACTTGTACTTATATGATTTGCTGGGCATGTGTGCCACACATTCAGCTACTGGTCGACCTTGACAAACTGTCAAGTAAATACAAATAAATTCATATCTCCATAATTACTTGTCGGAATCGGATGGTCTTTAGATCAATCCTACACCTCTCGACAAGAGGAATCTAGGAAAAATATCAGTTGCCATAAATAAGGTGACCCACGTGGACTTTGGGCCTAGTTTCCAAGTTTAACACTCCTTATCAACTAGGGAGAACTCCATCTGCTAACCTGTCAGATTGTCGGTATTATCTCTACCATCAAATGCACTTCCCTACACTGCTTGGCTCTACTCTGCTCTAATATGAAGAAGAAGAAAATATCGAGGATGTATCATACCATCATCCACTGACCCGAAGTCAGTCTCAGAGTGTGTCATACCACTCTCACTGATCCCAGATCAATGGAGGTCATCCTAGCCTAGGGAGTATGGTAGATACAATGATGCGTCCATCGATAGTACTACTAATGGTCCCCAACCCCATTTCCTTACTCATTGATCAGATGAGAGGTACTTCCCATGAGTCCTAGACTGCATGGGTAGGATGCCTCGACAGGAGAACTAATCATCCTGCCCACAGGAGAACAAATCATCCTGTCCAACAGTTGCCATGGGAGAAATAATCATCTTGGCCCACAGGAGAACTAATCATCATGTCCCACAGTCGCCGCGGGGTGTCATAGGGGAAGGTTGAACCTTTCACCCTGTACATAGCGCACCACCAGGGGAGGGTGAGTCGCCTTATGGTCACATGTCGCTCCAAGAAGTACCTTGCGCCCCCTTGGAGCTCCCAGAGCTCAATGCATGCATCATACTCGACCCTCATAAGAGGGTCTCTGAACGACACTAAGTCGTTCTCGGAAAGTCAAGAATTTGACCTCTCCCAGGGGCTTCATCAAAATGTTGGCGACCTGTTCATCTGTACCAATATGTTGGAGCCTTATTGCTCCCCACTGCACCATATCCCGGATATAGTGGTACCTGATATGATATGCTTGGAGCAACCATGAAATACGAGATTCTATGATAAACGAATCGCACTCTAGTTGTCACACAGGATCACGGTAGTATCCAATGTAAATCCAAATAGCTCACTGAAGAGCTTCCGCAACCAAACCGCCTCACAAGAGGCCATACTAGCAGCAATGTACTCTGCCTTGGCAGTGCTCAAAGCCACTGACTTCTGCTTCCTACTCATCCAGGATATCGAGGTAGATCCCAAATAGAAACAGCACCCAGAAGTGCTCTTTCGGTCCACCACACTGCTTGCCCAATCAGCATTGGTATATCCATGTAGTCTCACATCTCCAGAAGTGTATCTCAACCCATGAGTGATTGTGCCACGAAGATATCTCAATAGATTCTTGGCACCAATCCAATGTGTGTGGTGAGGCTCAACCATATGTTGACTCAACGTGTTGACTGCAAAACATATATCCGGACGGGAGTTCACCAAGAACATCAATGCTCCGATGAGTTGACGATACTCGATAGCATTTTGTAAAACAGGTCCGGCAGTACCACCGCCTAACTTCTTGAAGTCAAGCTCCATCAGGGTAGTCACGGGCTTGCAGTCCACCATACCAAATCTCTCCAATATCTTCACCACATATTTTCCTTAAGATTGGAAAATCTCCCCTAGCTTATGCCAGACTTCTAGTCCTAGGAAATAGTGCATCAGTCCTAGGTCCTTCATCTCAAACTCAGAAGCCAACTCCCTCTTACATTTGTGAATGAGAGGGTCTACACCTGTTAGAAAGAGGTCATCAACGTACAACACCAGTATGAGAGGTTTATCATCTTCAACCTTAAAGTAAAGGTTAGGGTCAACTTCACTCCTAGTGAATCCCAACTTCATCAAGTAAATATCGATCCTCTCATACCACGCTCAGGGTGCTTGCTTCAGCCCATAGAGGGCTTTCTTCAACCTGCACAAGTGAGATTGCCGGTCATGAATCTCAAATCCTTCGGGTTGTTCCACATAGACTTCCTCTTTGATCAAACCATGCAAGAATGCAGTCTTGACATCCATCTGATGTAGGTTCCATCCTTGCGAAGCAGCAAGGGCTATGACCAAGCGGATGGTTGTGTATCAGGCAACAGGTGCAAATATCTCATCGTAGTACATGCCTTCCTTCTAAGAGAAGCCCCAAGCGACAAAACAAGCCTTCTACTTTTTAGCACTTCCATTAGCTCCATGCTTTATCTTGTAAAGCCATTTTGAAGTCACAACGACTTTGTCCAAGGGTCTGGGGACCACATCCCAGGACATTGTTTTTCATGATGGACTCATATTCCTCAGTCATAGCATCCTTCCAGACTTGATGCTTGACAGCTTTTGCAAATGATGAAGGCTCATTTTGGATGATTGTGCTCATGATGG
The DNA here is from genome assembly GCA_031772625.1 of Pinus tabuliformis. NCBI lineage: Eukaryota > Viridiplantae > Streptophyta > Pinopsida > Pinales > Pinaceae > Pinus > Pinus tabuliformis. The sequence continues at coordinate 484,373,007 of CM062811.1, read as the reverse complement.
TCAAGTATACCTGATACCTGGTTGGCTTCTTAACTAGTGAAGTGTCTTGAGGCACCACTATCAATAAGCCAATTTCCCAGCGAGTCTGGGGGAGCAGTAGTAGAGAGGGCCACTGGTAGATAATATTCATCTTGCTTATTGTTAACAACATTAGATTCATACCTGGAGTTTCTTGCCTTTTTGGAGGGTTGACCTCTTCCTTGATTTCCGACATTCCTTTTGCCATTGAACCTGCCATTCCTTTGATTGCCACGGGAGTGATTTTGATCATTGTCATGATGTGAGTCCCTTTTATCAGGGCACTTCCTTGAATAGTGGCCCATTTTGTTGCAATTGTAACATCGTCCTTTTCTTCCACCCTTCGGTCCAACCTTTCCTTTCGATTTAGCCCCGGAATAGTTTCTCCTTTTAGCATGAGAGTAGAAAGCAAAGCGATTGCCTGTAAGTGCAAGCATTTCCTGTTCTTCCATCCTTGTTTCTTATTGAATGCATCTCACCTTCAATTCCTCAAATCTAGGAATTACATTATTGTTGAGGAGAGTGGTTTTGAATATATACCATTCAAATGGGAGCCCTCCGAGAGTTGTGATAGTCATTTCTCTATCAGGAACTACTTCCCCAATTGATAGGAGATCATTCTTGATCTCGGTGATCCTTAATAAATATGTTTGCATACTCTCATCTTTGACCTTCTTAATTTCCTTCGCCTTATTTCTGAGGAACAAAAGTTGATTTGCATCATTAACTTTAAATAAACTCACCAGTCTATCGTAGATTTCCTTGGAGGTGGTCAACTCGAAACATAAGCCACTAGGCACTTGTCGATAGAGTCCCAAATGATCTTCTTTGCTTTCACTTCTCCCCTGGTCCACTTGTTCCTAGTAGCAACGGATTCATTTGATGGAGGCTCAACAATTCTGCCTCTCACATGGTCCAACACTTCTTGCGCTTCTAATGTCGAATCGAGAGACATCTTCCATCCGTGATAGTCAGACTTCTCACAGAGCTTGTCTTTAGCGGGGAAGTGTGATGAGGACCCCATGAAGTCTTTGAGACAGCTTCAATAGCTTTCGGTGATTGCTCTTGCTCTTGCTCTTGCTTGGGCTTTGTCTTCACCTCAGCTCCGATACCATGTTAACTTATGGTATGTTCTATGCTTAGAGCAGTTTACTTCAAATCTTTTTATTAGCCACTGTTTAGCAATCACATAAACATAAAGTAAAGTGCAGATAGAACATTAAACGATCAACAAAAAACAAGCCAAGACAAGAGACACAAGATGTGGCGGCTAGCCAGGGACAAACCCCAATGCGGGAAAACCCTTTGATCAATTCTTCTTTAATCTTCAATAGTTCAGCAGAGAGAAATAATACAATTCAGGATTCTGTAATTTATAACAGCAGCAGCAAACCCTAAATCAACAAAGTCAAACTTGGTCAAAACAGCCCTGGATTGACTTTTAGTCAACCTTGAAGAATTAAGTCTTCAACAACCAACTTCAGTAGCCCGAAAGAGTCCACAATACTCAGTCAAACAGCAATCAACATCTGGTCAAACCTGCTACCGCTTCTTGATAGTCAACGCAAGTCAAAGGAGTGGTCAAACCCGGTCAAAAGAGATGAACAAGACTGTGGCTAGCCTAGGAGAGGCTGCCCAACCCAAACCGTAGTCAAGAAGGCCTCCACGTCGGTCAACGCAATCCAATTTGCCCACCTGCAACTAGGTCAACCCAAGTCAACATTGCCCTAACCAAAAATCAGCATCTTCCTTCTTCAGCCACATGTGTGAGAGATGTTGAAGTTTCTAAGTTTACTTACTTTAGAAACCCTTCATGCACTTTTTCTGATTTATTCCTACCTAATTGTTATTTTTCTTTAACAAGTTATTTACAAAGTAAATACTAAAAATAAACACCAGTGCATGCTCAACATATTACAGATCAGCAACTAAAAGAAACAAGAACAAACACACCACATGACACCATTATTTTTGGACCAATGTCCTTGAAAAAACCCAACGCGAGAAAGTCGGTGCAGCTATTTGAGGGTTTTCTTATTAAGCAATATCAAAGTACAATCTGGGTGCCAAAACTAGCCTACCCAGCAGAGAATTTCCTTAGCAGCTATACCTCACAGTTTGAGAGAAATCTCTTGGTTGAAACCTTGAAAAATCCTTTCGGCGGCTACTCAGCACAAAACTGCTCTGCAACCCCAGCGTTTGCCCAATCTGGACTAAATTAGCCCCTCTCTATCTCACGATGGCCCTACGTCAGCCTTTCTTGGCCTGCATCAGCCCCAGGAGGCCTTGCGTAGCTTTCTGGGCCTCTGCATCAAACACGCTAGCCTCTCTGGTGCTCTGCACAGCACTTTGCTGCCTCTGCGTGGCCCTGCGTGAAGCCTTGTTGGCTCTGCATCACTCTCATTGGCTATTGTGCTGCTCTCCCGACACAATCTTTGCCTTCTCTATTTCTCTGTACTCAATGCCCCTCAACTGCTCTCCCGCTCACTGATTCTATCTCTCTTAGCTGTTGGGTGTGGAGCTTGATTATCTTCTGCATTCAAAGGTATCGCCACATTGGACCCCAATTCGAAATGGGGCGCAACTCCGCTCGTAAAATATTTGTTGAAGGGGGGGGGGGGGCAGTTGCGACCTTTGGGGAGGGGTAGCGCCCCCGAAGCTAAGAATAGATGTAAAATTGCCGTGTAAAAGTATAGTAATTTATAGTCAATCTGGGTTGTTCATTAGGCGGAGATCTGACTGTAGAAGTTATGTTTAATTTAGGGTTTTTTGCCCTATAAGGCAACCCCTCACTATATATGAGAGAATTGTATTGCGTCTATTTAGATCTGTATTCTAAGTGAGGAAGAGAGAGGAGATTGAGAGCGAAGAGGGCGTTACAACAGATCTGCTGTAGGTTGTATCTCTCCAGTTTGACTGGATAATATAATAAAAGAAGGACTAGCTGTTTCTCCGTGGACGTAGCCCAAACTGGGTGAACCACGTATATCTGTGTCTCTCTTGTTTTATGTGTTTTCTGTGTTTATATTTCTGCAATATTTTATGTGTCCATTGCTCTATAATATATAATTTTCTAACATTAGCAAACCCCGCTCTAGAGAATAGAATGACTAATCACTCTGGTGTGTTCTCCAAGTGACCCTCGAGCCTCCTCTTATACTTTTCCTGTTGACATCTCAACGGCCGAGATTAAGTCCCTAATCAACGGCTAAGATTAGATCTCGCTTGATCCATGTCTTTTGGACCATTCTAACACAGATTCATATTAACACAAATTAATAATTTATTTTCCCTAAGTTTAGACTTAGGGGCTCCATTAAAAATATTAATTATTTTGATATATCTTGATCTGTTTAGAATCCGCCCAAACCCTTTCTAGGTATTGGAGATCTCATGTGCTCCAACCTCTCCTCCAAATTTCGTGGCTAGAGCACATTTGATGCTACCCCAAATCAACAATCCCTCTTAGCAAGGACTGTGCTCTAGCAATACCCCTCACTGAGTATTACTCTGATCATCCGGCATCGATACCTATATTGATGCTAGGCCTTCTTGCTGCCTCTTATACCGCTGCCCATGGTTCTGCCACTGCCACTCCTCATCTGTACGACAGCTCCCTCTGCATCTGTGTTGTTGCTGGTCCTTTCTCTCAGCACTGCATTCGCATTGCACCTCCTCTCATCATACTGCATCGTGCTTCCCACTACTGCACTGCAACTCAGTTACTGATAGGTAAGTAACTGATCTCCCAACTGACCTCCCTGTTGGGCTAGAAACACCCAATGATGCTGAAGCCTCCTCTGCCATTGACAAGTGCTCCCTCTCTCTGACCTCTGCGCTACTGCAATAACTCCCTGCATCTTGCACCGTTGCACACCTCTTTGTGCCTTCCTGCACTAGTGCAACACTCTTGTGCCTCTTGCACTGCTGTAATCTACAGCTCTACGCTGTCTTGCGACTCTATAATGTAGCTCTCTCTATCGCTCCATCCGCATCCGTCTCTAACCACTCAGCCAGTCCTGCTACTCCTTGTCGGGGCTCCCGTAGCAATGTCTAATCCAAGAGGTTGGGTACCTCAAGGATCCTGTCCCTCATTGCCTATAGTCCCCCTGACTACAACTCGATGTCCCCCCACTTTCGCTCAAGTCGTGCGTGTGCACTCATGGCACAATCATCGTTTGTCAAAACTTCCTTCTCTGCCCGTGTTGGCGTTGCCTTAGTCTCGAAAGACTCCCCCTTACACTTTTTCCTTGGGCACTGGGTCGCATAATGACCCATCTACCCATAGTGGAAGCACTTGATCTTTGAGAGATCTTTCTTCTTCGCTTCTCCTACTTTCCCTCAGATGCTAGCGCCACATCCTCCTCCTCCTGGTTGACCTTGATCCCTTTGTTGCTGCTACTTGTCTTCGACTGTCGTCTGATCTCTTCCTGGCGAAGAGTTGCCCACATCTCGTCCCAAGGTAGGAGAGTCCCTCTGCTCAGGATACTCTGGGCAAACACTTCCCAATCTTCTGAGACAACATTCAGGGTTGTCCTCACCATAAGCTCCTGATCCAATATCGCTCATATAGCAGTCAACTGGTCTCAGATCTCATTCAATCCTCCAAGGAAGGTGTTAATCGATTGACCCTTCTTCATCTGATATGACTTCATCTGGTTCTCAAGCAACATTCTTCTCTACACAGAAGTATGTTGGCACAGGTTCTTGAGAGCCTCCCACATCTCAACTGTCATTTCCTTCTCTGCTATATGCGGTACCACATGATCCTTGACCCCGTCAAGGATAATGCACTTAGCCCTCGCCATCGCCTCTTCATACCTTTCATTTTCATTGGGGTCGACTGGGACAGCTATAACCTTCAAGGTGAAGTTCTTGACACGATTCCTGTCAAGCACTGATAAGATTCTGGCCTTCCAGACTACGAAGCTCGATGCTCCGTCCAGCCTATCCTGGTCTCTTATCCCGTGTAGTGCCATGATGCTCCTCTACTTCCCTCTTGGAAGTTCTCTATTTGACTCCTCTGAGTCTCTACTTCCCGTCCATAATTTCTCTTTTGGACTCCCTCTGAGTCCTGATTTCCCTCCTAGAAATCCTTTTGCCACTTGTCGAGATGCTCCCTACTCGGATTGTCTTGTGCAACTGCACTACTGATCCAGGTTCCTCGGCTAGAAACCCTCGGTAACAACTCCTCTGGCCCTGCTCTGTCACGTACTGTTCTAACTATAGTACCTCACCAGCTCCACTCTGCAATATTTTTGTAGCCTTCTAGACTCCAGCAACTACCTCTCTGTGAACTGCGTCAGCCCCTCTATGTCTCATGTTGGCTCTACGTCACCCCAGATGGGTCTGCGCCAACCCTTTGGCCCTCTGCGTTAGCAACGCCGGCCTCTCTGAGGCTCTGCGCAACTCCCGACTTCTTCTGCGTGGCTCTGGCTAGCTCTGCATCGCACTTCTTGGCTTCTGCACTGCTAGAAATAGCTTTTGTCACCTCGGGGCAGCTGTTTTTTTGCTGCTATTGCTCCGCTCGGCTGATGTCTTTTAGTCCTCCTGTGATCTGCAATCACGCTCTGATACCATGTTGAAGTTTCTAAGTTTACTTAGTTTAGAAACCCTTCATTCACTTTTTCTGATTTATTCCTACCTACTTGTTATTTTTCTTTAACAAGTTATTTATAAAGTAAATACTGAAAATAAACACCAGTGCATGCTCAACATATTACAGATCAACAACTAAAAGAAACAAGAACAAACACACCACATGACACCATTATTTTGGACCAAATGTCCCCGGAAAAACCCAATGCGAGAAAATCAGTGCAGCGATCTGAGGGTTTTCTTATTAAGCAATATCAGAGTACAATCAAGGTGCTGAAACTGGGCTACCCAACAAAGAATTTCCTTAGCAGCTATACCTCACAGTTTGAGAGAAATCTCCTGGTTGAAACCCCAAAAAATCCTTCCGGCAGCTCCTCAGCACAAAACTGCTCTACAACCCTAGCGTTTACCCAATCTGAACTGAGTCAGCCCCTCTCTGTCTCACATTGGCCCTATGTCAGCCTTTCTTGGCTTGCATCAGCCCGAGGAGGTCTTGCATCAGCTTTCTGGGCCTCTGCGTCAAACATGCTAGCCTCTTTGGTGCTCTGCGCGACACTTGGCTGCCTCTGCATGGCCCTGCATGAGCCATTGCTGGCTCTGTGTCACTCTCCTTGGCTACTGCGATGCTCTCCTAGCACAATCTCTGCCTTCTCTGTTTCTCTATACTTAATGCCCCTCAGCTACCCTCCCGACCACTGATTCTATCTCTCTTAGCAAACCCCGCTCTCGAGAATAGAATGAGTGATCACTTTGGTGTGTTCTCGAAATGACCCTCAAGCCTCCTCTTATACTTTTCCTATTGACATCTCAACGACGGAGATTAAGTCCCTAATCAATGGCTAAGATTAGATCTGGCTTGATCCATGTCTTTTGGACCATTCTAACACAGATTCATATTTATACACATTAATATTTTATTTTCCCTAAGTTTAGACTTGGGGACTCCATTAAAAATATTAATTATTTTAATATCTCCTGATCCGTTTAGAATCTGCCCAAACCATTTCTGGGTATTGGAGATCTCATGTGCCCCAACCTCTCCACCAAATTTCGTGGCTAGAGCACATCCAATGCTACCCTAAATCAACAAGAGAGAGAGGCTCTTCTAATGCATAGGAGAGAGGGAAGATGTGAGATGAGATGAGTTGATAATGACTCAACCTCACTTGTACTTATATGATTTTTTGGGCATGAGTGCCACACATTTAGCTATTGGTCGGCCTTGGCAATTTGTCAAGTAAATACAAATAAATTCATATCTCCATAATTACTTGTCGGAATCGGATGATCTTTAGATCAATTCTACACCTCTCGACAAGAGGAATCTAGGATACATATCAGCTACCATAAATAAGGTGACCCAAGCCAAAAATTTAATTAATTCTAGGTCCTAGGTAAATTTAAATTCTCCAAAGACAAAATTCGTTGGTCCTTAAAAAATTAATTTTTAAGAGGTCCAAGGATTAAGGTAAATTAATTATTTTGCTAAATTTTAAGCCTTTGGTCCCTGAGGTTAAGTCAAGGGCAAAATTTTGAGGAAATTAATTCAAATTTTTTTGAATTAATTAAAATTCATTTGATTGAAAAATTTAAATTTCCTTAATAAGTTAAAATTTTGACAGATGAGATTAAAATAAATTTTAATCCTCATCAGCGGTCGAGATTGCTTTGACGAGGATCACTCGAACTAGCCGTTGGAGGATTTATCTTTAAATAAGAGGTCATTTGTCAGTTAGTTCATCCGACATTTGGATCGTGTACTAAGCTCTCAAGCTCTCTTATATACTTTTTTGAATTAATGCAAAAGCCTTTGGGGTTTGAACGTGCTGTAGTGTTCCTCTTCATGAATTTATGGTAACATTGTTTTAATTTCTGCTTAATATTATGTGAAAACTATCAATCAATAGCTCTCTTAGAATAATTTGAATATAGGTACCTTATTCAATTTGTTGGATCTAGGGTAAAATTTTTAATTTTGATTGAAGTAGTAGGCATCTCTATTTCTTCATAATTTTATTGTTGTTCTATTTCTCTACTTGATTTGATGGTTGATCTAGTATTTGCAAAAGATCTCTCAGGTTCTCACTGAGCATTTGGGGATAGTTCTCGGTTGGACCAGCCAACTCTCAACACATATTTTCTGAAGAGCCTACTTCATATAAGCCTCAAGATTTATCTAACGATAATCTTTTTTCTGCAGGGTGTTTTTCGGCTAGTACCTCTCTAAAATTTCAAAATCTTTTAAATATTTTGCGGAAATTTTGATAGATCTGGCTATTAAGAGCCTTAGATTATCAGATCTGGGAGCGGAATTGGACTCATACTCCTCAGATTTGATAGAACTGTAAATTTTTTGTATAGATCTGTAAATTATTTGTATAAATTTGTTATTTACTTGTGTAGATCTGAAATTTTGTAACATAATTTTGAATTTTAACACTTGGGGTTTTTTGGGATTTTCTCTATTTTTGCACATATTGGGTATTTGGGTTTTTTACTTTTTGCTTCTGCAAAAATAGAGCTGAGAAATCAGCCAATAAAATCTTTAGACCTGAGCTAGATCTAGACCCTGGAGGGCAAGATCTGGGCTCAAAGATTGTTTGTTGAAATAAATCTGAGAAATCAGCCAAGTAAATCTTTAGATCTGAGATTTTTTTCAAGCAGATCTGGGGGTTTTGAAACAAATCTAGGCCCTGGAGGGCAATATATTGTCCCAAGTATTTTTGCAAGGCCAATCATTAAAGATTTTCCAATAAATTTAAAGATCTGAAGCAAAATAATTATTTTATTTTATTTTTTTTTCAGAACAAGGGTTTCAAGTTTTGGGGCTCCTAAGCCCAGATCTGCCTTCTCCTAACCCAATGCTAATTCTATTGGGCCTAGTGCTAGCTCTCATTGGCCCTAGATTCCCCTTGCTCCATTTCTGATTTGAATATTTGATTTTCTGAAGCTAATCATTGGTGGGTTTTTGCAGAAAATTTGGTAGAAATTTTTGTTTCAGATATTGAAATTTTTTTGGCAACTTGGGCGAGTGATTTTCAAGGCCTAGGGCCTAAAGGTTTGATCTCTAAACCATCTTTATCCTCACTATTTGCTACAACAGTCATATATATCTTTCTAATAGTGGTGAAAAACACATCTAAGTGGTTTGAAATTAACTAAAAAATTGCTAAATACATTGATAAGTCATTTATGTTTGATGTGTATCAAGAATCTGGCCTAGATCTACATTTTGGGTCATTGTTATCTTTGAATAATTCTGTTTCTGAAGACTGAAATATAACAGTGGAAAAATTTCACGTGGGTTAGTCTAAAATCAGTTCCTAAATTGTCTAATACATTAAGGAATTAATTTCTTGAGCTGGGCATTCATCATTAGGCTTATTTCATGTTTTAATTGATGGATGTAATAAGTATATTAGATCTAATATAATTCCAGAAATCACGTCATAAATTTTTGGCATAAAGATATCATTGATAGCTTACTGTTTTCGTTGTCATATTGTTGTTGTCATAAAGTTTTTCTTACTGTTGTCCTAAAAATTAATTTCTGAAAATTAAGTACTCTGTCATGGAATTGTGATAAAATGCATATCCTTTGTTTCATAAACTAAGTATTTTTTGAGCATCTATTGATATTAATTGCAAATAAGTTTTTGTTCTCTTTGAGCTATAACTATATCAGAAAGATTTGAAATAAGCTTATATTCTAATTGTAATATTTTTTAGGGGTTTAATTTTGAGCCTTCATTTAATAAAGTGAACATTTCATTGGGTATTGGAAGTTTCTGCGAGATAAGCATATTTTCATCCTTGAATCTAACTTCATCGCATCTTCTCATCATCTGGTGCATTTGCATATAAGTTAGTTTTGCATAAATAAAATTTACTTCCAAGCATAAGCTTGGTTGATAGAGAGATAAGTATCCATCCATCTTTGCTTGAGTAGCCTGCTTTTAATAGTACTTAAAACAGTGACCTTGCAGTCGTCAGAGCCACAGCTCTCTGCAGCGCCTGAGGCACCGGATATGTTATATATTCAGGAGAGGTATTGTTAATCACACCTTAGTGTGCTTCACCTTATTTTCTTTCTACCAATTACTACGAAATCAGGCTCAATATAGAAAGGATCTAAGGGTTAAAACTTAGATAGGCATTTAACTAAAATTAACCAAGATTCTTGCCTCTCACATTAGTTTTAGGGTCTACATTTCATATAATATAGTCATTCATCTAAGCAGCAGTTGTTAATCGATTACTTGGTCTTCATTTCCCTTGCAAGATCATTGACTCCATAAGGCACTGGCATCAATCGTTTAAAATCTAATCAAATCCTATAAGTCTTGCTAAATCTTAATAAAGTACTTGATCGCTTCACTGTGTCTCATGAACTGGTTGGTTCCCAACTAGTTCTTCTTCATTCCATTTTTCCATAGGGTCTAACCCCTTACCCTGTTGTAGGGAGACAATTTAAACGGAGAGATTGGGGATCAGGGTGACAGCCCCCGACCTGAGTCGTTGTCGCGGTGCCTAGAAATTTTGTGCGACAATAGTGCCATCAACAGAAGATTATATCAAAGTTTTCAGGAACTCTAATACTTCATAAACTTTGGCCATTTTTTGATCACAACTATGAACCAAAGAGGAAGAAGCAGCACTCACTCACAATTCAATGTCACTGCAATATTCTCTGTAAATGTGCACCAAACAACCAGTGTGCAATAGCTCTATTCAATGTACATACCAGGACTTCAACACACAGACTTAATGCTCCAACTAGCAAGCAACAATGACTGTAATGCATTCACAATCCACTACATATGCACAATAGTTCATGCATGACCAGCATATAGAATTGAATAGAGTGACCAACATTACATTGCAGACATAACCAACATATACCTCATGCTCTCCAACATATAATACAACACAATCAACAAAATCAACTCGGCGTTAAAGACAAGGTAACATGGATATGAATTCACTTCAAATCTCTGTTGAATGATCTTTGATACCTAGTCCAACATCGAATCACATGCATCGGTTCATTCCAAGGCACATAACTCAATGCACATTACTCGTTGCCCAACATAATATATCCATCCAAGGAACCGACTAGAAAAACATTCAGTGCACAATTCTCACTATTCAACGTATGAATCCACCACAGACAATGTGTGAATCCACCGTGGGCACAATAAATCCATTGCCCAAGCCAAAATAACCCATAACCGATAGGAACACACCATTCACGATGACAGTGGCCAATTTTATCTTTCATTAATTACCTCTGGATAACCACCATGACTAGAGCCTTTGTGCCCTTTGGTTACCTCGCAAGTGATTACTGCAACTTAACAAGACAAATGCGTAGAAGCAAAAGGCCAACCGTAGCACTATAATGGTCAGAGCTCCATCACTTCTAACGCTTGGTGCCAATTCAAAAATAAGAAATTGAGTTTGAGCAAACCTAGGAAAGACAGACTCTCAAAGAACAAATTGAACACAAGGTATGCAAAGATTTAGTGCGCTTACAAAGAAAATTTGAGTCAGGTCTACTCAAGGTGGCGAGGAACGTGTATCCTTATTGCACTAATAGAAGCACACCATTTCATCAGGCGAAATCTAGAGAATTGTAAAATTGGTTCTTCTAGGTGAGTTGACTAGAGTCCTTTAATTCTTGGATGTGTTGTGCTTTGGCCAAGTCAAAAGCAGTGGAAGGATGTATAAGACCATACATTGGAAGATCGACAGTCTAAACTTCTTAAGCAACGAAGTGACCAAGCAAAGCAATGTACATTATATTTTGGAGAGTTAATTCATTGAACATTTAGATTCTATGACACATTGTCTCACATTCGGATTCTCAATAAAACCCAAAACCATATCGATTGTCTCACGTTACCCACACAACCGAATTAATTTTCTCCCGCTTGCTCCTCTCATACCATGAATTTTGTTTGCCAAACTCAAGTGACTGTCAAGAAATGCCTTCAATTATGACCAAAAAGAATCCCCACAACAGTAACCTCCATGATAAAAATTGGTGGAATTATGCAAAAACCACCTAGAGGGGGACATAGTAGAAGAACAGTTGGGCGAGTGAATTCACTACGGTTTCAAGTAGGTGAATGGGCACAAAAATGGTTGAATGTCGAAAACTAATTATGGTTTGAAGTATGGTCGAATAACGAAGATTGAGTATCGTTGGGAATTTTTTCATACAATCAACTCAATTCCTTCAATGGGCTATAGGGTCATAGAGAAATCTTCGAGTGGATGTTAGAGATTAGAGAAACATATCTGACAAGCCAAAAAATGGTAAAAAGATAAGTGAGACAGGTTTGAATAGAGTAGCTAATTTTGGCACATCATAGAAACAACGGTCGAGAAGGCTAAGTACATGCATGATCTGAGGAGGACAGGTCCGACAGGTGCAGAATTGAAAGGGTTTGGACAGGGCCGAGATCTGGCCAAAAACATGCAAATAAAGGCCACAAAAACAAGTGGCTCAAAGTTGAGTAAGGTAGGATTTTATTGGCCCTAATACCATGTTAAACACACACATGGAATGGACACAACATTAAGACAAAGCATGAATGGAATTTACTATAAAAATGATATACATTTATCATACATTCTAATGACCCTATACAAGTGGTTTCTTGGTCTCCATTGACTATTCATATTCCACACCAACCCTTAGCGGATTAGGTGTCCAACACATTTGTTGCAAATTTGAAGAGTTCTAAGGCTATGTATGACAAGATAGTAAAGTTGTACTCTATAAGCACATCAGGACAAAAGATTTGAGAAACCAATTATATAAAATAAAGAAATCAAAGGATGAAGACATTGCCTCCTACCTGATGAATATTTCATAGATAAGAGATCAATTACATGAACTTGGGAGACAATTTTTGACTCCGAAATGATAGTTTTTGTGTTGAATGCCTTGCCACCAGAATGGAGGAGTTTTGCAACTAGCATCTACTCTAAGAAAGACTCTACTCCTTTTGATGAGTTGTAGGCTCATTGCATCTTGGAAGAGACTAGGATAAAGCCAAGAGATGACATTGAATCAAATGAACAATCTCAAGCCTTTATTGCAAGAACCAAGAAGCTGAAGAAGGGAAAGTTTGGAAAGTCCAAGAAGAAGCCAGATATGTCCAAGGTTCAATGCTTTGGATGCAATGAATTTGGACACTTTAAGAGGGACTATCCAAACAAACAAAACAACAAAAGAAAGGAAAGAAGTGAAGCTCACACAACTGAAGAGAAGGGAGAACCTAAGAAGAAGTCGATGAAAGAAGATGTCAAAGATCTTTACTATTGAAGATGACATCCTCACTATCGAGTTCTTTATGAAGATTATCTTTCAATTATAATAGCATGCATTGTTGTTTATTTTAGAGGAGTTTTGTTGTAAGAGCATGGCATCATAGATAGTAGCATATGATAGTAGAAGATTTAGAGTCTACTTGATTGAGTTGCTTTGTAGGAATCATCTAGTCTTTTAAAAATAAAAAAGATTGGACCATTTTGCATATGATTATTCATCCAAACATTCTCTAACATTATGTTAGAGGTAGTCATTTTGCTAAGGTGTATCATCATGATCCTAAAAGAACTATCATTTTGGAAGGTTCTTGGAAAAAAGCATTATGACAAAGATAGTATATATTCCATATAGTATGGAAACAATACTCTTGAGGGACGAAGGAATGTAGTTGGTCAAGTTGCAGAGTAAATCGCTAGATGATTGTATGGAAGAATAGGAATGCAATTTTTAGGTAGGATTCATATGTACAGAATCTCGTAAAAGAAGTTGGTCATAAATCATGCATGGTGAATCTTCCATTTGGTTGTATGATGCCTAAAAGATGAATTTGACTTACTCTAGAATGAATAAAAGGATTAAGACATTCTCACTAGAATATATAGAATGGTAATCAACATCTAGTATAATCTTTGAAATAACATTGTAGCTTGGTAATCAAGTTCGATCCTTGGGCACTCTGATGCATGACGAAAGACCCTTGTGAAGATGGACCATGAGGATGTTGATATTTTGTTGAGAAGGTCATCATGATGAGGTAAGTCTAATATTAATGTTTCTTGTTGGTTATCTCGTTAACATTGCTACTTGGAGGGATATTGTTGAAATACATGATGGCAGTTGAGGTAAGTTCAATTGCATGGATTGAATGTTGAGGCTAGCTCAAATATATAATTTTGGCAATTATGAAGTCAAGATGTCTTCATCTTGGGATTGAAAGGTAGCAGTGTGAGAAGATAACCTAAAACTCAACGAAGATCACTTTCATGAATAAGTTACGATTAACTTGATGTTCGGTAAGGCTCAATATAATGCCTTCATCAATGACAAGATGAAAGTGATGTGCAAGATTGACCCTGTCACAAGGAAGAAGATGGCTCTATGATACCTAGGAAAGAAGAAAGCTCGATATAATGAGATATGAAGGAAAGAAGGAGCCATGCATCTATCTCCAGAAAGAACAGGTAGTTGATACTCTTATGGAAAACAAGCTAGAGAGCTTGTGGCTATGACTTCTCATATTAGAAAGAAGTCAGGGATCTCCTCTATATTTGAGAGGGAGTAAAAGAGTCTCCTTAAATAGGAGCAAGGATCTATTCTCTAATCAAGAGGGAATAGGGATTTTTTCTCTGGTTGAGAGGGAGTGATGATGAACATCACATGTGCATTCTCTTCTTCATGTGTCATGCACTTGACCAGGACTAATAGTTGTAAGTCTAAGTGAAGGCCATGGAGAGAGAATGGTGGAGGATTAGATAAGAATCTGTTGTTTCCTTGAGGATAGACATGTTGAGAAATGTAACTAGTTTCGGTCTTCATAATTGTTGTACTCATTTCAATATGTATCCTATGTAACAAACAATAAAATAAAATAAAAAGTTATTATTATTATGTAATATCCCTAATTTTCATTTGCAACATTAGAGATGAGTTTGGGGAGAGGATGTAATTCCGACACCAGAACTTAGGAGGAAAAGGGAATATTGCGGCTCTAGTGGAATGTGGGGACCACAAGAAAGAGAAATTTGACCCAATGAGGGAATTCACACTCTTGGAGGAGGAAAGAGAAGGGAGTGCGAATTAGGGGAGAGAGAGAGAGAGTGGGGACCACAAGAAGAGAATGGGGCCACAAATTATAAATAGAGCTTGGGCATCACACTTTTGGGCATCTTTGATGATTTGACAATCTAACAATTTTTCTCCAGAGCTGCTTAGCCAAGACAACTGTGTTGTTTAGAACAAGGAATTTCCGAGCGGGAATTCCACCCTCATTTCAGAGAACTTCAAGTGTCTCCCTAGTGAAGTAATTTGGGGAGCTCAATTCAGAGTTTCCTTTAGGCATCATTGTAGGAGTTTGTTTAGCAATACGCATTTCTTGGGCACAAAAGTAATTCCGAGAAGCACATTGTGGAAGCAAGTGTGTATTAGAGACTATGAGGTTTGCAAGAGATTTTCTTATTGTTAGACTAGAGTTTGGATAAGGATTTTCGAGCTGGATTGGAGGCTATCATTTGGATCGATTTTCCTACCTCTTAATCGGGATGCAGAAGCCAATTCGTGGCGCTTGGGGGAGAAAATTCCTAGAGAATTTACCTTCGGGAATTTATAGGGAATTTTCCTTCCTAGGGCCTGCTTAGGCATTTTCTGGACACAACTTGCAGCAATAAAATCTCATAGAGTTAGCGAGATTTGAAGGTTGGACTCTCACCTCTCTTCTAGGAGGAATGTTGTCGAGATTTCCAACTCAGTGGAGGAGTTTTGGAGCAGGGATTTAGCAAAGATTTATGAACTGGGTGTTGGGCCAGCAGTTGGAGGAGAAGCACCAAATTTGGGTAATTCCGGGAGGTCGGAATTAACCCAAATCATTTATGGGTTTTGTTGGACTAGCCTCAAGGAGTCTACTCCTAATTTTGCATAATTTTTGGAGGAGTTTCGGTGCCCCAAGCCTGAGGAGTTATTTGGTAGCTAGTTGGAAGGAGTGTGCTCAAATTTTGGGCTCCGGGTGGTTGGTAAAACTAGGCCCAATCCTTTCTAGGTATTTTTGGGTTTATTGAGGAGAGGCCAAGATTTATTTGGCAGAACTTTTTGAGCAGTCTAGAGGGCTCAAACATGGGTACCTTTCCAGCCAACAGTGCAGATTTTCTAGGGAAAAACAGAGCATAGAGGAGCAGCTACTTCCCATCATCCGAGCACCTTGTTTTCTCACCTGGGATTTGTTTAGCTTGCATTTTGCAAGCCCAAGTGCATTTGTTCTTGCCTATTGTACTCCTACCATGATATATAATAAAATGGCTCAGTAGTGCAGTTTATGGTGCATATTCATGATCTGATGCATGTGTTAAATTTTTGGGGTTTTTTTGTCTATGTATGCTTTGTTATTTACTATAAAGGTTCCCTAGGAATATTACAAATTAAATCATGGGTTGCATGCTCATTATTGATGGTCTTCTAGGTAAAAGCACAATATTCATGCTTCTAGGGTTTGTTAGGTCTTAGGATTTAGTGTCACGAGTTAAAGGAGTCAACATCATGTTTATAAGACCCTTTTGGGAAAAATGAAAATGTAAAAAGAATTATTTTGAGTCTAGAAAGTCCAGGAAACTCCAAAAGTACAAGTCGGCCTTAGGAACATCAATTCGGCCTAAAGGAGGGAATTTGACCCATTGAGAAGGCTATATAAAGGAGCAGTTCGACCTCATTTGGGACACTCACTCCACAAGTTCGATTTATCAAGAAAGAGTTTGATCTGAAGCTGGGAAGCAAGAAGAAGAAGAGTGAAGGTCTGGGAGAAGAAAAAGGACGAAAAACATTTGTTTTGGGCGTTATCTCTCTCACACATGCAAAGTTCTAGCATTTTTGGAATTGCAGAAGGAGGCTGAAGTTGCAGTAGGACGAAGTGCAGAATCTGTTGGAAAATGTAACTAGGTTCGATCTTCATTAAATGTATTTGTCATCTTGTAATGTACTTGTCAAAAGAATAAAGAAAAGAATTTTATTATTATTATTGTGACTTACTAAAGCATGGATTTCATGCTTGGGTCACCATGTTTTAGGTCAAATTCCCCATTAAGGACTTCTAGGATTTATTCTGAGTCAGTAGAGTCATTGTACTTTTAAAGAGACCCTTCATGGGCTTTTGAATCATGTAAAAAGGTTTAGTATCGAGTCAAATATAATTTATGTATGCTCCACATCATGTTGGCCTAGAAGAGATCAATTCGACCTAAGGACATCAATTCAGCCTCCCTTGAAGCCTATAAATAGAAGCAAGTTGAATTCATTTGAAGTATCTCATCTCAAGCAAGTTCGATATCTCTAAGGAAGCCGAAGAAGTGCGAAGTGGGTCTAAGGAAGCCAAAAGAAGTGCGAGTTGGGTGGAGTCTAAGGAGAAGAAGAAAAGCAAAATTTTGGTGCCTCTCTCTCTCTCTATTTTGTGCCCTAGTTTGGGAGATCGAAGTCAAGTTTCGTTGATGCCAGAAATTGCCTGATGCCGCATGCTGCTACATAGTCAAAGTTGTTGGAAGAGAGGTCGAAGATCTGGGAGGCTGACTTGGTGTGGAGGGAAGGTTTGGTCTTTGTCTAGGGTGAAGAGTCTCAAAGAATACTATTGAAAGGAAGAGAATTTTGACTGGGTTTTCCCATCGAGGGGGGTTTTTCCCTAGCATAGTGCCTCGATCCGGTGTCCATTGTTTTATGTGCTTTTGTTTTGGTAATTTCTTGATGAACCAAAATAAATAAGATATAAAGAAAACCTAATAAGAAGTCAAGAACATCACAAGTAATTATCAAGTATAAGAAAATATTTCTGCCTTTCTGGTTTTCTAACAGAATCTTGTAGCTAGAAAGGAGAAAACCCTATATTGACCTCATTGACCTTGGGAGAATTCTCTTTCTCTAGGAAGGTCTCAGGAGGAGGTTGGATAAGGGTTTCCAAACAAACTGCAAGGCTGAAATTGCAGGGTCGAAGTTGCAGGACAAATTGTATTATCGAAGTTGGATGGTCGAAGTTGCAGTGTATAGCAGTTTGGTGCAGGTTCAAGGAAGGACTTGAGGAAGGGCTGACTTGGTACTAGGAGAAGGACTTGGTCTAAGGTTTGGGTCTTTGTATCTCATTTGAAGCAGATTCTAAGAAGAGAAGGGTTTTCAGGCTTTCCCCTTCGAGGGGTTTTGCCTTGGCTGAGAGCCTAATATCTATGTCCTCTAATGTTGCAATTTATGTTCTTGATATTTTTTTGATGGAAAATATAACTAAAAGAACACAAGAAAGCTAATAAGTTCACAAGAAAATATTAAGGAAAGGAAAATAAGATTAATAAGCTGCCACTATCCATTTCCCAACATGGTATCAGAGCTGAGGTGAACAAGGAAGGTAGTTGGATGGACACTAGAAGGATTATCTTGTCAAGGGGAAGGGAAAATTGAAACTCTCAAGAAAAAATATGAAAGGAAGACTTCAAGAAGAGTGTTGATCTCTCTGGAAGAAGATCTATTTGGAAGGCATCTTTGAAGGAAGCATCAAGGGGAATCTTCGTCATCAAGTAAGTATCATATTATTACATCATGTTTGAATCTTCAAGTCATATGCGTTATTTCTACAAAGAGAGCAACAAGCTCGTTGGGGCATCAAACTATCTAGCATGGAAGAAAATAATTGACTTGATGCAGACAAAACAAGAAGTAATGGAGTATGTTACTGGGGAAGTTACTGAACCTGAGAAAGATAAGACACAAGAACTAGCAAAATATAAGAAAGAGGAAGTAAGGGCACAAAGGATCATAGTGGAATCCATTAAAGATTCTCATGTTCCATTCATTGCAAATCTGAAGACTTCCAAGGCTATGTATGATAAGCTAGTGAACTTGTATACAGTGAGTACAACAAGACAAAAGATGTCCTTAAGGAACAAATTGTATAGAATGAAGAAATCAAAGGATGAAGATGTGGCATCCTTTCTCGTGAAAGTCTCTCAACTAAGAGACCATCTGCAAGGACTTGGGGAACCAATTATTGATTTTGATGTAACCATCTGTGTACTAAATGCATTGCCACTAGAATGGAGCAGCTTTGCAACAAGCATCTTGTTGATTTTGGGTAGCATCGAATGTGCTCTAGCCATGAAAATTGGTGGAGAGGCTAAAGCACATGAGATCTCCAAGACCAGAAATGGTTTGGGCAAATTCCACCTGTTTGAGAGATATTAAAATAATTAATATTTTTAATGGGTTCCTAAGTTTAAACTTAGTCATGGATCAAGCCAAATCTAATATTAGTCGTTGATTAGAGATTTAATCTCGACTGTTGAAGACTCAACAAAAAAAGTATAACAGGAGGCTTGAGGGTCAGTTGGAGACACACCAAGATTGATCAGTTAGTTCGATTTTTTGGAGCAGGGTTTGCTGAGAGAAATCGAACAAGTGATCTGTTGCAATGAGAGGCAGTGAGTGCATAGCAGAGAGGCAGAGATAGTGCCGAAGGACCAGCGCAGAGGCAGGGGAGGCTACGCAGAGCCAGCAGGAGCCACGGAGAGGGCCAAAGTGACTCCACAGAGGCTAGCAAGGCCTGTGTGGGTGACACAGAAGGCCAGAGAGCCAGCACAGAGCAGCAGAAGGCTAACAAAAAGGGATTCTGAGTGACACAGAGGCCAGGATGTTGAAATTTCTAAGTCTAACCGTTAGAAATTTTCCTGCACTATCTGATTTATTTTGCCTACTTGTTTAATTACTGAACAAGTTATTTAACCATATAAATATTGAAATAAACACAATGCGGTCTCAAACATCTACAAATCAATAGCTGAAAGAAATAGACAAACACACAAGGGACACCGTTATTTTTGGACAATTGTCCCCGGAAAAACCCAACTTGGGAAAATCAGTGTAGCTGTTCTGAGGTTTTTATTATTAAACATCTTTTCCTAAGTACAACTGGGTGCAAAACTGGCTCACTCAACAACGAAATCAATCTGGCAGTAATACCTCTCTTTCGAAAGCATATATTCTGAAAGTCTGCTCCACGAAACCCTCTTCAACACCCCTCTTTGAGGCTCGGTGTCAGCCCTCCTGGCCTCTTTGTCAGCCTGGAACCCTCTGTATCAGCCTACAGATGCTTTGTGCTGCCCCTCTGGCCCTCTACGTCACCCACGCAGGCCCTTTGGCCCTCTGCGTAGTCACTCTGGCCCTCTACGTGGCTCCTGCTAGCTCTGCGTCTGCCTCTATGCTGGTCTTTCGACACTATCTCTGCCTCTCTTCTATGCACTCACTGCCCCTTGCTGCAACTCTGATCACTGGTTCAATTTCTCTCAGAAAACCCTGCTTCAGAAAATCGAACTAACTGATCAACTTGGTGTATCTCCAACTGACCCTCAAACCTCCTCTTATACTTTTTATGTTGAGTCGTCAACGACTGAGATTACATCTCTAATCAATGGCTAGGATTATATTTGTCTTGATCCATGTCATTTATAACCTTCTAACCCAATTTTATCTTAATACCCATTAATATTTTTATTTTCCTAAGTTTAGACTTAAGAAATCATTAAAAATATTAATTATTTTAATATCTCCTTCACCGAGTAGAATTTCCCCAAACCATTTCTGGGTCTTGGAGATTTCATGTGCTTTAGCCACTCCACTAATTTTCATGGCTAGAGAACGTCCGATGCTAGTCCAAACCAACACCCCCTCTTACCGAGGAATGTGCTCTAGTAATGCTCCACCACAGAGCATCACCCTGATCATCCGGCACTGGTACCTGTGCTGATGTTTGGTCTTATTATCCAACATCCTCTGCACTGTTGCATCCTGTACTGCTGCCCATGGCTATACCATTGCCACTACTACATCTATACGCCAACTCCCTCTACACCCGTGCTGTTGTTGGTCCTTTCTCCGAACACTACATCTGCACTGCAACCCTCTCTCATCACGCTGCATTGTGCTACCGATAGCACTACCACTGCTATTGCTGCACTGCAACTCAGTTACTGAGACGATGGTAATTGATCTACCCAACTACTGACATCCTTGTCAAGCTAGAAGCCCTCCTGATGTTGAAGCTCTTTCTGCTGCTATCCTGTGCTCCCTCTGCTGCCTCTTCGCTGCTGTAACAACTCTGTGCCTCTCGCACTGCGGAAAACACCTTTGTGCCTTCTTTCACAGCTACAACCTCCTCTGTGCCTCTCGCACTGCTGCAACCCTCTCTACGCTGCCAGGGACTACTGCACACTAGCATTGTTATGCCACTCCATCCGCATTTGCTTCCACTGACATCCGCCATCCTGCTACTATCACTTCGGGGTTCCCGTAGCTGGATATGATCCAAGAGTTTGGGTACCTCAAGGATCCTACCCCTTATCTCATGTAGTCCTCCTGACTACAGCTCAATGTCACCCCACCTTTTCTCTAGAGGTACATGAGCACTCATGGCACAATCATCATCATCCTCTACCTCCTTTTCCGCCTTAGTCGGCGCTACCTTGGAGTCAGATTCCTCTCCCTTATTCTTCTTCCTAGGACACTGGGTTGCATAATGGCCCAACTCCCCACAGTTGAAGCACTTAATATTGGAGAGGTCCTTTTTCTTCCTCTTCCCTTGTTTCCCTGCAGATGCTAGAGCTGCATCCTCTTCCTCCTCTTTCTTGACCCAGGTTCCTTTGCCACTACTTTCTACCTTGGTTAGCCGTATGATCTCTTCTTGGCAAAGAGCTGCCCACAGTTCTTCCCAATATGGAAGATTCGATCTACCCAAAATGCTTTGGAAGAATGTCTCCCATTCCTCGAAGACTGCGTTCAGCGCGGTCCTCACCATCAACTCCTAATCCGGCGTGGCCCCTATGGAAGTTGGTACCGAATCGACTGCAACGTGTTGTGGAAGTGATCTATCTGCTCCCCCTTCTGCATCTGATACGACCGCAGCTGATTCTCCAGTAGCATCTTCCTTTACACGGAAGTGCCCTGATACAATGTTGTCAAGGTGTCCCACATCTCCTTTGCCGTATTCTTCTTGGCAATATGCTGAACTACATAATCCTTGACCCCATCAAAGATTATGCACTTTGCCTTGGCCATTGCATCCTCATACTTTTCGTTATCAGCTGGGTCGATTGGGATAGCCATGGTTCTCAAGGCGAAGGCCTTGATGCAATGTCTATCTAGAACAAATAGGAACTTGGCCTTCCAGATGACAAAGTTGGACGCCCTATCCAGCCTGTCCTAATCCCTCAGTCCGTTCATGGCCATCTCTGCTCTTCTTTTCGACTTCTCCGGGTCTATACTTCCCTCCTGGAAGTTCTCTCATCGACTCCCTCTAAGTCTATGCTTCCCTCCTGGAAGTTCTCTTTTAGACTCCCTCTAAGTCTCAATTTCCCTCTTGGAAATCCTTCTGCCAACAGTCGAATCACACCTCTCCGATCTCCTTTGATCCTGCAACACTAATCTGGATTTCTTGGCTAGAAATCTGCATAGGTAGCGACTCCCTTCTACCTTGGTTTTGTCACGTTAGGTACTGTTTTGCCTCAACAACAACAACACCCCACCAGCTTCACACTCCACAATTTTCCCACAGCTTCCTATGCCCCAGCAACTGAAGAATTGAGCCTCTAAGCTCTACAAAATCCCGGCAGTGGTTGAATCGCTCCACTGGCCAACTGCGTCACTCCTACTTGGCTGAGCAGGATGACGTGGCTCTTCGTGAGCCTCTTCTGCCTCTCACTGCTTCTGCGCTGGCCCCTTCTCTAACTGAAACTGATGATGCAGTCCCTCTAAGTCACCCCTTCTCCGCTGCTTTCTGCTTAGGAACAACTTTTGTCACTCAGGACAACTGTTTCTGCTGCAAATTATCTGATTCAGCTGGTGCCTTCAACTCTCCTGTGATCTGCAACGCTCTGATACCATGTTGAAATTTCTAAGTTTAACCCATTGAAATTTTCCTGCACTATCTGATTTCTTCCGCCTACTTGTTTAATTACTAAACAAGTTATTTAACCATATAAATATTGAAATAAACACAATGCAGTCTCAACCATCTACAGATCAACAGCTGAAAGAAATAGACAAACACACAAGGGACACCGTTATTTTTGGACAATCGTCCCCGGAAAAACCCAACTTGGGAAAACCGGTGCAGTAGTTCTGAGGGTTTTATTATTAAGCAGCTTTTCTTGAGTACAACCGGGTGCCAAACTGGCTCACCCGACAAAGAAATCAATTTGGCAGTAATGCCTCTATTTCAGAAGCAGATATTCTGAAAGTCTGCTCCACGAAACCCTCTCCAACACCTCTCTAAGGCTCATCGTCAGACATCCTGGCCTCTGTATCAGCCTAGAACCCTCTGCGTTAGCCAACAGGTGCTCTGCGCTACCTCTCTAGCCCTCTGCGTCACCCACGCAGACCCTCTGGCCCTTTGCACAGTCACTCTGGCCCTCTGTGTGGCTCCTGCTGGCTCTATGTCTGCCTCTCTGCCTCTGTGTTGGTCTTTTGACACTATCTCTGCGTTGGTCTTTCAGCACAATATCTGCCTCTATGCTATGCACTCACTGCCCCTCGCTGCTCGCTGCAACTTTGATCACTAGTTCGATTTCTCTCAGCAAACCTCGCTCCAGAAAATCGAACTGACTCATCAACTTGGTGTATCTCCAACTGACCCTCAAGCCTCCTCTTATATTTTTTTTGTTGAGTCTTCAACGATCGAGATTACATCTCTAATCAACAACTAAGATTAGATTTGGCTTGATCCATGTCATTTAGAACCTTCTAACCCAGTTTTATATTAATACCCATTAATATTTTTATTTTCCTAAGTTTAGACTTCGGAACCCATTAAAAATATTAATTATTTTAATATCTCCTTCACTAGGTAGAATTTCCCCAAACCATTTTTGGGTCTTGGAGATCTCATGCGCTTTAGCCTCTCCACCAATTTTCATGGCTAGAGCACATTCGATGCTACCCCAAATGAACACAGGAGGGCTGACGGAGAGCTTCAGAGAAGCGTCGAAGAGATTTTCGTGGAGCAGACTTGCTGAATATCTGCTTCCGAAGAGAGGTATTATTGCCAGATTGATTTCTCTATTGGGTGATCTAGTTTGGCACCCCTAATTGTACTCAAGAAAGTTGCTTAATAATAAAACCCTCAAAACTGTTGCACCGGTTTCCTTAAGTTGGGTTTTTCTAGGGATGATTGTCCAAAATAATGGTGTCCCTTGTGTGTTGATTTGGGGTAGCATCGGATGTGCTCTAGCCATGAAAATTGGTGGAGAGACTAAAGCACATGAGATCTCCAAGACCCATAAATGGTTTGGGCAGATTCTACCCGGTTTAGGAGATATTAAAATAATTAATATTTTTAATGGAGTTCCTAAGTCTAAACTTAGGAAAAATAAAATATTAATGGGTATTAATATAAAACTGAGTTAGAAGGTTCTAAAATACATGGATCAAGCCAAATCTAATCTTAGCAGTTGATTAGAGAAGAAATATTGGCCATTGAAAGAGCAACAGGAAAGGGATAAGAGGAGTCTTGAGGGTCAGTTGGAGAACACACCAGAGTGATAAGTCATTCGATTTTCTAGAGCAGAGTTTGTTAAGAGAAATCGAATCAGCGATCAGTTGCAGTGAGGGGTAGTGGGTACGAGACAAAGAGGCAGAGATATTGTCGAGAGACCAGCGCAGAAGCAGAGAGAGGCAGAGATAGTGTTAGAGGGAGCCATGCAGAGGCAAAAGGGACTACACAAAGGCCAAAAGGGCCTGCGTCATCCACATAGAAGCTGCAGGAGTGACGAAGAGGGTCGTAGAGGCTGTGCAGTGCCTCAAAGGGCTAACGCAGAGGTTTTCGGGCTGACACAGAGGCCAGGTGGACTGGCGCTGAGCTTCAAATTGTGCTGCAGAGGGTTTCGTGGGGTAGACTTTCCGAATATCTGCTTCCGAATAGAGAGATATTACTGCCAGATTATTTTCTCTATCGAGTGAGCCAGTTTGGCACCTAGTTGTACTCAGAAAGACTGCATAATAATATAACCCTCAGAATTGCTACACCGATTTTCCCAAGTTGGGTTTTTCCGGGCACGAGTTGTCCAAAAATAACGGTGTCACTTGTGTGTTTGCTATTTATTTCAGCTATTGATCTGTAGATGGTTGAGACTGTATTGTGTTTAGTTCAATATTTATATAGTTAAATATTTTGTTCATAATTAACAACTAGGAGAAATAAACCAGAGAATGCATATAAAATTTCTAACATGTAATACTTAGAAATTTCAACATGGTATCAGAGGGTTGTATATCACTAGAGAGTTGAAGGCACTAGCTGAAGCAGAGCATTTGTAGCAGAAACAATTGTCTCGAGTGATAGAAGTTGTTCCTTGCAGAAAGCGGCAAAGAAGGGTTGACGCAGTTGGCTAGGGAAGCATTTTAGTCAGTGTTGGGATTGCGCAGAGCCTAGAGGCTCAGTCCTTCAGTTGTTGGGGCATAGGAAATTGTGGGGAGATTGCGGGGAGTGAATTTGGTGGGGTGTTTTTGCTGCCGAGACAGAACACTACCTAACAGGGCAAAACCAAGGTAGAGGGAGTCACTACCTAGGCAGATTTCTAGCCAAGAAATTTAGATCACTGTTGCAGGTGCATAGGAGATCAGAGAGGTGCAACTCAGTAGTTGGCAGGTGGATTTCCAAGAGGGAAATCGAGATTCCGAGTGAGTCGAAGAGAGAACTTCCAGAGGGAAGTAGAGACTCAGAGGAGTCGAAAGGAAGAGAAAAGGGATGGCCATGAGTGGATTGAGCAAAATAGGCTGGACGGGGCGTCCAACTTTGTTGTCTGAAAGGCCAGGATCCTGTCCATTTTAGATAAACATCGCATCAAGGCCTTCGCCTTGAGAATAGTGGCTATCCCAATTGACCCATCTGACAATGAAAAGTACGAGGAAGCAAGGCCAAGGCAAAATGCATCATCCTTGATGGGGTCAAGGATCATGTGGTCCAGCATATTGCCGAGAAAGAGACGATAAAGGAAATGTGGGATGCCTTGAAGACGTTGTACCAGCATACTTTCATGCAGAGGAAGGTGTTACTAGAGAATTAGCTGGGGTCATACCAGATGTAGAAGGGGGAGCAGACAGATCACTTCCTCGGTAGAGTGAAGGAGATCTGGGACCAACTGACTTCCATAGGGGCCACGCCAGATCAGGAGTTGATAGTGAGGACCGGCCTAAATGCAGTCTCCGAGTAGTGGGAGACATTTGTCCAGAGTATTCTCGGCAGGGCGAATCTTCCAGATTGGGAAGAATTGTGGGCAACTCTTCGCCAAGAAGAGATCAGATGGTTGTCCAAGACAGGAAGTAGTAGCAAAGGAGTCCAGATCAAGAAAGAGGAGGAAGAGGATGCAGCTCTGGCATCTGCAGGGAAGCAGGAGAAGAGGAAGAAAAAGGACCTCGCCAAGATAAAGTGCTTCAACTGTGGGGAACTGGGGTTTTATGCGAACCAGTGTCTGAGGAAGAAGAATAAGGCAAAGGCGTCTGACTCCAAGGCAGCACCAACGATGGCGAAAAACAAGATAGAGGAGGATGAAGATTGTGCCATGAGTGCTCATATACCTCTAGAGAAGAGGTGGGGAGACATCGAGCTGTAGTCAGAAGCACTACAGGCAATGAGGGGTAGGATCCTTGAGGTACCCAAACTCTTGGATCATACCTTGCTATGGGAGCCTCAAAGTGAGAAGTAGCAGGATGGCGAATGTCAGTAGAAACGGATGCAGATGGAGCAGCAGAGAGTACTACAGAGCAGTAGTCTCGGGCAGCGCATTGAGGGCTACAACAGTGCGAGAGGCACATAGGAGGTTGCAATAGTGCAGGATGGCACAGAGGTGGTTGCAACATTGCGAGAAGTGGGGAGTTGTTGTAGCAGTGCAGAGGCAATAGAGGGAGCACAAGGTAGTGGCAGAGAGAGCTTCAACATCGGGAGTGCTTCTAGCTTGACAGGGATGTCAGAAGTTGGGTGGATCAGTTACTTACTTCTCAGTAACTGAGTTGCAGTGTAGTAGCAGTTGGAAGTAGCATGATGTAACATTATGAGAGGGGGTTGCAGTGCAAATGCAATGTTGGGAGAAAGGACCAGTAATAGCACGGATGAAGAGGGAGTTTTTGTACGGATGTAGCAGTCGCAGTGGCAGGGCCATAGGTAGCAGTATAGGATGCAGCAGTGCAGAGGATGTTGGGCAGGGAGTTCTAGCATCAGCACAAGTACCAGTGTCGTATAATCAAAGTGATGCTCAGTGTGAAGTATTACTAGAGCACAGTCCTTGCTAAGAGGGAGTATTGATTTGGGGTAGCATCGGATGTGCTCTAGCCATGAAAATTGGTGGAGAGGCTAAAGCACGAGATCTCCAAGACCCAAAAATGGTTTGGGTAGATTCTACCCGGTTTAGGAGATATTAAAATAATTTATATTTTTATTGGAGTTCCTAAGTCTAAACTTAGGAAAAATAAAATATTAATGGTTATTAATATAAAATTGGGTTAGAAGGTTCTAAAAGAAATGGATCAAGCCAAATCTAATCTTCGTCGTTGATTAGAGAAGAAATCTCGGTTGTTGAAAGACCAACAGGAAAAGTATAAGAGGAGGCTTGAGGGTTAGTTGGAGAGCACACCAGAGTGATCAGTCATTCGATTTTCTAGAGAGGGGTTTGCTAAGAGAAATCAAATCAGTGATCAGTTGTGGGAAGGGGTAGTGAGTACGAGACAGAGAGGCAGAGATAGTGCTAAGAGACCAGCGCAAAAGCAGAGAGGCAGACACTGGGCCAAAGGGAGCCACACAGAGGCAGAGGGGATTGCGCAGAGGCTGCAGGAGTGACGTAGAGGGCTGTAGAGGCTGTGAAGTGCCTTAAAGGGCTGACACAGAGGGTTTCAGGCTGACGCAGAGGCTAGGTGGACTGACGCTAAGCTTCAGATTGTGCTGGAGAGGGTTTCGTGGGGAAGAATTTCCGAATATCTGCTTCCGAATAGAGAGGTATTATTGCCGGATCATTTTCTCTATCAAGTGAGCCAGTTTGGCACCCAATTGTACTTAGAAAGACATCATAATAATATAACCCTCAGAATTGCTACACTAGTTTTCCCAAGTTGGGTTTTTCTGGGGACGAGTTGTCCAAAAATAATGGTGTCACTTGTGCGTTTGCTATTTCTTTCAGTTGTTGATCTGTAGATGGTTGAGACAGTATTATGTTTATTTCAATATTTGTATAGTTAAATATCTTGTTCGTAATTAACAAGTAGGAGAAATAAACTAGAGAATACAGATAAAATTTCTAATGGGTAATACTTAGAAATTTCAACATTGTGTGTTTCTCTGTTATTTTCAGTTGACGATTTGTAGATGGTTGAGACTGCATTTGTGTTTATTTTCAGTATTTATATGGTTAAATAACTTGTTAAAGAACAAAACAAATAGATGAAATAAACCAGATAGTGCAGGAAGAATTTCTAACGGGTTAGACTTAGAAATTTCAACATGGTATCAAAGCGTTGTAGATCACAGGAGCGCTGAAGGCACTAGCTAAATCAGAAAATTTGTAGCAGAAACCGCTGTCCCGAGAGACAGAGTTGTTCCTAAGCAGAAGGCAGTTGTGAAGGAGTGACGTAGGGGGCCTACGTCGTCATTTCGAGCTAGAGAGAGGGCCAGCGCAGAAGCAGTGAGAGGCAGAAGAGGTTAACGAAGAGCCACGTCATCCTGCTCATCCAGGTAGGAATGACACAGTTAGCCAGAGGAGTGATTCAACCTTGCCGGGATTGCGCAGAGCTGAGAGACTCAGTTTCTTCAGCTGCTGAGACCTAGGGAGTTGTGGGCAGATTATGGATTGGGAAGCTAGTGGGGTGTTGTTTCTATCGAAGCAAAATAGTACCTAATGGGACAGAACCAAGGTAGAGGGAGTCGCTACCTCGGCGGATTTCTAACCAAGAAATCCAAATCAATGTTGCAAGAGAAAAGGGGATCAGAGTGGAGCGGTTCGACAGTTGGAAAGAGGATTTCCAGAGGGAAATCAAGACTTAAAGGGAGTCGAGGAGAAGATTTCCAGAGGAAAATCGACACTCAGAGGGAGTCGAGGTGAGAACTTCCAGGAGGGAAGTCGAGACTCAGAGGGAGTCGAAGAGAAGAGCAGAGATGGCAAAGAATGGACTGAGGGATCAGGACAGGTTGGACGGAGCATCCAACTTTGTCATCTAGAAGGCCAGGATCCTGTCTATTTTGGATAGACATCACATCAAGGCCTTTGCCTTGAGAACCGTGGCTATCCCAGTCGACCTAGCTAATAACGAAAGGTATGAGGATGCAATGGCCAAGGCAAAGTGCATAATGCTTGATGGGGTCAAGGATCATGTATTTCAGCATATTGCCAAGAAGAACATGACAAAGGGGATGTGGGATACCTTGACGACATTATATCAAGGCACTTCCGTGCAGAGGAAGATGCTACTGGAGAATCAGCTGCAATTGTATTAGATGCAGAAGGGGGAGTTGATAGATCTATACCTCAGCAAGTTGCAGGAGATTTGAGACCAACTGACTTCCATAGGGGCCACACCGGATCAGGAGTTCATGGTGAGGACTGCCCTAAACACAGTCTTCAAGGAGTGGGAGACATTTGTCCAAAGCATTTTGGGCAGAGAAACTCTTCCAAGATGGGAAGAGATGTGGGCAGCTCTTCACCAAGAAGAGATCAAACGACTGACCAAGGTGGGAAGTAGCAGCAAAGGAAGTCGAATCAAGAAAGAGGAGGAGGAGGATGCTGTTTTGGCATCTACGGGACAACATTGCAAGAGAAAGAAGAAGGACATCTCCAAGATAAAGTTCTTCCACAGTGGGGAGTTGGGTCATTATGCAACCCAGTGTCCCAGGAAGAAGAATAAGGGAGAGGCTTCTGACTCCAAAGCAGATCCAACAAAGGTGGAGAAAGAAGTCGAGATGGATGATGACTATGCCATGAGTGCTCATGCACCTCTAGGGAAGAGGTGGGGAGACATCGAGCTGTAGTCAAGAGGACTGCAGAAGATGTGGGGTAAGATCCTTGAGGTACCCAAACTCTTGGATCATATCCGGCTACGGGAGCCTCGAGTGACAGTAGCAGGATGACAAATGTCGGTAGAAGCAAGATGTAGATGCAGCGGCAGAACAATGCTAGAGTGCAGGGATCTGTAGCAGCGCAGTGAGAGTTGCAGCAATGCGAGAGGCACAGAGGAGGTTGTAGCAGTGCAGAAAGGCACAGAGGTGTTTGCAACAATGTGAGAGGCACAGAGTTGTTGCAACATTGTAGAGACAACTGAGGGAGCACAGAATAGCAGCAGAGGGAGCTTCAACATGAGGAGGCCTTCTAGCCTGATAAGGATGTCAGTAGATGGGTAGATTAGTTACTTACTTCTCAGTAACTGAGTTGTAGTGCAATAATAGCAATGGCAGTGCTATAGGTAGCACGATGCAACATGATGAGAGAGAGCTATAGTGCAGATGCAGTGTTGGGAGGAAGGACTAGCAGCAACACGGATGCAGAGGGAGTTGCAGTATAGATGTAGCAATGGTAGTGGCAGAGCCATGGGTAGCAGTAAAAGAGGCAGTAGTGCAGAGGATGTTTGGCAGCATGCCAAGCATCAACACAGGTATTGGTGCCGGATGATCAGAGTGATGTTCAGTGGTGGAGCATTACTAGAGCACATTCCTCGCTAAGAGGGAGTGTTGATTTGGGGTAGCATCAGATATGCTCTAGCCATGAAACTTGGTGGAGAGGCTAAAGCACATGAGATCTCCAAGACCCAAAATGGTTTGGGGAAATTCCACCAGGTTAGAGAGATATTAAAATAATTAATATTTTTAATGGGTTCCTAAGTCTAAACTTAGAAAAATAAAAATATTAATGGGTATTAATATAAAATTGGGTGAAAATGTTCTAAAAGACATGGATCAAGCCAAATCTAATCTTAGCCGTTGATTAGAGATTTAATCTTGATTGTTGAAGACTCAACAGAAAAATTATATTAGGAGGCTTGAGGGTCAGTTGGAGACACACCAAGATTGATCAGTCAATTCGATTTTCTAGAGCAGGGTTTGCTGAGAGAAACCGAACAAGTGATCTAAGTTGCAGCGAGGGGCAGTGAGTGCATAGCAGAGGCAGAGATAGTGCCGAAGGACTAGCGCTGAGACAGAGGAGGCTACGCAGAGCCAGCAGGAGCCATGCAGAGGGCCAGAGTGACTGTACATAGGCTAGCAGGGCCTACGTGGGTGACGCAGAAGGCTAGAGAGCCAGCGCAGAGTAGTAGCAGGCTGACGTAGAGGGATTTTGAGTGATGCAGAGGCCAGGAGGGCTGACGCGGAGCTTCAGAGAAGCGTCAGAGAGATTTTTGTGGAGTAGACTTGCTAAATATCTTCTTCTGAAGATAGGTATTACTGCCAGATTGATTTCTTTGTTGGGTGAGCCAGTTTGGCACCCTAATACTCAAGAAATCTGCTTAATAATAAAACCCTCAGAACTGCTTCACTGGTTTTCCCAAGTTGGGTTTTTCCGGGGACGATTATCCAAAAATAATGGTGTCCCTTGTGTGTTTGTCTGTTATTTTCAGTTGATGATCTATAGATGGTTGAGACTGCATTTGTGTTTATTTTCAATATTTATATGGTTAAATAACTTGTTAAAGAACAAAACAAGTAGGTGAAATAAACCAGATAGTGCAAGAAGAATTTCTAAGGGGTTGGATTAGAAATTTCAACACATCTACTCCAAGAACAATTCAACTCCCTTTGATGAGTTGTGGGTGCAGTGCATATTGGAAGAATCAAGGATAAAGGTCAAGGATGATATTGGATCAAATGAGAAATCTCAAGCCTTTCTAGCCCGAGTCAAGAAGTTGAATAAGGGAAAGTTTGGTAAGTCCAAGAATAAAGACATGTCCAAGGTTCAATGCTTCAAGTGCAATGAGTTTGGACACTTTAGGAGGGACTATCCAAGCCTACAAAACAACAAGACAAAGGAAATGTGTGAAGCTTATGTAGCTGAAGTAGTGGGAGAACCTGAGAAGAAGGCAAAGAAGGAGGAAGTGAAGGAAGGATCTTTACTACTAAAGAAGGTTCACTAACTATCAGGTTCTTTGTAAATATTAATCTTTCTTTTAGGATAGTATGTTTTGCATAGCATCATAAAAAGAAACATATGATAGTAACATGTTTAGAATTTACATGATTAAGTTGCTTTGTAGAGATCATCTAGATAAATGGATAGATAGACCATCTTTCATATTGATCATCTTGATATCTAACATTATGTTAGTACTTGTCATCTTGCTTAGTTGAATCATCATGATTCGAGAAAGACCATCATTTTGGAAGGACTTTGGGAAAAACATCATGACAAGGTTAGTAGACATTCCATGTAATGTGGAATTAGTACTGGTAAAGGAATGAAAGAATATAATGGGTCAGTACATAGGCTCTTTGCGAGATATATGGATAGCTTGATGATCGGATGAAAGCATAGGAATGCATGTTGGACTTAAAACTTTGGATAAGATTCATATGTGTAGAATCTTGTGGAAGGAAAGTTGGTCATAAAATATGCATAGGAATATGGATATATGATGGTTAAAAAGAATAGATTTGACTTACTTAAGGATTTAAGACTTTCTCTAGAATATATATAATAACGATTAACATCTAGTACAGTCTCCGGAAGAAAAAGTTGTAACTTAGTAATCAAGTTCAATCCTTGGGCACTCTAATGCATGAAGGAAAAGTCATGTGGAGATGAGGATGTTGATGAAGCGAGAAAGTCATCATGATGAGGTAAGTCTAATTTTTATTGTTATTGGTTATCTGGTTAACATATTATTTTTGTTGCCTAGAAGAATGTTGCACGAATATATGATGGCAGTTGAAGCAAGTTCAACTATATGGATGAAGGATAGTGAGGGAAGCTCTATATTCGGTACATGACAACTGAGAAGTCAAGATAGGGACATATTGAGATTGAAAGGTAGCGGTGCGAGAAGATAACCTAAAGGTCAAAGGAAGATCACTTTTAAGAAGAAGCTATGATCAACTTGAAGTTTGGGAAGGCTCAATGTAATGCCTTTACATCAAAGAAGAAAGTGATGAGCAAGAAGATTGGCCTAGAACCTGTCACATGATCGAAGAGAGAAGTTGGCTCTATGATACCTTGAAAGAAAGAAAGCTCGATGATGAAGACGAAAGAGGGAGCCAAACAACTATGAAGAACTGGTAGTTGATACTCTTATGAAGACAAGTTGTAAGGCTTGTGATGATGATTTCCCAAATAGAAAGGAAGTCTAGATCTCCTCTAGTTTTGAGAGGGAGTAAAGGAGTCTCCTTGTATAGGAGCCAGTTTCTATTCTCGGGATTAAAGGAGAAGAGGGATGTCCTCTCTGGTTGAGAGGGAGTGATGTTGGACATCACTTGTGTGTTCTCCTCTTCAGGTGATGAAGAGAGAATGGTGGAGGATTGGATAAGCATCTGTGGTTTCCTTGAGGATATAGCATCCAAGAAAGGAAAGGGACTAACACTCTTTGAGGATGGGACAGGTATCCAAGAGAAGAGTGGTCGAAGAGGACTGATGTTCTTTGAGGACTTAGAATTAGAGATCCAAGATAAGAATAGTCCTAATAGGAAATACCTTGTAAACATTCGGATGGGGTATGTACCTTGTAGAAGTAGTGTGATATCACACATAAAGCCTCCCAGCATAATGCTCTTGATTAAAGTAGAGCTTGTCCAATTCGGCCTCGGGGACAGTGTTGGTCACGATGATGTTTCTTACAGTATGGCTTATCAATCCAACTCTTCTTGTGAGAACTCTACAAATTGAGATATGATGTTGTACTGGTTGTACAATTATGAAGAGGGAGTGTTGAGAAATGTAATTAGTTTCGTTCTTCATAATGTTTGTACTCATTTCAAGATGTATCCTATGTAACAAACAAGAAAAGAAAAGAAAAAATTATTATTATTAAAGCACGGGTTTCATGCTCATTATTGATGGTCCTCTAGGTCAAAGCATGTTCTTCGTGCTTCTAGGGTTTGTTAGGTCTTAGGATTTATTGTCATGAGTCAAAGTAGTCAACATCATGTTTATAAGACTGTTTTGGGAAAAATGGAATTGTAAAAAGAATTATTTTGAGTCTAGAAAGTCTGAGAAACTCCAAAAGTACAAGTCGGCCCTGGGAACATCAAGTTGGCCTAAAGGAGGGAATTTGACTCCACAAGTTCAATCTATCAAGAAAGAGTTTGATCTGAAGCTGGGAAGCAAGAAGAAGAAGAGTGAAGGTTTGGGATAAGAAAGAAGGACAAAATATTTATGTTTTTGTCTCTATCTCTCTCACATGTATGAAGTTCTAGGGTTTCTAGAGTTGCAGAAGGTAGCTAAAGTTGCAGGTCTAAGTTGCAGTAGGACAAAGTGCAGAATCTTGTCGCTGGAAAGGAGAAAACCCTATATTGACCTCGTTTACCTTGGGAGAGTTATCTTACTCTATGAAGGTCTTAAGAGGAGCCTGGATTAGGGTTTCCAGAAAAGCTACAAGGCTGAAATTGTAGGTTCGAAGTTGCAAGTCAAATTGCAGTATCGAAGCTAGCAGGTCGAAGTTGCAGCGTGTAGCAATTTGGTGCATAATAAAGGAAGGACTTGAGGAAGGGTTGACTTGGTTCTAGGGTTTCGGTCTTTGTATCTCATTTGAAGTAGATTCTATGAAGAGAAAAGTTTTTGAGTTTTCCCCTTGGAGGGGTTTTTCCCTGGCTTGGAGCCTAATATCAGTGTCCTCTAATGTTAAAGTTTATGTTCTTGATATTTGTTTGAAGAAAGTTCTAACTAAAAGAACACAAGAAAGCTAATAAGTTCACAAGAAAATATTAAGGAAAGAAAAATAAGATTAATAAGCTGCCACTATCCATTTTCCAACAAGACAATCCAAGAAAGGAAAGGTACTGACACTCTTTGAGGATAAGACAGTTATCCAAGATAAGAGTGGTTGAAGAGGACCGATATTCTTTGAGGATTGGGAATCCAAGATAAGAATAGTCCTAAAAGGACATATCTAGTAAACATCCAGATGGGGCATGTGCCTTAGAGGTAGTGCGATATCACACGTAAAGCCTCCCAGCATAATGTTCTCGAATGAAGTTCAGCTTGTCAAGTTAGGCCTCAATGACAGTGATGGTTATAATGTTGATGCTTACAACTACCTTATCAATCTGACTCTTCTTATGAGAACTCTTTAGTTAGAGAACAATGTTGTACTGGTTGTACAATTATGAATACCTAAGAGGGAGTGTTGGAAATGTAACTAGTTTTGGTCTTCATAATTGTTATTGTACTCATTTCAATATGTATCTTATGTAAACAAACACAAGAAGAAAGAAAAAACTATTATTTTAAAGTATGGGTTTCATGCTTCTTATTGATGGTCTTCTAGGTAAAAGCATGTTCTTCATGCTTCTAGGGTTTGTTAGGTCATAGGATTTATTGTCATGAGTCAAGAGAGTCAACATCATGACTATAAGACCCTTTTGGGCAAAATGTATCTTGTAAAAGAATTTATAATTAGTCTAGAAAGTCCTAGAAAACTCCAAAGTACAAGTTGGCCCTAACAGCTACAAGTTGGCCTAAAAGAGGGAATGTGACCCCTTGGAAAGGCTATATATAGAAGCACTTTCACATGCATACACACAAGTTCAATCTCTCAAGAAGAAGTTTGATCTAAGGCTGAGAAGCAAGAAGAAAAGAAGAGCGAAGGTCTAGAAGGAAAGGAGAAGGAAGAAAAGTTGTTTTTGGGCCCTATCTCTCTCAAATGTGGGAAATCTAGGGTTTCTGCAACTTTAGGGAAGGCTGAAATTGCAGGTTTAAATTGCAGAAGATCGACTTGCAATATCAAGTTGTTGGAAGAGCAAATATTTTGTTTTGACTTTGTTGACCTTGACAAGTATTGTCTTGCTCAAAGGAGGATCTCTTGAAGAACTGTCTTAGGGTTTATGCAACAACTACAAGTTTGAAGTTGTAGGTCAAAGCTACAGGGTCGAAGTTGTGGATCGAAGTTGCAGTTAGAAGTTAGCTGATACAGGATCAAGCCTTGTTGATCTGATCTACTTGGAAGGGCTTCTTGGAGGGCTGACTTGGTACTAGGAGGAGAACTTGGTCTAGGGTTTGGGTCTTTGTTGTCTCATTTGAAGCAGATTTTGTACAAAGAGAAGAGATTTTTTGGGTTTTCCCCTTCGAGGGGTTTTACCCAGGCTTGGAGCCTAATTTCTATGTCCACTGTCTTTACTGATTTTCTCTTGATATTTGTTTGACGAAAATATCTAATAAAGACACTTCAAAAGATTAATAAAGTTCACAAGCAAATATTAAGGAATATGGAAAATTTGAATTAATAGTTGCCACATTGAATTTTCCAACATAAAGGAGCCAATTTTAAACCTCTAGGAAGGGGGGAAAATTTGTGCGTTATGGGGAACACCGAGGAGAGAGGAGCCCATGACTATAGAAGGAAACAAGGAAGCATTGGAGCGCATATTTTGACTATTATACTTTAGAATTACAAACCTCTTGGAGTTATTCAGCGTAGGAGAGTAGAGTGTTGTTGAGCACCGGGATTTCAAGCGAAATATAGCGTAGTTTTAGAGAACTTCGAGTGTCTCCCTAGTTGGGGGGGAGTCCATCTGGGGCTTCCACAACGCTATATTTACAACATAAATTCTAGTGGTGCATACTACTAGGGCGTAGAGGCAACTCGAGTTAGGAGAATTTGGGTCAGCTACAATGATTTGGGTGAACCGAAAATTGCAGGTAGATTTCCTATATTGGATTTGTAGGGCTGGTGTTGGGCGATTCTTGTGGGCCGAATTTACTTATTTCTGGCAGTGTATGGGCCTTTCTAGCAAAAGCCTGCGCAGGTATAGGAGAGGAGAAGATTGGGAGGCTAGGGAGCTAGAGGATTTGGCATTCCGGGAGGGAGGTTTTGATTAGAGAGTAGATTCTTCAATGGAGGAGCTTGTGGATTGCTCCAACAGATAATTCCTACAGCAGAACATAGTGGCAGCTAGTTGGGCAACTCACACCATTTTACGGGTTTTCTCTCAACTTGGAGTTGAGCCAAACCCTTACTGGGTTTTTGTGGGCTTTTGGAGAGGAGTCTGAGGCTAGAGTTTCAAAGCATTTCGAACAATATTCAGAGAAGAACCCTCCAATTCAGTTGGTAGCCAGCAAAGATTCCTTCTGTGTAATATCCCTAATGGAAATTTTAACAGTAGATACCATAAATGAACTTGAACAACAAAATAATTGGAAATAGAAACACAACCAGCGAATTGATACATAAATAGATGTCAATAAAATTGTGGAGCCATTTTATTAATCCAGTGAAAAGAGTACATCAACATGAAGGAATAGTGGAACCTGAGCTTGCCTAGCAAGCAGAGCAAAACCTAGAAAAAGATCTCTAACCCAACTGATGAATGGCTCTGGCAATGATGTGGATGGTCTGATGAGAACACTGTTGCAAATCGGCTACGAAAAAACTGCTAACTCTAAAACTCCAATGAAGCACCATGAGATTTTTAAGTGAAATCTCCTCAAGAGGGTTGGGTTTTCGTCCACACCCACTAGCAAACCCGAGGGTTTCCGTCCTAGAGCTATAGTTGAAGTAGAGAACTTGGTTCTCAACCTCTCATACAAGAAGAAATATCAAATCCAAGACGTTCTCTAATGGCCTCCTCCTATTTTTCTAGATCTGATGGAGCCCTCTAGAGCTCCTATTTTATTATTATTTTAATCATTGAGCACATTTCCCTCAATTAAAATATCTTTTTAATGTGGGAAAATGGTAAATTGGCCACCATACTCTCTCCAACCACTGGAAGTCACTCCTTAGCATCCCATCCTGTAGATCTTCTCGTTCTAGTTCCAACGAGCTATTACACTGAGGCATTCCATCAATTAATCTTCCCGGGATGCCACCTCAAGCATAATTCATTAAGTTAGGCCCCATAATAATGCTATTTTCTAAAAGTTGTTGAAATGCAACATAACAAAAGGCAAACTGTGCAGATGATGGAATATGCCAAGTGAATGTCATTGGATCCCATAAAGACTCCTCAAAACTCCTCGGAACCCCTGATGACATAAACATGCTCCCATGGCCGGGCCATCTCGTGCCCTGGAAATCCACCCTGGTTGTACTATAGAGGAAATTAAAAGTGGGGACATAAAAAATCCTCCTGCCCCAAGATTGCTTACCCTCAAGCAATCCAAACATGTCCACCTTAGAGGCATCTGCAAACTAATACCAGGATCCCATATGAACCATTGGGTTATAATGCCATGCCTCCATGTTAACCAATCATGAACGGATCCCAAACAAATCTCCCACTCATCCTGCTATAAATAGATCCGCCTGGATCTCAATGCCACTCTGACCAAACATCTTCGCTTATATCCCATGGCTCTAACTCGGCTCTATCTCTGGCCATAAATGTTGCTCCACCAATAGAATACCAACTCATCACCTCTCACCAGTCTAACCTTAGCACAGACCAAGGTCAACCCCACTACTTGATGCAGGTCTAATGAAAATGGTATGTTGATGAACTGTCGACCTACATCCCTCTGCCAACCTAAACATGCAATGTCCCTTACATCTAAGGGCTTCTGATGTACTATGTCCCTGAATAAAAACACTACTTCATCAATAGGATAGAAAACTCATGATCACCCACCAATCTATCCTGAATGCATAGGCACCTGTATATGGAACAAGTCCCCTATATTGCGCCATGCCCATCTCACACAACTTTGCCTGGCCAATCAACGACTTTGTTAGGCAAATCAACAATATCCATAGAGAAAATCTAGTCTCTCTCCCTATAATGGGTACACATGACCAAACTATACTGCATGTTGTCTATGTACTCCTGGAGAGGGCTACTCCCTGATAGTACTGCAGCTCTGCAAGTTGCCTGTGCATCTGTCTGCACCTCATCAATGGGTTGGCCCAAAGATGTAAGCACCACCATCTCCAAAAGATCCTCCCTCATCTGACCAAAAACTCCATGCTCCTCCAGTCTACCAACCCCTTGCTAAACTAACCTATCAGACTCCAACACCTCCTGACAACAAGTGTTTGCAAGTACTACAATCCTGCTGGCTGTCTGTGCATCTGTTTGTTCCTCATGAATGGTTGGTCCAAAAGATGGTTGTTCATCCTCCTCTATCATGGGCTCAACATGAGTCATTGACTGACTCTCCAAAGATGGCCCATCATGTGCACTGTGCTCCACTATGTGTTTCTCATGCTCCTTAGAGGTGTCCATGGACTCAACTGTAGGAGAAAAATCCTCATCTTGAAAGTCA
Source organism: Pinus tabuliformis (assembly GCA_031772625.1). Lineage (NCBI taxonomy): Eukaryota > Viridiplantae > Streptophyta > Pinopsida > Pinales > Pinaceae > Pinus > Pinus tabuliformis. Next base: position 484,333,953 of record CM062811.1, on the reverse strand, counting down.
GAAGGAATCTCCTCCTGATCTTGCCCTATCATCTCCTACACATCACTTAAACATGAGTGGTCAGGTCCCCAAGGTTGCTTGCAGATGAAGCAAAGACCATTCCTCCTCAGCTCATTCTTGCTGCATGATCCACCAAACCTGAGAAGCTCCTCCCTGGTCAACTACCTCTTGAACAACCCAATGTTTTGCTCAACCAACCTTTCAGCTAGTTCATAAGCAACAGGTGAGACCATATGCTCCTCCCTCCAAATGGCCAACAATTTAAACTATAACTTCTTGTAGTTGGCATCATGATCTCCCATAATTGAAGACAAGATGGACTGCATGTGTGTTTTGACCATGTCTGGATGATGTTTCTTAATGCAAAAAAAGGATTGGAACATTTGAAAAATCAGTTCATCACACTCTAGATCAAACATGATGTCATAGGTTTGGAGTTTGTGTTGAATTTTCTAAGTCTATCCGTTAGAAAATTAATATGTATTCTGCTAGTTTATTTCTTCTACTTGTTAAAATTCGAACAAGTTATTTAATACATTTAAATATCGAAATAAACACAATACATTCACAACATCTATAGATCATCAACTAAAAGAAAACAAGCACACAAGTGACACCGTTATTTTTGGACAAGTGTCCCTAGAAAAACCCAATGCGGGAAAACCGGTGCAGCTATTCAGAGGGTTATATTATTATGCAGTCTATCTGAGTACAACTGGGTGCCTAACTGGCTCACACGACAGAGAAAAATACACGGCAACAATACCGTTATATTAGGAAACAGGTATTTAGAGAACCTGTCCCACGAAACCCTCTCCGGCACAACTGAAGCTTAGCTCTGGCCCTTCTGGCCTCTGCGTCAGCCTTCTGCTGACCTGCGTCAACCCCAAGACCCTCTGCGTCAGCCCTCTAAGGCACAACGCAACCTCTGGGACCCTCTGTGTCACTCCAGTAGCCTCTGCGTGGATGACGCAGTCCCTCTGGCCTCAGCGCTATCTCTGCTGGGCTCTTCGTATCCTAGACTGGTTGCTGCTCTCGCTCTCTCTGCTTCTGCGCTGGTCTCTCAGTATTGTCTCTGCCTCTCTGTCTCGTACTCACTACCCCTCGATGTTGATCACTAATTCAAATTTTCTTAGCAACCCTGCTCTAGCAAAATGAATGACTAATCACTCTGGTGTGTTCTCCAACTCACCCTCAAGCCTCTTCTTATACTTTTCTCGTTGGTCCTTTAACGACCGAGATTAAATCTCTAATCAACGACTAAGATTAGATTTGGCTTGATCCATGACTTTTGGAACCTTCTAACCCAGTTTTATATTAATACCCATTAATATTTTATTTTTCCTAAGTTTAGACTTAGGAACTCCATTAAAAATATTAATTATTTTAATATCTCCCAAACCGGGTGCAATCTGTCCAAACCATTTCTGGGTCTTGGAGATCTCATGTGCTTTAGCCTCTCCAATAATTTTTGTGGCTAGAGCACATCCGATGCTACCCCAAATCAACACCCCCTCTTAGAGAGGACTGTGCTCTAGTAATACTCCTCACTGAGCATCACTCTAATCATCCGTCACTGGTACCTATGCTGAGGCTAGGCCTCCCTGCCCAACATCCTTTGCATTGCTGCATCTTGTACTATTGCCCATGGCCCTACCACTACCACTCTTGCATCCTTACAACAACTTCCTCTGCATCCGTGTTGCTACTGGTCCATCCTCCAACACTGCATCTGCACTGCATCCCCCTCTCATCATGCTGCATCGTGCTGATGCACCGCAGCTCAGTTACTGAGAACTAAGTAACTGATCCACCCAACTTCTGACATCCTTGTCAGGCTAGAAGCACTCTGGATGTTGAAGCTCTCTCTGCCACTAACAAGTGCTCCCTCTACTGACCTCTGCGTTGCTGCAACAACTCCCTGCATCTCGCACCATTGCACACCTCTCTGTGCCATCCTGCATTGGTGCAACACTCCCGTGCTTCTCACACTGTTGCAACCTGCTAGCCTCGTGTTATCCGGGGACTCCTGCACTGTAGCACACTCTACCGCTCCATCTGCATCCTCTCTACCTACATCCGTTACTCCTGCTACTCCTCTTTGGGGCTCCCGTAGCAAGGTATAATCTAAGAGGTTGGGTACCTCAAGGATCCTGCCCCTCATCGCCTGTAGTCCTCCTAACTACAGCTCGATTTGTCCCCACTTCTTCTCAAGTGGCACATGAGCACTCATGGCACAATCGTCATCCTCCTCGACTTGTTTCTCCACCCTTGTTGGCATTGCCTTTGAGTCAAAAGCCTATCCCTTACTCTTCTTCCTTAGACAATGGTTCGCATGGTGACCCAGTTCCGCAGAACGGAAGCACTTGACCTTGGAGAGGTCCTTTTTCTTCCTCTTCTCCTACTTTCCCGCAAATGCTAGAGCCGCATCCTCTTCCTCTTCCTTCTTGATCCTCACCCCTTTGCCGCTACTCCCCGCCTTGGTCAGTCGTCTGGTCTCTTCTCGACGAAGAGCTACCCATAGTTCTTCCCAATCCAGAAGACTTCGTCCTACCCAATATGCTCTGGACAAATGTCTCCCAATCCTCGGAGACTGCGTTAAGTGTGGTCCTAACCATCAACTCCTGATCTAGCGTGGCCCCTATGGAAGTTAGCTAGTCACGGATCTCCTTCAACCGACCGAGGAAGACATCTATCTGCTCTCCCTTCTGCATCTGCTATGACCTTAGCTGATTCTCCAGGAGCATCTTCCTATGCATGGAAGTACGTTGGTACAATGTCTTCAAAGTGTCCCACGTCTACTTTGTCGTTTCCTTCTCGGCAATATGTGGCACCACATGATCCTTGACCCCATCAAGGATGATGCACTTTGCCTTAGTCATTGCCTCCTTGTAGTGACCAATCCAGGGGTCTAGATTAGACTAAATTTAATGTCAACCAAGGTAGGTAAACTTAGAGGCACGTGTCTACAATCTATAGACCTAAAAGGATCTCATCTACCTAGATAAGTGTCTACTATGACAGGCTACAACACTCTTTTACAAGAGATTGGAATATGTTTCCTTTCACACTTTAAACACTCAGATCATCTAATTTAATTAATTGTTCTAAAAACACAGCGTGTTACTAGTATGAGTTTTCAATCCTCTTACAAGGATATCATTCACAAAAACTCTTTCTGGGTAACACACTAAGCATCCTAACAATCAAATTCATGAAAACTAAAGACTCTTTTAAGCATACTAAAACTCAAATGCATGAAAACAGAGTCCACAGAGATACTTCGAAATTCAGTGCTCATTAAATCTTTTACAAGATCTTGTTCAATAATTTAGCAATTGAAGTTTCAAGCTATCACCATGAATCATACAATAACACTCGCAAGAACTTCTAATCAAATTAATTAATTCACAAGCAAAGAAATGGCATCAAATGCTATTCAGATCTGAAGTCTAAATGCTATGAAAATGAAATGAAAGTATACCAGTCCCCACGTAGGGCCCGTCGACGCGCTGATGGTACACTTAGAAAACTTTAGATGATGAAATCGTTAACACATAAAACACTGGAATGATGAAACGCTGCCTGTGATTAAAGTCTGGAAATCAATTACATGCAAGAACAGAGTTCTGGTAACAATACAATACGCAGTCTTAAGTCTGCTCAATGTCTATTATCCTTCGTTCACTAACATTCCTTAAGGTTTACAATCGAATGTACATACATTATCACGCAGATGTTTATGCTTTTACAGTCAAAAAGGCGATTTTTGTTTTTTTTTTCTAATCTTAACTGATTTCTAAAACAAAACGAAATCAGTTTAGGTAACTTTGGCTTTTTGCTGCTTTTATGACCAAAAAGGCTGGGTTTGACCAGCATTGACCATGTATCCAGGAGCTCCAGATGCGATGCTGAATAGATCTTTCACCATGTATGTACATCCGTGATCACGTCCCTATCCTCTGTTTTGATTTTCCTGCCATGCCACGTGTCACAACATAAACCAATTACAGGAAGTCATGACATCCCGTAATTTTTTGAAAATTTCTAATTTTTAACATAAAAATCCACAAATTAAATTTAATGTAAAATAACAATTATAATGCTTAATTGATCAATTTCAATGGACTATGAGGGGTTTATGGGAGAAAATGATAGATGAATGATGGATTTTTAGAAGAAAAGGATGGCAATAAAATAGTACCAACACTCCTCGTACCTTTCATTAGCTGCCGGGTCAACTGGGATAGCCATCACTCTCAAGGCGAAGCCCTTGATACGATGTCTATCTAGAATGGACAAGATCTTGGCGTTCCAAACCACAAAGTTGGACGCTACGTCCAGCCTGTCCTGATCTCTCAGCCCATTCACGGCCATCTCGCTGCTCTTCTGTCGACTCCTTCGAGTCTCTCTACTTCCCGCCAAGAAGTTCTCAGTTCGACTCCTGTTGAGTCTCTCTACTTCCCACCTGGAAGTTCCTGTTCGACTCCTGCTGAGTCTCTTTACTTCTCGTATAGAAGTTCTCTTCTAGACTTCGCCTGAGTCCTAATTTCCCTCCTGGAAATCCTTCTGCCAACTGTCAAGTTGCTCCTCTCCGATCGCCTGTGCAACTACAACATTGATCCAGATTCTTTGGCTAGAAATCTGCCTTGGCAACAACTCCCTCTACTTTGGTCTTGCCCTGTTAGGTATTGTTCTAACCACAGTACCCCACCATCTTCGCTCTACAAACTACCCACAGCCTCCTATTCCCCAGCAACTGAAGGATTGAACCTCTTGGCTCTGCGCAATCCCGCACTGGTAAAACAGCTCTCGCAACCAACTGTGTTAGCCCTTCTAACCTCTGCGTAGCTCTGCATGAGTTAGTTCCTGCCCTCCTCAGCGTCTGTGTTGCCTCTCTTTGGCCCAGACTAATGACGCAGTCCCTTTGCGTCACTCCTTTCTCTGTCGCTTTTTGTAAGGATTAGCTCTATCACTCGGGACATCTGAATTTGCTGCAAATGCTCTCCTAAGCTGATGCCTTCAGTTTTCCTTTGATCTGCAACCACCCTCTGATACCATGTTGAATTTTCTAAGTCTATCCGTTAGAAAATTAATCTGTATTTTTCTGGTTTATTTCTTCTACTTGTTTAAATTCAAACAAGTGATTTAATACATTTAAATATCAAAATAAACATAATACAGTCACAACAAATACAGATCATCAACTGAAAGAAAACAAGCACATAAGTGACACTGTTATTTTTGGACAAATGTCCCTAGAAAAACCCAATGCGGGAAAATCGGTGCATCTATTCAGAGGGTTATATTATTATGCAATCTATCTGAGTACAATTTGGTGCCTAATCAACTCACCCAAGAGAGTAAAATACACAGCAGCAATACCTCTATATTCGGAAATAGGCATTCAAAAAAATTGTCCCACGAAACCCTCTTTGGCACAACTGAAGCTCAGTGCTGGCCCTTCTGGCCTCTGCGTCAGCCTTCTGCTGACCTGCGTCAACCCCAGGACCCTCTGTGTTATCCCTTTGAGGCATTGCGTAGCCTTTGGGACCCTCTACGTCACTCCTACAGCCTTTGCGTGGATGAGCAATCCCTCTGGCCTCTGCGCTGTCTTTGTTGGGCTTTGCGTAGCCTGGACTGGCCATTGCTCTCACTCTCTCTGCTTCTACGCTGGTCTCTACCTCTCTTCCTCATACTCACTGCCCCTCGCTGTTGATCACTAATTCAGTTTTGCTTAGCAACCCCACTATAGCAAAATGAATGATTGATTACTCTGGTGTGTTCTCCAACTCACCCTCAAGCCTCCTCTTATACTTTCCTTGTTGGTCCTTCAAAGGCGGAGATTAAATCTCTAATCAATGGCTAAGATTAGATTTGGCTTGATCCATGACTTTTGGAACTTTCTAACCCAGTTTTATATTAATACCCATTAATATTTTATTTTTCCTAAGTTTAGACTTAGGAACTCCATTAAAAATATTAATTATTTTAATATCTCCCAAACCGGGTACAATCTGTCTAAACCATTTCTGGGTCTTGGAGATCTCATGTGCTTTAGTCTATCCACCAATTTTCATGGCTAACGCACATCCAATGCTACCCCAAAGCAACAGTTTGGTAATATCTTCTAAAATCCAGAGCTTTTCCCCAAAGGTAAGACCCACAGTGTTATCCAAATCCTGAAAGATCTCTACTATCAATCTGAAAACTCTCCTCATAACATCATCGTTGTAAGGAGGTATAGGTGCGGTCAACCTCATAATGTTACTGAGACAGGATGCAACTAGAAGTCTGACCCCTTCACAAAGTTCCCCCAAGAACTTGTTTTGTATGAGAGGAAGCATAACTGGTTTTAGAGCCCAAATTAATTTCTTACCTTCTAACTAGTTCACTTTAGAAAAAAAGTGCATCCAGTTCATCTAGTTTGAAAAGGACTTTCCATGTGACCCTCATGTGCTTCAAATATGTCCCAAGTGCAAATATTTTGTGCCTTATTTCTTGCCCCTTTTACACATCCTTTTGGTTGTTCTCTCTGAAGAATGGTATAGACCCCCTTTGAGAAGGGTCTACTGTTTGTTTTCGCTGGTCTATTAAGGGAGTTTATAAAGGTTTGATCCATGTTTTGGCTCAGCGATGACATGAATATCAAGTTTTGACACAATACAACACTTTGATTGACAACACAACAATGTTATGACAATGATATGACCAGCTGTCTACATAGACCTTTCATATACATGACACTAATCTCAACAGTGTCTTTTAACCCTCACTGACTAGCAACATATAGACATTACATTACTTTGATCAACATGCAATACATCTGAATGTCATCATGGTATACATTTGAATAACAGTGTATTCAACACAATTACATGGTTTAGAGATAACACAAGACCACCATCACATTGCGCTTCATCAATCAACCTTGCATAAGACCCTAGAACTTAACTCATTCATTCTGGACACAATGAAACTCCTCACTCTACAACAATAGTACGCATATCATTTGACTGGAAGCATACAGAAATCAACCCTCTTTCCCTCACAGGCAACCATTATAGGCAGTTGAAAACTTCCTCAAACTGGTCACTGAGTTTTGAGACTTCATGAATTTCTCTTGTAGCACGGAATGAGTCGATCTTGCGGACAAGATAGACCTTCCTAGAATCTAAAGAAGACCTAATGACAAGCAAACCAACCAGACACTATCTTTCTCTAAATATGCTTCAATAAACAATAGCAAACAAGTGTTTTTAGGGCCTACCTTTGGTCCAAAGCAAGCTTGTGGATGCCCTCGCTCCTTTGATCCAAATGAGCTCCTTTTCGTGAATTTGCAAACACAAACAAGGCAAACAAATTAAATAGCACCTGAAAAACCAATTGCATAAAACATATTTAACCTGAAAGTCAAGGAGTCCATGAAACAAATAACATAAGATACTTGTTGAGAAAAATGAGTTTGATTGTATTAATTCAAAAGAAGAAGAACTTTACAACCTTTGCCTTGACGCTGTACAAGCTCCTCCCAGGGTCCAACAAGAAGTCTCCTCTACTTTGACAAGTTTCACTCACTCCCCAATGAAGCCAAAAAGGTATGTGATCTCTCCTCTTAAGCTCAACTAGGAAGTCTTAATTTCACCAGCATTTACCCTCAAAATGTTTAGCTTCTAACCTCTCTAGTCCTCACCCCAATGCCTGTATTTATAGTGCAATGGAGGGAAGTTACTAGGTCCTCCTTCAAAGGGATAAAGCCCTCCTTCAAAGGGATAGCTCCTTTAGTCAAGGGATTAGCTCCTTCTCTTTTGGGATGCATGAACCACCTCAGAGTGAACAATCCACGTCAAAATTCCTTCTAGAAAACTCTAGAATTAACCCAAAGTGAGTTTTTTAAGATAAAACTTGCGCCTTTTGACTTTCACAGGGGTCCGCACCTACACCGTTAGGGACAGAGCGGGTAGGTACGCAGCTTTTGTACACAGAAGGTGCGGGACCGCAGGTGATCATGAGAGAAAGTGCGGAACTAGAGTTACATTGATTTTTAATGTCTTTCTCCCACTTTCAAAGCTTGATTTGAAGAGCTGAGGTCTTAGACTTGCTTAGGAGGACAGTACAAGTGATGATAGACCCATACTGACTATAAATAATCATAGTGACAATATTTTTGTGTAACAGATTGCCCCCTAAAGTGCGAAGTCTGTAGTAGATGAGGATTTCATTTATCATATAGGAAGAGTGAAGTACTTTATCATTTCGAGGATCATCTTGTGGAGAGCCCGGTCGGAACCTGTAAAAAACATTCAATGCAAGATATATATATGAGATAATATCATCACTGAGGTAGGCATTCCCATACTCAGATCAAAACTAACTAGAAAACTATCTATTGCCCTGATATAGGAATCATCTTGTAAAACATCACAAGTATAGACTCATGTGAACACAGTATGGACGCAGCCATCTGTTTATGAATAGTCCACAATATAATGAATACAAAATTCCTCGCAGCCTGGATGGTGGAAACTAGATCCAGGGTCTTCATTTCTACTTCCCGAAATAGTACGATTCTATCCATGCGAATAAATGTGTTGATGTCGAACATGGTAGAAACCACTTGATTACCAGTCAATGATGTAAACTGTTAACAAGTGTGAGAGAAACCACCAGTGATGTCAATGGTTCTCAAAGTACCCAGTACAATCCATGAGTTGAATAAATGTGTTGATGTCGAACATATCACGGAATCCTTCGATCGAAAGTCAATGATGTAAACTATCGTCAAAGGCGAGAAACCTGCCATTGAGGCATGCAGATCTCAAGGTACTGACGGTTCCTAGATCATCTTTCTAGATAATGAGCTGATTTCGATAGAAAGAGATCCGTCGTAAGCAAGCCCACAACACGAAATCATAGATCAAGTTGAAGAAATTTAGTTGCAAGGACTGACTCAGGGATGGTCAATATGGATGACAGATATTTTACATATGAATGGCTTATTGGCAGTGACCTCTTGAACACATAACGACACAACAGATGGCTTGGTGACAATTGACCCAAAGTTAATACCCAGAAACCGGCTGAAGACTTTCAATGTGGTTTGATCAACTGTTAGGCAAAGGATTTCCCAACCCAGGTGAATAAAAGTGTCGTGTTCAGGAGTTGTTACAAAGTATGACAAACAAACTTTTTTTTCTCTCTTTTCCCCCACCATTTCTGGCAAGTACCTCTTTATTTTTGACAAGCTTGAGGAGGATAACATTTGCTTGATTATAAGCTCATCCTTCGGATGAGTCCAACTTAGTTTAAATTCAAACCCTAAGAAGGAGTGGTTCATTCCTGTTTGTAATTGAACAGGTCCTTTACTGTGAAATTTTAACGAGTCCAGCATAGGAGAAACTTGGCGTTTTTCAATTTTAGAGAGTCTGAAAAAACTTAAGAAGACTCCAGGGTTGACCTTTTTCATAAATTTGTGTCTCCCAAGCTCGAAAAGTATAAAATAATACTTGAGAGAACCGCTTGATCTTTTACGACCAAGGAGTAATTTTCGTTATTAGTGCCCTTGACCCGAAAAAGTAAAAAAGCGATCAATGGCACGTCGTTTTATAACCAATATCGAATTCGAAACGACAAAAATCCGGCAATATTTTCATGTTTTTACGGTCGGAAAAGAGCTGTAAGTGGACCGTCTTTTAATTCCGTTTTAACGAGTTTAAAAGAAACACTCGGCAATCTTTTCATGTTTTAGGAGTCAGAAAAGAGCTTAAAGATGACTCTACATGTTTTTCTGTCGAAAATGATAGATTTCGCCTGAATAATCCTTTATTCTGCACAAAAACACAAACATTACTCATACCTGTTTGAAATGGATAAAAGCGTCGCAAAATACCTTTTCAAAGTGAAACATAAATAAATTTGCGATTTATTTACTCAAAAAACTTATAAAAAGGGCCTTTGTTGATTCATTTTTACCGTTTGTGTTTGGGTGAGAAAATAGTGCTTTTGCTTAGAAAACTTCCCGTGAAGATTGTGGAAAATCCAACCGTCGGAATCGAGCGTCGTCTTCTCCAGGTAATCCACATCATCCTACTCTTCATTTTCAACCGTTTAGTTTTTTGGTTTAGTCCTTCATTTCATTTCTTGGGAGGGTTTTTAGGCGCAAAACCCGCGCGCGAGGGTCTGCAGGTTTACCATTGCGGACCCGCGGACCCCGACTTTTTCTCCATTGGGAAAAAGCTCGGGATCCGCACCTTCCATGTAGACAAAGTGCGGACCCACGCACTGTGTTTAACTCGGAGGGTGCGTACCCCGCCGCAAGGGTTTTGAACCCAAAAATTCTCAAAAATAGACCAATCAAAATGTTTTCTAGCAATTTAATTAATCTTTATACTTGATGCAGAGAGTACATCATGCTATATTGGCGTGAACGAGAGCATGAGGACGTGGATGCTGCCGCATGGAATCATCAGCCTTCACTTAATGCTTTGAGGGCATGCGGACTGTACAAATTCTGGACCATTCCTGGCATGAGGGCTCAGGTGGATTTCTTACAGTGGCTGGTTGACAGATGGAGCATACAGGACCAGTGCTTTTTCATTGGCGGTCACCGGCTCGAAATCGAGCCGGCGGACATTTATTTCTTGACTGGTTTGCCTAAGAGAGGCGAAGACTTGACTCTGCACGGGACTAGGCGAGGTGGCCAGTTTTTCGATAGCCTCCGGCTAGAGTACTGCAACAGCCAGGCTAGAGACAAAGGGATAGACATAAAGACCATATCCCGTCCTGAGCTCATGGTGATTGCGTTTACTGTCACCAGACTTTGCGGAGCTGCCGCATTACATATTGCCACCGGATCCTAGATGCGTATGGCAGTTGATTGCTTTCGAGGCACCATCTTCAACTGGTGCAATGCTGTGCTAGCCAATGTGAAAGGCCAACTGACCAGGGCCAAGAGCGGACGACTAAAGACCTTTGGTTATGGGGCTTTGGTCATCAGTTTTGGCCTGGAGAGGGTTCCTATGCTGATCCCACAACACCTTACTGTTGGAGCTGGGCTTCCTCGAGAGCCCAAACTGATGCGATGGGTCACAGTCATGGCCCGTCACCCGGACGAGAGGACAGAGGTTGCTCAGTTCAAACCTGAGTATTTCCAATGGTTGGAAAACCAGGTCTTTTCAATTCAAGACTTCCCTTATGCTGGGATAGATTTTCGTGGTGACCCAGACATGGCTCTTCCACCAGGAGAGCAGTGGGACGAGTCAGGTAAAATCCTTTCCAACTTTTTCCTATTTTAATTTTTTTTTATTTTTCCATCGTCTCAAAACTTATAGTAAAAATTTCAAATGCAGATGTGGGTCCACAGCAACCAGCCACTCTCCGACCTTTCGAGAGGAGGCAACCAGTTGCACCCGTGCCAGCCCCACAGGACGAATCAGCAGAGGTTTTGGTCGAGTTGGAGGGTCATCTTGAGCGCTTGACAGGGGATATTCCTGAGACCACTATAGACGACATTCCTCGTCGACTTCAGCGCTATGTGATTGGAGTCCCGAGACCTTTTAGGAGGTTCCTTTGCAAGGTGGCCGGGCAGTGGTTTCTTATAGAGATCATCACCAGTGATAGGATGATCGCCTATTGTGGGCACATGTGACATTTTTGTTTTTTTGTACTTATCATTTTTGCCGATCATAAGGTGTTTTTCAACCTATGATCGAAGACGATGTATTTTTTGACACACTCCTATATATATATCACTATTACCGGCTTATCTTGTAAATCATGTTATGGAATGGTTTTAAATTTACATGTATGATCATTGCAATTGTCTATTTAACATTCGAGAAGCAATTGCATCTGCTAATGTATTTAAAGACCTTGGAATATGCTGATATTCAATGTAATCAAACTCACGTTCCAAGAGACGCACTCTCAAAAATAATCTTAATAACACTGGATTTCTAATGGCATACACTCTATTAAGCTGTAATACAACGAGTTCAGAATCTAACCTCACTATCAAACTCCGAATCCCAAATGAAATAGATTCAGATAATAACTCAATCACTGCAGTATACTCTGCAATGTTGTTTGTTGTTTGACCGAGGCTTACCCCATGCATAGAAACTAACTCGTCAGAAGGCGAATAGATAACCCAAGCTGCGGAAGAGATGTTCCGTGTATTACGACAAGCACCATCAGCAAATCCAATGTATGTTTGGAGAGGCATCGACATCTGCAATATCAAGAGTAAAACCAAGATAAGCAGGAATAATGACGGAAAAACACTCTCTAAGCTAAGCACACTTTTTTAAACTAAAACACACCAGCTAGAAAGAAAAACTATCCTAACTAAAAATCTCCATACCCCATTCTTTTAAGCATAATACCTCTTCAAGTAAATGCCATTTCTAGGTTTACCCAAAGAGTCCCCATCAAAGTCTACCAATTCATAAGCCCCTTTGGCTAGCTTTCGCTTGACAACATAGGGACCATGCCACATAGGAACAAATTTTCCACCGCCTAATTTATCATTAGCTTGATCATAAACTAAGACTAGATCCCCTTCCGAAAAATTTCGAGGGGTCACATTTCGATCATACTGAGCTTTCATTCGTTTTGCATGAGTCTCGATCGCCAATGCAGCATCACGTCGATTCTCATCTAATTGAGCCAAGTATAACAAATGCTTTTCCTCTTTGGAAGTGGCTGGAAGTAACTCGATGGCCATTTGCAGTGACAGGATTTCGCATTCAATGGGTAACACGGCTTCCAAACCATAGACTAGTTGGAAAGGAGTGAACCCTGTTGATGTTTTTACTGAGGTTTGGTACGCCCAAAGTGCTAAAAATAGCATGTTGTGCCAATTCGACCGATGAATCCCAATGATTCGTCGGATCATGATAACTAAAACTTTATTGATGGATTCAACCAGACCATTCGCTTGTGGATAATAAGGGGTTGAACTATCGTGACGTAAACCAAGGTGGCCTGTAAGTTCGGTCATCATAACGTTTCCGAAATGACGCCCATGATCAGTGATTATCGCTTGTGGGACACCAAACCTAGCAATTATATGATTGAACACAAAAATTGCAGCTGTTTTGCCGTCTGCCTCGAATGTAGGCATCACCTCGGCCCACTTAGTAAAATAATCTACCGCAAGGATGATATACGCATGCCCCCCGGCCGAGTGAGGGTTACATGTAATAAAATCGATACCCCATTTGGAAAAGGGACCAACGACAATTATAGGGTGGAGAGGAGCAGGTGGAGCGCGCATCTTACGATAATAAATCTGGTAGTTGTGGCATTTTCAGACCGCGGTAATACAATCTTTAAACAAGGACGGCCAGAAATAGCCAGCGCGCGATATCTTTTGGCCTATGGCATACCCAGACATATGACCGCCACATGCTCCAGAGTGATAGTCATTTAGAACCCTTTCAGCCTCTTCGCGAGTTAAGCAACGTCGAAAAATAGAGTCTGCCCCACGGCGATAAAGCGTATCTCCAATAATTTTGAATTTTTGGGACTGGAATCGAATTTTCCGACGTTCTGACCTTGAAATTTTTGGCCGAAAGGATTGGGTTTGGAGATAGACGATGATATCCCCATACCACGGATCTAAAGTGCTAATTAGAAACAAAGATTCGTCCGCAATGGGCTCCTCTGCCACAGTTTCCGTGTCAACACGCTGGAAGTCACACATTAACTCCGCAAAAGCTAAAGATTTCTTAGACTTAGATTTCTCAAAGTCCAAGTCGAACTCCTGCAGGATAACGATCCATTTAGAGTACTTGCCCCCTAGCAATTGTTTGGTCAAAATGTAGATCATAGGGTTGCAATCCGAAATTACCGTAGTTTTACGTAGTAAAATGTAATGACGAAAACGTTGGACAACTTGAACGGCTGCCAATGCCAATTTCTCCACATGTGAGTATTTTAGCTCAGTTGGATTTAACGTTCGACTAAGGTAATATATCATATGTTCCGTTCCGAATTCATCTTCCTAAACTAAGACCATTCTAATGGTGGAATGGGAGGCGGCGAGATACAAGAAGTAATCCTGGTTGTAGTTGGGAGGATGAAACAACGGTGCATGGGTCAACGCGTGTTTGAGTGCATCAAAAGATTTCTGAGCTATCTCATCCTAAGAGAATTGAGTGTTTTGTTTCAACAACCGGGTAAAACCCTTTGTAACCTCGGCGTAGTTAGGAATGAATCGTCATAAAACGTTTGCTTTCCCCTGCAAACTTTAGAGTTGGCGAAGACTCGAAGGAGGAGGCAATTTGATGATAGCTTCGATGTAATGAATGAGCAGGAAAATCATCGAGATACGGTTGCACAATGTGTTTGATGTCATGAAACGCATAAGACATCGCCCTTTGAAAAGTTGCTCCGACATTCTTAAGCCCAAAAGGCAATTTTCAATAAGCAATTGTCCCCCATGGACAAATGAAAGCCGTTTTTGGTTGATCGGCAGGTAGAATGTTGATTTGATTGTATCCGGAAAAACCGTCCATAAAGGAAAATATTTCGCTGCCGGCACAATCATCAATGATTTGATCGATATAGGGAGTTGGGTAATTGTCCTTCGGAAGGCTCGATTAATGTCCCTATAATCGATGCATATTCTTATTGTTCCCTGTTTTTTTGTTGACCGGAACAATATTCGATACCCAATCCGTTAACGGGATCGGATAAATGAAACCTGCTTTCAATAGTTTTTCAACTTCTGCTTTAATTGCAGCAGCTTTTCGTGGGTGAATCTGACGCAAACGTTGCCGGATTGGTTTTGCGTCCGGGTAAGTCTTGATCTTATGAACAACAATCGCGGGATCAATTCCTGGCATTTCCTCATAGGAGCAGGCAAACACGTCGCGGAATTCTTGAAATAGGGCCTTATATAAATGAATTTCGTCATCTGTACACGAGGCACCTATATGAATGTTTTCAACAATTCCGGGCTTAACCAAAATGTCAATAGGAATAGTTCGAGAGATATTTCCCAAATTTAACTCTGAATCAGGATGTTTCATTGGATTCTGAGGTTCCTTGACATATTCAGTTGTAAAAATTGATGAGAAATCATTTTCAAAACGATCATTCTCGGGTAAAAACAAAGATCTGTGATGGAGATCTTCCCATGGTAAATCATCTACACATAGGATTTCACGAATTTGCTCATCAGAGTGAACAAGTTCAGAAAACGTAGTTAAATCCGAGGTTGATGTGAAAAGTGATTCCTCACGGACCACATTCATTAAGTCAATTTCAGTTGAACACAGGTCGGCAAAAGACTGCACGGCTTCATAGGCAATTTCATATGGACTCAAAGGCATGCAATTACCAAATGAGTCTATCTTAGATTCAGAAGGGATGATCCAAGGATCATCATAAATAATGGTGTCTGATGTAATCATATGAATAGTTGCAAATGAAGATGATGTGTTGATTGGAGGAAAAGGGAAAGTTCCCAATAAACCGGCATCTTTAACTAATCCTACTCCAACATCCTTATATGGGATAGTCGTTTTACCAACATGCTGAATACTCTCCGAAGAGGTTGGGTCGGATGAAAAGTAAGCCAGCTGGTCTATTGTTACGATCTTTCCATTATGTGGAAACTTTATTACTCGAAAGACCGATGAAACGACCGCTATCATAGCGTAAGACCAACTTCGACCCAAGAGAAGGTTATAGTCTAGAGGGGCATCAACCACCTCCACATCTAGACTAACGGTTTTTCCTTCAACCCCTATAGGCAAATCCTGTAGAATGCCAAAAGGATGAAACCCACGGCCATCAAAGGCCTTAAGAAATGTCGGGGATTGATTTAGTGAAGGAGAACCAAGCGATCTCCAACACTGTATCGACATAATGCACGTTGAGGCTCCCTCATCAATTACAGTCCGACGAATAGGCATGTTTTTGACTATCACTGGGATTGGAAAGCCATTTGATGAGGGAGACGTGGTGTACTATTTTCTAGATCGAAAATTATTAGGTTCGGGTCCTGAACGTCAACAACTCCTATAGCCGACAAAAGTAATTTATGCTGTGGTGGACATGATTGCAGCACTTCCAAAGCCGACATTGCTGAGGGTGAAACAGCCAAATCCTCAACAATGTTATAGTTCTGAGCCACTCTCGCATGTGGATTGAAAGTTGACTTTCGAAGTATACCCTTAGCGGGCGGTTTGATTACCAAGTCTGGATTAGGTTTCTCAATTTGTAGTGGATCGGAACCGGGAGCTGAGGTTGATGGATTAGAATGAGAAGATTCTGCTTCTTTACCATCAACAGGACTTTTACTGCCATAATCTTGCGATCGAGTCGCAATCCTTACATGGGACATCATCAATATGGGTTCTTCATTGGCACTCGAGGAAGAACCTATCATCTTGCTGTCTTGACTTGGAAATGGATCCTTCAAAACAGCAGGAGTTTGGGAACCTTTGACGATCTTCGCAACCTCTGCACAATGAGGGTAGTCTCTTGTAAAATGTTCTTCGTCACAAATGAGACATGGATAACGAGGTTTGCGTTTTTCATCATTGGATTCCGCCTTTTCAGATTTCTCCTTTGAACTTTTGTCCGTTTTATTTTTCTTCTTTCCCTTCTTCTTCCCACCGGATTTTGATTTAGCTGTAGATGACTCTACAACGTGGATATCGACGGAAATCTCTGCAGAAGAATCTCATGTTGGGGAATCAGGCAAGGTTATAATAGGAGAAGAATTCTTGGAGGATTTCTTCTTACCTTTAGTGTTAACCGTGCCAATCATACCATCAGTGGCATGAGATCCCGAAGGAGCTGCAACGATTTGATTTGACTTGGGAAGATCGGGGATCTTTTCGTGTAACGTACCTGACTGTGTATAAACCAAGTCAAGGTACTATGCTTGAGCAATGACTTGCTCCTCAGTAACCACTCCGGCTTTAGCAACATCTTCAGTGATCTTTGGCAACAAAGATTTTACAAACCACTCGGCCAAGATTTGATCCGGAATAAATACCTTTACAAAACGACGTCGACGTCTCCACTCATGAATATGATCTGAAATGTACGTGGATGTTGACTGTTTTAGTGAAGTTAACAATTCTGTGCCATTGTCATATCGGATTGGCAACTGGAAATGAGTTAAAAACGAGGTAGCTAACTGACTAAAATTATAAAAAGTGCCTCGCGGTAACTCAATGTACCACTTGGCCGCGAGACCAATTAGAGTGCGCTGGAAAAGTCTAAGACGGATCGAATCATCTGTGATGGAGTTAGACGCACACCAGAGGTGGTAAGTCATCACATGGTTCGACGGGTCCTCTCTTGATTTACCTTCGAACTTGGGAATGTCACTGGGCAACTTATTCGGCATTGGCGGCCAAAACGAAAGATAATTAATCGGATCGTTCGTTAGGCGCGACAAGTCTGGTAAATCCAAAGTTGCGATAAATGGTAACTGCCGATTAGGATCCCTAAAACTCTGGGTCATGAGACCATCCCCAGGAGGAGGATATCGGGATAACTAGGAATAGGAATCGTGTTCGGGATATTGTATCCTCCCGGAAAACCAGGATTAACCGGACTGTACTGGGGTTGTTGAGGTTGTTGATAAGTGTACCCAGGATATGGTTGATACTGATAAACTGGCTGCTGGACAGCAGGAACGAATTGGTACTGTCCCTGGTACGGTTGATAGGTGAATTGTGGTTGACTTGTGACAACCGTACTTAAACCAGGTTGTCCTACAGGCATCTGAACCGTAGTTTGAATCGTGGATCCAGACAGTGGTAAAGATGTTTGAGGAGTAGATACAGGAACAGTAGAAACTGGAGCTGTCGATACTCCAGAAGTAGGTGGGGTAGACTGAACAGATGTTGCGGCAGTTGCAGCAATCGTTGAGATGGGAGTACGAGGCGCAGTAGGTCCAGATGAGAAACTACTGAAGGTACA